>CM060324.1:51827312-51844812 GCA_030674155.1 Stramonita haemastoma
GTATTTGACGTGTGTGTGTGTGTGTGTGTGTGTGTGTGTGGAATTTTGTGTGTGTCTTTGTGTGTGTGTGTGTGTGTGTGTGTGTGTGTGTGTGTGTGTGTGTGTGTGTGTGTGTGTGTTTGTGACTGTAAATTTTGTGTGTGTGTGTGTAAATTGTGTGTGTGTGTAAATTTTATGTGTGTGTGTGCGTGTGTGTGTGTGTGTGTGTGTGTGTGTGTGTGTGTGTGTGTGTGTGTGTGTGTGTGTGTGTAAATTGAATTTGCTAAAACTTATTCCTTATTGGTTGCAAATGCAAGAATAGGTTGAATGCAAGTGCCTTTAATTCGTTTTTACACAATAAAGCGCTGTAAATAAATTCCATAAATTATTCTCATGTTGTTGTTCCAGAATCATGATTGATGTGCGGGAAGATGAGATGGAGCTATTTCTAATTGGTTGCATGTGCAAGAGTAGGTTGAATGCAAGTGCTTTTGATTCGTTTTTACGACATAAAGCGCTGTATATAAACCCCACAAATCATTCTCGTTATTACTATTATTATGTTGTTGTTCCAGAATCATGATTGATGCACGGGAAGATGAGATGGAGCTATTTCTAATTGAATGCATATGCAAGAGTAGGTTGAATGCAGGTGCTTTGATATGTTTTTACTTTATCATTATTATTATGTTGTTGTCGTTGCAGAATCATGAATGATGCGCGGGAAGACGAGATGGAGCAGAACATGGGGGAGGTGTCGGGCATGATCAGCAACCTGCGCAACATGGCCGTGGACATGGGCAACGAGATCGAGTCCCAGAACCGACAGATCGACCGCATCAACCAGAAGGTAATGTATGTATGTGTGTATGGCTGAGCCCAGCCTCTTGGGGCTCCACGCCTGGGATGGGCTGTAGGCAGATGATGTGGCTGTCGTTTGGTGGGGGGGGGGGTCGTGTCTGATTAATGGTGTGATGTCAGCTGGTGGGGGTCATGTCTGATTAATGATGTGATGTCGGCTGGTGGGGGTCGTGTCTTGATTAATGATGTGATGTCAGCTGGTGGGGGTTGTGTCTGATTAATGATGTGATGTCAGCTGGTGGGGGTCGTGTCTGATTAATGATGTGATGTCAGCTGGTGGGGGTCGTGTCTGATTAATGATGTGATGTCAGCTGGTGGGGGTCATGTCTGATTAATGATGTGATGTCAGCTGGTGGGGGTCGTGTCTGATTAATGATGTGATGTCAGCTGGTGGGGGTCATGTCTGATTAATGATGTGATGTCAGCTGGTGGGGGTCGTGTCTGATTAATGATGTGATGTCAGCTGGTGGGGGTCGTGTCTGATTAATGGTGTGGCTGTCGGCTGATGGGGGTCATGTCTAATCGATGATGGGGGGGTCATGTGTAATCAGCGATGTGTCAGCTGGGGTCGTGTCTAATTAGTGATGTGATGTCAGCTGGGGTCATGTCTAATCAGCGATTAGAAACAGTTAACATATAAACAGTTAACATAAACATGTAGCCTGGAGATGGAATTTAGAAAGCTGGAAGCAAATGAGATAACCTATACTGAACTAAAACATGTATTCTGAGGCCATTGTGGACACTGACTGACTGCTCCTGATCTCATGAAGTATGTTGATATACAGCACAGTTCAGTACAGTGCTGCTCATTGAGTGCTTTGCTGAATGGCGAGGATGGAATGGTGGCATCTGTGTCAAGCAGCACCTATAGAATGGGCTGGCTTTTGGCATGTTCTTCATCGCCATCAACACTTGTCAAAAGATCACTGTACAAAATGCGGCGGAGGCGTCTTTCATGAGGGAAACCAGTGTGTCTCTTGTAGTTGCTAATATGACTGCAGCTGTCTGAGCCTTTTTTTTTTCTACAGGATTTTTCAAGATTGGGGGGAAAACATGCTGGCCGGGATATGTATGGAAAAGGGGTGGTAAATCAAAATCCGCCTGAACCTTTTTTGGGCAGCAGTCATGCAGCTGTTAGAAAGCCTAGAATGAATGCTGCAAGTCAGTATCCATGATGACTGATCAAGAATCGGCCCCTGCACACTGCATGTGGCTACCGAGGTTTGCTGGGCAGCAGCCACTGGTCACGCTGTGAATGAATCGTGGCATCTGTGGAGACCACCTCTCCTGAGTGTGCAGGGCAGTGAATGTGTCAGGAAGGCAGTCCACGAGCAGGAGACACTATAGAGCAGATGGTGGTCGGCTCCCACTGTTCCCTTGTCCTCTGTGTGTGTGTATGCGTGTGTGTGTGTGTGTGTGTGTGTGTGTGTGTGTGTGTGTGGGTGTGTGTGTGTGTGTGTTTGTGTGTGTGTTTTTGTGTGTGTGTGTGTGTTTTGTGTGTTTGTGTGTGTGTGTGTGTATATGTGTGTGTGTATAAACATATTTGTGTGTGTGTGCGTGCATGCGTGAGACACAAGCTAAGTGTTCAGCTATGTGGCTGGGGCGCCGAGTCACCCTTTACTGTCTTGTGTCCTTGCAGGGTCTTTCAAACGAAACGCGCATTACAGAAGCCAATAAGAGAGCAAACAAACTGCTTACAAATTAATCTGAGGGGCAGTGGCGGCGGCCTGGCAGCCGTGTGTTGGTGGTATGGAGGAGGCGGAGTGGTGGGGCATGGAATAACATCTTGACATTCACAGTGAAGTGTGCCCCCCTGTGTGTGTGTGTACACTGGGGGGCAGTGTTGGCTGTTGTCGGTGTGACTGGTGTTGGTGCTCACAGGGATTGATCGCTCGCTCGACTCACTGCGCTGCCCTTCCATTGCATGGAGCTGAGCTGTAGCAGTTTGTCTGCACTCTTTTATGTTTTTTTATGTCTTCTTCTTCTTCTTTCTCACCCACTTGCATTTCTTGTAGCCCTTGTAGTTTGGTTGTTTTTCCGTGTCTTTTTCGAGAACAGTTCATTTCTTGTAGTCGTGTCGGGTTTTTTCCCTGTCTTTTTTGTATTGGAAGAATGAATTTCTTGTAGTCTGTGGGGGTTGTTTTATCTTTTCATGTTCATAAACACTTTGGTTTCTTGTAGTCTGTGGAATTTTTCTTTCATGTTCATATAAACACTTGATTTCTTTAGGCGTCTTAGGTTCTGTTTTTTGATTTCCTGGTGGGTTTGTTTGTGTCCAGTGTTCTGTGCTGGTTTCACTGTTTTTTGGGGGCCAATGGCTGGATTTGTCATGACTGACCAGTTGTGGTTTTAGTCCCGTGGGGTTTTGGGTTTGTTCATTTTGTTTGCACACAGATTATTGCATGCCTTGATGTGTTTGTTGATTTTCTCTTCAGCATGTACTCGTGTCGTCAGCGTGTGTGGCTTGGGTAGTGGGCAAGTAGACGCATGCTAGGTTGTTGTTGGGTTTTTTTTTCCCGGTTATTTCTCGGTATATTTATTTAGTGCTAGACGAAGGAGGAAGGGGATAGGCTGTTTTCTCCCACTCTGAACGTGTGTACCCCCCCCCTCCCCCCCCCCTATTGACAGTGATGGTGGTAGGATAAAACCAGGGGTAGTCGTACACACTTTGCTTTGGTTCAGATCGAGAAATGTGTAGCTTTGCTTCACCTGAGTTTGATGGATGTCTGTGACTGATCACTGGGCAGGGATTGTTGTACAGGTCATTGTGTCTGCATCATCACTGGTTAAGGTCCTCGTGAAGCACTGCACTGCAAAAGAGTGGTTGATGTGACAGCACATCATGTGTGCGTGTGTATGTGTGTGTGTGTGTGTGTGTGTGTGTGTGTGTGTGTGTGTGTGTGTGTGTGTGTGTGTGTGTGTGTGTGTGATGATAGCTGTCAGGTAGAAAAAACAAAAAATTACCTGGTCCTGGCAGGCCCCTTCCTGCTCCCTTGCAGTACTCTGTTGACGATCCACGCTTTTTGGGGGGTGGGAGGGATGCATCAGGGATTGAGGTGCACCACAGGTGTCTGTGACTTTCCGCACCTGGGGGATTTAGAGATATATAGATATGATAGATGTATTCAGGTCAGGTTTGTAGTAAGCAGGCAAAGTTTTAATTGACAACCTTGTTTGCTCGTTGTGTAGCTGTAGGGGGCAGATGCCCCTTAAGGACTTGCCTGTCCCTCTCCCCCCCCCCCCCCCCCCATTTTACTACAGCGGCCCTTCTCTCCACACTTCAAAAAAGAGAAGGTGGAAATATACTCTGGGCGTTTCATGAGGGTTTTAATTGTTGTGTGGATGGGTTTGACGTTATGATGTATTTTTATGTTGTTGCTTACGTTTTTGAGTTGGACGTAGCATCATTTTATTTTGTTTTTTCTGTTTGTTTGGGTTTTTTTTTTTTTTTTCCTTCTTCCTTTCACTCCTCCTCCTCCACCTCTCCGGCCTGCCCTCCTCCCCTGACGATGACGACGACGATGACGACGTTGCTAGGGAGAATCGCTGAACGACCGTGTGGATGTGGCCAACAAACGTGCCAACAAGATTCTGCGCAACCAGTAACTCCAGCGGTCCTGGCAGTTGGCTGAGGAGACGCCGTGTGTCAGGCCTGGGGTCTTCTCTACGCCATCGTTAAGAAAGAGAGGGAGGGAGGGAGGGAGGGAGAGAGTCATGGACCTACACAGTACTTAGAGACTTTACTAACAATGGAGTGGCTGCAACTATGGGCTGAGAGAGAGAGAGAGCTGAGAGAGATTGAGAGAGAGAGAGATTGAGAGAGAGAGAGATTGAGAGAGAGATTGAGAGAGAGAGATAGAGAGATTGTGAGAGAGAGAGTGTCGTGTGACTGTAGCAGAGAGAAAGCAGAATGGAGTGTTGTCCAAACAAACAGAGAACCTTAATGGAAGACGTTCACACACACACACGCATGTTCGCTGTAGCAGAGAGAACAGAGTGTTGTCATATTATCCAGAGTTTGACCCTACAGTGTACAACAGCATGAAATAGACCCGGGTACATGCATACTGATTGACGCGGGAGAGATTGATTTTCTATACTATGTACAGGCTTAAAAAAACAGCCACTCCACCACCTACAATGTATGCTGACAGACAAGAATAATTAATGACATGGTGTTCGTGTTGTCCGTACCCCGTGCGACACAAGGCATGCATCTTGCACTCGTACATGTTTGTAGCCAGCTTCGTTGTACATAACCATATTTTCCATTGATGAGGATGCACTTTTTTCCGTGTAAACGTTTCTTTTCGGTTCTGAGTCTAAGCGATATGAATTTTTGTAAAACTTTCTATAGAAAAAAAGTTGGGGGGGGGAAGTTGTGCCATACTTTTAAGGAAAGGGATGGGGGAGGGGGGGCACGAAAAGGGGAAAGAAGGGTAGTGACAGGTCTGAATGTGGTGGGATGGGACAAGTGAGTTGGGATGGAGGCAGGTGTTAATGCCATGATGTGGCAGCAGAAGATGTCTGAGGAAAATGGTACCACATCACATCACACTGCATCACATCGCATCTCCTGCAATACCACATTCCACAAGGCATGAACAACAATGCTATCAGTGACCCAATAGGTCGTGAAAAAGATAATCACATCTCCACATCACATCGCATCACATCACATCTCCTGCAATACCACATTCCACAAGGCATGAACAACAATGCTGTCAGTGACCCATCATGTCATAAAAAAGATAACCACATCTCATCCCAACTGGTCGCGAAAAAGATGATCACATCACATCACATCACATCACATCACATCACATCTCCTTTCCATGCCACATATAATGCTATGATTATCAGTGACCCAGTATGTGGTAAAGGTATCCCACCACACGCATGTCATACCACATTCTACATGGCATCCACAATGCTGCCAGTGACTCAACATGCTATAAAAAAAAAAAAAGAAGATATTCACAGCACACGCATCTCCTGTCATACCACATTCAACACTCAGTGACCAGTATGTCTTTAAAGAATAGTCACAGCACTCAGAGATCTCCTTCTATACCACATTCAACAACACCCATTGACTCATTTCATACAAAATAGTCACATCACATCTCCTGTCATACTACATTCAACACACTTTGACTCATTATATCATTAAAAAAAAACTAGTCACATCACATCACATCACATCTCCAGTCATACCACATTCAACAACACCCATGGACTCATTTCATACAAAATAGTCACATCACATCTCCTGTCATACTAAATTCAGCACCCATTAACTTGTTACGTCATGAAAAACAGTCGCATCACATCACATCGCTTGTCATACCACATTCCTCATGGCATCAACTGTCATTTGTTCAATAAACGTGGGAGAAATGAACAGTCCTTGGGGCATTATTTTTTTTTCTTTTGTTTTTGAGGGAGGGTAGTGGGCGTTTTTTTTTGGTGGTTGTTTATTTCACATTTGTCTTGTGCTTTTTTGTTTTAAAAAAAAAAAAAGAAGAGGACTCTGCTTTATGGGTTTCCTATGCTGTCTTTTGTAAAGCTCCTCCCGTGGTATGTAGGATGATGTATGTTCCGGAAATGTCTCCGTTCGTTTGCTGTAGCCAAGTCAGGGGCTGGGTAGAGCTGTCATGGTTTTGTGCGTCTTTACGATATGTGGTGAACAATGCATGCTTCGGGATGACAGGCTAGTCCCTCATCCCTTGGGAATTTGAGATTGCTCAATGTCACGCCATCATTCAGTGCTCTGTTTCCTCTGTGTGTGTGTGTGTGTGTGTGTGTGTGTGTGTGTGTGTGTGTGTGTGTGTGTGTGTGTGTGTGTGTATGTGTGTGTGTGTGTGTGTGTGTGTGTGTGTGTGTGTGTGTGTGTAGGATAGAAAAGAGTCATGGTGGTGGTCTGTCGGTTTTTTGAGATTTTGTGTTTGTTCAGTTAACCAATATCTTTGTTGTTATTAGTTTTTCGTCCCCACGACGTTTTGTTTATGTGTGAATGCATGTCTTTTTTAAATTTTTATTTATATTTCTGTAGTTTTGCTGTCACATTTCATACATTTCATTTTTTAATCATATTTTTTTTTGATTGTCTAAATTTGTAGTATGATTTTTACCTTGTGTACTTCTTATAAATTTATGGTATGATTTTGAAAATTGTATGCCTATGTTTGTATTTCAGAATCATGGATGCATATTTTGAAGAAACCTTATGCATGATTGGGTTTGAATTATGTGATCAGCAGTGCTCTTTGTCATGGTAGACTGTGCACTGATAGTAACAGCAAGGAATGATGTCTTCATTGTAGAATATGAACCCTGACTATTTTTCTCTGGAAAAAAAACAACACCACCAGTCATCATGGTGATCAAAACACTGGATACCAATCAGTGTAGAAATTTCAGAAGAAAAAAAAAATTTCTGTGGATGCATTGTGATTCTTTGACCATTAATTTTGTAACGTATGTAATGGATTATGCGATTTAAAAAAAAGAAATTTGATTATTACACTGGCAAAGAGTATCTTTTGGTGGAAAATAAACAATATTTGGTATATTATCTGACAGCGTGTATATTTGCTGTTGTCTTCATTCAGATAGTTGGAAGTTTGATTTTGATACTTTTTGAAAAAGCACAATGTTTGTTTGTGCAGCTCCTGATGATGATTAGCGTTTCTAACACTCCCCCCCCCCCCCCCCTCCCCCCAACCTCTCTCTTTTTTTACTTATAGCCTTTTTTTTAGGATTTGATGAAAAAAAGCAATTATTTGTACTTTTTGGGAGCAAAAAAGAAATATGTTATTTGATTGCTCTCTCTGTCTCTGTCTCTCTCTGTCTCTGTCTCTCTCTGTCTGTCTCTGTCTCTCTCTTATTCTCTCTGTCTCTGTCTTGTCTCTCTCTGTCTCTCTGTCTCTGTCTCTGTCTGTCTGTCTCTCTCTGTCTGTCTCTGTCTCTCTCTTATTCTCTCTGTCTCTCTGTCTGTCTGTCTGTCTGTCTGTCTGTCTGTCTGTCTGTCTCTCTCTCTCTCTCTCTCTCTCTCTCTCTCTCTCTCTCTCTCTCTCTCTCTCTCTGTCTCTCTGTCTGTCTGTCTGTCTGTCTGTCTGTCTGTCTGTCTGTCTGTCTGTCTCTCTCTCTCTCTCTTTCCCCGGGCCTGTTGACTTGTAGCTGTGGAATGGAAGGGGAGAGCAGAGGTCTGAATGGTGCTGCTAGGGGATTGATTAATTGAATAATCACCCTTTTTTTTTTTCATTATCTTTCTGTTCACTGTTGTTGTTGTTTGTTTTTTCACGCCCCGAAGAAACACCTATTCACGCTGTCAGGACCAAGACAGAAAACGGACCTGTAGCTAGACACATGACACTGCTGCACACTGGAAAAGAGTAGGCATAAAGGCTATATTGTATTGCCACAGAATGCAGCACACAACAAGTTGGACAGTCCTGAATAGAGAGCTTGGTGGCAGGATTAAACAGAGCCAGAGACGACTGGTAAATGAGGCAAGGTCTGAAAACTTCAGTGCAGTGCCTGTCCCAGTGACTAACTCCTCAGGGAGATGATTAATTAATTAAGAAAGAATAGAGAAAAAAGAAGTCTCAGAGTTGAGAGCGCCGGCTGTAGAGTTTTGCAGCAGAGCGGAGCATGCACATGGTGCTGTGACGGACAGAGGTTTTGCGTTGGATCAGTGCCAGCGTTGGTGACTGGTAGCCATCATCAATGTCAGTATATCGATTAATTAATTAATTATTTCATGAATGCAGACAACTGCAGCAGGGGGACATAGTATGGGTCATAACAGCCTAACCCCCCTAGTGTGACAGCCCTGCTGGTGTCTTGTGCTCTGCCCCTCCTCCCCCCCCCCCCCCTGTTTCATCCAGTGAAGTCATGATGTGGATGTGGTGCTGATGTGTGTGTTAGCATGTGGATATCCCAGTAGGCTGGCTCCCTGTGCTGGGTGGGCTTTCTGTAGTGTGTTGTGGGTCTTCCCCTCCCAGAGGTAGGTAGGTAGGTAGGGGCATGCAGCATTGTTTAGAGCTTCACGTTTCACCACTGCTGTGGACAGGTCCCCTCACCTGGCATTTTACGCCCTGTCCTGTCCTGTCCTGTCCTGTCCTGTCCTGTCCTGTCCTGTCCTGTCCTCTGCTTGTTCCCACCTTGGTCTTCTTTTGCCCTTTTCCTGTTCTCTTCTTTTTTTTTTTTTTTTTTTTTTTCGTTTCTCGGCTAGAGCTCTTGAGGTTCACCAGTGGTGAGATTTTTGCGTATGCGGTCATTATATTTCCACCGCCATTTAAGTATCTCCATTCCGATTTGGGGATGGTGTCTAAAGACGACACCTATGTGCATGCATTTTAAAAAAAAAGAATTTGTCATTTGCTCCTACCTGCACAAAAAGACCTACTCTTCTGAAAAGCGGAATGGGTATTTAATGTGTGCACAAGATTTCTACATGCATTCGCCAACAGGTTCTTGTTTTATGGTCTTATCCGGACTTTGACATTCTGTTAAGTTTTCTTGTCAAACTGAGAAAAAAAAAGACGAGGCTGGGAATGGAACTCAGAACCTCATACTTATTAAACAGGTGAATGTCTTAACCATCCTACCATCTTTCTTCTTATCTTTTTTTTTTTTTTTTTAAATTAAATTTTTTTTTTTTTTTTACTGCATGTCTTTCATGCAGTCCATTTTTCAGAGCTGCATCTTCTGCTGTCTTCAGCTTGTGCTTGTCTTTACACTGTAGTGGGGAGTTGTTTTCAAATTTTGTATGTAGCCTTTCTGTACATAGCTAGTTTCGACCATCTCTCATTGTCACCATACTTGGCATTTGTGTTATATTTAATTATATATGCAGTGTATAGTGTGTGTGTCACACACAGACATACACAGACACACACACAGACACACACCAACACACACACGCATACAACACACACACACACACACACACACACACACACACACACACACACACATACACATCACACAGAAATTTTGATGATATAGTGTACATTCCAGGTTTTGTTATCACCATGTCCATTCATTGTCTCGGTAGCTATATCACTGTTATTTCTTGCACGTGGTTTCTCAGCTATTTGCTGATAGGTTTGCTAAGGGCTGAATCACTAAGACTGTGTACGTCATGTTCCCTTTTCTGAATAATGCGGGTAGTTTTCAGTACAAGTGAAAGATGTTGTTGGGGTCACCTTCTTTGAGGACAGAAGTGAGGGTCCATGGGGTAGAAGAATCCACTAAACTGAGCAGGCTGGAGAGAGCCAGCAAGATGGGGTAGCGTTACTTACTGTTACAAGTGGAAGGGAGAGAATTCATCAGGAGAAATGATGAAGATAGGGGTAGTGTTACTGTTACAGGTGGCAAGGGAGAGAAATCATCAGGAGAAATGATGAAGATGGGGGTAGCGTTACAAGTGGCAAGGGAGAGAATTCGTCAGGAGAAATGAATGACCAGGGGCAGAAGTCATCAGGGGAAATAACCAGGGGCAAAAGAGACAGAACTGGAGAACCAGAAAGCTGACTGTGGTGCACAGTCTGGGGTCCATTGTGTGGTCATTGTTGGAATGGTTTGTCAGACAAGCAGAAAGAAAATAAGGCCTACACATTTTCTGATCAGGATGGGGAGGTGTGATGATCCAAGTCGCATGACAGGTGGATAAATAGGACAGGTGTAAAGGCTCCTAAGGTGACAGATTAATTAGTCCATGGAGTGCTAACTGTAGTCTCCTGAAGTCACCTGACAGTACTTCTGAGTGATGATATAATGTACTATACTGCAATGAGGATTGATCCATGTAACTGATTGAATTTTAAAATTTTAAGTTTCTTCCTTTCATGTCTTGTTGCAACAGTATTCATAGCCACTACTACTCATTGCTCTGTGGGCATTTTGTTGCAGGGAAGAGGGGTTTGCTCAGTTAGAACCCTAGGTATCCATCCATTTCTCCTCTTATAAGCAGTGTGGAGTGTCATTGTTATCCGCTCTCTCACCATTCTTTCTTCTGCCCTATTGTTCTTGCCATGCTGGTGATTTCACAGACTTGGCCTGTATGTCATCATCACCTCCTGCACCCAGGCTGTGGCCTCATGACTGTACAAGGGTCAGCATCTTTCTTTTCTGCCTGCAGGAGGCAGCTAGCTACTTTCTGCCTGTGGGCCTGGCCACCGTCCACTGCACTTTGCCAGTGACAACACCAAATCGTTGCCCTTGGGAGGTTGGTTGGTTGTCCGTCGTGTTCGATGATGACCTCCGAAACAGTAGGGGAGGCAGGTGTTTCGGAAACTGGGCAGAAATTTGATTATAGTGGAGATGCCTTGCTCACAGTACATCCCCACTCGGCCAAGAGGCATAAGGACAGTCAGCATTGGAGATGTTCTCCCAAAGGCCAACTAGCCCCCTGGGCTGCAGTGCATAAGGACTGTGCAAGTCAAGCCTCCTAGACAGAGAGTCATAGTCAGTCACTAAAGACTAAGCTGTAAAGTGGAATTCCATGAGTGGGAAAGCCACTGATTGCACAGTCTCTCACTTTGTTGTTGCCCCCAGCATCAATGGTTTAAATCAAGAACTGTGAAAAAGCCCAGGCGCTGAAGGCAAGTGAGGTTATGAAGTTGTTAACTACTATTACTTTTTCTCACACCTTTACAGCCTAGTCTTTGGTCGCGATTTGGAAGTGGTGAAATCTTCTGTTCACTCATGGGGACTGGGTTTTCCTTCCATAGCGTAATATTATTGCAGATTCTATGCTTGGGACTTCTGCTTTGCTTTTTCTTTATCTGTCTCAATAATTTCATGCTTTTTTTTCTTTTTTTAAATATCATCAGTTTATCTAGATATAGGTTGTCAAAAATGTCCTCCAAGATCTGATAATTAAACGCTTTTGGTTGGGGTTGGGGATTTTTGGGTGGGGGGTTAATTTTTTTTTTTTTTGGGGGGGGGGGGGAGGGGTTGGTCTTGGTGTGTGTCTTGTATTGTTTTAGCTATAAATTTTCCTCCCCTGGTAGAATCTGTGGCGTGTTAGGCACACCAGAAGCCTCTGGGGTTTTTTTGTAGACAGGTGACTTGTGGATTTTTTTTTTTTTAAAAGTTCATATTCTGTGCAATACTTAGGTTATAACTGACAGAGTAAAAAAAAAAAAAAAAAAAAAAAAAAAAAAAGGAAGAAGAGGACCCTGAAAGGGTTGGTTCAGAGTGATCATGTTTATGATGACAGTGGAGGTACACAACACAGCTGTTGAGAGATACACAACTGTTTTGTTGATTGATCACTACGAGTGGTGACCACAGTAGCAGAAACGGCTGTGGCTGTTGTTGGTTTTTTTTCTGCAGCGTGAATGACTGGACATGGTGTAGGGAGAGACCACTCACTGTTGATAATAGCAAGGGATACAGGAAGGTCTTATGCAAACTTGTTTTCTCTAGTCTGTGCTCTATAGACTGTGTGGACTTTTTGTTGTACAACTTCAAGGACCTGGTCTGTGATTCACCATTGTCATCCTCATCATCCTCATCGTCTGTCTGTACAGTCACTTGTCTGTCATCACTCATCCTCATCGCTGTCTCTGGTTTCTTCCCCCCCTCATCAGTTGGAGTGGAGTGACGTCAGGAGCTGTAGTCTGGCATTCAGTTGGTTTCTTTTCCTTTCTTTTTTTTTTTTTTTCTTTCTGAGATTAAACAGGCACTTCCACTCTAATTGGTCTCTTGTTTTTAGTGGTGTGGGGTGTGTGGGCGCACCTGTGTGTGTGTGTGTGTGTGTGGGGGGGGGGGGCGGCTTGTGTGTGTTGGGGGGGGGGGGGGGCTCGTGTGTGTGTGTGTGTGTGTGTGTGTGTGTGTGTGTGTGTGTTGCCCAAGTCTGTGGGAAAGAAGCATGGTACAGTGCGGGTAATGATGACCCCTACCACCGCCAACAGATAATAATATCATACAATAACATGCACCACAGCAAAGTGCAGGGTCTCCCCCACACGCGCGCACACAAGCGAACGCACTGGCCAACACCGGCGAGCGCGCGCACGCGCGCATACGCACCCATTCCCCTATACATAAGCTGAAGAAGGCGCCTTTGGAAAAGATGTGTGACGGAAGGGCCGCCTTCGGGCCCTGCCACCCGTGCTTTTGTACACTTACAGAGCCCAGGGCACCAAGACCCTGCTCTACCCTATGCATACAATCTTTCCAACCATTTTTGAGGTGTGTGGCACCCGGATTGCGGCGACACCGCAGCCCCGAATATGGCCACCCCGCTCCCCTCCCCTACCGTCTTCGATGTGTTTGGTGCCGGACTTGTGGCGACACCGCAGTCCTCAAGAGCTAAGACAGCTAGTTTGTCTTAAGGAAATCGGGTACAGTGTAAGCACCGAAAACTAAGCAGCGCGCACAATATCGATTTTAATATACAGCAATATCATGCACCACCGCAAAGTGCAGGGTCTCCACCACATGCGCGCACACAAACACACTGACAAACACCAGCGCGCGCGCACGCATACACAACCCCCTGCCAAAAAGGTGCGGTTTAGGGCAAAGACGGGACCCAAAGAGCCGTTTCAGGCCCGTCCTCCCCCAGCTTTTGCACGGTTACAGACCCCAAGGCACCAAGACAATATGGCACTGTATGCAAATGCATCCTCCCTTACCATACTCGATGTGTGTGGCTCCGGACTTGTAGCGACACCGCAGCCCTTAAGAGCTGAGAAAGATAGTTTGTCGCAAGGAAATCCGGTACGGTGTAGGCAACAAAAACCAAGCAGTGCCTATAATAATAATGACAATATACAGCAATATGATGCACGACAGTAAAGTACAGGGGCCCCGCCACATGCGCGCACACTAACAAACACACTGACAAACACCAGCGAAAACGCGCGTGCGCGCACGCATACACAACCCCCTGCCAAAAAGGTGCGGTTTGGGGCAGAGATGGGACCCAAAGAGCCGTTTTCAGGCCTGTCCTGCCCCAACTTTTGCACGGTCACAGATCCCAAGGCACCAAAACAATATGGCACTGTATGCAATGCAACCTCCCCTACCATCTTCCATATGTGTGGCGCCGGACTTGTGGCGACACTGCAGCCCCAAGAGCTGAGAAAGCTAGTTTGTCGCAATGAAATATCAATATCTAATTTTACACTTTGTGAAAAGAAGTTAAAGGAATTTGAACGAGATCGGAACAATTTGTGAAAAGACGTTAATGGATTTGAACACACACACACACACACACACACACACACACACACACACACACACACACACACACACACACACACACACACACACACACACACACAATATATATATATATATATATATATATATATATATATATATATATATATATATATATATATTTAACATATAAAACTGCCACATGGACAAATAAATACCACTGTAGAATAGACATCCTGTTCACAACCCACTGTCTAAGTATGATTACCTGGTCACCAGAACAACAACAAACATAAAACACAAAAATGTCGTATAATGAAAACAGAATACTGTTTGAAAGATTTTCTTGGAAACAAAAACAGAAGAGTGAGATAGGAAGGCAGGCGGTCAGGGGAAAGAAAGTCAGAAACAAAGAGAGAGATAGAAAAGCGGAAATTTCTTGCACAGAATTTCCAGAAGATCAGCATTACCACAGGGGGAGGAAAATTTCAGTCAGAGAAAAGAGAAAAGAAAACATGCATACATTGTTGACGGGCTGACAAAACGTGGATATATTACTGACACAGTAGTAACATAGTAACATTACTACTACTACTACTACTACTACTACTACTACTACTACTACTACTACTACTACTACTACTAACTACTACTACTACTACTACTACTACTACTACTACTTCTACTACTACTACTACTGCTGCTGCTGCTATTGCTGCTGCTGCTGCTGTTGCTACTACTTCTACCACTTCCACCACTACTACTACTACTACTACTACTACTACTACTACTACTACTACTACTACTACTACTACTACTACTACTGTGCTGCTGCTGCTGCTGGTGCTGGTGGTGGTGGTGGTGGTGGTGGTGGTGGTGGTGGTGTGTGTGATGATGATGATGATGATGATGATGATGATGATGATGGTGATGATGATACGTAGAAGAAACGTAATTTATATTGTGCTATATCTTGTAAAAAAAAAAAAAATCAAAGCGCTAGCATTCAACCTATTCTTACACTTGCAATCAATAACAATTTGATATTTTAACAAATTCAAATGTACGCAAACATCAATTCAATCAATCAAATCAATCAATCAATCAAATCAATCCATTGATAGAGTAGTCTTTTAAGCAACCAATCAATGAATTGTAACAGCAAACCTGGCGATCATTCCTTTACTGCTCCTTGTAGAGGGGGGGGGGGGGGGGGGGGGGGGGGAGTAGCTCAGTGGTGATGAACGTCATCGGAGACGTTGTCATCGTGGTCATGATCATGATCATCATCTTTAATTCTGAACGATCAACCATTTATCATCATAATTTTGTTGTTCTTGTCGCTAAGAATGCAGCAGCTCAACTCGATATACAGTGTAAGGAAAAAAAAACGTACATTGGGTAGCCTATGCGCTAGTTCTCTCCCTTATACCACTCAGTGGCAATTCATTTTTTGTTTGTTTGTTGTTTGCTTTCAATATTTTGTTGTGGTCATGTTTTGTATGGTTTGTTTTATTTTTTTAAATGATGTTTCTTTCCTTTGTATGTCTTATTGTGGTCATTGGGTGAGGTTTGTCTTCGGATGAGCCTATAAACCGAAGCCCCGTGTAGGAACGCATGCAGAACATCTTGCGCACATGTTAAATCCTGTTCCGCCTTTCGTAAGAGTAGGCCATTGTGTGCTGGTGGGAACAGCTGACAAGATTGACAAAACTGCATACACACGGGGACTGGATGTAAAAAAACACACAAGTGCTTATTCCATTATCCTCGATATCAAAGAATAAATAAATAAATAGGTAATAGATAAATATAATATTTTTTTAAATAAAGAGTAAAGATCACCTTTTCCAATACAAATACCCTCCAGGCACATCATCATCATCATCATCATCATCATCATCATCATCATCATCATCATCATCTCATCATCATCATCGCTGTCAACGACATGAACATCATCCGAGACGTTGTCATCGCCGTCATTGTCATGAACAACATCTTTAATTTTGAACAATCACACAACCATTATCACCATTTTGTTGTTGTTGTCAACAGGCAGCAGCTGAACTGGGTATACAGTGTAAGGGAAACAACCGTACATTGGGTAGCCTATGCGCTAGTTCTCTCTCTTAGACCATTCGGTAGCAATTCATTTTTTAATATTTTGTTGTGGTAATGTTTTGTGTGCTTTTTGTTTTGTTTTGGAAATGATGTTTCTTTCCTTTGTATGTCTCATTGTGGTTATTGGTGAGGGTTGTCTGTGTGTTTCTTTACAACAATTTTTAGGTGTATTTCTTACATCAAAGTTGATATGAAATACCCATCTTAGTACATTCTAACTAAAGCAAGAAAAAGCTTAATTCTCCTGAAAATGATTTGTAAGCAGTATGCTATTAAAGGCACGATCTGCAAATCCTGACACATTTATGTACGTCAGTAATCAGATCAAAATTATCATATAGACAAGAAGTCTTTTCTAATGCTCCAAAATATTTACTGAGGAAGCTTCAGAGTATAGATCGTAAAGCATACAGGTTTACTCTTGGTGTACTTTTTCTTGCATCAGCAATTGACACATATGAAGTCGAAATACTGCCGTTAGATGAATAATCCTACCGAAAACTTGCATGCTCCAAATATGTACTGAGAAGTTCAACACCCAAAAACTTTGCGTCAGAAGACGTGAAAATAAAATCTGATACATTTTTTTAAACCAAAAGACCGCAGCAAATCGGGTGCACTTGCGGCGACACGTTCTCTCTCCCTGGGGACAGCAGTCCCAATTTCACGCAAAGAAATCTGCTGTGACATTCAGTGGTATAAAAAAAAAATCAGAGTTAGGTTACCAAGATTTGATGGAAGATGAGTCTTTAGGAAAAAAAAGCTGGTCAATAGTCTTTCAGGGCCTTTATTTATTTTTATTTATTTCATTTTAGACCACTTTATGTCACAGCAGATGCAATTCGGGCTGCTCTTCCCGGGGAGAGTGCGTCGCCACAAGTGCAGCTCCACCCATGAATTTTTTTCTTTTTCCTGTCTGCAACTTTCAGAGTGTTTTTTTCTACAGAATTTTGCCAGGGGTAACCCTCTTGCTCCTGTGGGTTCTCTTACATGCGCTAAATTATTATGTGTAACACACAGGACCTCGGTTTATCGTCTCATCCGAAAGACCAGCACCCAGACCACAACTCATGGTTTAATGGAAGGGGGAAAAGTTTTGGGCCCAAACCAGACTTTTTGCTTTCTAGGCAGGCACGTTACCTCTAGACCACCAATCCATAGGGAATAGTCAAGATTGGCTGCTTAAAGCTTGCTCTGTGGTCAGCATAAAATGACAGAGGCCTGTTGGTAATCTCTCCTGATCATCGAAATCATGAAAGAAAAAAAAAATGTAAACTAGATTTTTCTACTAAAGGGAGTCAGGCAGAACTCCCCTCCCCTTCTACCTTCCCCTCCCCCTCTACTCCAC
>CM060324.1:51854240-51864240 GCA_030674155.1 Stramonita haemastoma
GATGGCAGATTTTACACCTGCCTTAGAAAAATGTATCTGAAAGAGTAATAGTAGTGAATAATGTGCTTGTGTTTTTTTTGTTTAGTCTTTTTAGAATAATGTAAAATGTGAATTGACAAAAAAGGTAGTATGTCATATAATGGTGTGGAAAGTGAGGGAAGGGGTTTTCTTTTTTTGTTGTTGTTTTTCTTTTAAAAACTTTTTTTTTTAGTGAAATCAATAATTTCTTATTGTGGATAGAAAAAGAAAGTTCGTGCTATGATTGGCATTGATATCTTATAAAATGACTAGGAAGATTGATGGCAGATTTTACACCAACACATCTTCACTTTGTATGTCTTATGGTGTGTAAAGTGTGCCTTCCAGGGTTTTCTTTAATTTTATTCATTTAAAAAAAAAATCAAATCAAGACTGGAGAGAAAATATAGGCTGTGTAATTGTGGACAGTGTGTGGGGAAAGTTTGATTTTTAATTATTTTTTTATAATCACATTAAATGTGAAAGGAACAACAAAGATTGTCATGTAATGGCTATGTTGGTGGCTGATCTGTGTATTGATTTTCTGCTGGAAGATTTTTGATATGGTATTTTTGTTTAATTGAATCAAATGAAGATTAGGAAGAAAAATACAGTTTATATAATGATGTGGACAGTGTGTGGGGAGAAGGGGTCTTTTCTTTTCTTTTTAAAATTAAAAAAGGGGTCTTTTCTTTTTAAAATTAAAAAAGGGGTCTTTTCTTTTTTAATTAAAAAAAAATCACATGTAATTGCCATGTTGGTGGCAGATGTGTGTATTGATCTTCTGCTGGAAGATTGATGGCAGATTTTACACCAACACAACTTACGAAAATAATATGCGAACGACTGATGGTATATGATTTTAGGTATAACAGTGGGTAAAGTGTGACCAGTTTTTTTTTTCTCGCTTTTTTGTTTTTAGAAATAAGATAACAATTAATGTAAATTGGCAAGATAAATGTAATAGTTTATAGAATGCTGTGAAAAGTGTGTATGATGTGAAAAGTGTCGAAGGAGAGGTTTCTTTTTTATTTTAGCTTTCCTAAAAAATCACATCAATTGTGAGCTTTTTTTTTTTTAAGCTGTTGCTGTAATTGGCTTTCATATTCTGTGAAATGACTTTAGATGATGTTGGTGTCAGATCTGTGTATTGATTTCTGCTGGAAGATTGATGGCAGATTTTATACCAACACATTTTACAAAAAATATATGTAAGAGAATATTGGTATATGATTTTAAGTATAGTAGTTAAAAATGTGTGTGTTGGGGGGGGGGGGGGGGGGGGGCGTGTGAATGTGTGTGTGTGTGTTTTGTTTTTTATTTATTTATATTTATTTTATTTATTCTTTTATATCGAGGATAATGGGATAATCTTGTGCTTTTTTTTTTTTACATCCAGTCCCGGTGTGTATGCAGTTTTGTAAATGTTACGTGTTCCCACCGGCACACGATGGCCTACTGTTATGGAACAGGATTTAACGTGTGCGCAAGATGTTCTGCGTGTGTGTGTGCCTGCCTGTCTGCCTGCGTGCGTGTGTTGTGTGCGTGTGTGTGTGTGCGCAGGTGGGGGGTGTATGTGTGTGTAGGTGTTTATGTGTTTTAAATAATGAGATTTAATATGAATTTCCCAAAACAAGGTAGCATGTTATATAGTAATGTTGAAATTGTGCCCAAATAAGTTTTCTTTTTAAAAACAAACAAACATCAGATGTGAAAACAAAAAAAGGCTTGTGCTGTGATTGGCATTGATATTCTGTGAAACGACTTTAGGTGATATTAGTGGCAGAACTGTGTATTGATCTTCTGCTGGAAGATTGATGGCAGATTTTACACCAACACATCCTCACTTTGTATGTCTTATGGTGTGTAAAGTATGCATGCCAGGGTTTTTTATTTTATTTTTTTTTACATGGAATCAAATGAAGATTGGGGAGAAAAATATAGAATGCGTAATGGTGTGGACAGTGTGTGTGGAGATGGGGTCTATTCTTTTTCTCTTTAAAAATTTTTTTTTATTTTTTTTTATTTTTTAGATCACATTAACTGTGAAACAACAACAAAGATCGTCATATGATTGCCATGTTGGTGGCAGATGTGTGTATTGATTTTCTGCTGGAAGATTGAGGGCAGATTTTACACAACATACTTTAGAAAAATATTATTTGAAAGAGTAACAGTATATGATTTTGAATATAGTAGTGAATAATGTGCCTGTGTTTTTTTGTTTTTGTTTTGTTGTTTTAAAATGTAGTATGCTGTATAATGGTGTAGAAAATGAAGGGAGGGGTTTCTTTTTTTCTTTTTTGTTGTTGTCAAATAAATAATTTCTTATTTTGAAGGCAAAAAGAAAGTTTGTGCCGTGATTGGCATTGATATTCTGACAAATGATGTAGATGATATTGGTGGCAGATCTGTGTATTGATCTTCTGCTGGAAGATTGATGGCAGATTTTACACCAACACATCTTACAAAAAATATATGTGAAAGACTGAAGTATATGATTTTTTAGTTTAGTGGTTAAAAAAAAGAGTGTGTGTGTGTCGCGCGCACTTGCGTGTGTGTGTGCGCGTGTGGGTGAGGGTGCGAGCGTGCGTGTGTGTGTGTGCACATTTGTGTGGTGTGTGTGTGTTTGTGCACAGGCATGTGTGTGTGTGCGGTGTGTGTGTGCGTGTGTGTGTGTGTGTGTATCTGTATGTTTTTTTGTTTTTTTGTGTGTGTGTTGTGTGTGTGTGTAGTAACATGTAGTATAATAGTGTTGGAAGTGTGTCCCAAGAGGTTTGGTTTTTTATTTTTTCCTTTATTTCTTTTAGTGGCATCAAATGTGAAAAAAGAAAGCTTGTGCTGTGATTGGCATTGATATTCTGTGAAATGACTTTAGATGATGTTGGTGGCAGATCTGTGTATTGATCGTCTGCTGGAAGATTGATGGCAGATTTTACACCAACACATCTTGCGAAAGATATACATGAAAGAGTAATGATACATTTTTATGTATAGTAGTGAATATCTTGCCTGTGGCTTTTTTTCCTCAAATAATGTCAACTGTGAAATGAGAAGAAAAATATAGCATGTTGTATAATGGTGTGGAAAGTGCACCTGGAGGGGATTTCTTTTTAATTCTTTAATTCGAATCAATGACTTTTTTTTTAAACCAAAAGAAAGCTCGTGCCCTGATTGGCATTAATATTCTGTGAAATAACTTTAGATGATGTTGGTGGCAGATCTGTGAATTGATCTTCTGCTGGAAGATTGATGGAATTACACAACACATCTTAGAAAGTGTATGTGAAAAGGCTATGGTTTATGATTTAAGTATAGTAGTGGGTAAAGTGTGACTTAAAAAAAAAAGTAATGATCAAAATTGATGTAGACTGGCAAGAAAAATGTAATAGTTTGTATAATGTTGTAGAAAGTGTGTATGGAGAAGTTTGTTTTTTTAAAGTTTGTCTTTTAATCACATAAAACATAAAAACAAAAAGAAAGCTTGTGCTGTGATTGACATCGGTACTCCAGTGATTTTATGTATTGTATTGGATAAGTGTTTTGTCTTTTAAAAATCTTTTTTAATAAAAGTGATGAAATGTAAACAACAAAGAATTATACAGCATTCTGTGTACTGGTGGAAAAGTGAGTCGGGAGATGATTTGTTCTTTTTATCTTGTTTTGTTTGTTGTAAATCACATGAAATATGAAAACAAAAAGTAAGTTTATGCAGAGACTGGGATTGATATTGTCAGGATTTTGTGCATAGTCTTTGATAAAACATGGCTTTGTGGGTTTGTTTTATTTAATTTTTTTTTTTAATTATGAGATCAAATGAAAATTTAGAAGAAAAAAGTAGGATGTTGTATACTAGTGTAGGAAGTGTGGCTGAGGTTTTCTTTTTTTTTAATTGATTAATTCTTAAATCACTTTGAATTTGAAAACAAAAAAAAGCTTGTGCTGTAATTGGTATTAATATTCTGTGAAATGATTTCAGATGATGATGGTGGTGGCAGATCTGTGTATTAATCTTCTGCTGGAAGATTGATGGCAGATTTTACACCAACACATCTTAGGAAATATGTATGTGGAAATCTACTGGTATAGGATTTTAAGCACAGTAGTTAAGAAAATGTGCCTGTGTGTGTGTGTGTGTGTGTTGTGTGTGTGCACGCGTGCGCGCGCACGTGTGTGTGTATGTGTGTGTGTATGTTTGTGTGTACGAGCATGTTGGGGGGGTGTGTGTGTGTGTGTGGTGTGTGTGTGTGTGTGTGTGTGTGTACAAGCATGTTGGGGGGGGGGGGGGTGAAGTAAGTCAAGTTGAATCAAAATTTGTTTCACGAATAATGTACACGATGGTGTGTGTGTGTGTGTGTGTGTTAGATAATGAGGTCAAATATGAATCCCCACCCCACAGACAAGCAGCATGTTGGAAAATAGTGTTGAAAGTGGGCCCAAAAGGTTTTTCTTTACTTAAATATTATTTTTTTGAATGGCATCAAATGTGAAAACCAAAAGAAAGCTTGTGCTGTGATTGGTATTAATATTCTGTAAAGTGACTTCAGATGATGTTGGTGGCAGATATGTGTATTGATCTTCTGCTAGAAGATTGATTGCAGATTTTACACCAACACATCTTAGCAGAAATGTATGTGAAAGACTACTTTTACATAATCTTAAGCATAAGCAGTAGGTAAAGTGAACACTGCTTCATTTTTCCGTTTTTTTGTATTGAGATCAAAATTAATGTAAATTGGCCCCAAAAAATGTAACAGTTTGTACAGTGTTGTAAACAGTATGTGAGGAAAGTGATGGGGGGTTATTTGCTTTCAAAAGAAATTGATATCAAATGTGAAAACAAAAGAAAGCTTATGCTGTGACTGGCATTGGTATCCTGTTAAATGATTTTAGATGATGTTGGTGGCAGATCTGTGTATTGATCTGCTGGAAGATTGATGGCAGATTTTACACCAACACAACTTTCAAAGTAGATATGTGGAAGACTAATGGCATAAGATCTATGATTTTAAGTATAGTAGTTAAGAAAATGTGTGTGTGTGTGTGTGTGTTGTGTGTGTGTGTGTGTGTGTGTGTGTGTGTGTGTGTGTGTGTGTGTGTGTGTGTGTGTGTGTAATAGAGAAAATATGAATTGCCAAAAAAAGTGGCATTTTGTATGAAAGTGTTGAAAGTGTGCCCTAGGATGTTTTCCCTTTTCTGTTCTTTTTTTAAATCACATGAAATGTGAAAACACAAAGAAAGCTGGTGCTGTGATTGGCATTACTATTCTGTGAAATGACTTTAGATGATGTTGGTGGCAGATCTGTGTGTTCATCTTCTGCTGGAAGAATGATGGCAGATTTTACACCAACACATCTTATGAAAAATGTATGTGAAAGACTATTAGTATATGATTTTATGTATAGCAGTGGGTAAAGTGTTAGGTTTTTTTTTTTTTTTTTTTTTTTTGTAATGAGATCAAAATTAATATAAATCAAGAATAGAAATGTAATAGTTTATATGAAGTTGTGAAAACTGCGTAATGAAAAATGGGCTTTTGTGCTTTATTATTTTTTTTTAAATCACATGAAATTTGAAAACAAAAACAAAGCTTATGCAGTGGTTAGAATTATATTCTGTAAAGTGACTTTAGATGATGTTGGTGGCAGATCTGTGTATTGATCTTCAGCTGGAAGATTGATGGCAGATTTTATGCCAATACATCCTTGGAAAATGTATGTGAAAGACTATTGGTATATGATTTTAAGCATAGCAGTGGGTAAAGAGTGTTTTCTTTTTAGTTTTTCTTCTTTTCTTTTTTTTTTTTGGGGGGGGGAGTGTTAATGCAATAAAAATGATGTAAATTGGCAACAAAATTTTGAATAGTTGGTGTATTGTTGTAGAAAATGTGTATGGTGAAGTTTTGTTTTTTAATTTCCATCTAAATCACATCCAATATGAAAACAAAAAAACTTTTCCCTGTGATTGCCATTGACATTCCAATGATTTTATGTATAGTATTGGATAAACGTGACTGTGTTTTGTTTGTCTTTTTTTTTTTTTTTTTTAAATAATGAGATGAGATGTAAACAGCAAAGAATGATACAGCATGTGGTGTACTTGTGTAGAAAATGTGTCCTGATAGGTTTTCTTCTCTTTCACTTTTTTGTTGTTGTTGTAAATCACATGAAATGTGGAAACAAAAAGAAAGCTTGTGCTGTGATTGGCATTGATATTCTGTGAAATGAGGTGTTGGTGGCAGATCCTGTATTGATCTTCTACGGGAAGATTGATGGTAAATTTTACACTGACACATTTTATGAAAAATGTATGTGAACGACTAATAGTATATGATTTTAGGTATAGCAGTGCGTAAAGTGTGGAGCTTTTCTTTTTTTTGGAAATGAGATAAAAATTAATATAAATTGAGAATAAAAATGAAATAGTTTATATCAAGTTGTGAAAATTTGCATAATGAAAGTGGGTGATTTGTGCTTTTTTTGTTGTTGTTGAAATCACATGAAATTTGAAAAAAAAAAAAAACAAAGCTTATGCAGTGGTTAGAATAACTATTCTGTAAAATGACCTTAGATGATGTTGGTGGCAGATCTGTGTATTGATCTTCAGCTGGAAGATTGATGGCAGATTTTACACAAACTCATCTTAGCATAAATGTATGGGAAACACTACTGGTATATGATTTTAAGTGTAGCAGTAGGTAAAGTGAACACAGCTTTTTTTTTCCCTTTTTTTGTTAATGAGATAAAAATTAATGTAAATTGGCGAGAAAAATGTAACAGTTTGTATAGCATTATAAACAGTATGTAAGGAAAGTGAGGGGTTTTTTTTTTGCTCTCTAAAGAAATTGATATCAAATGTGAAAACAAAAAGAAAGCTTATGCAGTGACTGGCATTAATATTGTGTTAAATGACTTTAGATTTTACACCAACACATTTTATGAAAAATGTATGTAAAAGAGTAATGGCATATGGTTTTAAGTATAGTAGTTAAGAAAATGTGTGTGTGTGTGTGGTGTGGTGTGGTGTGGTGTGGTGTGCATGTGTTTTATTTTTAAACAGAGAAAATATGAATTTCCAAAAAAGGTAGCATTTTGTAGAAAAGTGTTGAAAGTATGCTCTATGATGTTTTTTTTTCTGTTCTTTTTTTTAACTCACATCAAATGTGAAAACCCAAAGAAAGCTTGTGTTGTGATTGGCATTGATATGTTATTTAATATTGTGTATAGTGATTGATAATGTGTGTGTGTGTGTGTGTGTGTGTGTGTGTGTGTGTGGTGTGTGTGTGTGTGTGTGTGTGTGTGTGTTGTATGCCTGTGTTTGTGTGTATGTGTGTGTTTGTGTGTCTGTTTTGTTTTTGGTCTTTCTTAAAAAAAAATGAGATCAAATGAAAACTGACAAAAATGTTAGTGGTATAATAGTGTAAAAAGTGTGCCAAAGAGATTTTCTTTTTTAATTCATTAAGTTTTAAATCACATCAAATGTGAAAAGAAAAAGAAAAACGTTGCTGTGATTGACATTAATATTATGTGAAATGACTTTAGATGATGTTGGTGACAGATCTGTGTATTGATCTTCTGCTGGAAGATAGAAGGCAGATTTTACACCAACACATTTTAGGAAAAATGTATGTGAAAGTCTTGGTATATGATTTTTACAAAGTAGGTAAAGTGTGAGGTTTTTCTCTTCTTTGGTAATGAGATCAAAATTAATATAAATTGAGAATAAAAATGTAATAGTTGATATTGGGTTGTAAAAATTTGTATAATGAAAGTGGGGGGTTGTGCTTTTTTTTATTATTTTTTTTTAATCACATGAAATTTGAAAACAAAAACAATGCTTATGCAGTGGTTAGAATTAATATTATGTGAAATGACTTTAGATGATGATGGTGGCAGATCTGTGTATTGATCTGCTGGAAGATTGATGGCAGATTTAACACCAGCATATCTTACGAAAACTGTATGTGAAAGACTACTGGCATATTATTTTAAGTGTAGTATTGACAAAATGTGCCTGTTTTTTTTTTTGTTTGTTTTTTTTTAAATGAGATCAAATGGAAATTGCAAAGAAAAATGTAGCATGTTGTATGATGATGTAGAAAGTTAGTGAAGACAGGTTTTCTTTTTTAAATTGTTTTAATCAATCAAATGTGAAAACACAAAGCTTTGCTGTGATTGGCATTACTATTCTGTGAAATGACTTTAGATGATGTTGGTGGCAGATCTGTGTATTGATCTGCTGGAAGATTGATGGCAGACTTTACACCAACACAATTTAAGAAAAATACATGTGAAAGACTAATGGTATATTATGATGTTAACTTAAGTAGTGAATAAAATGTGCCTGTGTGTTTTTTCTTTTTGGGGAGAGGGGTTTTTTATCCTTTTTTTAAAAATTCACATCAAATGTGAAAACATAAAGCAAGCTTTGCCGGATTGCTATTGATATGTATATATGTAAAGTGTGACTGCTAGGTGTTTTTTGGTTGTTTGGTTGGTTGGGGGTTTGTTTTGGTGGCAGATCTGTGTATTGATCTTCTGCTGGAAGATTAATGGCAGATTTTACACCAACACATCTTTCAAAAATGTATGTGAAAGACTACTGGTACATGATTTTAAGTGAAGTGTGGGATAAAATTTGCCGGTGTGATTGGTGTCTCTTTTTATTTTAAGTAAGTAATGAGATCAAACGTGAATTTACAAGAAAAATGTACGTTGTATAATAGTGTAGAACATGCAGTGGAGAGGTTTCCTTTTTATTTTATTTTTTTAAGTTGCATCAAGTATGAAAACAAAAATGCTTGTGTTGGGATTGGCATTGATATTTTAGTGATTTTATGTCCAGTATTGGATAAAACGTGCCAGTGATTTTTCTTCTGTCTGATTTTTTAAAATATTGAGATCATTTGTGAAATGACAAGAAAAATGTATAATGTTGTATAATAGTGTTGAGAATGTGTTCAAGAGGTTTTGTTTTTTATTTCAATTTTTGTTTTAATCGCATCAAATGTGAAAATAAAAATGTGCTGTGATTGGCATTACTATTCTGTGAAATGACTTAAGATGATGTTGGTGGCAGATCTGTGTATTGATTTTCTGCTGGAAGATTGATGGCAGATTTTACACCAACACATCTTAAGAAAAATGAATGTGAAAGACTAATAGTGTATGTTAAGTGTAGTATTGGGTAAAATGTGCCCGTGTGGCTTTTTCTTTTTTTAAGGAACGAGATAAGAATGTAAATTTACAAGAAAAATGCACTGGTGTATAATAGTGTAGGAAATTATCTCACTTTTAAATCACTTTAAATGTGAAAACAAATAGAAAGCTTGTGCTGCGATTGGCGTCAGTATTTTAATGATTTTATGTATAGTAATGGATAAATGAGGGTGTTTGTTTTTCTTTTCATTTTTTGAAAGAATAATGAGATCAATTGTGAAATGACATAAAAATCTCTGTTGTATAATAGTGTTGAAAGTGTGCTGGAGAGGTGTTTTTGTTTGTTTTATTTAAATCGCATGAAATTTGAAAACAAAAAGAAATCTTGAACTGTGATTGGCATTGATATTCTGTGAAATGACTTTAGATTATGTTGGTGGAAGATTGATGGCAGATTTCACACTAACACATTGAACTTTTCTTTTGAAAAATTGTTCTGAAAGACTAATGCTATTTATATTTATCTTGTTTTAATCTAGTAGTAATTAAAACGTGCCCATGTATTCTCTCTCTCTCTCTCTCTCTCTCTCTCTCTCTCTCTCTCTCTCTCTCTCTCTCTCTCTCTCTCTCTTTTTTTTTAAGGTTTTGTTATATTACCAAAAAAAATTAAATCAAGAAAAATTACAAGAAAGTTCTAATTTGGACAGTGTGTCAAATGGTCTGGGATTTTTTTTTAATTTTTTTTTTTTTTTTTTTTTTTTCATTGAAGAACATATGTTGGAGTAGGATTGCTTGTTGTTTAAAAAAGTGTATTTGTTTATACG
>CM060324.1:51866740-51874240 GCA_030674155.1 Stramonita haemastoma
CATCCTAGAATTAATTTTTTATTTTATGTTTTTAATTGAATCTTTGGTAAGTCATTTTCAAAATGATTCACAAGTTTTAAGTGGTTACCTGCTCTTGTTTTCCTCCACTACTTTTTAAATTTTTTATAAATAACAAGGCCTATAACTAATGTTTTTCACCCTTTTCATGTTTTGGGGTTTTCTTGTGGTTGATGGTGATATTAGGGTTTGTCAAACAGCAGAGCAGGGTAGCCTATAACCCGCCCAGGACTCTGATGTGTGTAAAAGTGATTCCCCTCCACTGCTGTCAATAATTCTATTTCCACTGCTCTTAATTCACACAGTCAACTGACCACCACTTCACAACATTGTAAACATTCACTCAGCTAACTGTACACCACTTCACAGCATTCACACAGCTAACTGTACACCATTTTACAGCATTCACACAGTCAATGTACACCACTTTACAGCATTCACACAGCTAACTGTACACCACTTTACAGCATTCACACAGCTAACTGTACACCACTTCACAGCATTCACACAGCTAACTGTAAACCACTTCACAGCATTCACACAGTCAACTGACCACCACTTTGCAACATTGTAAACATTCACACAGCTGACTGTACACCACTTCACAGCATTCACACAGCTAACTGTACACCATTTAAAAGCATTCACACAGTCAATTGTACACCACTTTACAGCATTCACACAGCTAACTGTACACCACTTCACAGCATTCACACAGCTAACTGTACACCACTTCACAGCTAACTGTACACCACTTCACAGCATTCACACAGCTAACTGTACACCACTTCACAGCATTCACACAGCTAACTGTACACCACTTCACAGCTAACTGTAACCACTTCACAGCTAACTGTACACACTTCACAGCAATGTACACCACTCACAGCATTCACTCACAGCTAACTGTACACCACTTCACAGCATTCACACAGCTAACTGTACACCACTTCACAGCTACTGTACACCACTTCACAGCATTCACACAGCAACTGTACACCACTTCAACAATTCACACAGCTAATGTACACACTTCACAGCTAACTGTACATCCACTTCACAGCATTCACAGCTATGTACACATTCACAGCATTCACACAGCTAACTGTACACCACTTCACAGCTAACTGTAACCACTTCACAGCTAACTGTACACCACTTCACAGCATTCACACAGCTAACTGTACACCACTTCACAGCTAACTGTACACCACTTCACAGCATTCACACAGCTAACTGTACACCACTTAACTGTGGCAACAGCAAAGGAGTGTGCATCAGCATTTTCTCAGAAGCAACATGGTCCATCCAAAAAAAAAAGAAAGAGAGAAATGCATAATGAGATTTTTTATTTCATTTGAAGTGATATTTCATTGTCATTTCAGGCAGCAGTTCAACATTGATTGTTTTTTTAAAAGGAGTGTGTACCACTGAAGAAACAATTAGTTCATTGAAATAAGAATCCAGACACTGTCTGATAAATGAAATAAAGACCAAATAAAACAACAGCACATGGTAAAAAAAAAAAAAGGTATGGTAAAGGCGTCCATAACCTATGTGGCGTTGGGAGCGAGGCATCAGAGACCTCAGCTTTCTAGGCCAGCATATTGAGGGCGGCGCTTATCTTCTCTACCCTTGGGATTACCTTCCCTGACCTAAAAGGCAGTACCCATTTACAGCTGGGTGGACTGGGGACTAACTGAAGCAAGCATGCAAACAGTCACCATCCAATTGTAACCATGCTCGACGCTGCTTAACCTTGGGTGGGAAAGCAATCATTGACCACTGAGCTATCCGTCCAAAAATGACATCTTTCAAAAGAAACACTGTCTGCTACATGAAATAAAATCCAAATAAAATAATAGCTACAAAATCTCTCAAAGCACATTGCTACAGGAATAAAACCCAATAAAATAATGGCCTACCACATCTTTCAAAGAGAAACACTGTTATACATGAAATAACCCCCAAAAAACAACAACAACAATGACATCTTTCAAAAACAGCAGAGCCTATCAACAACAAGCTGTCTGCTACATGAAATAAAATCCTAATGAAATAACAGCAACGCATCTTTACAAAGAAACCTACAACATGAAATAAAAACCAAATGAAATAATGACCAACGACATCTTTCTAAAAGAAACACGGCCCATCAAACTATCCTTCACTTGAAATAAAAATCAAATTCTATGCTTGACACATCTTTCAAAAAGCTAAACCTACCATCAAACTATCTGTCCATAATTCTACACCTGACACCATCTTTCAAAAAGCCAAACCTACCATTTTTTTAAATTCATTCTCTTATTTTGAGGATAATGAAATAAGCACTCATGTGCTTCTTTACATCCAGTCCCTGTGTGTATGCAGTTTTGTCAATTTTGTCATCCGTTCCCACTGGCACACAATGGATTACTCTTCCAAAAAGCAGAATGAGTTTTAATGTGTGCGCAAAGTGTTCTGCGTGCATTTGCACATGGGTCCTTGGTTTATAGTCTCATCCAAAAGACATTTTTTAATCATCAAATAAGAATCAAGAGTCACATATTGTCAACAACATCTGCATACAAATGACATATTCCATCAAAATATCACATGAAATAAAACCTGAATCAAATGATATACATAAAAAGAACAGCACATTCCAAAAAGTAAAATGCATAATGAGACTATCAACCACTTGAAATGACTTTAAAAAAGGATTTTCATTTATTCTTGATTTATTTTTTTATATCAAGGATAATGGAATAAGCACTATTATGCTTTTTTACATCCAGTCCCCTTGTGTATGCAGTTTTGTAAATGTCATCTGTTCCCACTGGAGAGAGGACTTCTGGAGTATAAATTAGTTGACTAAATAAGAATCAAGACCAGAGTATTTTTTCAATTCTGATTGTATCGCTGAAAAAAAAAACTAACTGCAGTAAGAACCCTGACAAGGAGTGTTTTTTTTTTTCACAATCACTCCATTGCAATAAGAACACAGACAAGCTGTGGTTTTTCACCACATTGCAATAAGAACCCAGACAAGCAGTGGTTTTTCACCACATTACAATAAGAACACAGACAAGCTGTGGTTTTTCACCACATTGCAATAAGAACACAGACAAGCGTGGTTTTTCACCACATTGCAATAAGTAACACAGACAAGCTGTGGTTTTTCACCACATTACAATAAGAACCCAGACAAGCAGTGGTTTTTCACAATCACTTCATTGCAATAACAACCCAGACAAGCAGTGGTTTTTCACCACATTACATTAAGAACCCAGACAAGCAGTGTTTTTGTTTTTTTTCACAATCACTCCATTGCAATAACAACCCAGACAAGCAGTGTTTTTTTGTTTTTTTTCACAATCACTCCATTGCAATAACAACCCAGACAAGCAGTGTTTTTTTTGTTTTTTTCACAATCACTCCATTGCAATAACAACCCAGACAAGCAGTGTTTTTTTGTTTTTTTTCACAATCACTCCATTGCAATAACAACCCAGACAAGCAGTGGTTTTTCACTGCATGGGGACAAGATCAACTAAGCCAAGCCCTGTCAAGCACAAACATAACAACACTCTTACAACAACAACAACAAAAACCTATTGACTGCCGATAATTTTAACAAAATATCAGAAAACCTTTTTTGTTTTCAAAAATGTAAAACAGTAAACACATTGACTTATTTCACAAATTTGGCGCAGTCATTCAGATTATCTCATGTACATTGTATTTTGATATTCTGAAATAACAGGAACATTTTATTTATTTGTTTATTTATTCATTCATCAATATATACAATTAAATAGCCATCACCATGATTTGTTTTTTTTACAAATACAGGCCAATTGTACACTGAAGTTCTGAGATTAGTATCTTCATGTATGAAAAACAACCAGGACTTCAAATAGTTGAGTTTTCAGAAACGGCCCAAACCACCACAATGTTAGAACAACCACAACTCAAAGTGCAGAAATGGAACATTCATGTACACTGCCCAAACCAGAACACCATAACACATAGTATCAAAGCATCTATCGATTGAAATAAGAACCAATATGCAACACCTGACAATCAGTTTTTGTGTCAGAGAACTGGGAACATTTTATTGCCACGGAAGTCAGGTAGACTTATTTGACACAACAAAATAAACATCATTTTGGTAATCCTCTATTTTATTTGAGGTTATCAAAAACATGTTGCACTCTACTTTTTCTCTTCTCAAAACATTCGTACACATATCATAAATACATGTGCTTGATAGTAATCAAACATGATTATGTTGCTTTAATTTGTCCATAGTTTTTGAGTTCTTTGTCTCTGGTTTTTTATTTTTATTATTTTTTTTTTTTACTAACAAATGGTTTTGAGTTCATAACAAATTGTTTTTCAGTTCATCTGGTATCGTATAAGACACATTCATCAAGTGGGTGAAATTCATCTTCCACTTTGTTGCAGTAAAGACATTTTCTGTCCACCGTGGATACTGTATTTGTACATGACTGCAAGTCGCAGCAAATTTTTTCTGCATGAAATTTGGGCTGCTCTACCTGAGGACAACACGTCACCACAAGAGCAGCACCACCCTTTTTTCTCCCCTCCTGTCTGCAAGTGTATTTAGTTTCCCTATCACAGTGGCTTTTCCCACAGAATTTTTTCCAGGGACAACTCTCTTGTTGCCATGGGTTCTTTTACGGAAGCTGAAAGCCTGTTGAACATGGGACCTCAGTTTATTGTCTGATCCGAAAGGCTAGCACCCAGACCACCCACCAGCCATGGTCTAGTGGATGGGGGAAAGTTCTGGGCACAAATGGGGATCAAAAACGGACATCTCGCTTTCCCCGGAAGGCGTGTTATCTCCAGACCATCAATACAAATTTGGGTGCTTGCATTTCTCTGTCATCAAATCTTGACAACTAACGCAAAATTTACTAAATGTGTGTGTGTGTGTGTGTGTGTGTGTGTGTGTGCATTAAAGTCAAATTTCTATTTCCATATGGTCCATTGAATTAGCATTGATTTGCCTTTCTTCATATGTGTGTGGTTGTGTGTGTGTGTGTGTGTGTGTGTGTTACTATTTAGCAGACAATGCAACAAAGTACTAAGGAGAACTGAGGGAAAAAACAGTTCAGCTTTTAGAATGTTGTTGAAGAGACCAAATCAAGGACATTTTAAAAAAATCTACAAGTCAAAAATAAAAAGTAGAACAAAACTTCATAACTAACAAACAATAGGAACTATAACATGCACAAAATTTTGGACTTTGGATATGTTTACACACAATAATGTAGATGATGTGCACAAAGTTTGGGAGGGAGGGGGGGGGGAACAAGGGCAATTGGAGTAGTATACAGAACAAGTCATAAAGAATTGCCTTTAAAACACAATTGTGTGCTTGCGTGTGTGTTCTGTGATGACCTGTTTGCTATCTAATCTTTTATCCTCAAATGTTTAAATCCTTTGCTCGCACCTGCATGAATGTCTCTGTTTTGAGTTCATTAACTGTTCCTATTCCTACATGTAGAAAAGGCTACAGGCTGTGACCACAGCAATACTGAGACTACTGAAGCTAGGGAAGGGGCTACAAGCTCTCATCAGCTAGATCCTGCGTGTGTCGTCTGTTAGAATCCCATCAGTCTGGTGTGTGGTGTGTGTGTGTGTGTCGTGTAGTGTTGTGTGTGTGTCTGTTAGAATCCCCATCAGCTGGTGTGTGTTGGTGTGTGTTGTGTGTGTGTGTTCTTTGTGTGTGTGTGTTTGTGTGTGTGTTGTAGTGTGGTGTGTTGTGGTTTCTGTAGAACCCCATCAGCTTGTGTGTGTGGTGCTAGGTATGCTGTGTGTGTGTGTGTCATTGCTGAGGCTCATAGTGTTGTGTGTGTGTGTGTTGTTGTGGTGTGTGTGTGTGTGTGTGTGTTGTGTGTGCTTGTGGTGTGTTGTGTGTGTGTGTGTGTGTGTGTGTGTGTCCTCTGCTAGAGGCCTCATCAGCTTGTGTGTGTGTGTGTGTGTGTGTGTCCTCTGTGAGGCCTCATCAGCTGTGTGTGTGTGTGTGTGTGTTTGTAGGTGTGTGTGTGTGTGTGTGTGTGTGTGTGTCCTCTGCTAAGGCCTCATCAGCTGTGTGTGTGTGTGTGTGTGTGTCCTCTGCTAGAGGCCTCATCAGCTTGTGTGTGTGTGTGTGTGTGTCCTCTGCTAAAGGCCTCATCAGCTCTGTGTGTGTGTGTGTGTGTCCTCTGCTAAAGGCCCCATCAGCTCTGTGTGTGTGTGCTCTGCTAAAGGCCCATCAGCTGTGTGTGTGTGTCCTCTGCTAAGCCCATCAGCTCTGTGTGTGTGTTTTTCCTCTGCTAAAGGCCCCATCAGCTGTGTGTGTGTGTCCTCTGCTAAAGGCCTCATCAGCTCTGTGTGTGTCCTCTGCTAAAGGCCCATCAGCTGTGTGTGTTGTCCTCTGCTAAAGGCCCCATCAAGCTCTCTCTGTGTGTGTGTGTCCTCTGCTAGGGGCCACCCATCAGCTCTGTGTCCTCGGCTCAAAAAACGAAATGCACAGATGGCTAGCGTGAACTTGGACCCGTAATTCCCCCCCCAGAACTGAGTAGTCTATTCCGCTCATCACCAGCTCAACGTAGCGTACACCTGGCGGGTAGTCTGTGAATGTGTGTTCCACCTGAAACAAGCCACACCACACCTGTAGTCTGTGAATGTGTGTTCCACCTGAAACAAACCACACCACACCTGTAGTCTGTGAATGTGTGTTCCACCTGAAACAAACCACACCACACCACACCTGTAGTCTGTGAATGAGTGTTCCACCTGAAACAAGCCACACCACACCTGTAGTCTGTGAATGAGTGTTCCACCTGAAACAAGCCACACCACACCACACCTGTAGTCTGTGAATGAGTGTTCCACCTGAAACAAACCACACCACACCACACCTGTAGTCTGTGAATGAGTGTTCCACCTGAAACAAACCACACCACACCTGTAGTCTGTGAATGAGTGTTCCACCTGAAACAAGCCACACCACACCACACCTGTAGTCTGTGAAGGAACGACCTGGTACAGTCAGCACCATGTCTACAAATGAATTTGATACATGCATCTTGCACAAATTTTTAAAACCTGTTCAGCCTGTAGAAGAGTAGGCAATTCCTGCTGGTAAGAACAGATGCCCCCCCCCACCCCCACCCTCCCCCAAAATACCTAAACAAAAAACCTGCCGCATGCATGTTGTACTTAAGACATACCTGGAGTTGGAATGTGGCTACCTTAATGGTGGGTAAAAACGGCACAAAAATCTCACCATTGGAGAACTTCAAAGCTTTAGCTGAAGAACAAAAATCCCCAAAGCCCCCACCCCCCCCCAAATATATTTGGTGTGAAAAATCCTTATGGATGATATCCTCTCTTGTATCACATTCTACAAACACACACAAAAATCTCAGGTATAATACATTTCTCTTGTACCAGATTTTGTCGGAAAAATCACTTTGCCTAATC
>CM060324.1:51878213-51890713 GCA_030674155.1 Stramonita haemastoma
GTGTAACAGTAACACAGACTGGAGTGTGCTAGACACATACAATGATACAACTAATACAAGTATACATGTATACATACATGTATATATATAGATATATGTATATATATATATATATATATATATATATATATATATATATATATATATATATATATATATATATATATATATATATATTAGAGTGTAAATTCATAACAACTGGTAACAGATGGAAGTGTGCTAAACACATGTATCATAATGCATGTATTCATACTAATGTGATGTAAAGCTGTTAGTGTGACAATCACTAACTTGAAAACCTTATGATGCCCTTATCTAAAGTAACACTTTATGTCTTTGCTTATAATTAGATGGAATGGTTAAGTCAAGATGAAGAACTAGAAGCAGTGAGCAATTTCAAATACAAGTTATATAACTTATCCTATGACTCATTTCACATGATGATGATGATGATGATGATGATGATGATGATGATGATGATGATGATGATGATGATAGTAGAAGAAGAAGACAAAATAGAAAAAGACAAGACACAATGAAAATCCATTCTTTTCTTGTTTAACAATGAAACAGAAAGTGAATTGCCTTCAGTACAACTACAAGGCCTCAGGGCTTTAGAATCATTAGCTATTTTTCTCTCATATGCTGCAGGCACTACCCAGTACATGTTTAAACCTAATACAAAACTCAATACCCTCTGAAAGTTCTATGTGACCAAGACTGAAATTCTGGAACTGATGATCTTTTGTGTGTGTGTGTGTGTGTGTGTTGTGTGTGTGTGTGTGTGTGGTGTGTGGTTGTGTGTGTGTTTGTGTGTGTTGTGTCTGTGTGTGTGTGTGTGTGTGTGTGTGTGTGTGTTGTGTGTGTGTGTGTGTTTGTGTGTGTGTGTTTAGTGTGTGTGTGTGGTGTTTGTGTGTGTGTGTAGTGTGTAGTGTGTGTAGTGTTGTGTAGTGTAGTGTAGTGTAGTGTAGTGTAGTGTAGTGTAGTGTAGTGAAGTGTAGTGTAGTGTAGTGTAGTGTAGTGTAGTGTAGTGTAGTGTAGTGTAGTGTAGTGTAGTGTAGTGTAGTGTAGTGTAGTGTAGTGTGTGGTGTTTAGTGTGTGTGTGTGTTTAGTGTGTGTGTCTGTGTGTGTAGTGTAGTGTAGTGTAGTGTAGTGTAGTGTAGTGTAGTGTAGTGTAGTGTAGTGTAGTGTAGTGTAGTGTAGTGTAGTGTAGTGTAGTGTAGTGTAGTGTAGTGTAGTGTAGTGTGTGTGTGTGTGTGTTTTCCTGGAGCTGACAGGTTCAGAAGTCAAGATGTTATTGCTTTCAAAGAAACAGAGACATGATTTTTACAGCATTTATCTGCAGCTTTCATGACCGAGGGCCTTCACCTCAGTACCAAGATCTTCAGTTTGTGTGATGCCTATTCAATATTCAAGTCAGGCAGTTTCATCAGTAAACCTTGGCCAAATTGAATAAACACAATTTTCCAGGCAGTCTGTTAAAGTAACTCCTCACCTGCACCTCACATCAACAATACAACACAAATCTTCAATCATCTGAACCTCATGTCAACAATACAACACAAATCTATCGTCTGAATCTCGTGCCAATAATACAACACAAATCTTCAATTACCTGAACCTCACATCAGAATTGCAACACAAATCTTCCAAATCTATCTCAAAAGGGACTTTGACCAAGCTGATGTTCATGTTCCTTGCAAACTGATGTTCATTAATTAATCAAGTAATTAAATGTCAGGCTACATACATCAATTGTTCTATAAAAAAAATAAGTTCCTGTGAAAATGATACTCGTCATTCACATGACAACACAGTAGGCCTATAGATACATTTCCTTCTCGTCTCTAGGTCCCACAACACTTGTTTTCATTACTGGTGATTTTACCAAGTAACTAAAAATTATAAAGGCAGTTCCCTGGTGAATGAATAAATAAATGGTTGCATAATCTCATTGAAATTGAAGGGCTGAGTGGATGCAAGTTGTAGGATTAGTACGTTTCTTCCAATCTATTCAAGTCATGGAAAAAACCAAACGGGTTAAGCCTAATTAAACAATCGAAAAGAAACAACTGACATAATCAAGCTTCGTGTAAGTGGGAATAATGGTTACGCCTATTGCCAAAACGTCACTATGGAAAACAGTATACAAAAGTTACACATCAGTAAAAAGCTTGAAGTTTTTACTTTTTGTGAATGTAGTTTTCTTTGTTTTTTGGTTTTTTTGTTTTTTTTTACACTGCCTTCTTCAACTATTCATAATTGTTTCTGAAATAATCACCAGATCATTGTTGCCCCAAGGTGTCGATCCATATCAACCATTATATGACGGGAAAATGTTTAGTAGAATGGCGTCCCCTGATAGGAGTTTTTGATCCCAGTCCATAGCTTCAAGACAAAGCTGAATGTGGTTTAAACTAAGAAATGCAAGAGGTGGTGGTCTTCAATTTTACGTCTCTTCTATTCACAAAAAGTGATATTAGACAAAATATTGAGTGCGTGGGTACATGCATGCGTGTGTTTAAGTGTTTACATGCATGTAAATGTGGATAGTGCATGGGCTCAAGCACATAATATGGAAGTATACAATGTGTCTTGTGCGCGTGCAGGTGCGCGCGCTCGCGCGCGCGCGCGCGTGTGTGTGTGTTTCAATGAAATTTTTACCTGCACAAACTAATCTTATAGGCTACTGCTAGAAAAAAGAAATAAAAAGGTGGTGATGGCAATATGGGGAACAGCATACTGTAGCTAATCTCAAAGAGTAATTCAATCGAATATGATTATGTAACAAGTGTAACAGCAAAAATATTTTGCAATAAAAAATACTAATAAAATAATGATTTTGATATAACACAAAGTTCAATCTACAACTAGAATAAATTCAAGGAAAGGATAGGATTCATATCTCTGATTCAAAACCCACTTTTATAGTGTACATCGCAAAAAGGAGGGGAAGAAAAACTGCATTCACTACAGGAAAGTAACTCTCTCTCTCTCTCTCTCTCTCTCTCTCTCTCTGAGATCCTGTTCTGCTTCTCAAAAGAGTAGGCCATTGTGTGCCGGTGGGAACAGATGACAAAATTTACAAAATCGCATACACGCAGGGATTTGATATATATATATATATATATATATATATATATATATATATAATATATATATATATATAAAGCACATGAGTGCTTATTCCATTATCCTCGAAATAAAATAAAAGAGTAAAAGGCAGAAGTTAAAGTTAAAGTCTGTCCCGAGCCTAAGGCTCATCAGGCCTGTGCTTATCCCGGTTTCTGTGGCGTTAAGCGACTGAGAGTCATAGACTCCCCCCTGGATAGGACGCCAGTCTATCGCAGGGTTAACCCCCCAGGTTGGTACCCCTTTTACACCTGGGTGGGGTGAGAAAATAGCCATAAAGTGCCTTTTCCAAGGGCACAACACCATAGCTGAAAGCTGGGATCGAACCCGCAACCTTTAGATTACGAGTCCAACGCCCTAACCACTAGACTACAGCAGCGGCTAAAGGCTCTTACTAAAAAAAAAAATTTTTTTAATTAAATTAAAATTTAAAAAGCCTAGAGTGCTGCTATTGTTATTCCCTAAAACTTATTTTTATTTTATTTTTTTCAATTGAATTGTTGGTAAGTCATTTTCAACATTTTGAGGATTTGTAAGTGGTTACCTGCACTTGTTTTTCTCCACTACTTTTCCCTCAGTAATACTTTGTGGTCAAGTGGTGGGGTGGTGGGGGGGAGGGGGGGGATAGCATCTCTAGTAGATCTAAGTGTAGGCCACTTATCTATTTTTTCCCAACTTCTCTAGCCTGTGTGTGCACTTTAAGTGTATGGCAATGTTTGGGGTTATTACCTAGCTAAGGCTGACCACTTGGCTGGATACAAAATTTATGACCTCCCTTTCATCCTTTCAATCGGATCCCCAAACAAAAGGCACAAAGTTTCACTAGATGTTTATTTTCTTTCATTCTTTTTCTTTTTGCAACATGTACTTCAAGCATATTTTCTTTCTCTTGTTATCATTGTGTTTTGATGGCAGCTTCAAAAGACCACAGGGATATAAAATATTCCTGTGAATGCAATTGACGCTCTTACATTCTTTAAAGTGTCTTGCTGTAAGGTACCACTGCTGTCACTGCCAGGACCTCTGATGAAGGCTCATCCAGGAACCGAAACTCAGTCAGGTCAGGCTTAAGGCATGGTTCTTACTCTAAAATGCTGCTATTGAAAGACATTATTTCTTAGAATTTTTTTTTTTAAATGAATCTTTGATAAATCATTTTCAAAATGATTGACAAGTTGTAAGTGGTTACCTGCACTTGTTTTCCTCCACTACTTAAATTTTTTTAATCTATGATTGCAAAGCCTATAACTAATGTGTTTTACTCTTTTGATGTTTTGGGTTTTGTTGTTGTTGATGATGATATTGGGGTTTGTCAAACAGCAGAGCAGGGTGGCCTGTAACCCGCCCAGGACTCTGATGTGTGTAAAAGTGATTCCCCTCCACTGCTGTCAATAATTCTACTTCCACTGCTCTTAATTCACACAGTCAACTGATCACCACTTCACAGCATTGTAAACATTCACACAGCTAACTGTACACCACTTCACAGCATTCACACAGCTAACTGTACACCACTTTACAGCATTCACACAGCTAACTGTACACCACTTCACAGCATTCACACAGCTAACTGTACACCACTTCACAGCATTCACACAGCTAACTGTACACCACTTCACAGCATTCACACAGATAACTGTACACCACTTCACAGCTAACTGTACACCACTTCACAGCATTCACACAGATAACTGTACACCACTTCACAGCATTCACACAACTAACTGTAAACCACTTCACAACATTCACACAGCTAACTGTGCACCACTACACAGCATTCACACAGCTAACTGTACACCACTTCACAGCTAACTGTACACCACTTCACAGCATTCACACAGCTAACTGTACACCACTTCACAGATAACTGTACACCACTTCACAGCTAACTGTACACCACTTCACAGCATTCACACAGCTAACTGTACACCACTTAACTGTGGCAACAGCAAAGAAGTGTGCATCAGCATTTTCTCAGAAGCAACATTCTCCATCACAATATAAAAGAAGAGAGAAATGCATAATGAGATTTTTTATTTCATTTGAAGTGATATTTCATTGTCATTTCAGGCAGCAGTTCAACATTGATTTTTTTTTAAAGGGGTGTGTACCACTGAAGAAAAAATTAGTTCACTGAAATAGGAATCCAGACACTGTCTGATAAATGAAATAAAAACCAAATAAAACAACAGCACATGGTAAAAAAAAAAAAAAAAAAGGTAACGGTAAAGGCGTCCCATAACCTATGTGTTGTTGGGGAGCGAGGCATCAGAGACCTCAGCTTCTCTAGGGGTCAGCATATTGAGGGCAGGGCCCATCTCCTCTCCCTTGGTGCTTTACCTTCCCTGACCCTAAAGAGGAAAGGTACCCATTTACAGCTGGGTGGACTGGGGGACTGTTCTGAAGCCAAGGCATGCAAACAATCACCCATCCAATTTGTAACCATGCTTGACACTGCTTAACATTGGCTGGGGAAAGCGAGTGCTCTGACCACTGAGCTATTCCGTCCTGAAAATGACATCTTTCAAAAAGAAACACTGTCTGCTACATGAAACAAAATCCAAATAAAATAATAGCCTACAAAATCTCTCAAAAAGCAACAATGCTACAGAAAATAAAAACCAAATAAAATGATGGCCTACCACATCTTTCAAAGGGAAACACTGTCTACTACACAAAATAAAAACCAAATAAAATAACAACAAATGACATCTTTCAAAAAGCAACAGAGTCCATCAACAACAAGCTGTCTGCTACATGAAATAAAATCCAAATGAAATAACAGCATTGTCTGCTACATGAAATAAAATCCTAATAAAATAACAGCAAACGACATCTTTCCAAAAAGAAACACTGCAACATGAAATAAAAACCAAATGAAAAAATGACCTACAACATCTTTCTAAAAGAAACACGGCCCATCAAACTATCCTTCACTTGAAATAAAAATCGAATTCTACACTTGACACACATCTATTAAAAAGCTAAACATACCATCAAACTATCTGTCCATAATTCTACACCTGACACCATCTTTCAAAAAGTCAAACCTACCATTTTAAAAAATCATTTTTTTAATTAATTCTTTTATTTTGAGGATAATGAAATAAGCACTCATGTGCTTCTTTACATTCAGTCCCTGTGTGTATGCAGTTTTGTCAATTTTGTCATCCGTTCCCACTGGCACACAATGGATTACTCTTCCGAAAAGCGGAACAGGTTTTAATGTGTGCGCAAAATGTTCTGTGTGCGTTTGCACATGGGACCTTGGTTTATAGTCTAGATCCCAGACAAGCAGTGCTTTTTCACCACATTATGATAAGAACCCAGAAATGCAGTTGTTTTTCACTGAATGGGGACAAGATCAATTAAGCCAAGTTCTGTCAAACACAAACATTACAACACTCTTACAAAAAAACCCTATTGACTGCCGATAATTTTAACAAAATATCAGAAAACCTCTTTTGTTTTCAAAAATGTAAAACAGTAAACACATTGACTTATTTCACAAATTTGGCACAGTCAGTCAGATTATCTCATGTACATTGTATTTTGACATTCTGAAGTAACAGGAACATTTTATTTATTTGTTTATTTATTCATTCATCAATATATACAATTAAATAGCCATCACCATGATTTGTTTTTTTTACAAATACAGGCCAACTGTACACTGAAGCTCTGAGATTTGTATCTTCATGTATGAAAAACATCCAGGACTTCAAATAGTTGAGTTTTCAGAAACGACAAAAACCACCACAATGTTAGAACGACCACAACTCAAAGTGCAGAAATGGAACATTCATGCACACTGCCCAAACCAGAACACCATAACACATAGTATCAAAGCATCTATCGATTGAAATAAGAACCAAATGCAACACCTGACATCACAATCAGTTTTTGTGTCAGAGAACTGGGAACATTTTATTACCACAGAAGTCAGGTAGACTTATTTGACACAACAAAATAAACATCATTTTTGTAATCCTCTATTTTATTCGATGTTATCAAAAACATGTTGCACTCTACTTTACTTTTTCTCTTCTCAAAACATTTGTACACATATCATAAAGACATGTGCTTTAAAGTAATCAAATATGATTATGTTGCTTTAATTTGTCCATAGTTTTTGAGTTCTTTGTCTGTGGTTTTTTTGTTTTGTTTTTTTACTAAAAAATGGTTTTGAGTTCATAACAAATTGTTTTTGAGTTTATCTGATATCGTACAAGACACATTCATCAAGTGGGTGAAATTCATCTTCCACTTTGTTGCAGTAAAGACATTTTCTGTCCACCGTGGATACTGTATTTGTACATGACTGCAAGTCGCAGCAAATTTTTTCTGCATGAAATTTGGGCTGCTCTACCTGAGGACAACACGTCACCACAAGAGCAGCACCACCCTTTTTTCTCCCCCTCCTGTCTGCAAGTGTATTTTGTTTCCCTATCACAGTGGCTTTTCCCACAGAAATTTTCCAGGAACAACTCTCTTGTTGCCGTGGGTTCTTTTACCGAAGCTGAAAGGATGTTGAACATGGGACCTCAGTTTATTGTCTGATCCGAAAGACTAGCACCCAGACCACCCACCACCCATGGTCTAGTGGATGGGGGAAAGTTCTGGGCACAAATGGGGATCAAAAGCAGACTGCTCACTTTCAAGGCAGGCGTGTTATCTCCAGACCATCAATACAAATTTGGGTGCTTGCTTTTCTCTGTCATCAAATCTTGGCAACTTATGCAGAATTTACTAAATACATGTGTGTGTGTGTGTTGTGTGTGTGTGTGTGTGTGTGTGTGTGTGTGTGTGTGTGTGTGTGTGTGTGTGAAAATCAATTTTCTATTTCCAGATGGTCCATTGAATAAGCATTGATTTGCTTTTCTTTGTGTGTGTGTGTGTGTGTGTGTGTGTGTGTGTGTGTGTGTGTGTGTGTGTGTGTTGTGTGTCCTCTGCTAAAGGCCCCATCATCTGTGTGTGTGTGTGTGTGTGTTCTCTGCTAAAGGCCTCATCAGCTGTGTGTGTGTGTGTCCTCTGCTAAAGGCCCCATCAGCTCTGTGTGTGTGTGTGTGTCCTCTGCTAAAGGCCCCATCAGCTCTGTGTGTGTGTGTGTGTGACCTCTGCTAAAGGCCCCATCAGCTCTGTGTGTGTGTGTGTCCTCTGCTAAAGGCCTCATCAGCTCTGTGTCCTTGGCTAAAAAACGAAACGCACAGATGGCAGCGTGAACTTGGACCCATAATTCCCCGCCCAGAATTGACCGTCTTTTCCGCTCATCACCAGCTCAACGTAGCGCACACCTGGCCGGTAGTTTGTGAATGTGTGTTCCACCTGAAACAAGCCACACCACACCACACCTGTAGTTTGTGAATGTGTGTTCCACCTGAAACAAGCCACACCACACCACACCTGTAGTCTGTGAATGTGTGTTCCACCTGAAACAAGCCACACCACACCTGTAGTCTGTGAATGAGTGTTCCACCTGAAACAAGCCACACCACACCACACCTGTAGTCTGTGAACATGTATTGCACCTGAAACAAGCCACACCACACCTGTAGTCTGTGAATGAGTGTTCCACCTGAAACAAGCCACACCACACCACACCTGTAGTCTGTGAACATGTATTGCACCTGAAACAAGCCACACCACACCACACCTGTAGTCTGTGAATGAGTGTTCCACCTGAAACAAGCCACACCACACCACACCTGTAGTCTGTGAACATGTATTGCACCTGAAACAAGCCACACCACACCACACCTGTAGTCTGTGAATGAGTGTTCCACCTGAAACAAGCCACACCACACCACACCTGTAGTCTGTGAATGAGTGTTCCACCTGAAACAAGCCACACCACACCACACCTGTAGTCTGTGAATGAGTGTTCCACCTGAAACAAGCAACACCACACCACACCTGTAGTCTGTGAATGAGTGTTCCACCTGAAACAAACCACACCACACCTGTAGTCTGTGAACGCGTGTTCCACCTGAAACAAGCCACACCACACCTGTAGTCTGTGAACGCGTGTTCCACCTGAAACAAGCCACACCACACCTGTAGTCTGTGAACGCGTGTTCCACCTGAAACAAGCCACACCACACCTGTAGTCTGTGAACGTGTGTTCCACCTGAAACAAGCCACATCACACCTGTAGTCTGTGAACATGTGTTCCACCTGAAACAAGCCACACCACACCTGTAGTCTGTGAACGCGTGTTCCACCTGAAACAAGCCACACCACACCTGTAGTCTGTGAACGCGTGTTCCACCTGAAACAAGCCACACCACACCTGTAGTCTGTGAACGTGTGTTCCACCTGAAACAAGCCACATCACACCTGTAGTCTGTGAACATGTGTTCCACCTGAAACAAGGCACACCACACCTGTAGTCTGTGAAGGAACAACCCGATACAGTCAACACCATGTCTATAAATAAACTTGATACATGCATCTTGCGCAAATGTTAAAACCTGTTCAGCCTTTAGAAGAGTAGGCTATTCCTGCTGGTAAGAACAGATGTCCCCCCCGCCCCCCCCAAAAAAAAAACCAAACAAAAAAACCTGCCACATACACAAAAATCTCACTATTGGAGGACTTTGAAAGCTTTAGCTGAAGAACAAAAAAACCCAAAGCCCCCCTCCCCCCTATATTTGGCATGAAAAATCCTAATGGATGATGTCCTCTCTTGTACCACATTTGACACACACACACACGAATCTCAGGTATAATACATTTCCCTTGTACCAGATTCTGTTGGAAAAATCACATTGTCTAATCATAATTATTCCTTTATAAAATGATTTCCCTTAAACCATACTCTGTTGGAAAAATCACATTATATAGTCATAATTATTCCTATATATAATCATGCACCTTGTACAAAACTCTGTTGGAAAATACACATTATATAATCATAATTATTCCTATATAAAATCATTTGCCTTGTACCACACCACTCTGTTGGGAAAATCATATTATATAATTATAACTATTCCTTTATAAAATCATTTGCCTTGTGCCACACTCTGTTGGGAAAAATCCCATTGTATAATCATATCTATTCCTATGTATAGTACATTTCCCTTATACCAGACTCTGTTGGAAAATCCAAAGAACAGTTATGTATTTCATCCATTGTTCTGCATGAAAAATCTCAAAGCAATGTCATTTACCATATGCCACATTCTGCATGAAAAATCCCCCATGTATGCTAGCTTATGTTGTGCTAAATTCTGCATGAAAACTCCACTATGTATGATGGCCTACATCTCACTCACACACACACACACACACACACACACACACACACACACACACACACACACACACACACACACACACACACACAAATCCCAGTGCCTGTGGACTGACTACACACACACACACACACACACAATCATTACAGACATTTTACACACACATGGATCGGTGGTCTAGAGACAACGCGCCTGCCTAGACAGCAAAAAGTCCAGGTCAGAGTGTATGGTGGTTAGAATCTTGTTTAGGCCCCAAACTTTTTCCCCATCCATTAGACATAAGTGGTGGTCTGGGTGCCATTCTTTCGGATGAGGGAATAAGCCAAAGACCCGTGTATTACACATTATTATTCAGCACACATAAAAGAACCCATGGCAACAAGAGTGTTGTCGCTGGCAAAATTCTGTGGAAAAAAAAGCCACTCTGATAGGGAAACAAACAGTTGCAGACAAAAAAAAAATATAAAAAATAATGGGTAGGCGCTACACTTGTGTCTATGCGCTCGCTCTCCCCCAGGGAGAGGAGAGCAGACTGAATTTCATGTAGAGAAATCTGCTGTGACATAAAGTGGTAATAATAATAATAATAATAATAATAATAATAATAATAATAATAATAATAATAATAATAATAATAATAATAACAATGTTACAGTGTGCACTTTAGACACTATAACGTTTGGACTACAACCCACTCCTTCTCCCCCCCCTCTTCTCCTTCTCTTCAATGAGTGGTACAAATTGTTGGTAAAAGATTTTGTCTGTGTACCTGAGGATGTTAAAGTCTGTCCCGAGCTTAAGGCTCATCAGGCCGGTGCTTATCCCGGTTTCTGTGGCGTTAAGCGACTGAGAGTCATAGACTCCCCCCTGGATAGGACGCCAGTCTATCGCAGGGTTAACCCCCAACACAAGGTTGGTACCCCTTTTACACCTGGGTGGGGTGAGAAAATAGCCATAAAGTGCCTTTTCCAAGGACACAACGCCATAGCTGAAAGCTGGGATTGAACCCGTAACCTTTAGATTACGAGTCTAACGCCCTAACCACTAGACTACAGCGGCGGCAACCTGAGGTTGTGGTCCGGACTTTCTTTGTTATTGTACTTGAAGTTTTCTTTAAAGAAAAGCAGAGATCCATTCCTTAAGTGGCCAGTGTCTTCATGGGCTCAGAGACTTGACAAGTCACTGTAGTGTAGCTAATTCAGACATGTAGGCCTATAAACTGACTATAGCCCCAGGGCTGGTGGCTGGACTTTTGTCTTCCATTGCCTTTGTCAGCTAGGTCTGCAGTAAGGATCTTTTGTGTGTGCCTTGAGTCATTGTGGTAGGCCTAGGGTAGTCAGAGTTAGCATCTTTGCTTTGCACACTTAAGACATCATGTGACTGACACCTTAGAGAACTTGCGCCAGTTTAGTCTTCTATTCAACAAACTTGTAGTAAGCTAGGACCTGTTGTTTGATGACTTTCTTCTGAATATTTTCATTGGGTTAGGCCAGAGTCAGCTGGTATCCTTCTGGACATTTCTATTTTGAATTGATTGGTTAGGCGGAATCAGAAATGGTGTAAATAAGGAAAGCTGGCAGTCACTCAGCCTTTTTGTTCGTGTTTGTCAGAGGAGTGAGTTTCATCTCATCTCAATGCTTCTACAATTCTACAATTGTAACATTTTTGGGGTGGCCTGAGGTGCTGAAGTGGAAGAACTTGCGGATGCGTGGGACCTCTGACTTTCTGGCTTCTGACTACAGTCCTGATATCGGAGAAATCTGGAAAGGACTATAATTCGACTAAAACAAACAAAAAAAACTCAGCCTTTCCCTGCAACAGCATTTCAGAGGGTCTAATACAACTGTTTGGGCTGTAGACCCAGACTACAAGATGTGACTAACAAGAAAACAGAAGTTTTGTTTTCTTCTGGTTGAGCTGTAAGTAAAACATTTTTCTGTTTGATAGTAGTCGTTACTTTCATCAAGGTAAAAGCAGATTTGATAAACAAATTGTATTTGTGTATACAAACTGAATTTAATTATTGATTTGGTTCAGTGAGAGTGTGTGTAGTTGTTTTACACATGGAAGTTGGCTAAAATCATAAGACTTTTACTGTTTAACTGTGTGATC
>CM060324.1:51895713-51923124 GCA_030674155.1 Stramonita haemastoma
AAGCACAGTTCCAGTCTCTATGGTTTCCGAGAACAATGGCTGCAACTGCTATGAAAAGAACGAGATCGCCGACCTTAAAAAACTGGTGGTCTCGCTGCATGAAAAGATCAGCAGCATGGAAACCCTCCTCACTGACCTCAGCCACAGGACAGCCTGCTGCAGCATAGCGCAGGACAAGGACTACGAGAACTCTGGAGAAACACCACTGCAGACGAGTGAGTGTTGGAACACAGACAGAGCCACCATCGCCTGCCTCTCCTCTGCTCTCTGCTGGGGCCAGACTGAGCTACGCTGCTGCAGCTGCCCGGCAACATCAGGCAAAACCAGCAGCAGCACCAACAACCAAAGATGGTAACAGTCCACAGAACAGGTCAGTGGCTGTTGTCAAAACTAAACAAATGACCAAAAACAAAAGGCAAGAGAAAACTTCCATGACACAAAACACATCTGACGTCAAATCCAAATCTAGATCTAAAAATGAGAGTTCCGATATCCCTTCTGTTGTACTTCTACAAGAGTCTGACCTGAGCAGTGTTAACAGTCATCGCTTAAGGCAGTCTTATGGATTCAGCATTAAGAAAAAGAAAGTGTACAAAATCATTGACATTCCCCAATCACTGAAGGAAGCAACTTTTGATCTGGAGAGAATGGATTGTATAATTATTCATTGTGGAATCAATGATCTCAAAGATACAGATCCAAAAGAAGCCACCAAGAAAATGGTAGAATCTGTCAAAAATATTGTGGCATGCTTTCCTGACACTAAATTAGTCATCAGCAAAGTTGCTTCTGTTAAAACCCCCTCTCTTCAAATCAAAAGAGAAGTTTTCAATGCCATGACCTGTTCAGATCTGTATGACCAAAAAACTGTTTCTTTCATTTTCCACGAGAACTTGAGCCCTACATACCACCTGAAAGATTCTGTTCACCCAAACGCCCAGGGCTCTCGCACTTTAGCCAAAAACATTGGCAGATTTGTTCATTCCATTTTTTTTTTAAATCCCAGAAGAAAGCAAAGACGCCACATCCACCTGAAGAATAGTCGTCAGCCAACACCTTAGGCACCTGAGGACAGTCATCAATACCCAGGCTACAGAGGACGACCTTTCTCCCACCATAGCCTGCAATCCCCGTGGTGGAGAGATCAGAAATATTACAATTATTTTAATCATGTGTGGAAAAACTGGTGTTTTTTGTATGGCACTGGCTAAGCACCAGCTGTGATACAGATTAGCGACTGTAGTATTTGCTCAAATCTGCAGCAGCTGTCTACATCTTTGTTGTTGGTTATTTTATTTATTTAATTGTTTTTGTTTTATTTTAGGTTTTTTAAAAACGTCTATTTCAAATTGAAATTGACTGTTGATAGTCCTGAAACCTTTGATCAATATAGACCTATATATTTTTAGTTATGGTGTTATCGCAGAAGATTTGGGGGTGGAGTTATAACTTTACTCACTACTGTTCCTGCTTATTTTTAAAGTGTTTTTTCTGCCCCCTTCTTCCTTGTCGTACTTAAACAATGGTCTCTAAGAAAAAGCATGCTGTTAAAATCATGCAGTAGAATGCTAGATCTATTTCCACAAATCTGGCGTATTTGATCCACCACCTATCAAAAAATGATTATCAGGCCCTTATCTTACAATCCCTAAATGTGAACAAATCTAAGATACCAAGATTACCAGGGTTCTATTATCCACCTATACATCAGAAAGTAGAAGGTATAACAAAGATCAGTGCAGCTATATACATTAAAGAAGGTATAGAGTACAGTGTGAAATCTCCACCAATACCTGGTAACACCCCAGATCTACATTCATTTGCAGCACATGTGAAGTTTAATGATAAGTTAATCCTAAACATTGTTTCTTTGTACTTGTCAAAAGGACCTAATGATCTTAACACAGATTGGCTCCATAATTTCCAAAACAACGAAAAATGGCTTATTGGTGGAGATTTCAATGCACATGCACCCTTTTGGGATAAGGGCTGCCTTTCTGTCACCAGTAACAGGTTTGTAGAAAACATTGTTGATTCTTGTTTGTATTTATTGAATGACGGCAGCGTGACTAGAATTCCTGATGTCTCAAGTCACAGAGCATCAGCAATAGATCTAACTTTAGTATCACCAACACTTGTCCCTGAATGTGATTGGTCAACACATAAAGATACTGTAGGCAGTGACCATTTGCCTAATGTTATAACCTTCAATGACCAATTATGTCAATGGGATGTTACAAAGGACAAAGTTCCAAAATACAATTATAAGTGAGCTAACTGGGAAAAGTTTAAACATATTCTTTCTTCTTACAATACAGATTGCATAAATACTTACGACATAGATCAAATGTACTCTGAAATAGCAAGTATTATACAACAAGCTACCAATATTAGTATTCCTAGATGTCACTCAGTAAAATCTAGTCCACATTTAGAAAAGGTCTGGTGGACACAAGCTTGTGAAGAAGGTGTACATAGAAAACATTTAACGCATAAAGCTTTTCTAAAAAAACAAATCACCTAGTAACCATGATGAGCAGAAAAAGGCCCAAAACCACTGTAACATAGTTATAGCACAAGCTAAAAAACAATATTGGTCCTCTTTTTGTAGAAGTGAAATTACAAATCATAAGGACATTCAGAAAGTATGGACACGATTTAATGAAATGACAAAAGGTATAAACTTGCCATCATGTCCAGTTGTTCTTGAAAACAGTTTCCATCAAGTGCAGAAAAGGCTGAGGCATTTGCCACAATGTTTTCAAATACCATGTGTAAGGAGGGTCTATTAGGTAAACACAGAACATACAGAAGTGAAGAAGTAAAAAAAAGAATATATAGACCCAGTGCCTGATAACACTCTTTATATCAATGCTCCAATCACACTTCAGGAAGTGAGGGATGCAGTTCTGTCACTTCCAAGTAAGAAAACATCTGTTGGAGCTGATGCAATTTCCAATGACATGATCAAACACTTACCAGAAAATTTCATTACTCTACTTTATAAGCTTTTTTTTTTTTTATAAATGCTGGGTTGAAGGCATTATTCCAGTCCAGTGGAAACAGTCAATTGTTGTACCAATCCACAAACAAGGAAAGCCCAAGACAGATAAAGCCAGTTACAGGCCCATAGCATTGACCTCACACACTGGTAAGCTCATGGAGAGAGTTGTTCTTGGAAGGTTATTATACTATTGCCAGAAAAATAACATTATTGCAAGCAACCAAGCAGGCTTTCAGCAGGGTAGATCTGCTATGGATAATCTAGTTAAACTTACAACACGCATAAAACAACAATTTGCACGTAGGAAAAATGTTTTTGCAACATTTTTTGACATTAATAAAGCCTATGATCAAATTTGGCATACAAAATTATTAAGTAAGAAAGATAATTGGCCTTTCTTGCAACATTTATCATTATATTAAGAGCTTTCTTAGCAATAGATCCATTCAGGTAAAGGTAGGATATAACTATTCAGATCCTAGATATCTTGATATGGGCTTACCACAAGGTTCTCTTATAGGACATGTTCTATTTAATATTCTATTACATGATCTTCCTAAATGCTTAACTCAGAATGCTACCTTAGTCCAATATGCAGACAACATATGCATGTGGATGAATGTCACCATGAAACAAAACACAACGAAAAGGTCTTTAAATTATATTAAAAAATTATACCAAAAAGATCTTGATAACTTAAGTACATAATTGAAAATGGCCTAAAATTATCTGCAGAAAAAAACGCATATGATGCTTTTTAACAATGGTAGCAATCCAGATAACTTACCTGTATTCAAAATTGAAAATGACGTTGTTGAATATAAAGACTTAGTAAAGTTTTAAGTTGTTTTTCTTACTTCAAAGTTAACGTGGAATGCCCACATTGATTATATCTTAATCAAAGGAAGAAAATGTTTAAATCTGCTAAAAATTGTATGAAAGCAGTATTGGGGACAAGATATGGCAATTCTAAAATATCTTTCTACCTCCCTAATTAGATCTAAATTATCCTATGGACAAGAAGTCTTTTTTAGCGCACTTAAGTACTTATTAAAGAAGCTTCAAAGTGTAGACTGTAAGGCGTATAGACTGGCTCTAGGTTTACCATTTCATGCCTCTGCACTTGATACATATTAAGAAATAGGGATGTTACCACTTGATGAGTACCGACAACTTGTATGTGCCAAATATATTCTCAGAAGCTCAACACCTGAAAATTTTGCTTCAGAAGAAAAAAAATGAGGTCTGAAACAGATTTTCCGAAAAGAGCACAACACATAAACTTTTTGATGACAATTAGTACCTTCACATCAGATCTTTATGAGCGTTCTGAAATTTTCAAATCTGATGTAGACCCACATAGATCAGTTTCAGTCTGTCCTGTTTGGGAAATGAAGCGAGCACACTTTGATATAGATTATATCAACATGAAAAAGAATGAGAATCCAAATGTTATGGCAGTTAATGTTCATTCATGTTTACAACATAATTACTCTCATTGTCTTAAAATTTATACAGATGGTTCACTTTTAGACAATCATCAAGCAGGCTCAGCATTTGTCATACCGGCACTAAAAATAGAAAAGTCATACTATATTCGAAAAAATCGATCACTGCGACCACACTGCACGCATCACACTGTGACCAAACTGCACGCATCCCACTGTGACCACACTGCACGCATCCCACTGTGACCAAACTGCACGCATCCCACTGTGACCACACTGCACGCATCACACTGTGACCACACTGCACGCATCACACTGTGACCACACTGCACTGCATCACACTGTGACCACACCACACTGCATCACACTGTGACCACACCACACTGCACCGCATCACACTGCACACCACACTGCATCACACTGTCTGTACCACACCACACTGCACCGCATCACACTGCACACCACACTGCATCACACTGTCTGTACCACACCACACTGCACCGCATCACACTGTGACCACACCACACTGCATCACACTGTGGCCACACCACACTGCATCACACTGTGACCACACCACACTGCACTGCATCACACTGTCTGTACCACACCACACTGCACCGCATCACACTGTGACCACACCACACTGCACTGCATCACACTGTCTGTACCACACCACACTGCATCACACTGTACATGTAACTTGAGGAAGATTTGACTGTGACCCTAAGTGTCCAAACAAACTGAAACACACTACTGATGATCATCTTCCCCCCCCCCCCTGAGATTTCAAATGACAACACCAAACAACATAACATGCTGTCACCCTAATGTTTTCAGATGATGGAACACATTAACGACAACAAGCCATAACGAGACATATTCTCACCCCCTACTTGAGTTATGGAACAGGTTGAACAAACAATGATAACCAACACCACTGCTATCACCAAGAAGACGACATGCACACACTAACCCTGTATTTCTGAGGCAGGAACATGGTTGGCAATGGGGTCTGCCCCTGCTGGAGATGTCTCCACTCTTATACCGTCAGCCTTCCAGTGAGTTCTATCAACTGCACTCAGAGAAAATTGTGCGCACATGCGCACGCACACACATAAAAAATAAATAAATAAATGAATGAGGGACAGGATAGCCTAGTGGTCAGAACATTGCACTCGCAATTTGACAACCCGGGTTCGATTCCCATTTGAGGGCACTTTTCCCCTAGAGTTAACACCAGTCCTGACTCCACTCTCCCCGAAAGTCTTTAGGATGAGACTATAAACCTAGGCCCAGAGTGCAAATGCACGCACATCTTGCGCACACATTATATCCTATTCCGCTTTTCATAAGAGTATGCCATTGTGTGCCGGTGGGAACAGATGACAAGATCTACAAAACTGCATACACACAGGGACTGGATTAAAAAAAGCACAGGAGTGCTTATTCCATTATCCTTGATATAAAAGAATAAATAAATAGATAAATAAATAGATAAATAAAATAAAACACACACACATTCATATTCATAGGGGGACGGGATAGCCTAGTGGTCAGAACATTGCGCTGGCAATTTGACGACCCAGGTTCGATTCCTGTTGGAGGGGATTTTTCCCCTGGAGTTAACATCAGTGCTGACTCCACTCTCCCCAAAAAGTCCTTCAGATGAGACTATAGACCGTGGCCCTGTGTGCAAACGCACGCATAACATCTTGCGCACATGTTAAATCCTGTTCTGCTTTTCGTAAGAGTAGGCCATTGTGTGCCTGTGGGAACAGATGACAAGATCTACAAAACTGCATACACACGGGGACTGGATGTAAAAAAGCACATGAGTGCTTATTCCATTTTCCCTGATATAAAAGAATAAATAAATAGATAGATAAATAAGTAAATAATTAAAATAAAACACACACACACATTCATAATTTACTTTGGATAATTTGAACTTACAAGAACTTTCCCTTGTGCTTCAAAATGCATATAAATTATAATTCTAACTCATCTCCCACTGAAACTGGAACTAGGAGTGTCCTGAGAGAGAAGCACCGCTTGCCCGCCGTCAGTTCGCGCCTAGCCGCCAAGCCAGTCGGTCACATCAGGAGAGTGCCTTGTCTGTTTTCTGTTCCCTGTTAAAATTCGATATTTTCTGTGGAATATATATATATATTTTTTTTTTTTTGTATGTGGGTGTATGTGTGTGTACATTTTTCAAATTGTGCCCTTTTTGTGGTGTAGGCTTTGGGATTTGGAGTGTTAACAATAAACTGAAAAAATAAAAATAAAGCATAATGTCCGACATTAGTAGTGATAACAGTCACCCCTCTTCCCCTACACCTGAAGAAGAAGTCTCTTTGCTACAGTCAAAAGAAGACCCCTCAGTATCTTCAGGCTCAATATGTGCCACTCTTCAAAAACTGTCAGGAGAAATGCAGGCCATGAAAGCTACCATTTCGGAACTGCAGACTGGAAAAGGAAAAAAGCGAAAAGAAAGCCCTCATAGTGATTCTGGATCTGATGTGAAGAAGAGAAAAAGTCTACCTCCACCCTCTCCAGAGAATGATGAAATGGACATATCGCATTCCCTTGCAAAGTTAATTGAGGAAAATTCTGATGGGGAGAAAGGAGAAACAGAAGAGGAAGAAGACCCAGCTCTTGACCTTTTCGCCCCACTGTCTGCTGCACTGGAAGCCGCTGAAGAAAGAGGGCCCCCTGTGTCAGATAAGATGGCCGACGTGTTAAAACACTATGGGAAAAAGCTGGAAGAGGCCAGGCTCAAGGCCATACTGGCCAAGTACTGCATTCCTGCCAACTGCCCTACTTTGGGAGTGCCACGCACAAACCAGGAGGTCAGGTCTGCCCGAACGCCTACGGCGAAATCACCCGATACTCGGCTGTGGCAAACGCAGTGGACGATTGCACACGCAGCAACAGCGCTCACGCACTGCAGCGACCTTATAGTGCAGGTCAGCCAGTCCCTGAAAAAACCAGAGCAGCTCAAGGACACCAGAGGGAAACTCGGTGAATGCATGGGGAAGCTGGCAGACGCCCTCGCCCTTACAGGGCACGCCACCTTTGACCTCTCTCTCAGAAGGAGAGAAACCCATAGGCCATGCCTCTCCAAAGACAGTGCCGGACCCTGTGCTACGCACGTGACGATGAGCAGCGAGTGGCTGTATCCCACAGGGACCGAATTTCACAGGGCACTGAAAGAAGCTAAGGACACGCAGAGACTTAGCAACGCCTTCGCAGACCATCGGTGGAAAAAGCCATGGGGCCAAGGCCAGCGATACGGGGGGCACAGCAGCAATAGTAGTCAGCAATTTTTGGGGCGGGGCTACCAGCCAAGAAACAGCCAGTGGAAATCCCAGGGCAGTGCCAAACCTTGGAAAAAAGGTGTGAGGAAACGTCAGTAAGGGAACCCCCCCCTTCCTTCCCCCCACCAGGTCAGTTCCGCCACTTTCCATGCATGCCTATCCCCATTGAAAAAATATCTTCGTGATAAACATGAGTCTTTCTCTGCAGGACAGATCAGAGAGAAATTACATAGCTGGGAAAAGCTAACTTCCGATAAAGAAGTGCTTGACACAGTCAAAGGGGTGAAAATAAAATTTGACTCTAACCCAACAGAAACTAACTGGTCTACACCAAAGATATTTTAGCCAGGTAGAAAATGAGGCTGTGGACTCTGAAATCCAAAACTTGATTAAAAAGAAAGTGGTTGCGTTGTCAGAGAATGAGCCAGGACAGGTTGTCTCTCCAATATTTGTAAGGCCAAAGAAAAATGGAACTTACCTGTATGATTCTAAATTTGAAAGCTTTGAATGCTAATGTGGAGTATAAAAAGTTATATAATGCCCTAAATCTCATCACAAAAGGCTGTTTCTTTGCATCAATTGATCTATGTGATGCATATTATTCAGTGCCCATTTCAGAAAAACACAGAAAGTTCTTTAAATTTCAATGGAGGGGAAAGTTATACTGTTTTCAAGCTGCAGCAATGGGACTTGGACCCATTCCCAGGATTTTCACAAAATTGACAAAACCTATTCTGGCTCACCTGCATGGATGTGGACACCCTATTACATCTTTCATAGATGACAGTCTGATAGTGGGGGATACAGAACAAGAAGTCATGGAGTGTGTTACTGACACAGTCAGAACATTTGACAGTTTGGGATTCACAGTTCATGATGAGAAGTCTCAGTTTGAACCCACACAAGAAATCACCTATTTAGGGTTTGTTATAAACTCTCAGGAAATGAGTGTCAGACTTACGGAAGAAAGAGAACATAAATTGTTAAGTGCTTGCAGTAATCTACTTAAGCGAAGAAAAGCTAAGATCAGAACAGTGGCCTCTTGTTTAGGCCTGATGGTTGCTAGTTTGATTGGTGTTCCTCATGGGCAACTCCGTTACCGTACTCTGGAACGCAGTAAAAACGCTGCCCTTAAAAGGTGTGCTGGGAATTGGGACAAATCTATGACACTGTCTGTTAGGGACAAAGACGACCTTAAGTGGTGGGTCACAAACTTACCTCAACAAAGGGGAAATATTGAAGCTTTACCTGTACAGGCCACATTGTTTACTGGCAGTTCTGGTGAGGGATGGGGAGGTGTGTGTACATATCATAACAAAGGTGAAACTTCTACTCAGGGCTTGTGGGCCACTACTGATAAAGTACATCATATGATATATCTCAAACTGAAAGCTATTTTTCTCGCCTTACAGGCTTTACTGTCCTCCGCTACTGATACCCATGTTCATGTCAGATCGGACAATAGCACAGCTGTCAGTTGTATTAACAAAAAGGGATCTAGCAGATCAGAATCCCTAGACAATTTGACCAAACAAATCTGGAACTGGTGTTTTAGCAAAAATATCACAATCAGTTGTGCTCATATTGCTGGTTCAGAAAATGTGAAGGCAGACAAACTGTCCAGAAAATTCATGTTGATATTGAATGGAAACTAGACTCACGCCTACTAAAAGAAGCACTGACTTTACTAGTTTTCTCACCTGAAGTGGATTTGTTTGCCTCACGCATAAACTACCAGTTTGAAAAATACGTGTCTTTTCAACCCGACTCTCATGCTTATGCAATTGATGCTTTTAGTATTAGCTGGACTAATCTACTTTTCTATTCTTTTCCTCCTTTCAGTCTGCTTCCAAGAGTGCTTCTAAAAATCGCCAGAGACAAAGCCGAAGGAATAGTTGTTGTGCCACTGTGGACAAACCAGATGTTTTACCCCATGTTGTCAAAAATGTTGATAAGCAGACCTGTGCTTCTGTCCAGTCGGGATCGTCTGCTGTATCAACCCAGTGATCTAAGCTACAGACATCCTTTGAGCAAAAAACTCAAGTTACTGGTATGCAAAGTATCCGCCAGAGATGGGAGACACGTGGACTTTGTCAAGACGCAGCCAACACTATCATGCACTCATGGTGGGCATCAACACGTCAAGTGTACAACTTGTACATCAAGAAGTGGCAGCGGTATGCTCGTAGCAAAAAAGTGGATCAGGTTTCACCGCCTCTAGTTGAAGGTGTCAATTTCCCAGCCTTTCTAAAGACGAAAGAGAAAGCTTCACTTAGCGCTATCTGTTCTGCGCGATGTGCACTCAGCTGTTACCTAAACCAATTTGATGGTGTTTCTTTTGGAAATGTGGATGTAGTTAAAAGATTTATAAAAGGGGCTTTTGAAGTAAACCCAACGTTGCCTAAACCAAAAGAAACCTGGGATGTGAATATTGTGTTAGACATGCTAAAAACGTGGACCCCGTTAGAAAAGTTGACTCTGAAAGAACTATCCCAGAAGCTTATCATGCTTCTGGCCCTCCTCGCTGGACAACGTTGCCAAACCCTGCATGCACTGGACTTGTCAGGCATGTCACTGAAGAACAACAAATGTACATTTTTGGTAAATAGTGTATTAGAACATATGCGGCGTGGAGTTCACCAAGCACCTATAGAACTGTTGGAATTTAAAGAGTGTAAAGAGTTGTGTGTTATAGCTACACTAAAAGAATATTTGAACAGAACAACTTCTCTAAGGAAAAACTGTACAAAACTGTTTGTTGCTCTACAGGCCCCCCATGGACACTATAGCTGGTTGCAATGGACTCTAGCTGATGCAGGCATAGATACCCAGGTTTATACAGCTCATAGCACTAGAGGGGCAAGTGCTTCAGCAGCTAGATTACGGGCGCCTATCAGTGTTATTATGACAGCTGCCGGCTGGACTAGGGAGTCTACTTTCGCCCAGTTTTATAACAAAGTTATTAACTGTGACAAACCAAATTTCGGACAGGCCATACTGGAGTGCTATCTTGTCAAAGAATAGATTTGATCTGTTCTGGTTGCAACTCATAAACTCTGTTGCTCTAAATATCTCAGGACACTCCTAGTTCCGGTTTCAGTGGGAGATGAGTCAGAATTATATAAAACAAGTCGAGACTTACCTGGAAGTTGAGGCTTGTTGAGAATTCTGACGAATTTCCCTCCTTGAAACCGGAACGGAGTGTACCTGCCCTCCCTATATTTCTGTTACCCACCCCTAGTGGATCGTAGCTCTGCTGATCGTGTGTTAGATATATATTTTCATCGATTCAGTGTTTATTCGTTGCACTCTCAATGACTGACGGCGGGCGAGCGGTGCTTCTCTCAGGTACACTCCGTTCCGGTTTCAAGGAGGGAAATTCGTCAGAATTCTCAACAAGCCTCAACTTCCAGGTAAGTCTTGACTTGTTTTATATAATTTAATTATATCTTTTTTTGATATACTCTGAAATGGTTTATTCATAAAGATGCCACTGACCCACACATGAAAAGCTTGCTGAACAAATTTAAGACAATCATTAATTCTAAGAATACATAGTTAAAGTACAACTGTAATTCATAAAGTACTCACAAGCACGTGTGTTGATCAGCAGATTTCTCCTGTAGGGATTGAGGAAATAGAAGGCGATGAAGTCTTCTGGTGGCGGCCCCATCACCCCTGGCACATACCTTCCCTCCTCCTCACACTTCCTTCTCCACAGACCATGGTCTAGGGCTACATGCTTCCAGTGCCTGCAGACCAGGGGCATCGGTGCAGGAGGTCTGGCGCCGGCACAAACATCAACACCTGCACCAACAACTCTTCTGGAAGTCCACTGATGTGAGACACCTTTGCTCCCATTGTCCTCTCTGGGCTTGCCATCATGTACGGTCTGACCACTACAGCACAAAACATCATCGTCGTCATGGTCATGATCGTGATCATCATCATCAACATCATTATCATTACCACCATCATCATCATCATCATCATCATCATCATCATCATGTGTGCCATATACTAATATGTATGTATGTATGTATGTATGTATGTATGTATGTATGTATGTATGTATGTATGTATGCATCCATGCATGCATGCATGCATGCATGCATGCATGCATGTATATATATATGTATGTATGTATGTATGTATGTATGTATGTATGTATGTATGTATGTATATGTATATGTATATTTTATATATATATGTGTGTGTGTGTGTGTGTGTGTGTGTGTGTGTGTGTGTGTGTGTGTGTGTGTGTGTGTGTGTGTGTGTGTGTGTGTGTGTGTGTGTGTGTGTGGCTGTGGCTGTGGCTGTGTGTGTGGCTGTGTGTCCTGGAGTGTGTGTCCTGGAGCTGACAGGTTCAGAAGTCAAGATGTTATTGCTTTCAAAGAAACAGAGACATGATTTTTACAGCATTTATCTGCAGCTTTCATGACCTAGGGCCTTCACCTCTGTACCAAGATCTTCAGTTTGTGTGATGCCTATTCAATATTCAAGTCAGGCAGTTTCATCAGTAAACCTTGGCCAAATTGAATAAACACAATTTTCCAGGCAGTCTGTTAAAGTAACTCCTTACCTGCACCTCACATCAACAATACAACACAAATCTTCAATCATCTGAACCTCATGTCAACAATACAACACAAATCTATCATCTGAATCTCGTGCCAATAATACAACACAAATCTTCAATCATCTGAATCTGTGTCAACAATACAACACAAATCTTCAATTACCTGAACCTCACATCAGAATTGCAACACAAATCTTCCAAATCTATCTCAAAAGGGACTTTGACCAAGCTGATGTTCATGTTCCTTGCAAACTGATGTTCATTAATTAATCAAGTAATTAAATGTCAGGCTACAATCCTACATACATCAATTGTTCTAAAAAAAAAATAAGTTCCTGTGAAAATGATACTCAAGTCACTCACATGACAACACAGTAGGCCTATAGATACATTTCCTTCTCGTCTCTAGGTCCCACAACACTTGTTTTCCTTCCTGTTGATTTTACCAAGTAACTAAAAATAACTATAAAGGCAGTTCCCTGGTGAATGAATAGATAAACGGTTGCATAATCTCATTGAAATTGAAGGGCTGAGTGGATGCAAGTTGTAGGACTAGTACGTTTCTTCTATTCTATTCAAGTCATGGAAAAAACCAAACGGGTTAAGCCTAATTAAACAATCGAAAAGAAACAACTGACATAATCAAGCCTTCGTGTAAGTGGGAATAATGGTTACGCCTATTGCCAAAATGTCACTATGGAAAACAGTATACAAAAGTTACATATCAGTAAAAAGCTTGAAGTTTTTACTTTTTGTGAATGTAGTTTTCTTTGTTTTTTGGTTGTTGTTTTTTTTTTTTTTTACACTGCCTTCTTCAACTATTCATAATTGTTTCTGAAATAATCACCAGGTCATTGTTGCCCCAAGGTGTCGATCCAAATCAACCATTATATGACGGGAAAATGTTTAGGCTAGTAGAATGGCGTCCCCTGATAGGAGTTTTTGATCCCAGTCCATAGCTTCAAGACAAAGCTGAATGTGGTTTAAACTAAGAAATGCAAGAGGTGGTGGTCTTCAATTTTACGTCTCTTCTATTCACAAAAAGTGATATTAGACAAAATATTGAGTGCGTGGGTACATGCATGCGTGTGTTTAAGTGTTTACATGCATGTAAATGTGGATAGTGCATGGGCTCAAGCACATAATATGGAAGTATACAATGTGTCTTGTGCGCGTGCAGGTGCGCGCGCTCGCGCGCGCGCGCGTGTGTGTGTGTTTCAATGAAATTTTTACCTGCACAAACTAATCTTATAGCTACTGCTAGAAAAAAGAAATAAAAAGGTGGTGATGGCAATATGGGGAACAGCATACTGTAGCTAATCTCAAAGAGTAATTCAATCGAATATGATTATGTAACAAGTGTAACAGCAAAAATATTTTGCAATAAAAAATACTAATAAAATAATGATTTTGATATAACACAAAGTTCAATCTACAACTAGAATAAATTCAAGGAAAGGATAGGATTCATATCTCTGATTCAAAACCCACTTTTATAGTGTACATCGCAAAAAGGAGGGGAAGAAAAACTGCATTCACTACAGGAAAGTAACTCTCTCTCTCTCTCTCTCTCTCTCTCTCTCTCTCTCTCTGAGATCCTGTTCTGCTTCTCAAAAGAGTAGGCCATTGTGTGCCGGTGGGAACAGATGACAAAATTTACAAAATCGCATACACGCAGGGATTTGATATATATATATATAATATATATATAATATATATATATATATATATATATATATAAAGCACATGAGTGCTTATTCCATTATCCTCGAAATAAAATAAAAGAGTAAAAGGCAGAAGTTAAAGTTAAAGTCTGTCCCGAGCCTAAGGCTCATCAGGCCTGTGCTTATCCCGGTTTTTGTGGCGTTAAGCGACTGAGAGTCATAGACTCCCCCCTGGATAGGACGCCAGTCTATCGCAGGGTTAAGGTTGGTACCCCTTTTACACCTGGGTGGGGTGAGAAAATAGCCGTAAAGTGCCTTTTCCAAGGGCACAACACCATAGCTGAAAGCTGGGATCGAACCCGCAACCTTTAGATTACGAGTCCAACGCCCTAACCACTAGACTACAGCAGTGGCTAAAGGATCTTACTAAAAAAAAAATTTAAATTAAAAAAAAATTAAAATTAAAATTAAAAAAGCCTAGAGTGCTGCTATTGTTATTCCCTAAAACTTATTTTTATTTTATTTTTTTCAATTGAATTGTTGGTAAGTCATTTTCAACATTTTGAGGATTTGTAAGTGGTTACCTGCACTTGTTTTTCTCCACTACTTTTCCCTCAGTAATACTTTGTGGTCAAGTGGTGGGGTGGTGGGGGGGGGGGGGGATAGCATCTCTAGTAGATCTAAGTGTAGGCCATTTATCTATTTTTTCCCAACTTCTCTAGCCTGTGTGTGCACTTTAAGTGTATGGCAATGTTTGGGGTTATTACCTAGCTAAGGCTGACCACTTGGCTGGATACAAAATTTATGACCTCCCTTTCATCCTTTCAATCGGATCCCCAAACAAAAGGCACAAAGTTTCACTAGATGTTTATTTTCTTTAATTCTTTTTCTTTTTGCAACATATACTTCAAGCATATTTTCTTTCTCTTTTTATCATTGTGTTTTGATGGCAGCTTCAAAAGACCACAGGGATATAAAATATTCTTGTGAATGCAATTGACGCTCTTATATTCTTTAAAGTGTCTTGCTGTAAGGTACCACTGCTGTCACTGCCAGGACCTCTGATGAAGGCTCATCCAGGAACCAAAACTCAATCAGGTCAGGCTTAAGGCATGGTTCTTACTCTAAAATGCTGCTATTGAAAGACATTATTTCTTAGAATTTTTTTTTTTTTAATGAATCTTTGATAAATCATTTTCAAAATGATTGACAAGTTGTAAGTGGTTACCTGCACTTGTTTTCCTCCACTACTTAAATTTTTTAAATCTATGATTGCAAGGCCTATAACTAATGTGTTTTACCCTTTTGATGTTTTGGGGTTTTGTTGTTGTTGATGACGATATTAGGGTTTGTCGAACAGCAGAGCAGGGTGGCCTATAACCCGGGACTCCTGATGTGTGTAAAAGTGATTCCCCTCCACTGCTGTCAATAATTCTATTTCCACTGTTCTTAATTTACTCAGTCAACTGACCACCACTTCACAACATTGTAAACATTCACATAGCTAACTGTACACCACTTCACAGCATCCACACAGCTAACTGTACACCTCTTCACAGCTAACTGTACACCACTTCAAAGCATTCACACAGCTAACTGTACACCACTTCACAGCTAACTGTACACCACTTCACAGCTAACTGTACACCTCTTCACAGCTAACTGTACACCACTTCAAAGCATTCACACAGCTAACTGTACACCACTTCACAACATTTATTTATTTATTTATTTATTTATTCTTTTATATCGAGGATAACAGAATAAGCAATCATGTGCTTTTTTTTCAAGCTCCACAGCTATTCACAACAGCTAACTGTACACCACTTCACAACATTCACACAGCTAACTGTACACCACTTCACAACATTCACAGTCAACTGAACACAACTTCACAGCATTCACACAGCTAACTGTACACCACTTCACAGCTAACTGTACACCACTTCAAAGCATTCACACAGCTAACTGTACACCACTTCACAGCTAACTGTACACCACTTCAAAGCATTCACACAGCTAACTGTACACCACTTCACAGCTAACTGTACACCACTTCACAGCATTCACACAGCAACTGTACACCACTTCACAGCATTCACACAGATAACTGTACACCACTTCACAACATTCACACAGCTAACTGTACACCACTTCACAGCTAACTCTACACCACTTCACAGCATTCACACAGCAACTGTACACCACTTCACAGCTAACTGTACACCACTTCAAAGCATTCACACAGCTAACTGTACACCTCTTCACAGCTAACTGTACACCACTTCACAGCTTTCACACAGTCAACTGTACACCACTTCACAGCATTCACACAGCTAACTGTACACCACTACACAGCATTCACACAGCTAACTGTACACCACTTCACAGCTAACTGTACTCCACTTCACAATGTTCACACAGCTAACTGTACACCACTTCACAACATTCACACAGCTAACTGTACACCACTTCACAACATTCATACAGCTAACTGTACACCACTTCACAGCATTCACACAGCTAACTGTACACCACTTCACAGCATTCACACAGCTAACTGTACACCACTTCACAGCTAACTCTACACCACTTCACAGCATTCACACAGCAACTGTACACCACTTCACAGCTAACTGTACACCACTTCAAAGCATTCACACAGCTAACTGTACACCTCTTCACAGCTAACTGTACACCACTTCACAGCTTTCACACAGTCAACTGTACACCACTTCACAGCATTCACACAGCTAACTGTACACCACTACACAGCATTCACACAGCTAACTGTACACCACTTCACAGCTAACTGTACTCCACTTCACAATGTTCACACAGCTAACTGTACACCACTTCACAACATTCACACAGCTAACTGTACACCACTTCACAACATTCACACAGCTAACTGTACACCACTTCACAGCATTCACACAGCTAACTGTACACCACTTCACAGCATTCACACAGCTAACTGTACACCACTTCACAGCATTCACACAGCTAACTGTACACCACTTCACAGCATTCACACAGTCAACTGTACACCACTTCACAGCATTCACACAGCTAACTGTACACCACTTCACAGCATTCACACAGTCAACTGACCACCACTTTGCAACATTGTAAACATTCATACAGCTAACTGTACACCACTTCACAGCATTCACACAGCTAACTGTACACCACTTCACAGCATTCACACAGCTAACTGTACACCACTTCACAGCATTCACACAGTTAACTGTACACCACTTCACTGCATTCACACAGCTAACTGTACACCACTTAACTGTGGCAACAGCAAAGGAGTGTGCATCAGCATTTTCTCAGAAGCAACATTCTCCATCACAAAAAAAAGAAGAGAGAAATGATAATGAGATTTTTTATTTCTCTTGAAGTGATATTTCACTGTCATTTCAGGCAGTTCAACAATGATTTTTTTTTTTTAAAGAGTGTGTACCACTGAAGAAACAATTAGTTCATTGAAATAAGAATCCACACACTGTCTGATAAATGAAATAAAAGCCAAGTGAAACAACAGCACATGGTAAAAAAGAAAAACAAGGTAATGGTAAAGGCGTCCCATAACCTATGTGTTGTGGAGCGAGGCATCAGAGACCTCAGCTTCTCTAGGGGCCAGCATATTGAGGGCGGCGCCCATCTCCTCTCCCTTGGTGCTTTACCCTCCCTGACCTTAAAGAGAGCAGGTACCCATTTACAGTGGGTGGACTGGGGGACTGTACTGAAGCCAAGGCATGCAAACAGTCACCCATCCAATTTGTAACCATGCTCGACGCTGCTTCACCTTGGCTGGGGAAAGCAAGTGCTCTGACCACTGAGCTATCCCGTTCTGAAAATGACATCTTTCAAAAAGAAACACTGTCTGCTACATGAAATAAAATCCAAATAAAATAATAGCCTACAAAATCTCTCAAAAAGCAACATTGCTACAGGGAATAAAAACCAAATAAAATAATGACCTACTACATCTATCAATGGGAAACACTATCTACTACATGAAATAAAAACCAAATAAAATAATAACAAATGACATCTTTCAAAAAGCAACAGAGTCTATCAACAACAAGCTGTCTGCTACATGAAATAAAAACCTAATGAAATAACAGCATTGTCTGCTACATGAAATAAAATCCTAATGAAATAACAGCATTGTCTGCTACATGAAATAAAATCCTAATGAAATAACAGCATTGTCTGCTACATGAAATAAAATCCTAATAAAATAACAGCATTGTCTGCTACATGAAATAAAATCCTAATAAAATAACAGCATTGTCTGCTACATGAAATAAAATCCTAATAAAAAAACAGCAAACGACATCTTTCCAAAAAGAAACACTGCAACATGAAATACAAACCAAATGAAAAAATGACCAACGACATCTTTCTAAAAGAAACATGGCCCATCAAACTATCCTTCACTTGAAATAAAAATCAAATTCTACGCTTGACACATCTTTCAAAAAGCTAAACCTACCATCAAACTATCTGTCCATAATTCTACACCTGACACCATCTTTCAAAAAGCCAAACCTACCATTTTTTTAATTCATTCTCTTATTTTGAGGATAATGAAATAAGCACTCATGTGCTTCTTTACATCCAGTCCCTGTGTGTATGCAGTTTTGTCAATTTTGTCATCCGTTCCCACTGGCACACAATGGATTACTCTTCCAAAAAGCAGAATGAGTTTTAATGTGTGCACAAAGTGTTCTGCGTGTGTTTGCACATGGGTCCTTGGTTTATAGTCTCATCCAAAAGACATTTTTTAATCATCAAATAAGAATCAAGAGTCACATATTGTCAACAACATCTGCATACAAATGACATATTCCATCAAAATATCACATGAAATAAAACCTGAATCAAATGATATACATGATATGAACAGTATATTCCAAAAAGTAAAATGCATAATGAGACTATCAACCACTTGAAACACATTCCAAAAAGTAAAATGCATAATGCATAATGAGACTATCAACCACTTAAAATGACTTTAAAAAAGGAGAGTGTACTACTGGAGTATAAATTAGTTTATTGAAATAAGAATCGAGACCAGAGTATTTTTTCAATTCTGATTGTATCGCTGAAAAAACCCAACTTAGTTCACTGCAGTAAGAACCCAGACAAGCAGTGGTTTTTCACCACATTACAATAAGAACACAGACAAGCAGTGGTTTTTCACCACATTACAATAAGAACCCAGACAAGCAGTGGTTTTTCACCACATTACAATAAGAACACAGACAAGCAGTGGTTTTTCACCACATTACAATAAGAACACAGACAAGCAGTGGTTTTTCACCACATTACAATAAGAACACAGACAAGCAGTGGTTTTTCACCACATTACAATAAGAACACAGACAAGCAGTGGTTTTTCACAATCACTTCACTGCAGTAACAACCCAGACAAGCAGTGGTTTTTCACCACATTACATTAAGAACCCAGACAAGCAGTGGTTTTTCACAATCACTTCATTGCAATAACAACCCAGACAAGCAGTGTTTTTTTGTTTTTTTTCACAATCACTCCATTGCAATAACAACCCAGACAAGCAGTGTTTTTTTGGTTTTTTTTTCACAATCACTCCATTGCAATAACAACCCAGACAAGCAGTGGTTTTTTCACTGAATGGGGACAAGATCAACTAAGCCAAGCCCTGTCAAGCACAAACATAACAACACTCTTACAACAACAACAACAAAAACCTATTGACTGCCGATAATTTTAACAAAATATCAGAAAACCTTTTTTGTTTTCAAAAATGTAAAACAGTAAACACATTGACTTATTTCACAAATTTGGCACAGTCAGTCAGATTATCTCATGTACATTGTATTTTGACATTCTGAAATAACAGGAACATTTTATTTATTTGTTTTTTTTTTGTTTTTTTTAAATTATTTTAGCTGCCTCGTCTTCTGTGACGTCCCCGTCCTGTTGCTCCCACGCCGCTCATTTCAATCTCCCCGCCACAGCCATACCCAGATTCGTTGTGTCTCACCCCCGGGGTCGGGAGTCCACAGGGAGCCCATCAATATTAGGCCGCAGCGGGGCCACCAGCCAGAGGGGCCCTGCACTTCTGCTGGGTCACTTTGGTGGTGTTCAGTGGTGCCTGTTCTGAGCTAACATACGCAGGACACCACCTACTAAGCCCCCTACTAACGACAGTGTTAGCTCAGTCGCGGAGCCAGACTGAGTGAGCCACCCACCTGAGGTGGCGACCACCACAAAGTCCCTCCAACGACCGCCTCCCCGCAAACCTCCAACCCCAAAGGATTTGACACAAATTCACCACAAGCATAGAAGTGTATGGGGAAACCGAATCTGAGGTCACCATGAGACCAGAGCAACGGGGGCCACCGAATCAGAGGCAATTTTTATTATTGCATGATGATCAATAATGATGAGGATGATGTAATGATGCTGCTGTGGAGGTGCATCCGCTTTGAGACTACTTGACAGGGTTGTCCTCTACGCTTACTGTCATAATATATCCTGGCATCAACCGGGCCCGAGAGATACAGATACCTGCAGTGTTGGTCAGGTAATTTGAGCAACACTCTCAAATTCGCATCCTTAAAGTGGATGAAGCTCGACTGTGTGGTCCCAGTCTCCCCACTGAGCCCACAGCACACTCACTCTGGGTAGGAGCCGGCCAGAGTCCGAAAAATCCCCATGACTCATGGGATTCGAACCCGTGACCTTCCAGTCCGGAATCCAAGGCGCTAACCACTGCGCCATGGCGGCCGGTTTTTATTTGTTTATTTATTCATTCATCAATATATACAATTAAATAGCCATCACCATGATTTGTTTTTTTTACAAATACAGGCCAATTGTACACTGAAGTTCTGAGATTAGTATCTCCATGTATGAAAAACATCCAGGATTTCAAAAAGTTGAGTTTTCAGAAACGGCAAAAAACCACCACAATGTTAGAACAACCACAATTCAAAGAGCAGAAACGGATCATTCATGTACACTGCCCAAACCAGAACACCATAACACATAGTATCAAAGCATCTATCGATTGAAATAAGAACCAATATGCAACACCTGACAATCAGTTTTTGTGTCAGAGAACTGGGAACATTTTATTACCACGAAAGTCAGGTAGACTTATTTGACACAACAAAATAAACATCATTTTTGTAATCCTCTATTTCATTCGAGGTTATCAAAAACACTTTGCACTCTACTTTTTCTCTTCTCAAAACATTCGTACACATATCATTAACACATGTGCTTGATAGTAATCAAACATGATTATGTTGCTTTAATTTGTCCATAGTTTTTGAGTTCTTTGTCTCTGGTTTTTTATTTTTATTTTTTTGACTAACAAATGGTTTTGAGTTCATAACAAATTGTTTTTGAGTTCATCTGATATCGTATAAGACACATTCATCAAGTGGGTGAAATTCATCTTCCACTTTGTTGCAGTAAAGACATTTTCTGTCCACCGTGGATACTGTATTTGTACATGACTGCAAGTCGCAGCAAATTTTTCTGCAAGAAATTTGGGCTGCTCTACCCGAGGACAACACGTCACCACAAGAGCAGCACCACCCATTTTTCTCCCCCTTCTGTCTGCATGTGTATTTTGTTTCCCTATCACAGTGGCTTTTCCCACAGAATTTTTTTCCCACAGAATTTTGTGTGTGTTGTCAGTTAGAACCCCCATCAGCTGTGTGTGTGTGTGTGTTGTGTGTGTGTGTGTGTGTGTGTGTGTGTGTGTGTGTGTGTGTGTGTGTGTGTGTGTGTCGTCTGTTAGAACCCCCATCAGTTTGTGTGTGTGTGTGTGTGTGTGTGTGTGTGTGTGTGTGTGTTGTTCTGTTAGAACCCCATCAGCTCTGTGTGTGTGTGTGTCCTCTGCTAGAGGCCTCATCAGCTCTGTGTGTGTGTGTGTGTGTGTGTGTGTCCTCTGCTAAAGGCCTCCTCAGCACTGTGTGTGTGTGTGTCCTCTGCTAAAGGCCCCATCAGTTGTGTGTGTGTGTGTGTTGTGTGTGTGTGTGTGTGTGTGTGTGTGTGTGTGTGTGTGTGTGTGGTCCTCTGCTAGAGGCCCCATCAGTTGTGTGTGTGTGTCCTCTGCTAAAGGCCTCATCAGCTCTGTGTGTGTGTGTCCTCTGCTAAAGGCCACATCAGCTCTGTGTGTGTGTGTGTGTGTGTGTGTGTGTGTGTGTGTGTGTGTGTGTGTGTGTGTGTGTGTGTGTGTGTGTGTCTGTGTGTGTGTCCTCTGCTAAAGGCCCCATCAACTCTGTGTGTGTGTGTCCTCTGCTAAAGGCCTCATCAGCTCTGTGTGTGTGTGTGACCTCTGCTAGAGGCTTCCTCAGCTCTGTGTGTGTGTGTCCTCTGCTAAAGGCCCCATCAGCTGTGTGTGTGTGTGTGTGTGTGTGTGTGTGTGTGTGTGTGTGTGTGTGTGTGTGTGTGTGTGTGTGTGTGTGTGTGTGTGTGTCCTCTGCTAGAGGCATCATCAGCTCTGTGTGTGTGTCCTCTGCTAAAGGCCTCATCAGCTGTGTGTGTGTGTCCTCTGCTAAAGGCCTCATCAGCTCTGTGTGTGTGTGTCCTCTGCTAGAGGCCTCATCAGCTCTGTGTGTGTGTGTGTCCTCTGCTAAAGGCCCCATCAGCTGTGTGTGTGTGTGTGTGTGTGTGTGTGTGTGTGTGTGTGTGTGTGTGTGTGTTTGGGGTCCTCTGCTAGAGGCATCATCAGCTCTGTATGTGTGTCCTCTGCTAAAGGCCTCATCAGCTGTGTGTGTGTGTGTCCTCTGCTAAAGGCCTCATCAGCTGTGTGTGTGTGTGTGTCCTCTGCTAAAGGCCTCATCAGCTGTGTGTGTCCTCTGCTAAAGGCCTCATCAGCTGTGTGTGTCCTCTGCTAAAGGCCTCATCAGCTGTGTGTGTCCTCTGCTAAAGGCCCCATCAGCTGTGTGTGTGTGTGTGTCCTCTGCTAAAGGCCACATCAGCTGTGTGTGTGTGTGTGTCCTCTGCTAAAGGCCTCATCAGCTTGTGTGTGTGTGTGTCCTCTGCTAAAGGCCTCATCAGCTGTGTGTGTGTGTGTCCTCTGCTAAAGGCCTCATCAGCTGTGTGTGTGTGTGTCCTCTGCTAAAGGCCTCATCAGCTGTGTATGTCCTCTGCTAAAGGCCTCATCAGCTGTGTGTGTCCTCTGCTAAAGGCCCCATCAGCTTGTGTGTGTGTGTGTGTGTCCTCTGCTAAAGGCCACATCAGCTGTGTGTGTGTGTGTCCTCTGCTAAAGGCCTCATCAGCTCTGTGTGTGTGTGTCCTCTGCTAAAGGCCTCATCAGCTGTGTGTGTGTGTGTCCTCTGCTAAAGGCCTCATCAGCTGTGTGTGTCCTCTGCTAAAGGCCTCATCAGCTGTGTGTGTCCTCTGCTAAAGGCCTCATCAGCTGTGTGTGTCCTCTGCTAAAGGCCCCATCAGCTGTGTGTGTGTGTGTGTGTCCTCTGCTAAAGGCCACATCAGCTGTGTGTGTGTGTCCTCTGCTAAAGGCCCCATCAGCTGTGTGTGTGTGTGTCCTCTGCTAAAGGCCCCATCAACTTGTGTGTGTGTGTGTGTCCTCTGCTACAGGCCTCTCATCAGCTGTGTGTGTGTTGTGTGTCCTCTGCTAAAGGCCCCATCAACTCTGTGTGTGTGTGTGTGTCCTCTGCTAAAGGCCCCATCAGCTGTGTGTGTGTGTGTCCTCTGCTAAAGGCCCCATCAGCTGTGTGTGTGTGTGTCCTCTGCTACAGGCCCCATCAGCTGTGTGTGTGTGTGTCCTCTGCTAAAGGCCCCATCAGCTGTTGTGTGTGTGTGTGTCCTCTGCTAAAGGCCCCATCAGCTGTGTGTGTGTGTGTCCTCTGCTAAAGGCCCCATCAGCTCTTTGTCCTTGGCTTAAAAACGAAATGCACAGATGGCAGCGTGAACTTGGACCCATAATTCCCCTTCCATGACTGACTGTCTTTTCCGCTCATCACCAGCTCAACGTAGCGCACACCTGGCGGGTAGTCTGTGAATGAGTGTTTCACCTGAAACAAGCCACACCACACCTGTAGTCTGTGAATGAGTGTTCCACCTGAAACAAGCCACACCACACCACACCTGTAGTCTGTGAATGAGTGTTCCACCTGAAACAAGCCACACCACACCACACCACAAGTCTGTGAATGTGTGTTCCACCTGAAACAAGACACGCCACACCACACCTGTAGTCTGTGAATGAGTGTTCCACCTGAAACAAGCCACACCACACCACACCTGTAGTCTGTGAATGAGTGTTCCACCTGAAACAAGCCACACCACACCTGTAGTCTGTGAATGAGTGTTCCACCTGAAACAAGCCACACCACACCACACCTGTAGTCTGTGAATGTGTGTTCCACCTGAAACAAGCCACACCACACCACACCACACCTGTAGTCTGTGAATGAGTGTTCCACCTGAAACAAGACACACCACACCTGTAGTCTGTGAATGAGTGTTCCACCTGAAACAAGCCACACCACACCTGTAGTCTGTGAATGTGTGTTCCACCTGAAACAACCACACCACACCTGTAGTCTGTGAATGAGTGTTCCACCTGAAACAAGACACACCACACCTGTAGTCTGTGAATGAGTGTTCCACCTGAAACAAGCCACACCACACACACCTGTAGTCTGTGAATGTAGTGTTCCACCTGAAACAACCACACCACCCTTAGTCTGAGATTCACCGAAACAAGACACACACACACCTGTAGTCTGTGAATGTGTGTTCCACCTGAAACAAGCCACACCACACCACACCTGTAGTCTGTGAATGAGTGTTCCACCTGAAACAAGCCACACCACACCTGTAGTCTGAATGTGTGTTCCACCTGAAACAAGACACACCACACCTGTAGTCTGTGAATGTGTGTTCCACCTGAAACAAGCCACACCACACCTGTAGTCTGTGAATGTGTGTTCCACCTGAAACAAGCCACACCACACCTGTAGTCTGTGAATGAGTGTTCCACCTGAAACAAGCCACACCACACCTGTAGTCTGTGAATGAGTGTTCCACCTGAAACAAGCCAAACCACACCACACCTGTAGTCTGTGAACATGTATTCCACCTGAAACAAGCCACACCACACCACACCTGTAGTCTGTGAATGAGTGTTCCACCTGAAACAAGCCACACCACACCACACCTGTAGTCTGTGAACATGTATTCCACCTGAAACAAGCCACACCACACCACACCTGTAGTCTGTGAATGAGTGTTCCACCTGAAACAAACCACACCACACCTGTAGTCTGTGAATGTGTGTTTCACCTGAAACAAGCCACACCACACCACACCTGTTGTCTGTGAATGAGTGTTCCACCTGAAACAAGCCACACCACACCACACCTGTAGTCTGTGAATGAGTTCCACCTGAAACAAGCCACACCACACCTGTAGTCTGTGAATGAGTGTTCCACCTGAAACAAACCACACCACACCTGTAGTCTGTGAATGTGTGTTCCACCTGAAACAAGCCACACCACACCACACCTGTAGTCTGTGAAGGAACGACCTGGTACAGTCAGCACCATATCTACAAATGAACTTGATACATGCATCTTGCACAAATTTTAAAACCTGTTCAGCCTGTAGAAGAGTAGGCAATTCATGCTGGTAAGAACAGATGCCCCCCCCACCCCCACCCTCCCCCAAAATACCCAAACAAAAAACCTGCTGCATGCATGTTGTACTTAGACATACCTGGAGTTGGAATGTGGCTACCTTAATGGTGGGTAAAAACAGCCACATACACAAAAATCTCACCATTGGAGAACTTCAAAGCTTTAGCTGAAGGACAAAAATCCCCAACCCAGTGCAGTGCCAGCCGCCAACTATAGAGTCGGATTTTCCCTGTTTTGAGCAGCCGTGGGCTGCCTTCGTCTCTGCTTCAATGCTTCCGGGGAGAGAGCAGCCCGAATTTCACGCAGAGAAATCTGCTGTGACAGAAAGTGGTAATAATAATCATCATCATCATCATCATCATCATCATCATCATCATCATCATCATCATCATCAATAATACCTTGTGCCAGGTCCTGCGCAGTCTGCCCCGTATCAGGTCCTTGTCCTCCCTGTGACTGTCCACTGTCCCCCCGTCCTTGTTCAGCAGCTTGGCCTCCAGGTGAAAGCGACTGCCACAGTCTGAGCGTGCAGCGCACCTGCAATCACACAGCACCTGTTGTTACTGCACACACACTGTTTGTCACCTGAGCGCACACACACACATCATAACAGACAAATTTACACACACACACACACATCATAACAGACAAATTTACACACACACACACACATCATAACAGACAAATTTACACACACACACACACACACACATGCACGCATGCATGCACGCACACAGCACACACACACTCATTACAGACCATTTATGCACACATTACATCAGACATGGGTCAAAGGAGTTTCCATGAAGCAGTGAGTGAAGGGATTAATTGTCAGTGAAGAAGTTTAGACATAATGGAAAGGGATTGATTGTCAGTGAAGAAGTTTAGACATAATGGAAAGGGACTGATTGTCAGTGAAGAAGTGTAGACACAATGGAAAGGGATTGATTGCCAGTGAAGAAGTTCAGACATAATGGAAAGGGATAGATTGCCAGTGAAGAAGTTTAGACATAATGGAAAGGGATTGATTGCCATGAGAAGTTAGACATAATGAAAGGGATTGATTGCCATGAAGAAGTTTAGACATAATGGAAAGGGATTGATTGCCAGTGAAGAAGTTTAGACATGGCATAGCAGAAAGGGATTGAGTATCAGTGGAGATTTAGAAATACCGGAAAGGGATTGTAAGTGGAGATTTAGACATAGTGGAAAGGGATGGAGTGTCAGTGGGGAAATTTAGACATAGCAGAAAGGGGTTAATTGTCAGTGGAAAAGTTTGGACCTGACTGTATATATAACAGAAAGGGATTGACTGTCAGTGGAGATTTAGACATAGCGGAAAGGGATTGATTGTCAGTGGAGATTTAGAAATACCGGAAAGGGATTGATTGCCAGTGGAGAAGTTTAGACCTGACTGTATATACAGCTGAAAGGGATCGTCAGTGGAGTCGAAGTTTAGACCTGACTGACTGTATATATATATAGTGGAAAGGGATGGATTGCCAGTGAAAAAAGTTTAGACATGGCATAGCAGGGAAAAGGGGTTGAGTTTTCAGTGGGGGATTTAGAAAAAACCGGAAAGGGGTTGTAAGTGGAGATTTAGACATAGTGGAAAGGGATGGAGTGTCAGTGGGGAAATTTAGACATAGCAGAAAGGGGGTTTAAATTGGGCAGTGGAAAAGTTTGGACCTGACTGTTATATAAAAAAGAAAGGGATTGA
>CM060324.1:51928224-51935724 GCA_030674155.1 Stramonita haemastoma
GAGAACACAGAGAAAGAGGCATCCGTGCCTACTACAAGGGCAACCAGCTTGTGGTGGCAGGACCCCTTCACTACCGGCCCTTGAGTCATGGAACTTTTGCTGAGGTTGTTCGACGTGATGTCTCGGGCAACAGGAGAGGAAAGGACAACACCGATCGTTGGCAGGAAAGAAACACTCAGGAAGACCAGCCCATCAGAGATTACCGTCCATACCCCTGTGACGGCACAGTGAATACCAGTCACCAACACCATCAGGGTTCATCAGCCTGGAATGAGGCACCTGGCTTCTATGCAAATTACTGGGGTGATGGTGGTGAATGGGACTACAGGTACAGCCCATACAACTGGCAGTACTATACTGGCCACCAGGATTTCCGTGATGGTTCCCATTATGTCAACCAGCCATGCAATCTGGAGAACCTGGCTTCTGTACCTGATGCTGCCAAGAACAACAAGGAGAAAAGAACACCGGCAAAGAACTCCAGTCATCCCTGTGGGTCAACACCAGGACAGTCTACTCCAGCACCTGACCATCAGCTGAACAGCACACAGTCTCCACAGGACATGGCTGCCCAGGTGGTCACAACAGTGCCCTCAGCAGAGGAGGGAATGACTGCAGCAGCCAGGGACAGTGATGCTGGAGACAATACTGGCACCAGTGCACCTCCTGTTCTCTCACCAGAGACACCGCACATACCACAAGGGACTGTGCCCACACAACATGGTGCTCCTCAGGGGGAACCCGACAGCTTCACTCCGCCTCCAAGGGTCAGCCTTGCCTTGTCCAGTGAACCACCTCACCGGGGGGCCTTGTCCACGCAGCACGGGGATACCGAGGGGGAAGCAGGCAGCTCTACTCAGCTTCCAGGGGCTAGCACTGCTCAGCTTCCAGGGGCCAGCTCTACTCAGCTTCCAGGGGCCAGCTCTACTCAGCTTCCAGGGGCCAGCTCTACTCAGCTTCCAGGGGCCAGCTCTACTCAGCTTCCAGGGGCCAGCTCTGCTCAGCTTCCAGGGGCCAGCTCTGCATCCAGTGAGTCACGCTTTGGAGCGGTGCCCAGACAGCCTGATGGTACTGAGGGGGAACCAGACAGCTGTACTCTCCTCCCTGGGGTCAGCTTCACGTCATCCTGTGGGGACACGGCTGATAGTGACAGTGTCCAGGCTGATGTCAGCCATCTGCCCGCTTCACCAGGACTTCAAACTGATGGGCAGAATGAGGAGGGTGCTGTTGGTGTGGCGGGTGCAGATCCTGAGGCCGCTGATGCAGAATCCATGGCCCCTGCCATGCCTAGGGACACTGTGCCAAACCAACCAGGGCCGTCCAGTGGCAGCAGGAAGCTGAAGCCGAATGTTGCCACACGCTCTAAGAAAGGCAGTGCAGCCCAACCAAATGTCCCGGGCAGCTCTGATGGCGCTATCATAAGCAAACGTTTATCCGATACCGAAAGACGCTTAAGAAGCAAGTCTGTAGTAACAACAGCTGGTGAAAGAAGACAGTTAACTTTATCAGAAAGCATGTCGAACAAAAGTAATAAAATCATCAATAAACAAAGTAACAACAAATAGGATAAAGGCCTGGTCCATAACACACTGGACAGTGACTCTAGTTCACTTAAAAGCAACTTGCGTTTTGTTTCATACAATATTGAAGGAGTAGCTAGCTTGTATGATCCAGATGTGCAGATGTATTTAGCAAGCTTTGATTTTTGTCTTTTAGTTGAAACTTTTGTTGCAAAATTTCCACAGGCACAACACTTATTTCCTAATCATGATATGTTTCTATCAGCTGCAGTTAGTTTATCAGGTGCTACCACTGCACGACTGTCTGGTGGATTGATTATGTTGGTTAAAAAAGAATTGGCTTCTTATGTTGAAAGTATAACTTTAGAATATGATAATATGATTGTTTTGCAACTTTCCAAAGAACTTTTTGACACTGAAATGCCTGTAGTCTTAGTAGGTGCCTATTTGCCTCCTAGTTCCTCTGATTATTACAAAGAAACAGATTTATATAATGGTGTTGCTATGTTAGAACACTGTATGCTTGATGTGATTGAGAGATTGGGTGATGTTCTGTTTATTTTACTTGGTGATTTCAATGCTCGAACTGGCAATGAAAATTCTAGTGAGTGTGATGCTTTGGATGTTATTATTGATAGTTTTTGCCAGTGTGAGTATTCAGATGAACAGACCATTCGGGCATCCAGAGACCATACGTTGAATGATTTTGGTAAATATCTTTTGAACGTTTGTGACGAATTTGATTTATGTATTTTGAATGGTTTATTGGGTGATGTAGATTCTGCCGGTTTTACTTACATTTCTCCTACTGGATGTAGCGTTGTAGACTATTTCATTGTGTCAAAGTCATTATTACAGCTTCCTTTGAAAATGAATGTCGGCCAAAGAGTCGAATCAAAACATATGCCTGTTGAACTCTCCTTCAATTGTGGTGAACAAAACAACAAATCTGAATCAAACCCTTGTACTTTCAAATTAGATAAATTTATATGGAAGCATGAAAAAGCAGAGGAGTTCTTAGAAAAGATTAGTTCAGTTGAAGTAATGCAGATTTTTGATGAAGCAGAATGCTTGATAAATACGAATATTAATGAGTCCATTACCAAATTTAATGAAGGTCTTCTTAAAGCAGGCTCATGTATGAAGACAGTAATCTACATAGGACAGAAAAAATGTAACAAATGGTTTGACAAAGAATGTAGAGAGAGTAGAAAATTGGTACGACAAAAACTAAGAAAATTTAATAATACTAACAATCCAGATGACAACACATTGTACCAGGAAAATCGTAGACAGTATAAGGAACTATTAAGACAGAAAAAGGCAAAGCACCGCAGTGAATTGCTTAGCTCATTACAAGAAAACACTAACAACCCTACAGAGTTTTGGGCAAAAATTAAAAAGTATTTTAGTGCAAAGAATTCAACACCTAACACTATAAGCAAAGAACAATGGTTTGAACATTTTCATGACTTGTTTAATGATCAAGAACAGACAGAGATGAGCAATACTGAAAAAGATGAAATGACTGGAGATATAACTTCCAACACTGAAAAATTAGAGCAGGACATAGCTGAAAGTGAAGTTTATGCAGCTATAAGAGCATTGAAGAATGGTAAATCTGCAGGACCAGATGGTGTCATAGGAGAATTCTTTAAAAACTGTGCTTCATCTCTTGTGCCGTATCTAACCAAATTTTTCAATAAATTATTTTCTACAGGAACTTATCCTTTGTCTTGGACAGAATCTGTGATACAGCCATTACATAAAAAGGGTGATACAAACAACCCAGATAACTACCGGGGAATATCTCTTTTAAATATTTCAAGCAAGTTATACAGCCATGTACTTAACAGTCGTTTGAATGAGTGGATTGAAGCAAATAAGTTGATTGGAGAGTACCAAGCAGGCTTCCGTAAAAAGTACAGCACAATTGACCACATATTTACAATATTTTCAACAATACAAAAACAACTACTTTATCATAAAAAGTTATATGCAGCCTTCATTGATTTTAGAAAAGCGTTCGATTCTATAGATAGGACTAAACTGTGGAATGTTCTGGAAAAGAAAGGACTTAAGGGCAATAGTAAAATGTATAAAGCAATAGTTAGTATGTATAACATTGTGAAGGCTAAAGTCAGAGTTAGGGGGGAGCTGACAGATTCTTTTACATGTCCATTGGGGGTTAAACAAGGAGAAATATGTAGCCCTGTATTGTTTTTACTGCTTATTGATGAAGTAGCAAGAGAACTTGCCCAACGTGGGAGACATGGCATTCAGTTATTTCCTGATTTTATTGAAATATTTGTATTAATGTTTGCTGATGATGTTATTCTTTTGTCAGATTCTGTGTGTGGTTTACAAATGCAACTAAATGTTCTTCAAGAGACAGCACAAAACCTAGGTTTAAAAGTTAATTTGGCAAAATCGAATGTAGTTGTGTTTAGAAATGGCGGTTATTTAGCCTTGAATGAGAAATGGTTCTATGGTGCTGATTGTATGAAGACTGTAAACGCATATAAATATCTTGGAATAATTCTATCCACTAGATTGTCATTTTCACATGCTCTGACTGATATGGCAAACCGTGCAAGAAAAGGTATCATTAGCATTTTGAGATTACTTAATTCACTTGGTGAAAAATCCCATAAGATATTTTTCAAATTATTCGACACACAAATACAGCCTATGTTGTCCTATGGTGCTGAGGTCTGGGGATTGAATACTGACCTTACAATTGTTGAACGTGTACACCTTTTTGCTATCAAGCGCTTTCTAAATGTTAGCGTTAGAACTCCCAATGACCTTGTTTATGGAGAATCAGGTAGATACCCACTTTTTGTTAACATATACACTAAGACAGTTAAATTTTGGTTAAAAATTGTTCATATGAGAGATGAGCGGCTACCTTATAAAGCATATAAAATGTCACTTCTTTTGCATGAAAGGAACAAGAGATCATGGGCTTCATCAGTATGTTTTTTCCTGTACCAGTATGGCTTTAGTGATGCTTGGGAAAACCAGGGAGTTGGTGATGAGAAAATGTTTATTAAAATGTTAAAGGAACGGTTAACTACTGTGTATGTTCAAGAATGGACTGAAAGTATCCGCAGTCACGAAAGATATACCATGTACTCGACAATCAAATCTAATTTTTCCGTGCCACTTTTTCTACAAAATGTTAAACATATAAAAGCAAGGAATGCCCTGATAAGATTACGCCTAGGTGTCTCTCAACTACGTGTACATAAACTTCGTTTCAGGAATAATTTATCAGAAACAGACCTTATGTGTCCGATTTGTCAATGTGGGACAGAAACAGAAATCCACTTTGTATTAGTGTGCCCAGCATACGCCGACATAAGAGAACAGTTTATTGCTAAAAAATATTACAATTGTCCATCATTGTTTAAACTAAATGTGTTACTTGCATCTGAAAATAAGACAACCATCAGTCGTCTTGCCAACTTCATTATGAAAGCATTCAATAAGCGTAGCATGGTATTAGCAGAGCAAGTTTAAATAATTATGTGGTTCATGTATTTATTTTGTATTACTTGTTGTGTATTTTGTAATTTTGTGCTTATGTACACCCCAGTGATATGGGCCATAGGCCTAATCATTAAACAGTTCAGTGTCAGTGTCAGTGTCAGTGTCTCTCTCTCTCTCTCTCTCTCTCTCTCCTCTCTCTCTCTCTCTCTCTCTCTCTCTCTCTCTCTCTCTCTCTCTCTCTCTCTCTCTCTCTCTCTCTCTCTCTCTCTCTCTCTCTGGGGAAGGGGGGGGGGGAGGGCCGGATGAAAAAAAGTATGTGAATGCTTACTCTGTCACCCTTGGAAAATAAAGATTATTCATTCATTCAAAGATTACTCTCTCTCTCTCTCTCTCTCTCTCTCTCTCTCTCTCTCCTCTCTCTCTCTCTCTCTCTCTCTCCCTCCCTCTCTCTCCTATGTGGTGAAATAGAGCCACCCAAAGTATTACACTTGGATAATAATGATAATGATAATAAAAAATAAAAATAAAAATAATTCTAACAACAATAATGAAGATGATGATAATGACGCTGATAAGAGCAATAATGATGATGATGATAATGATGATTATACACTGAATACATATAGCTCTATATTCTGTAAATGCATATCAAAGCACTTTATTAACCCCCCCCACCCCCCCACCAAAAAAAAAAAAAAAATCTACAAGACAAGCTGGCCTCATTGTCGTTTTAGTGTAGCGTGTGGCTTGTTCATGGTCAAAGGGAAAGTACTCTACTAATTGTTGTTTCCCTTACATCATGTACGTCAGGCTATGTACACCATTCTATCTTTAAAAAAATATAAGTATAAAATTCGAGGATAATGGGATAAGCACTCATGTGCTTTTTTGTTTTTACATCCAGTTCCCGTGTGTATACAGTTTTGTTAATTTTGTCATCAGTTCCCACCGGCACACAATGGCCTACTCTTCCGAAAAGCGGAACGGGTTTTAATGTGTGCACAAGATGCTCTGCGTACGTTTGCACACGGACCTCGGTTTATAGTCTCATCCCAAGGAGTATCTTATGAAAGAAACGTAGCATCAATAGACTAGATAAGAAAAAAAAAGATAACAATTTTTTTTCTTTTTAGAAACCCATAAAGTAATAGAAAAAAAGCAATGAAAAGCACAAAACCACTATACAACCATTGTTTATAAACAAACAAACAGACCAACAACAAAAAACAACAACCCAACAACTATGTAAAATAAAGCCTGATATACAACCATCGTTTGAAAACCCTGCAACTATGTGAAATAAAGCCGTTATATACAACCATAGTTAAAAAAAAACAAAAAAACAACCAAACCTACAACTACGTGAAATAAAGCCTGATATACAACCACCATTAAAAATCCCTGCAACTCTGTGAAATAAAGCTTGATATACAATAATCCTTTAAAAAAAACAAAAAAAACTCATACAACTCTGTAAAATAAAGCCTGATATACAACCATGTTAATCTTAACAACGGGCCTTTCTTCCTTCTGAAGGACAGAGAGCGTGCGGACAAAATAATTTCAATGTTGCGTGCAAGGTCTCCGCTTTTTCACGTTGCTCTTGTTGCCAGTGACAGTATGAACAAACGGTGGGCAAACGGTATAGGCCTTGGCCTAACATACGCGGAATTTCACCTTCGGTAAACCTCGGAGCTCTAACCGAGGAACCAAAAAAAAAAAGTGTCGATAATTTGCCATCTCAGTCTGTCCAGCTAGGGTATAGACCAGACTAGGATTTTAAATTAATTTTATTTATTTATTTATTTACTCTTTTATATGGAGGATAATGGAATAAGCACTCATGTGCTTTCTTACATCCAATCCCCGTGTGTATGCAGTTTTGTGTCATCTGTTTCCACCGGCACACAATGGCCTACTCTACGAAAAGCGGAACAGGATTTAACGTGTGCATGTGCGTGTTAAAGAAAGAACAGTGCTGTCATGCTGGTCCTCCCCCACCCCCCACCCCCCTCTTTTTTTTTCTTTTTTTTTGGGGGGGGGGGGGGGGGGGTTGTTGCATTGCCACACTCAAGAACACTGAATGGATAAATGTAGGCATAAAAAACAAAAACAAAAACATAAAGTAAAATTCAATAGAACATTATATAACGAAGTGTCGGAAGCTCGCCAGGAAAGAAACACGGTGCACAGAAAGACTAAAAAAAAGAAATCATTGCGTAATGTTGACAGTTTCAGATGAAAAAAAAAACCGAACAAGAAAAAAACACAACAAAAAAACAAAACAAAACCCAAAGCAACCCCCCCCCCCCCCCCCCCCCCCGTTTTAAAGCGTCCTACCCAGCATAACCAGGGAAGTGACAGTTAAAAAAAACAACAGAATAACCAAGGACTACCAGGGATAGTCTGAGTTAGCTGAAAATCATTGAAAAAGATGCATATGACCACTGGAAACATATCAACCCATGAACATGGCTGTCAACTA
>CM060324.1:51943035-51950535 GCA_030674155.1 Stramonita haemastoma
AAGCGGAACAGGATTTAACGTGTGCTTGTGCGTGTTAAAGAGAGAACAGTGCTGTCATGCTGGTCCTCCCCCCCCCACCCCCCTCTTTTTTTTTTTCTTTTTTTTTTTTTTTTGGGGGGGGGGGGTTGTTGCATTGCCACACTCAAGAACACTGAATGGATAAATGTAGGCATAAAAAACAAAAACGAAAACATAAAGTAAAATTCAATAGAACATTATATAACGAAGTGTCGGAAGCTCGCCAGGAAAGAAACACGGTGCACAGAAAGACTAAAAACAGAAATCATTGCGTAATGTTGACAGTTTCAGATGAAAAAAAAAAAAACCGAACAAGAAAAAAAAAAAAACACAACAAAAAACCAAAACAAAACCCAAAGCACCCCCCCCCCCCCCCCCCCCCCGTTTTTTTTTCTTTCTGTCAAGTCAAACTGATCTGAGCTGAGTATAAAAGATAAGTTTACACAACATTTTTTTTCATCCTGCCCCCCCCCCCCCCCCCCCCCACAAAAACAAAAAAAGTCAAGAAAACTGACTGTCACCTCTGTCTTGTCTATTTTCTGCCTTCTTGGTGCACTCTTTTGCCATCTTACCCCCCCCTCCCCCCGAAAGACTTAAACCATAACAATTTCTCTCCCATTGCCGAAGTGGGATGCACTGGACCGACTTTAGAGGATTTTTCCTCTGGAGTCAACATCAGTGCCAACGCCACTCCTCCGGAAAGTCCTTGTCGGATAAGACTATAAACCGAGGTCCCGTGTGCGCAGATTTTCTTGCGTACACTTTAAAACCCGTTCCGCTTTTCGGAAGAGTAGGCCATTATGTGCGGGTGGGAACAGATAACAAAACCGACAAACTGCTACACACGGGAACTAGCTGTAAAAAAGCACACGAGTGCTTATTCCATCATCTTCGAAATAAAAGAATTAAAAAAAAAAAAAAAGGAGAAGAGAATAGCTGCACAACTAACAGCAAGTTGCTGTCTGAGCTTTCAAAGAAGAAACAAATTCTCAATGCTCAGGGAGACACGTAAAATTCTCTTTATTTCAAACAAATTCCACAGTTGAAAAGCTAGCCAGAGCACAAGCACTGTGCACCACAAATTGAGAATATATTTTAAAACATCGAGCAAATATCTTCGAAATCTCAAAGCCGAATTATAATTATGATCTTTTCTTTTAGTACGGCCTTTAGGTGTTGCCATGGTTTCCGGTATTCAGACGGATCCAGCCATGACGTAAGCAGCGCGATACGCATGGAGAAGCGCAGCCTAGTGAGAAGGTACTCAATAAAACTACACGGTACAAGCTACAAGACATGATGGTAACTACTGATTCTTTGTTAAGTAGATTAATAAACTACTGTGCTCTGTTTAGTCTGTATTAGAAATCGCGTCAACGTATTATTACTTGCATATTTCACGACCAAGTAGCAGTGCCATCAAAATGGTGGTTGGGCTACTGTTGTGATCTGTACGCCTTGTAGCAAGCGTAATCCTAATGTTCGACCCAGATCCACACTCGAAAGTCCTGTTGATAAGGGGTTTCGGTGCGCGGGAGAGATAAACATTGGTCTGTCGGCAAGGTTGAAGGGATGCAGGTACTGTAGATTGAAGAAGTCACAAGGTAACTACTAACTACGAATTCCAATGCAAATTTTGAGGAAGGAAATTGGGGGTGGGGGGGGCGGGGTGGTTTAAGTTGTACAAGAGGCCATGCATAGGGTAAGGCTAATAGGATTGATATAATTCGTGAATGGTTTGACTGCACAATGTAGTTAATTGATATATGCCATTTCTTCAGTGACTTAGTTACTACCTTCTTCCATGATCATTGCTCAAGTAGTTACTGGAATACTAGGAATGGTCTTGATTTTTGTCAGGATATGTCATGGGCAAGTGGATTGAATCTGTTGGAGCCCATCATGCACCAGGTATTCAGGTGCATGATAGGTAAGGTATGCCAATGGCCATATTATGAAATGAGGGCAGACTAGCTCAAGTTAACAAGGTATTTCTGTTAAAGTCCCTCAACGCCCTTGCCTAGGAAGCAAAAAGTCCAGGTCATAGTGTGCGGTGGTTCGTACCCCGTTTGGGCCCAAAACTTTTTTCCCATCCATCAGACCCTGAGTGGTGGTCTGGGTGCTAGTCTTTCGGATGAGACAATAAACCAAGGTCCCGTGTGTTACACATCACTATTTAGCAGCACATAAAAGAACCCTCGCAACAAGGGGGTTGACCCTGGCAAAATTCTGTAGAAAAAAGCCACTCTGATAGGAAAACAAATACACTTGCATGCAGGAAAAAGACAAAAAATGGGTAGGTGCTGCACATGTGGCAATGTGCTTTCCCCGGGGAGAGCAGCCAATTTCACGCAGAGAAATCTGCTGTGACATAAAGTGGTACAAAATACAAACCCCCCACAAAAAACAAAACAAAAACAAAAACTAAACTTTGCCCTGACTGTCTGGACACAAAGAACGTTCAAAGGGATTTCCACCCTAGTTATTGTGGAAGAATGTAGTAACTAAGTCACTGAGGAAATGGCATATCAGTGTTGAACTATATCAGTGCCAACCCCACTTCCCAGAAAGTTTTTAAGATGAGATTATAAACAGAGGTCCTGAGTATGAAAGCATGCAGAATATCTTGCACATATGTTAAAAAGTGTTCCACCTTTGGCTTTAGGAAGAGTTTGCGGTTGTGTGCCTTTAGTAACAGGTAACATTTTTAGAATGTACGCACTTGGTGTGTGTTTAGACATTATCCTTGATATATTTTTGGTTAATTCATTTAAAAGGATCATATAAAATGGTGAGACAACATAAAAACAAAAGGAAATGTTCACTCTGCAAGAATTTTATTAAACTTTGTGAACATTTCATGTACACTGCTTTGTTTGAGGCATCTGATTCTGGCCATTGGAAAAGAGTTGAGGATAATACTGAAAATAATCAGAATGACCAGGATAGTGGTTTAAAAAAAAAAAAAATTGTGCTCCCCCCCCTCCCCAAAGATGATTTTACCAGTAGACTCAAGTAACTCTACTATTGACGCTTTCTGCTCTATAGGCTTGTGACTGCAGAGACCCAGGACTTGTGATGAGATGCTGTGAATAAGAAAGGACAGAGGACTTCAGCTGGTGGAAGTGGCGTCATGAGCGACATTTGAAAGGTAGGATGTACCTTAGTCAGAATGTGTGTTGTCATGAATAGCAGATGCTTACTTTGTAAGTACGTGTAGGTGGCGAGACTTCTAGTACTGGGCAAGATCCTCTTTTGGAATGCCTCATGTACAGGAATGGAGATAGGATAGCTCAGTGGTCAGAGCACCCATTTTCCCCAAACTAAGGTTGAGCAGCATCGAGCATGGTTACCAGTCAACGTTCCTCCAATGACCGATCCCCCCGCGAACCTCCAACCCCAAAGGCTTTGACACAAACTCACCACAGGCACAGAAGTGTATGGGGAAACCAAATCTGAGGTCACCATGAGACCAGTGCAACAAGGGCCACCGAATCAGAGGCAATTTTGTTATTGCATGATGATCAATGGTGATGGGGATGATGTAATGATGCTACTGTGGAAGTGCATCCGCTTTGAGACTACTTGACAGGGTTTGTACTCTACGCTTACTATCATAATATATCCCGGTGTCAACTAGGCCCGAGAGATACAGACACCTGCAGTGTTGGTCAGGCAATTAGAGCAACACACTGAAATTCGCATTTGTAAAGTGGATGAAGCTTGACTGTGTGGTTCAGTCTCCCCACTGAGCCCACAGCACACTCACTCTGGGTAGGAGCCGGCCAGAGTCCGAAAAATCCCTATGACTCTTATGGGAATCGAACCAGCAACCTTCCAGTCCAAAATCCAAGGCGCTAACCACTGCACCAAGGTGGCTGGTTTATCAGTAGACTTAGGTAGGTCTTCAATAGACACTTCACACATGTGCTAATGATGAACTTTGTTTTCTGTTCTATAGGCTCATGGCAGAGAAGACCCAGAACTTTTGATAAAATGCTGAGGAGCAGAAAGGAGAGAGAGGATTCAAGTGGTGAGAGTGGCTTCTTGACGGAGATTTGAAAGATAGGTGTTTTTATTTTTATTTATTGGGGGGGCGGGGAGGGGGGGGGGGGGGGGCGGGGGGGCTTGTGTCTTGGATAGATCTTCGAGGTTTACCACTGATGAGATTTTTGTGTATGTGACTTGTTCCATCCCCCCCCCCCCCCCCCTTCAACCATTTAGGTAGCCACATTCCGACTTTAGGGATGGTGTCTAAACTCAACATCTGTTTGCATACAAAAAAAAAAATTGTCAGCCATTCCCACTGGCACAAAATGTCCTACTCTTTCCAAAGGCAGAACAGGTTTTTAACATTAGTCGCAAGGTGTTTTGTGTGCATTTGGACATGGGGCCTGGGTTTATAGTCTCCTCCAAAGAAGTTTGACACTCAGTTGGATTTTCTCGTCAAATTGGAAAGAAAGGGTGAGGCTGGGGATCAAACCCAGAATGGTATTTATTTATTTTTATTTATTCATTTATTTTTTTATATCGAGGATAATGGAATAAGCACTTATGCTTTTTTTTACATCCAGTCCCTATGTGTATACAGTTTTGTAAATCTTGTCATCTGTTCCCACCAGTACACAATGGCCTTCTCTTAAGAAAAACGGAACAGGATTTAACGTTTGCACAAGATGTTCTGCTTGCGTTAGCACATGGGCCTCGGTTTACAGTCTCATCTGAAGGACTTAGCCTTAGACTTAGGTAGATCTTCAGTAGACACTTAACACATGTGCTAATGATGAACTTTGTTTTCTGTTCTACAGACTCATGGCAGTGTAGACCCAGAACTTTTGTTGAAATGCTGAGGAGCAGAAAGGAGAGAGAGGATTCAGTTGGTGAGAGTGGCTTTTTGACAGAGATTTGAAAGGTAGGTGGTTTTTTTTTTTTGGGGGTGGGGAGGGGGGGCAGGGGGAGCTTGTGTTTCTTGGATAGATCTTCGAGGTTTACCACTGGTGAGATTTTTGTGTGTGTGACTTGTTCCACCCCCACCCCCCCCCTTCAACCATTTAGGTAGCCACATTCTGACTTTAGGGATGGTGTCTAAACTCAACATCTGTTTGCATGTGTGTCACCCATTCCCACTGGCTCAAAATGTCCTACTCTTTCAAAAGGAAGAACAGGTTTTTAACGTGAGTGCAAGATGTTTTGTATGCATTTGCAAATGGGGCCTGGGTTTATAGTCTCCTCCAAAGAAGTTTGACACTCAGTTGGATTTTCTCGTCAAATTGGAAAGAAAGGGTGAGGCTGGGGATCGAACCCAGAATGGTAGGTGGATTGACAGGTGTCTTAGTCAGAGTGTATATGTGACGCTCCACCACAAAATGAGTCACTTAGCACCAGACCCACTTTTCCCCTAGCAGCCATTAAAGGCAGTTGGGTTTCAAATTGTGGATTTTAAGATTTTTATTGGTTATAAAAACTATAGCCATCATTCTACCTTGTAATGAAATATTAAAGGATAATTTTGTTTTCTTTTGTCTTTAAACATGTTTTTAAAATACCCAAGCCTTCAATCTGAACACCTATTGCGATGCTTAACTTGTCAATTTCTCATTTTGTCATTTCCTGCTGTTTTTCATTTTAACTTGAAATAACTTTTGATGGAACTGTCCCATTTTCAATCTGTTTTTTGTATTGTATAGCCACTTAATTGCTAATTAATAACATGTAAAAACAATATGTGACTCCTTATGTGGTGGAGCGTCACATATAGTCATGAATGGCAGATCTATCCTTTGTATTTGTAGGTTGCCACACTACTGTGTACTGTTAAATGCCAGGTTAGGAAATTTAGTATGTAAACTGAAACAGACTTGTGCACCTTCCGTATTTTTTCTGTATTTGTTACGGAAAAGGTTGGAAAATACGGAAATACAGAAATTCAAAATCTGATTTGCCAACAAAAAATCCGAAAATCGAAAACGCTGTTTTATATCGTTCAGAGATGCCGTTCATCTCACGTTATATTGTCTGCTATCGTTCAGATATTGGTCTCCCCTTAAAACGCATGCACACAGCACCACTTTCAAAACAAGATGGCAGAAAGTGGTTGAGACTTTCGCGGAAAAACAGACCAAACTGACACAGTTACAAGTGAAGATGTGGAGTAAATGCAAAATGACGCTAACAGGCCTGGATGGGGCTAGAAGAGGTACAGTTGTGGATATAGATGTATAAAAAGAGTAAAATTGGCTGTTCGTTTTGCTGAGTAAGGTGTGAAAACTTGCGCTGTCTCTCACATTGGGCTACTCGCTTTCATTTGCAAGTGGTGTGGAAAATTGGAACACAGTCAGAAATTAACAAACCACGGCACTTCAATTACAGAAGCGCGATTTCTTGGCAAATCATGGAACAGTAAACCTTTCGCATCTTTGGAAAATCAGTTGATTGTCAAAACGGCAGAGTGACTCGTTCTGAAGTTACATGGCGTTGAACATGGCCACCTCTCTGCTGCTGTACCGGACAGCGGCAAAGCCCACACATACACAGGATTTGTTTTCTGGCCATGCAAACTGTCATGGTGGATCTACTCCGAAATCAGATGAATTTTTAATCTGCTTTTGTATGGGGGCTTCAACTTGAATTTAAAATGAGAAAGGCATAGAATCTTCCAATCTTCACAAGAGAGCGTATTGACTCTCTCTCTCTCTTTCTCTCTATCTCTCTTTCTCTCTCTCTCTCTCACACACATGCGCACGCACGCACACACACGCGCACGCCCACACACGCGCACGCGCACGCACACACAGACACAGACACACAGACACACAGACACACAGACACACACACACACACACACACACACACACACACTCTCTCTCTCTCTCTCTCTCTCTCTCTCTCCTCTCTCTCTCTCTCTCTCTCTCTCTCTCTCTACACACACACACACACATACACACACAGACTCTCTCTCTCTTTCTCTCTTTCTCCTCTCTCTTCTCTCTCTCTCTCTCTCTCTCTCTCTCTCTCTCTCTCTCTCTCTCTCTCTCTCTCTCTCTCTCTCTCTCTTTCCTCTCTCTTTCTCTCTCTCCTCTCTCTCTCTCTCAGTAATAGGTATGCAACATATAGATCTTTTAAGACTGTTTTGAAAAAGAATTGTATCTTCATAGTATTGATATTTATTGTTTCCGAGTTGCACTGTCACAGGCCAGAATGAATGTTCTTCCTTTAAATAATAATCTCAACCGATACAGCAACAACAATCAAGATAAAAACTGTTCTTTGTGCAAAAACGTTATTGAAGATGAATACCATCTAATATATATTTGTCCATTATATACAGATTTACGAACCAGTTACCTGAAAGATCTTCTTCATGTGCCTATGCCTTTTCTTCTTCAGGCACGTAGTAGATGTCGTTCAGTGCAGCTAGCAACATTTTTATTCCGTGCTATTCGAAGAAGACAGACAGTGGCAGAACTTATGTAAAGTAAATAG
>CM060324.1:51955535-51960535 GCA_030674155.1 Stramonita haemastoma
AAATTTACAAGTAACTTTGAAGGTGCTAACCTTTCAAATGAAAAAAATGCATACTGTGTATGCATTGTGTTTCTAATGTTTGTATAAGAAGCGACTACAGCAAAAAATTTGTGTGGCTAGATTGTGCTGAAAAACTCTTGACTATATTATAAGCAAGTGTGGTCAAGATTTAGAAAGGAAAAATGGTGGTATTGTATCTGTGGTAATGTGCTCTCTTGGGCAGAGCAGCCTAATTTTCAGGTGGAGAAACTGACTGTGTAGTGTATATAATGGTATGGCACTGCTCCCCTGTGTTCTGTATTATACTACATTATACTTCGTACCATGTGTAATGTAGCGTTCATACTGTGCCATTTCCTATCCCATCTCCATCTCCATTCCATCCCATCTCCATTCTCCACCCATCGATCTCCTCATCTGCATCCCACCCCATACCGCCCTGTCACATCCTGTTCCTATCCATCCATTCATCCATACCATCCATACCATACCATACCATACCATCCCATCCCATCCCATCCATCCCATCCATCCATCTACCATATCCATACATACCATACCATCCCATACCATACCATCCCATACCATCCATACCATTCCATCCATACCATACCACCATCCATCCATACCATCACCATACCATACCATACCATCCATACCATACCATCACCCACCTCATCCATACATACCATACCATCCCATACATCCATACCATCCATACCATAACCATACATTCCATCCATACCATACACACCCATCTCATCCCATACCATCCATACCATCCCATACCATCTCATCCATACCTCATCATCTCATCCCATACCATACCATCCATCCATACCATACCATCCCATGCTCCATCCCATACCATACCATACCATGTCATCCCATGTCATCCCATACCATACCATACTATACCATCCCATCCATCCATACCATACCATACCATACCATACCATACCATCCATACCATCCATTACCCTCCATACCATACCATACCATACCATACCATACCATCCCATTCATCCCATACCATACCATCCATCTCATACCATCTCATCCTATACCATCACCATACCCATCCCATACCATCTATCTCATACCATCTCCCTCTCATACCATACCATCCCATCCCATCCCATCCATCCATACCATACTCCATCCATCCATCCCATCCATCCCATACTCATACATCCATCCATACCATACCATCCCATACCATCTCATCCCATCTCATCCTCATACCATACCATACCATACCATCCATACCATCCATCCATCCATACCATACCATCACCATTTATCCATACATACCATATCTCATATCCATACCATACCATTATTCATTTCATACCATACCATACCATACCATACCATACCATACATCATATATCATTCCATACCATACCATACCATACTATACCATATACCATCCATACCATACCATTTTATCCATATCATACCATATTATACATCCATACCATCCCCATACCATTACATACATACCATACCATACCATACATACCATATTACAATATACCATACCATTCATACCATACCATATATACCATACATAACATACCATACCATACCATACCATCCATACCATCCCATACATCCCATATCCATACATCCATCACCATACCATCCATACCATACCATCCATAACATACATACCATCCATCCATACCATACCATCCATCCATATCATAACATATCATACCATACCATAATACCATCCATTCCATACCATATACCATACCATGCCATACCATGTCATGCCATGCCATACCATTTCATGCCATGCCTTAAAGACGTTGTAAGTTAACTGTCAGGGACTGGCTACAGAGCTTGACAGAGAAGAGACTGTGTGAAATACTGCCGTCTTTGAAGGTCTGGTTGATGAGCTGGCTTAGGTAGAGATAGATGACAATGCTAGAGATGGGTGCTGTTGTATGCTAAGTGTGCTGTTGTATATCAGTGTTATTATGTGAGTGCTATGTGTGCTGTTGTATATCAGAACAATTGTGTGGATGTGTAGTTTTTGTTAGCATGGTTATGTGAATGCTATGTGTGTTGCTGTATATCAGCTTGGTTATGTGAATGCTTGTGTGCTGTTGTGTATTAGCATTATGTGAGTGCATGTGTGCTGTTGTATATCGCACAATTATGTGAGTGCTATGTGTGCTGTTGTATATCAGCACAGTTATGTGAATGTGTAGTGTGTGTCATTTGCATGTGAAACATATTGGAATGTTGAGGAAAAAAAATTCTTGAAGTTGATAACAGATAGAGTCATGCTTATTTTTAAGATAAGTTTTTTTGTTTTTTTAACTGTATCTGAACAAACACAAGCAGTTTTAACATGGTGAAAATCTGTTCAAAACAAACTTTTATTTGGAATATTTTTTTTGCATTTCTTTTTATGTTTGATAAGGAACATGCAATTGCTTTTAAATCTGTTGATTTTTTTTTGAATCAACCATTGTGTATCAATTTGTAATATTATTATTTGCATTGTTTTATTTCTAAGATAAGGGAACAAGCACCCATGTGCTTTATTATTTTTTTTTTTTTAGATCCACTCCCTGTGTGTATGCAGATTTGTAAATTAAGGATGCCTGTGTGTGAAATGGTGTTTGCAAATATATTACCTTGTGTTTAATTAGGTCATGTCAAAGTAATCTTTATTGAGGGTAAAAAATTATGTTTACAGAACTCTTTTTTTTTTTTATCCTACCCTCACACAAAAGAAATTGTGACATGTATTCTCACTTGTCTGATAAGAAAAAGAGAAGAGTCCATCTACTTGTTCATGTACATATATACTGAGCATGGATACATAAATCTCATTATCTGTACATGCAAAGTACTTTACTGTATTTGTATGTAAGGTATTCTTTTCAGTTTTTTCTTTGATATTTCTTCTGAGTATGGATAGATATATCCCATCATCTGTACATGCAAAGTACTTAACAACTATATATGTGTGTATAGTATTTTTTCATACATTACTGTATATGTATGAACAGTATTTTTTTCAGTTTTTCCTTCTTTTTTTAATCTTTAAAAAAACAACATTTTGTGTTGTGACTTTGTTGTATAAATGATTTTCTGTTGACTGGAAACCATCGCCTGTGGATCATGCAGTGTTAAGATATTTATGATTACATCTTTGAAAGAATGAAACAAAACAGTCTTGAATGATGGACAGAAATAATGGATTTTTACAGCTTTGGAATGTATGAATGTATGTTACAGAGAGAGAGAGAGAGAGAGAGAGAGAGAGAGAGAGAGAGAGAGGAGAGGAGAGAGAGGAGAGAGAGAGAGGAGAGAGAGAGAGAGAGAGAGAGGGGGGGGGGGGGTGTTGCTTTTTTCCCCCTCTTTTTTCTTTGTGGTGTAGTCAAATGACAGCTAAATGTGGATTGAGAGAAAGGAAGCCTTTAGAAGAATTTACATGTTTTGTTTTTTTTAATAACTTTTTTATTTGTTAGATTTTTTTTTTGGATTTTTTTTTTTTGCAGTGAGAAAGTCTGGATTATGGAATGAATTTATACAAAAGCAATGGTTTTGATTAGCATGTTGCATTGAAAGAAAGGAAAAACGGGAGTGTGTGTGTGTGTTGTAAGGAGGGGTGGGTGGATCTGTGTGTGTGTGTGTGTGTGTGTGTGTGTGTGTGTGGTGTGTGTGTGGTGTGGGTGTGTGTGTGTTGTATGTCTGTCTGTGTCTGTCTGTCTGTCGTCTGTCTGTCTGTCTGTTGTCTGTCTGTCTGTCTGTCTGTTGTCTGTTTTGTGGGGGTGCAGATTAGGAAAGAGGAGATGTGACTTAATTCCTCCTCATTGTGTGTGTCTGTGTCTGTGTGTGTTTTGTGGCGGTGGGATGGGGGTAGAGTAGGAGAGAGGAGATGTGACTAAATTCCTCCTCTTTGTGTGTGCTTGTGCGTGTGTGTGTGTCTATGTGTGTGTGCGTGTCTAGTGTGTGTTGTTGTGCGTGGTTGTGCCTGCATGCATGTGTTTGTGTGTGTCTGTGTGTTTTGTGGGGGAGGGGGTAGAATAGGAGAGAGGATATGTGACTAAATTTCTCCTCTTTGTGTGTGTTGTGTTGTTGTGTTGTGTCCATGTAATGATGGGCCACCTGTAAAACTCTTGCAAAATCAAACTGACATCAATGACTAAAAGTGGTTAAGTCATTGAAGATTAAGGAAAACCATTTGGGGAGTTTTTGCAGACAGGCAGAAGTGGGCTTGTATCATTTTTCGATGTTGCCAATTACACTTAATGTGGTCAGAGAGAGGAGGAGAGAGAGAGAGAGAGAGAGAGAGAGAGATGAGAGAGAGAGAGAGAAGGGGAGAGAGGGAGAGGTTTTTTCTTTTTCTTTTTGTTTTTTTAATCTACTGTGAGTTGTTGTAATGCAGGTAGTGTTGTATTGAAAATAAGTTGTGATATTGATGTAATGTGGACATATTGAAGAATGTGACACCTTTGTTAGAAAGTAATGACCAGAACCATGTTGAATGATGGAAAGAAATGTGCAGTTTTGGGGTTTTCTTTTTTTCTTCTTTTTTCTTTGGTGTGTGTGTTTGTGTTTTTTCTTTGTGCTGCATTGGCAATTAGTTTGATGTAGAGTCAGTGAAAAACAGATTTAGTTTTTTGTTTGCTTTTTTTTTTTTTAAGAGAGAGAGAATGTGGGAAATTTATATCTGATACTGTGTTGGCATTTGTTTTTATCTGAAAGGGTTTTGTGTTGTTTGGGTTTTCTTCTTCATGTGTGTGTGTGTGTGTGTGTGTGTGTGTGTGTGTTGTGTGTGTGTGTGTGTGTGTTGTTGTGTGTGTGTGTGTGTTGTGAGTGAGTGAGTATGAGTGATGAGTGTTTGGGGGAGGGATAGATTAGGTAAGAGGAGATGTGACTAAATTCCTCCTCTTGTGTGTGTGTGTCTGTCGGTCTGTCTGTCCGTCCATCCGTCCGTCCGTCCATCCGTCTGTCTGTATGTGTCTGTGTGT
>CM060324.1:51968035-51990535 GCA_030674155.1 Stramonita haemastoma
TCATCATTATTATCATCAGTGTCATCATTGTTATTATTCTATCATTATTATCATCAGTATCATCATCATCATCAGTATCATCAACATCAGTATCATTGTCATCATCAGTATCATCATCATCAGTGTCATCATCATCAGTATCATCATCATCAGTATCATCAACATCAGTATCATTGTCATCATCAGTATCATCATCATCAGTATCATTACCATCAGTATCACTACCATCAGTATCATCATCAGTATCATCATCATCACCACCACCACCATCATCATATCATCATTAGTATCAGTATCATCATCAGTATCATCACCACCACCATCATCATCAGTATCATCATAAGTATCATCATCATCACCACCACCATCATCATCATTCATCATTAGTATCGGTATCATCATCAGTATTACCATCATCAGTATCACCATCATCAGTAGCATCATCATATATCATCATCATCACCAGTATCATCATCATCAGTATCATTCATCATCAGTATCATCATCATCAGTATCATCATCATCAATATCATCATCATCAGTATCATCATCATCAATATCATCATCATCATCAGTATCATCATCATCAATATCATCATCATCAGTATCATCATCATACCACCACCACCACACCACCACACACCACCACCACCATCATCATCATCATCATCATCATCATCATCATCATCATCATCAGTATCATCATCACCATCACCACCACCACCACACCACCACCACCACCACCACCACCACCACCACCACCACACCACCACCATTATTGTCAACAGTACCAAACTTCACACCTCAGTACCCTAGAGTTTCCCTTTATGAAAATCCAGGCTCCCCTCTACCTCAAGATGAGGTGTGATCACCACGTACAGTGCCGCTTGTAACAGCCCTTCAGGGGAGGATTTAATTAAGTGGTTTTGACTTGACTTGGCCATTTAGTCTTCCCTGACTATGCATTGTTTGTTCTGGACAGTGGGTTTTACTACAGTTCAATCATTCTTCCCTGAATGTGCATTGTTCTGGATATAGTGGGTTTTACTACAGTTCAATCATTCTTCCCTGAAAGTGCATTGTTTGTTCTGGATAGTGGGTTTTACTACAGTTCAATCATTCTTCCCTGAATGTGCATTGTTTGTTCTGGATAGTGGGTTTTACTACAGTTCAATCATTCTTCCCTGAACGTGCATTGTTTGTTCTGGATAGTGGGTTTTACTACAGTTCAATCATTCTTCCCTGAACGTGCATTGTTTGTTCTGGATAGTGGGTTTTACTACAGTTCAATCATTCTTCCCTGAAACGTGCATTGTTTGTTCTGGATAGTGGGTTTTACTACAGTTCAATCATTCTTCCCTGAACGTGCATTGTTTGTTCTGGATAGTGGGTTTTACTACAGTTCAATCATTCTTCCCTGAATGTGCATTGTTTGTTCTGGATAGTAGGTTCCAAATTCAGAATGTGCCAGATTCAGATAGGCTACATCTACTAATGTGAAGGTAAGATAGGCTACACGTAGTTATGTTTGATTTATTTTATTTATTTACATATTTTTTAAATTTATTCTTTTATATCGTGGATAATGGGATAAGCACTCTTGTGCTTTTTTACATCCAGTCCCCGATAATATGCAGTTTTGTAAATGTCATCTGTAATGTGAAGTTTGTGGAGGTCTCTAGATGACATGTTCAGAATTCAGATTGTACCAGATTCAGGTAGGCTACACCTAGTAATGGGAGGATTGTGGAGGTCTCAAGATGACTCAGACAGTTCCATGTTCTGTGTTCAGAGTGTACTGGATTCAGATAGGCTGTACCTAGTCCTGTGAAGTCTGTGGAACTCTCTAGATGACAGTTTCATGTCTAGTATTCAGGATGTGTTAGAACGAGGAAGGTAACAGTTGGTAATGTTTCTTCACCTTCTTCACCTGTCCTGTTGTCGTGTAGACCATTGAGGCACCTCTGAAAATAACTCTGTATTATCACATCAACAACAGTGTTGTGACACCACTGAAGATCACTACGTAATATCACATCAACAACACTATTTTGTCTGACTCCTCTTTCTCTCTGTTCTAATCTCAGTGTATTGACAGTTTTACTTATTTATTTATTCATTTATTTATTTATTTATTCTGTTTGTTTATTTATTTAATATTTTATTTTATTTATTCTTTTATATTGATAATTGAATAAGCACTAGTGTGTGCTTTTTTACATCCAGTCCCTGTGTGTATGCAGTTTTGTAAATTTTGTCATCAGTTGGAATCATGTGAAGTCTTCCAAAGCAATGTAGCTGGTTGGTAGGATGTGGCCGTTAAACTGGAAACATGCGCGTAGTGAGAATGTCACATGTTGACCAGAAATTTGACATCAACCTAAGGCTGTTGGGGTCAGGGGTCACAGAGTGTACAGCAGTAGAAATCTTGATAAATTTGAGTGCAGTTTAGACAGTTTTTGTTTTGGGGCGTAATTGTTCAAATTCAAATCACTTTATTATCGCATAGCCCGAGAAATTCAAGTGGGTACAAGCCATACATTAAAACGGTAAACATGTAAACATATTAACATCACAGGAAAAATACCCACAAGACAGTAGCTGAACATCAGAACGCTCCCATCACAAAATAATAATCACCCAAAATCAGCCATACCTCAGCCAGTCATAGACTCGCCCAAGTAAAATCACAAACACTCAAACACGCACCAGAATGCCTATGTATCCACACTCGCACACAGTTTCATCATGAGCATGCAGCGCCGCATGCAAGCGCGCGCACACACACACCACACAGCACACCACACACACCACACTCACACGCACACCACACACACACACTCACACACACACACAACACACAAACACACACACATTGAAAACATTCACGCACATTTTTATGACATAAACCAAATTGTTATAACACACTGTAAGTAAAGACAAAATTGATATCGATTAAAAAATAATACTCTATTTTATTAAGATATTGAACACGGTTCTAAATTGATAATATGCACATGCATTTTTATGGCATAAACCAAGTTGTTATAAGAAGTTGTATGACAAGATATGTGTATATCACGGAAACTAAAACTCTATAATATTGAATGCAGTGTAAAATATAATAAAGGGAGCCATTCCTATGCTTCAAAATGTCCCATCCCTTTCTACCCGAGCTCTTTATTTTCTTTGCCCTTCCCCTCCACTCCCTTCCATTACTATCTCTCTCTCTCTCTCTTTCTCTCTCCCCCCCCCTTCCCTCCCTCTCTCTCTCTCTCGCTCTCTTCTCTTCTCTTTCTCTTCTCTCTCTCTTTCTTTTCTCTCTCTTTCTCTCTCCTGTCTTTCTCCTCTCTATGTGTGTGTGTGTGTGTGTGTGTGTGTGTGTGTGTGTGTGTGTGTGTGTGGTGTTGTGTGTGTGTGTGTGATACACTTATTTATCCTATCTGGTGATATAGCATATCAGGTTTTGTTCTCTCTCTGTTGCCTCTCTCTCTCTCACTCTCACTCTCTTGCCCTCTCTCTCACTCTCTCACTTTCTCTCTCTCTCCCTCTCTCTCCCTCCCTCTCTCTCTCTCTCTCTCTCTCTCTCTCTCTCTCTCTCTCTCTCTCTCTCTCTCTCTCTCTCTCTCTCTCTCTCTCTCTCTCTGCCTGTCTGTCTGTGTGTCTGTCCGTCTGTGTGTGATACACTTATTTATCCTATATGGTGATAGAGCATATCAGGTTTTGTTCTCTCTCTCTCTCTCTCTCTCTCTCTCTCTCTCTCTCTCTCTCTCTCTCTCTCTCTCTCTCTCTCTCTCTCTCTCTCTCTCTTCTCTCTCTCTCTCTCTCTCTCTCTCTCTCTCTCTCTCTCTCTTCTCTCTCTCTCTCTCTCTCTCTCTCTCTCTCTCTCTCTCTCTCTCTCTCTCTCTCTCTCTCTCTCCTCTCTCTCTCTCTCTCTCTCTCTCTCTCTCTCTCTCTCTCTCTCTCTCTCTCTCTCTCTCTCTCTCTCTTCTCGGTGGATGAACAGGTGTTCACGAGCTGTGTGGCTGCAAATTTTTTCAGTGCAACTAAATTAGACGTTTAAGTAATTATTAATTAGGTGTACAGTCATCAGCATAATGACGATTGGCATACAAGCATATCGATCATGTGTGGGTCGATTTGCATCATCGATTCCAGGCTTCCTGCTGAAAAAGATGAGAAAATCGGCGAGAAAAGGTGACAGTGAAGAGGCGACAGGCAAGATATACAGTGGCGTTGAAATAGCGCTGTTTACAGTGTGCACGGCTCTTGCAGCTATCTTGCTCTACAACTTTCCCTTTTGCCTTTACGCTGTTTTCTGTCGGGATGCTCACACTTTGAAACGCTGTTTGTTTGACTCTTTCCCCTTGCACGCTGACACTGATGGGTGTGTCTGGCTGTACGATCATTTCCGGGTCTACCCCCTTATGTTTCACAGCTCGAACTTTGTATCTCCTGAATCACCTGAGAAATGTATTACGCATCCACCTCCGAACTTGAGATTCATGCTCCTCCTTTGTGGGGATATTGAATCTAATCCCGGCCCTTCTGTTGATGAAACTGTCCAGAGGTTAGAAAGTAAAGTTGACAGTCATGGTGAACGTTTTGAAGAAAAACTGAATAAAATTCTGGAACTCATGCACACATCCCAGAAACAGTATGCAGAACTCGGTGGCCGATTGCAAAACCTGGAAGAAAATATAACAGCGATCAATGAAAAGATTAAATCCCAGTTCGTGCGTCTTGAGAAATCAGTCCTGTCTCTTGGCCAGACAGTCAGTCAGCACACGCAAGACCTTGAACAGGCGAAAGAAGAGCAGACCTGCGCATCGTCTAGGATTAGTCAGCTGGAGGCAGAGGTGGAAAGACAACAACGCTACTCACGGCGGTCCAACGTGCTGCTGTACGGTGTCAAAGAGGATCCTGCAGAATCAGAATCTTATGACGCTTGCACGGAAAAGGCAGTCAGAATTCTTCAGCGTCATTTCCCTCAAAGAAGCTGGAGTGAAAATAACATTGAGCGATCCCATCGCTTGGGAAAGAAGTCTACCACTGACGATCGTCCTCGCCCCTTAATCATCCGGTTCCAGAAGTGGCGTGACGCCATGGTCATCATGCGAGACAGGGAGGGGAAGAATGCAATGAAAAATGATGGGGGTCTGAGAGTGGGAGCCGACCTGACTCAACAACAGAGGGACACCATCAGAGACTACAAGGCTCAAAACAAACACGCCTATTATGTCAATGGAAAGCTCATTGTCCAGGATTTCAGAGCAAACCCTCACTCTCACTCATCAAGCACAGACCGTGTGAAGGACAGCGCCCCACCAGCACGTCATCAGTCTTACGCAGAAGCAGCAGCTGCCACCCCCAGAGGGAGACGTTCCCAGGACTCTTCAGAACACCTGGCGTGGTGTGATCAACTGGAGAAGGCACAGTCTGCTGGAGATGACACAGAGGAGGACCAGGAGGACGAAGAAAGACCACTGCCACCCGACTCACAGCGTCTGGATACTGTGATGACTGAGAGTGAACCACGCCCTTGTTCACCAGCAACAGAAATCAACTCGCCGAAGTCCCGTGGATTTGGGAGGGTAACTCCTGAACGCTCTCCTCATGAAACAGACCATAGAAGGGGATGTGAAGACAGTGGAGGGAGGGGTAAGGGTAGAGGCAGAACCAACCACATTAGCGACAATAACCAGTCAAGACTGACAAGGGTTGGGCATTCCAACTGTTCCCCAGTAAGGACAAGGAACCGTCTGCAGAGTTCCACCTCCACCTCCTCACAGCAGGGCACTCTGGACCTACATGTGTCCAGAAAAGTTAGCTCAGCAGATCGTGCAGCCTCCACCACAAAAAAGTCATATGCTAAGAGCAGTAACAGATAGGGGTTAGGCCAGTGCCCTAGTAAGTCATTAAAGGTAACAAGAGGTATAAATGTCAATGCATGCACAGCCAGAGAAAAACACTTCACACACTTTTGTTGACCACATTTCCTTGTTAACCTTCAATGTTGAAGGACTATTTAGTTTTGCTGAAACAATAAATCTTACTTCTTTTATACATGACTATGATTTTGTACTTCTTGTTGAAACCTTTACGGCATCTGTCCCTGAGTCTTTTTTCCCATGTCATACGCCATATGTAGCTCCTGGAGTTAAGCTATCTGATAGCTGTCATGGGCGTCTTTCTGGTGGTGTTGTGCTTTTAGTCAGGAAAGAATTGTGCAAATATGTTGAACGCATTGACACTGAAATTGATAATATTGTTATTCTTAAAATTTCGAGGCATTTTCTTGGAACTTTGTCTGATTGCCTTCTTGTAGGTGCATATCTACCGCCTGAAAACTCGACCTACTATGAAGAGACTGACATATATAATGGTGTGTCACTATTAGAAGATAGTTTGCTAGAAGCAATTAATGAATGTGGTGACCTCCCATTTATCATTTTTGGTGACCTTAATTCTATGGACAGCTAATCAGAATGCTAGAGATATTGATACTGTTGATGATTTAGTTAGCATGTCTGAAAATGTTGATAGTGAAAGCGAGTCAGAATATTCTGAAAAGACTGCTAGACAATCAAGTGATTCTGTCCTTAACTCTTTTGGCAAGTTTTTGTTAAGTGTCTGTGAAGAATTTAAATTGACAATATTGAATGGCATGAAGTCTTTACGTTTCCCTGGTAGTTTTACTTATATTTCACCAGGTGGCTGTAGTGTTATAGATTACTTTATTGTTTCATGTGATCTGTTGTCAAAGTGTGATAACTTAAAGCTCCTTCCTATGATTGAGTCCAAACACCAGGCTTTGATGCTGTCATTTAAAACCACAATAATGGGATTATTAAACAAAAACAAAAACGCCAGACATTCCATATCCAGAAATACATATGGAAGGAAGAGATGTCTGAGGATTTTGTGGAAAAGATCCATTCAGAGTTTATACTGGATAAACTGGATAATGCTGTCTCAGAAGTTGACAGAGACATCAATGCTTCCTTAACTGAATTTAATGAATGTTTGAAACATGCTGGGCAGTGTATGTTAAAAGATATAGTTGTAACCATAGACAAAAGAAACGCTTGGTTTGACAGGGAATGTTGTGAACAAAGAAAATCTGTCAGAAAAGCCTTACGCAAAATTTCTAATGTAACATTAGATTTGGAGAAGTATGGTTATGAACACAAACGAAGACAATTTGAGGAAGACAGAGAAAGTTATTCACAAAAAAGAAAAGAATACAAAGAACTTCTGAGACTTAAGAAAGCAGAACACAAAAGTAAAATCATTCAGTCTCTTGAAAATAACTTGCACGATCCTAAGAAATTCTGGGACACAGTTAGAGGTGTTCGAACCAAAGAGCGCTCTACAGGAAGTAGTATAACGAAAGATGAGTGGTATTCTCACTTCAGGGATGTATTTAATATTTCTGTCAATGAAACTGTATTGGATGATGATGACCAGGGTTGCATGTTTGGTAACAATACCAGTGAGAATGATACTGATAACAGAATCAGCACCAACTGTGAGCATCAGAACCAGCCTATCACAGAATGTGAAATATCCCAGGCAATTAGAGCGTTGAAAGACAGAAAGGCTGCTGGTGCTGATGGATTAATTGGTGAATTTTTTAAACACAGCGCTGATGTTATTTTGCCTTATTTACTTAAGCTTTTCAACTATCTATTTGACCATGGATTGTATCCTGATGAATGGAGTTTAGCAATTATTCAGCCACTTCTAAAGAAAGGTGATCCTAATGTAACAGATAATTATAGAGGTATTTCCCTACTCAGCATTTGCAGTAAACTGTACAGTTTTATACTTAACAAGCGCATCACCAAGTGGATTGGTGACAGTGAGCTAATCGGAGAGGAGCAGGCAGGATTCAGGGAAAAACACAGCACAACTGATCATATATTTACTCTTTTTGCTCTCACTCAGAAACAGTTAATTCGTCATCGCAAACTTTATGTTGCTTTTATTGATTTTCGTAAAGCTTTTGACTCTGTATGTAGGGAAAAATTATGGAACGTTCTGAGTAATAATGGTTTGAATGGTAAAATTTTTTCTGCTCTCAAAAGTATGTATTCAACTGTTAAAGCTTGTGTTCGTTCTGGAAGTGACTTGACGGATGTATTCATGTGCCCTACTGGTTTAAAACAAGGAGAAATATGTTCCCCTGTTTTGTTTTCATTATTCATCAACGAACTTACCAAAGATATTATTGAAAAAGGGAAACATGGTATTCAATTGTCACCAGATTTCATTGAATTGTTGATATTGTTATTTGCTGATGATGTTTGTTATTCTCTGACAGTGTGATTGGTCTCCAAAATCAGTTGAATATATTGTATGATACATCAAAGAGACTTGATTTAATAGTAAACTTGGAGAAATCGAACGTTGTTGTCTTTCGTAACGGAGGTTATCTTGCTACTAGTGAAAACTGGCATTATGGTGATATGAAACTGAAAATTGTCAATACGTATAAGTATCTTGGAATTTATCTGTCTACCCGGCTTTCATTTTCGTATACCATGTGTGATCTTGCTGACCGAGCAAAGAAAGGTGTATCAGCTATTATAAGAATGCTCTGGTCCATTGGGGAACACTCACCTAGCCTCTTTTATAAACTGTTTGATTGTCAAATTCAGCCCATCTTGACTTACGGTTCTGAGATCTGGGGTTTAGTACCTGATCAAAATCTTGTTGAAAGAGTCCATTTATCTGCTTTGAAAAGGTTTCTGGGTGTAAGCCCAAAGTCACCAAGACATGTTGTATATGGAGAGACAGGCAGACATCCTTTACAGGTGAATACGTTTGTAAAATGCATTAAATTTTGGTTACGAATTGTTCATATGGATACTGATAGATATCCACGAAAGGCTTACAATATGCTCTTATCTCTACAGGAACAAAATTATGTCACATGGGCTTGTGGTGTTAGAAATGTTTTGTATAAATTTGGGTTTGGATTAGTCTGGGAAGCACAAGGTGTGGGAGATATAACATCATTTGTATTTGAATTTAAGCAAAGACTTATAGACTGTTTCAAACAAGACTGGCTTTCTGCCCTAGAGAATCATGATTTCTATAACGTGTATAATAGTTACAAACAATTATTGTCACAAAGTGTGTACTTAAGCTACATAAAATCCTATTTTGTAAGAAGGGATTTGGCACGATTTAGAATTGGAATGTCATCATTGAATTGCAGCTTTCTGCAATTTAACAATCGTAACAACGCACAGAATTTAACGTGTCCCTTTTGTGATGACGACCTAGAAACAGAGGTACACTTTTTGCTTCAGTGCCCAAAGTACAATGACCTCAGAACAGAACTGATCCCTAGCAAATATTACAGACATCCATGTATGTTTAAATATTCATTATTAATGTCTAATGAAAACAGAACTATTGTGATGAAAGTTGCCACTTTTGTCCACAAAGCACTTAACATTAGAAAACAGAGCTTAATGTTGTAATTACGGATTATTGGGTTTTGTTTAATGTTGTAAGTACAGAATATCGGGTTTTGTTAAATGTTGTGATTACAGAATATGTCTTGATTTCTTTAACGCTGTGATTACACAATTACACGTTTTGTTTGATGTTGTAATTACGACATGTTATGTTCATCTGCTTGTAAAGGGCCAAGGCCTATACATTAAATCATTCCGAGTCCGAGTCCGAGTCTCTCTCTTTCTCTCTCTCTCTCTCTCTGTCTCTCTCTCTCTCTCTCTCTCTCTCTTCTCTTCTCACTCTCTTCTCTCTCTGTCTCTGTCTCTCTCTCTGTCTGTCTGTGATACTTATCATATATGGTGATACAGCATATCAGGTTTTGTTCTCTCTCTCTCTCTCTCTCTCTCTCTCTCTCTCTCTCTCTCTCTCTCTCTCTCTCTCTCTCTCTCTCTGTCTCTCTCTCACTCTCTCTCTGTCTCTCTCTCACTCTCTCTCTGTCTCTCTCTCTCTGTATCTCTGTGTCTGTCTGTCTGTCTGTCTGTCTGTCTGTCTCTCACTCTCTCTCTCTCTGTCTCTCTCTCACTCTCTCTCTGTCTCTCTCTCTGTCCCTCTCTCTGTCCCCCTCTCTCTCTCTGTATCTCTGTGTCTGTCTGTCTGTCTGTCTGTCTCTTTCTCTGTTTGTCTGTCTGTCTGTCTGTGTGTGATACACATATTTACTCTATATGGTGATACAGCATATTTAGGTTTTGTTCTCTCTCCCTCTCTCTCCCCCCCCCCCTCTCTCTCCCTCCCTCTGTCTCCCTCTCTCTCTCTCTCCCTCTCTCGCCCCCCTCCCTCTCAATCGGATGCCAGGGACTTCTCAGTATAAATGGTATTCTCACCTTCTGAAAATTCTGCGCTAGGATTTTTCCTCTTTTCTATCCCTCTCTTTGTTTTTGCCTTGTCCCTTTTCTCCCTGTCATCTCTCCTCCACCTGTGTTTTCTGCTTTCTTGGTCTATTCTCCTGCCTTTTTCCCCCCCAGAAACTCTGTGAACTAAATTTCGCTTTACATCTTCATCATCATCACTTTCCAATCTCCATTCTCACCCTCCCTTTTTTTTACCAGAAACTGTCAACTGAAATTTACTTTACATCTTCATCCTCATCTCTTTCCTGGCTGTGTCAGTTATTGATGTCGGCTCATTGCCAAGGCCTACACTGAAATGTTGTGATGTTGTAAAATGTTGTGTTCAGATTGCCTTCAGCCATGACAAGCTCTTAACAGAACAACCTCCAGTCTCCTTCAAAGGAGAAAAAAATCCCCTGAAGTCGGAGTATGGCTGCCTATATGGCGAGGTACTTGAAAATAGTCATACACGCAAACTTCTCATTCAGTGTGCAATTTCAATCTCACAGTGATTCCCAGGTGGGATGAGTGAGTCAGAGTGTGGCACATTCTGGGTGACCCCCCCCAGAGTGTTAAGCTGGGGAACAACAACAACAACAACATCATCAACAACATCTCTTTCCCATCTCCATTCTCACCCTCCTCCTTTTTCTGTGGACTGTTCACAACATTGGGCTTCTGAACATTCACACATGGAACATACCTAAAGTCCAGCGAAGTGCACTGCGAGTATCCTCTTTTTTTTTAATCGCTATAACCTTTGAGCACATGACTGAGTCATATATCAGCTTAATTTCTACAATGGAATGTTACCCTCACTCTCACTTGAAGACTGTAGACCTTTCAGAAATCTGTCAGTCCAGCTAAGCAAGCTGCATGTATCATTTTTATCATTGCTATAACCTTTGAGCACACGACTCAGTCATATATCAGCTTAATTTCTACATTGGAATGTTACCCCTCAGATCACTTTTACCTGAAGGCTATTTGTACTTAGTTGCATAAAAAAGGCACTGGTGCGTTTAGTAAACAAACACAGCCTGGCAGGCTGAATATGTGTGTGAGAGAAATAGATGATGCAAATCGTGAAATGTTCCTACCTTAACATTCCATTCCATCAGGGAATAATCCAATCAATGATGCACCCTAACACATCCATCATGCACAGTATGTGCACATTTGTCTCAACACGGGCTTTCTGTCCTTTATGATTTATATTTTTAAATTACACTACTGTCCCATTGACAAAATCAGAAGAGCATACACACACACACACACACACACACACACACACACACACACACACACACACACACACACACACACACTATCTCTCTCTCTCTCACTCTCTCACACACACACACACACACACACACACACACACACACACACACACACACACACACACACACACACACACGCTCGCGCGCGTGCGCACACACACACACACACACACACACACACACACACACACACACACACATTCTCTCTCTCTCTCTCTCTCTCTCTCTCTCTCTCTCTCTCACACACACACACACACACACACACACACACACACACACACACACACACACACACACACACACACACACATTGCTGCTTAATTTTAATCTGTTATTTTAAAAATGGACAGGCTGACACTCCCGATTTGGCCTCTGTTGTCGGCAGGGGCTATAAACAACCAGATCGGAACACCCCCACCCCTCCCCCCAAACAACAACAAAAAATCAACATGATTGGATTGGATTATGAGGGTTGGCCAGGGTGTTGCTACAGGGAAGGACAATAGAGTTGGTTTTACACAGTATTTTAATTCATCTGTACGTAGTTGCTTAGCTTTATTCTGAGATTTAAAGTTTTATGAGGTAACAGCCCTGAAATGGTCTCTGTGGTTGGCTGGGCTATAAACAACACATGATTGGATTGGATTGGAGATTTTAAAAAAATTACAAAGTGACAACCCTGATTTGACTTCTGTGGTCGGCTGGGCTATAAAGAACAAGATTGAATTGAATTGGTGCCTGTCCTGGGTTGACTCCTTGTGGTTGGCCAGGGCATTGATACTTTACAAGGAACGACAGTGGAGATGGTTTGATACCCTGTGTTAATCTGTCTATAGCTGCACAGTTTATTCTGTGATTTAAAGGTGTACAAGGTAACAGCCCCCATATGGCCTGTGTGGTTGGCGGGAGCTATAAGCATAACAATTTGATTGGATTAGAGATTTATAATTCTACAAAGTTACAGCCCTAACATGGCCTGTGTTACAGTTTACATTTTATACCACTTGAAGTCACAGCAGATTTCTCTGCATGAAATTGAGGTTGCTCTCCCCAGGGAGAGCGCGTTGCCACAAGTGCAGCGCCTACCCATTTTTTTTCCCTGTCTGCAACTGTATTTGTTCCCCCCATCAGAGTGGCTTTTTTCTACAGAATTTTGCCAGGGACAACCCTCTTGTTGCCATGGGTTCTTTTACGTGCGCTAAATAATCACGTGTAACTCATGGGTTCTCAGTTTATTGTCTCATCTGAAAGAGTAGCACCCAGACCACCACTCATGGTCTAATGGATGGGGGAAAAGTTTTGGGCCCAAATGGGATTCAAACCACTGCACACTTTGACCCGGACTTTTCGCATTCTAGGCAGGCGCGTAACTTTTAGACCACAATCCACTGTTGAGCAGCATACAGAGTGCAGGAGAGAAAGGTGTGATGATAAACTGTTAGTAACTTGTGTTAGGATTTGACTCTAACATGAATGGTATGATTTCTTGTTTCAGACACGCCGGTGACCAGATGCAGAAAAGCGGAACAGGATTTAACGTGTGCGCAAGATGTTCTGTGTGCGTTCGCACACGGGGCCTCGATTTATAGTCTCATCCGAAGGACTTTTGGGGGGAGTGGAGTCAGCACTGATGTCGACTCCAGGAAGCCTTTAGCTGAGTAAACATACTCAGGACACCACCTACCAAATCCCCTACACTACAGATATGATGAACAGACAACTGAACTGAACACATCAGAAACTAAAGGGGATCTTTGATTTGTTTGCTTTATGAGATTCAGCACGATAAAAATACTGTACAGTAGTAGCAGCAGTAGCAGCAGCAGCAGGAGGAGGAGGAGTAGAAGTAGTAGTACCATTGTTATTATTATTATTATTATTATTATTATTATTATTGTTGTTGTTGTTGTTTTTTGTTGTTGTTGTTGTTGTTGTCGTCGTCATCATCCATATTATCATCATCATCATCATTTTTTTTAAAAAATCATCATCATTATCATCATCATCATCATCATCATCATCATCATTATTATTGTGGGGAAGCATCAAGGACTAGGAAAGAGAGTTATGGGGAGTGGAGGAAGAGGTTGAGGGGAGAACGAAGAAAATCTATAGGGAAGGGGTTAGGGGTAGGTGGGTGTTGTGTCACAAATAATACTGTCGTTATGTATTAATACATGTTTCATTCGGTGTGTTGCAGTATGGTGAGTGGAAAGGGCTGAGGACCATGGATGATGGCAGTTGGGACTCTGGAATATGAAGGTAATTTGTGTGTGTGTTTTTATGTATTAAAAATACAACCTTCGAGGATAATGGGATTTTTTAATTTATTTATTTATTATTATTTTTTTTTATTCTTTTATATCGAGGATAAAGGAGCAAGCACTCGAGTGCTGTTTTACATCCAGTCCCCATGTGTATGCAGTTTTGAAAATTTTGTCATCTGTTCCCACCGGCACACATTGGCCTACTCTTACAAAAAGTGGAACAGGATTTAATGTGCGCAAAATGTTCTGCGTACGTTCGCATATGGGGCCTCAGTTTATAGTCTCATCCGAAAGACTTTTGGGGAGAGTGGGAGTCAGCACTGATGTTAACTCCGTGGGAAAAATCCCCTTGAACGGGAATCGAACCTGGGTCGTCAAATGTTCTGACCACTAGGCTATCCCGTCCCCATAGTGAACTGAATGCTCTAACCACTGAGCTATCTTGCACCCCTCCCTCCCATTTCATTATTTTAAATAAAGGGAGTATTTAATTAAGGGGGGGGGTTAGTGTTTTTGTGTGTGTTGTGTTTGTGTATGTCATGTGCAAGGGGTTTGGTTTTGGGGGTTAGGACTTTTTTTTCTTTTTTTAAAAAGTTTTTCTGCTCAAGTACCCTGTGTGTGTATGTGTAGAGGGTCCTACACGGGAATTATCTAAGTCGCCACTCTAATTCCCGTTCCGTCTGATTCGGTACCGGAAATCTTAGAGTTTTAGAATAATTCCTATTTTCTTCAGTAACCCTAAAGAAGAGTAGGGCTCAGCTACTTATGGGCCGGGGAGTGATAAAGGGGGGATAGTAAGAGGATAGTAGAAAAATAGAGGGAAAAGGAAATATAGAAGAGGTAGGAAAGTAGGTGAAGTGAAATTAATTAACCTCAACTCACTCAGCAGCCACACTGAACACACTGAACGTGACGAATAACACCATTCATTCAATGCGACTCCAGACCGAGCAAATTGGGTTTACCATATATATTCCACAACACAACCTACAACACTACCACATTACACAAAACACCAATGACTAATTGTACTACAAGTACAATTAAAAAACAAAAATATATATTCTGTTCAGTCAAATACCAAAAATCATAGAATCAGTGATCAGTGATCATTCTCAGATCAGGGGCCATTAACAAAGACAACAATAAGGGTGGAGATTTAACGATGGGGCAAAGCAGGTGTGACAGGGGGAAGACCGATGTTCCTGTAATCAAAAGAACATACAATGTAAAAAACATCACCTCTAAAATTATTACATAATTTTAGTAGTTAGTTTTACACAGGTTTCATTTACTTTAGGACAGATGATGGTCCATCCTATGAAACTGTGCAAGCATCCCAACATGTCTCATTTATTTTAGGACAGATGATGGTCCATCCTATGAAACTGTGCCAACATTAATAAGAAGGACTAATTTATTTTAAATAAATGTCCACAATGACATTCCAATGCCATTACACCTGTTTTAAAATTACTAAATGATTTATTACAAATAAATCACAATTCTAATGATAAAATCATTACTACATAATTTTAATAACTTGTCTCACAACATGTCTCATTTACTTTAGGACAGAGGATGGTCCATCCTATGAAACTGTGCAAACATTAATAAAAGGGACTAATTTATTTTAAATAAATGTCCACAATGACATTCCAATGCCATTACTTGTTTTAAAATTGCTACATGATTTATTATAAATAAATCACCATTCTTAATGATAGAAATAGGCCTTCACACCCATATATTTGTAGTGTAAAGCCACACTAGAATATTTCTAGCATTTTAATAATAGCTAAACAATATTCTACCACAAATTAATCTTACAACAAGGACCATGATCGCGCCAAAATTTAACCCACGCTTCCTTTGTTCGAAGCGATCACGTACGTTGTACGTACGAAGTTACGTTCACTGTTAATTCACAGGTTGAAAGCCTGTGAAATTAAATCAAACATATAGATTTCCTGAACCTTCCAAAACTATTCTGAATTAAGCTGAAATTGGCTTAAACAGATAGTTTGATCAAAAACGAAGTTAACATAACATAATCACCTTAAGGGGGAACATCTAGACTCAGGAGCGAGTCTCTGTCACACGTCTTTCCCTCACTAGCCCCAGGCAGGAAGTGAGATTTAAAAAACAGAAGTAGGCTATCCCGATAGGCACTCTTTTTAAGGGGCGATCACTCAACTCTACAAGGGAGTTACTGCACTTAACGCTCAGTAACACACCAAACAAAAATACGTTTTGTGAGGGGGGTTACACACACCCTTCGCAGGAAAATGTTGCTATCCTTTTTTCAAAAAAGTGCCAACATTTCAAACAAAACTCGACCCTCTTGGGGACAACCCTTCAAGTCTTCAACTTGAACAAAAATGCATACCCAATCCAAGGTGGGTATCAACATTTATCCTAAAAAATCATTTTAGGCCAAAACCCTTTAAAGCCTCTGGTTGATTTTGATTCTGCATATCTACCCAATCTAATTTGGATACTGAAAACAGAACAGCACACAAAAATATTCCACATTTTGAAAACATGTAGGAATCTAAACCCAAACATGACTGTCCACAAAGTCACACCCTGCAAATATGCAGCAAAACAAACATTCATAAAAACGTAAACCTGTAGACTAATAGTCACACTCTGCAAATTAGCAGCAAAATAAAAACATTCAAAAACATGGACTTGTGGACTCACAAAGTCACACCCTGCAAATAAGCAGCAAAACCAACATTCACAAGAGCTACAGCAATCCCAAATGCATACTGAGTTGCTGACTAACTCCATCCTTCTGTTCCTGCAACTGTTTAGGTTGCACAGGAACAAAATCACACCTGTCGGTCAGATCCGGAGTTTTAACACTGTCAGGATCTCCATGCAAAATGGATCTCCTTGGTGCAGGCACTGGCTTCCATTCCGACTTCCTTGGGATGGACTTTCCCCAGCCAGGCCTACCCACACCAGACAACGAACTCCTCTGACCAACTGGCAAACTCTTACGGGAGCCACCTTTCAGGGCATCCCCCCGGTTGTTGGTAAGAGGCTTGGAAGCACCAATGCCCTGACCACAACCGCTTCTTTCCTGCTTATCAGGAAAACTACTTGGACCGTCTTTTCCTCTGCACCATTTCCTTCTGGAAAGGCGAGGAAAATTAACATTGTCCCGATGGTTGCCTCTAGAGCTACCATCCACAACCACTTTCTGGTCGCATACTGTTCGAACACCACCCGTACCACTACCACAACCCCGCCGATGTGGCGGTATGTAGCAGCCGGGTTTGTTCCTGTAGGAGGATTTTTCGGGTTTTGCAGAAACCCCGTTCTCACTGACTTTTACTTTAGTAGACTTCTTTCTCCGCTTTGCCGACTGCGACTTGACCGGGCAATCACGAACAATGTGACCAACACCTTTGCATCGGTAGCAGGAACTTTTTGGCTTCTTTGAGTGGCCTCTGAGTCTCTCTGCTACCATGCCTGCCAACTCTTTATAGTTGATGGCCACTTTTGCATGTTCCTGATGTGTCCGGCCCGTCACAGCTGACATAAGCCCTGAGGATGATTCCTCTAACTGCCTGACTGACTGCAACAGTGAAGTCAAATCAGGCGACGCAGAACCTGGTCTGCCGAACTCATTCTTGAGTTCCCAAGCCATCATGGGCTCACATGACATGACACCATTCATGAAAACAAAATACACTTTCCTGCCACATTCATCATCAGAATATAAATCATTCTTATTCAGATTAATGAAATTCATCCACACATGGGTAAGGAAAGTCAATGGACTATCACTTTTGTCCATCCGCATCAGCAAGAACTCTGCCAGACGTTCCACTGGGGTTTTCACACAGCCAAACACGTCACTTAGACGGCCGACAATGTCCATGGCAGAAGAGCAGGACTTGGCAAGCTCCCATGCCACACCACGCAGACTGCGCCGAACGCTGACCAACACATCAGAGGGGGAGTTGTTCCCTCTCATCAGCACATCGACTTGCTCCTCCCACTTAGCAAAGTCGACCTCATCACCACCTGTTGGCCTTGATCCACTGAAGATGCCAAGCGGTGCCAAAGGCGTAGATGGCACCACATGGACCTGGATCCGGGTCTGTAGCAGGGCTGTCATCTCGGCATCCTGCTTGTCGACCCTCTCCCTCAACAGGCGGTGACCTTCCTCCAGGGCAGTGAGCGTCTCCCGTAACTGTCGGTTCTCCTCCTCAACCGCAGTCACCCTCGCTCGTACCCCATCATCTCCCAGTTGTCTCATCTCTGGTCCCTCACTTCGACTGATCATGATCCCTATATATGAAAAACTGAACTTACAATTAACGTTAATTTTCCATTAAAAATTTTGTTTCTCTTTCTTTTGGAATTAAAAAATTCCTACAAAACTTTACCACACTGTTAGCAAAAAATTAATTTAAGCTAACGACAAAAAATTATCAGAGCAACATTTCTGCTCTCAGCAAAATTACAATTTTGCTGTTACCAAAATTTCACTTTCTCTGATATTTTAATTTCCTTCCAAAAATCTCACAATACTGTTAGCCAAAAAATTAATTAAGCTAACAACAAAAATTCCTTTTCAGAGCAAAATTTTTGCTCACTGCAAAAATTGAATTTTGCCTACACTTTTACTTCCAGTGAAAATTAAAATTTTCAAACACACACAAAAGACGTTACACCTTGTGAAATTCAAAGTTCCACAAATATCGCAAACTCCCACTCACAGTGGAGTTGCAGTTTCAAAACAGACTAATAGAAATTCACTCCCTTGCCCCACATTGGGCGCCAGAAATGTAGAGGGTCCTACACGGGAATTATCTAAGTCGCCACTCTAATTCCCGTTCCGTCTGATTCGGTACCGGAAATCTTAGAGTTTTAGAATAATTCCTATTTTCTTCAGTAACCCTAAAGAAGAGTAGGGCTCAGCTACTTATGGGCCGGGAGTGATAAAGGGGGGATAGTAAGAGGATAGTAGAAAAATAGAGGGAAAAGGAAATATAGAAGAGGTAGGAAAGTAGGTGAAGTGAAATTAATTAACCTCAACTCACTCAGCAGCCACACTGAACACACTGAACGTGACGAATAACACCATTCATTCAATGCGACTCCAGACCGAGCAAATTGGGTTTACCATATATATTCCACAACACAACCTACAACACTACCACATTACACAAAACACCAATGACTAATTGTACTACAAGTACAATTAAAAAAAAAAATATATATTCTGTTCAGTCAAATACCAAAAATCATAGAATCAGTGATCAGTGATCATTCTCAGATCAGGGGCCATTAACAAAGACAACAATAAGGGTGGAGATTTAACGATGGGGCAAAGCAGGTGTGACAGGGGGAAGACCGATGTTCCTGTAATCAAAAGAACATACAATGTAAAAAACATCACCTCTAAAATTATTACATAATTTTAGTAGTTAGTTTTACACAGGTTTCATTTACTTTAGGACAGATGATGGTCCATCCTATGAAACTGTGCAAGCATCCCAACATGTCTCATTTATTTTAGGACAGATGATGGTCCATCCTATGAAACTGTGCCAACATTAATAAGAAGGACTAATTTATTTTAAATAAATGTCCACAATGACATTCCAATGCCATTACACCTGTTTTAAAATTACTAAAATGATTTATTACAAATAAATCACAATTCTAATGATAAAATCATTACTACATAATTTTAATAACTTGTCTCACAACATGTCTCATTTACTTTAGGACAGAGGATGGTCCATCCTATGAAACTGTGCAAACATTAATAAAAGGGACTAATTTATTTTAAATAAATGTCCACAATGACATTCCAATGCCATTACTTGTTTTAAAATTGCTACATGATTTATTATAAATAAATCACCATTCTTAATGATAGAAATAGGCCTTCACACCCATATATTTGTAGTGTAAAGCCACACTAGAATATTTCTAGCATTTTAATAATAGCTAAACAATATTCTACCACAAATTAATCTTACAACAAGGACCATGATCGCGCCAAAATTTAACCCACGCTTCCTTTGTTCGAAGCGATCACGTACGTTGTACGTACGAAGTTACGTTCACTGTTAATTCACAGGTTGAAAGCCTGTGAAATTAAATCAAACATATAGATTTCCTGAACCTTCCAAAACTATTCTGAATTAAGCTGAAATTGGCTTAAACAGATAGTTTGATCAAAAACGAAGTTAACATAACATAATCACCTTAAGGGGGAACATCTAGACTCAGGAGCGAGTCTCTGTCACACGTCTTTCCCTCACTAGCCCCAGGCAGGAAGTGAGATTTAAAAAACAGAAGTAGGCTATCCCGATAGGCACTCTTTTTAAGGGGCGATCACTCAACTCTACAAGGGAGTTACTGCACTTAACGCTTAGTAACACACCAAACAAAAATACGTTTTGTGAGGGGGGTTACATATGCATGTGAAAGAAAGGGTAGCTTGTGTGTTGTGAGTCTGTGTTGTGTGTGTGTGGTGCGTGGGTGTGCTTGCGTGCGTGTGTTTTAATCCGTGTTGAATTTACATTTTCTTTCTTTCTTCACAGGGTTGGTGTAAGGAAACGGAGGAGATGCAGAAAACATTTAGGACCGCCCTGTCTCTCAAGTTAAGTGTACATGCTGATGTGTATGTGTGTTGTTGTGTTTGAATATGGTGTGTGTTATGTGTAAGTACCAGAAAAAAATTAAATTAAAAAAAAAAAGTACCAGTATCACCCCTAGTAGGATGAAGTATTAACGCACGCACGCACGCACGCACGCACGCACGCACGCACGCACAGCACACCACACACACACACACACACACACAACACACCCCTATTACACTCTATTCAGACCACAAAAAAAAGAAAGAAAAATCAGTATCTCAAATATTGTATTTTACAAACATAAACCATTCCCTCAGACATACATGACAGCTTTTACTCGCACACTACTGCGAACTTACAGACTACAAAGCATCCCAAATACTATCTGTTCATTTCCAAACAAGAAAACCAGCCCAATCTGTAACATGATAATGATTATCCCATGAGTGATTTTCCTTCCATCTTAAAACGGAATTCCATATTGGCAATTTTCAGGGGGGTTTTTATTATAAAAAAAAAAATTGGAGGAATATCAGATCCAGGACTTTGAATCCTTTAGAAATTGACCAAACATGTGGAAAACACTTGAAAGTCGAGGCTCGTCTGTCAAAAGTGTTCTCATTAAGGATGATGATATAAACTAAAGATAACATTTCTGGGAATATGTGACACTCCACCATGAATGAGTCACTTAGCACCTGACCCTCTTTTCCGCTAGGAGCCATTTTAGTCAGGTGGGGGTCAGGTTGTAGATTTTTGAGATTTAGATTTATCACAAAACCAAAGCCTTTTTTAAAATTATTTTTTTACTCTGTACTTAAGTATCAAGACCTAACTTTGTTTCCCTTTGTTTTAAAAACGCATTAAAAATCCCAAGCCCTCATTCTGACCACCTGTTATGATGCAAAACTGGTCAATTTCTCATTTTGCCACTTTCTGCAGTCTACCACTTCAATTTGTAATAACTTTTTCATAGAAATGGGGAAAAAACAACAAAACCCCCCAACTTTTCATAGAAATGTCAGATTTACAATATGTTTTCTGCATTGAATAGCTTATTCATTGCAGACTAGTAACATGTTAATAACTAAAAATTGACCTCTGGTACAACGCAACTGATTATGTGGTGGAGCGTCGCAAATAAGTGAAGGTTCAAATATATGTGGGTGGGTGGTTGAGACAAACAAGGGCTAGCAGACAACAAAGTCTCAAAGGAGGTAAAAAAAAAAAAAATTTGTGCGTGTGCAGTAAGTCTTGGGGAATTTGTCTCGATCGCTAAGTAGGATGCAAAAAAAAAAAAAAAAAAAAAAAAAAAAAAAAAAAAACTCATGTGATGTCGCCATTATTACTACTTTAACTGAATTGTTTACTTATCACGGCAACTAAATTGGGGTATTGTCTTTAAAAAATTATTTTAAAAAAAACTGTTCAACAGAATTACTTCAAATTTAAACCAAAAATCTATGAATAATTAAGAATTATGTTTTAGGTGTTATTTTGAGCATAGATGATTTATTTTATTTTTGTTGATTTTTATAAACCTGTATTTACCTGAAAAACACACCTGCGTTTGTAACATAGGTGATAGACAGTGGCTGGGTTGTTGGAACCAGGCTGGCAAATGAAAGAGCAGGTTTTTTTGCTTATAGTTTATTTTTGGCTAATTCCTCAGTTTATCTGCTAGATTCTTTTGTCAGTTGGGAGAACGGGTAGGATATGTATGGCTAGGTAAGTGGGAATAGAAAAAAGGCTAGCACATAAAACAGCAGGTTTTTTGACATGGTTTTACTTGGGTGTGGTTTTTTTTTTTTTTTTGTTGTTGTTGTTTTTTACCCATCTTTGTTCATCAGTTCAACTCGAGTTCTTTTGAAAACAGACGCAATTTTAAAAAACGATATACAGCAGGCTGGTAATTGCTCATTTCACAACTGAAAAATTGTAATCAAATAATTGGGAAATGCAAGAAAAAAGC
>CM060324.1:51995535-52005535 GCA_030674155.1 Stramonita haemastoma
GTACAAATGCTGATACTGTGTGCAGATGGTGACCATGATGACAGAGTGACATCACACCCTCACAGGAAGGAAGGCACTACAAGAGAGCATCCAGCAAGTCTGCATCACAGGGGGGAGGGGGGGGAGGAGAGAGCGTGGAAATGATAGATACACACACACACACACACACACACACACACACACACACACACACACACACACACACACACACAGAGTGAAAGTAGACAAATCATCATCATATAGCTGTTTCCCAATATTTCGGCTTTCACCTTGTATACATACAAGTATTATGGATGGCTTTAGCTTTTACACTGGGTGCTAAGATTAATGGAGAAAAAGAGAGGTGTCTTTTTGTGTGTAGTTACATGGGTGTTGTGTAAAAATGAGTCAGTGTCCTGGATTTTCAGTGGCTTTGTCCCTGAAAGTGAAACTTGAGCGTAGGTATGGTAGCTTCTGCATTATGCCCTTATTCTCAAACCCCCCCCCCCTCTATCCTCATAATTTTTTCTCCCTCCCCCCTCCTCGATAGTTAACAGCTTCCAAAATGACCCTCATTTACCTCTCTCCCTCCTCCATTCCAGAAAAAGAAAAATCCAACTATCAAACCATTCCTGTACCCCCCTTCCTTCAACTGGCAATAAAGAATACTGAAGTAAAGCCACCCAAAACTTCTACTGCATTTCCACAATTGCCCCCTTCCCTCCCCCTCTTCCAAGGTCTGAAATGAATAAAGCCTAAGCCTTCCCCCCTCCTGCCCTCCAGTACTGACAATTGCTAGACCACTACAACCATTGCACCCCCACCCACCCCCACTTTTAATAATAATAATAGCTGGAATTTATATAGCGCTATATCTTGTCAAAACAAATCAAAGCTCTTTTCCTTTTCTTTCCAGTGCTGACTTAAAGGCATCTAGAATACTGCATCATCAGGAATATTTTTCCCCTCAAGTGAAATAAAGATACCAAAATGCTGACATCGCACCATCCCCCTCGTATGCAGTTGCTGGAATAAAGACATCTTTAGGCTAAGGCCATAGTAAACCCGGCGTCTGGAGTTTTGATGGCCGTCTCTTTCTGAGAATGTGGTCAAGGGAAATAATGAGTCATTACCCTGAGACTGCGAGTGACGCGAAAACGAGGCTGACGCGGCAACTGAAACTCCGCCCCACGCGAAATCGACAGAAAGTAGTTTGACATAAAAAGTGTTTTTACGTAAAACCCCTCCCCCCCCCCAAAAAAAAACTTTTATTAAAACCACTGGAATGTAATGGGAAGGGTCAGTTTACTAGTTTGTGAAGTCAGAAATTTTGAAGCAATTACTTTGTACCAAAAAAAGTTTTTCTTGACTATTTTCCTTTCTGTCAACGGGGCAAACAGACATTTTGCATGAAAGTCAAAACAACGGGTTAAAAATACCGGACTGGCCCGCTCTACTATGGCCACGCACAGCCATCATCACTGACGCCACAGAGCAATTAAGCCGGGCAGGATTGACAGCGGCAAAAAGCCGGGTTTACTATGGCCCTAGCCCTTACAACACCCCCCCACCCCTCTTCCCCATCCCTGCTTGTTTAAAAATAGCTGTTATATTTGATGCAGAGGGGGAGGAGGGGGTTGATGCTTGCCTGTGTTTCTGGCTTTTTTATTTGTGTGTGTGTGTGTGTGTGTGTGTGTGTGTGTGTGTGTGGTGTGTGTGTGTGTGTGTGTGTGTGTATTTGCCTTGATTGAAGGAAAACTGCCCCATAGCTATTCAACAGTGCAGTCATAGACACAGCTGCTTTCTTTCTCTTCTTACTTAATAAAATTCAGCCATCTGAAATACCACACCACCCCCAGCACTCTGACCAAAATGCAATTGTTGTAATGCAACCATCTCCACTTGTAAAATAAAGCCTTCTAAGATACAGCCAACATACTAAACCATCTGAAACACAACCAAAATAATTAATCTAAAACACAACCAAATTATTAAACCATCCAAAATGCAACCTAAATATTAATCTAAAATAAAACCAAAATATCAAGCCATCTAAAGTGCAACCCAAGTAAATATTCATCTAAAATAAAACCAAAATATTATAAGCCATCTAAAATACAACCAAACATTAAACCATCTAAAACACATCTAAAATATTTATCTATCTAAAACACAACCCAAATATTAAACCATCTAAAACACAACTAAAATATTAAACCATCTAAAACACGACTAAAATATTAATCTAAAATGAAAAAATCTTAAGCCATGTAAAATGCAACCAAAATATTAAACCATCTAAAACACAACTAAACTATTCAAAAATAAAACCAAAATATTAAACCATCTAAAACGCAACCAAAACATTAAGCCATCTAAAACACAACTAAAATATTCAACCATTTAAAATGCAACCAAAATATTTATCTAAAATAAAACCATAATATTAAGCCATCTAAAATAAAATCAAACTATTGATCTAAAATACAACCGACATATTAAGCCATCTAAAATAAAAACATTATACCCATCTAAAACAACAAAAATATTAACACCCCCTCTCTGCATGTGAAATAAAACCACCAAAACAAAGGTCATGAACCCTCCGCCACAAGTGAATTAAACTCCACAACCAGCCATCTCGATACAACCATGGTAATAATGCCCATAACACTAAGTGAAATAGATCTCATAGCTGTATGTTGAATAAAACTATCCCAAATACAACCATGGTAATGTACCCATGTCCTAAGTGAAGTGAAATAAACCTTGTAGCTATATGTTAAAAAACTATCCCAAACCATGGTAATGTACCAATGTCGCTAAGTGAAGTGAATAAACCTGTACTAAGTTAATAAAACCATTCCAATACATGGGACCGCTTATAAAAGCTCGCTTACAGTGAATCCCCCTATAAGAGGGCCAAAAATTTTGTTCCGTCTAAGGTGTTCTTTGTTATGACTTACGAAAGCTCGGATATAAAAATCTCGCTTATAAGAAACCCCTCCTATAAGGTCAATTTCTCCATCCAGGATGTTAGCTCTGATTATAAGAAAGTCTAGTGGGTTTTGAGAACTGTACTTTGCAACCGTGAGACCACCTTCAGTCAGTTACCTGTAGGCCTAATTGAGCTCACTAAGCCGAAAGTATTTCCAGAAAAACCAACTTGATTCAGGAAATTCTGACATCACACCAGATGTGGCTGGCAAGTTTTGAACGACAGGCACAAAAAAGCAAAATTTCTCCAAAAACATTTATTTTTTTCGTTCATTCGCATTACATGGACTCTCACGCACAGTGTATAATGTTCGCAACAGCTTGGACAGGTGCCTTTAGGCCCCTTCTTTCCCCTTTTTGATTGCTGGAATCGGAAAGGCGAAGCCAGCCTCAGATCTCAAAATTTGTGCCAGCACTTCGAACGTGTTGTTGCTGTGGCTTGAATCCTCACAGTGAACGCCCCAAGTTTCTCTTGTCAAACCGGTCGAAAAACCAGTACATGCATAAAATTTGAACAAGTTGGCCTAAAAAGTACAGCCTCTTTTATTTTATCTTGTTGAGCATATGGCATTGTCATTCAAGTGTCATTTGTTTCCAGTAAATGACGATACATTTTTTACTTGTGTTTGTTATTGTTGTTATAAGCAAACTCATGAATTATGAATCCTGTTGACAGGGTTTTTTTTAGTTTCCCTGCCGTTTCAGTCGTAGGCTTTCAGTAACGCTTAATCGGAACTTATTTTGAGCTTGTTATCTATACCAGTACCAGTCAGGTGTTCTGGTAGTAAGTTTTTATTCAATCTTTTCAAGGTTTCTTTGCGATTTTTTTAATGATATTTATTCCTGTGAACGGTGATACACCGAAGTTCTTGAGTGGACAGTCGAGCATTGATCACTTTATATTCTCTTTCCGAAAAAAGTTCCTGCTTTATTTTAGTCATGGTTTTTTATTTATAATTACAGAAATAAAAGCTGTTGAATCCACAGAATTCCTCTGTTGTGTGTGTGTGTGTGTGTGTGTGTGTGTGTGTGTGTGGTGGTGTGTTTAAGTTGCTTTAGATTTTAAACATAACCATTGTTGCTGAATTTCAACTAAAACAGGAGAAGGCTACAGTTTAAAATCTCATTTGTATGTAGACGGAACATGACCAGAATGAACCAATTTAAGAACAACCCCACCACACCAGCCACAGCAACAACTACTAACTAACAATAACAACAAAACTTGAGTAATTGTAGATAGGGTGTGTTTTATGTTTTTACCATTATGAAATGTCCAATTAGCTATTATTTTATTCATTTACACTTTAGCTCGCTTATAAGAAAGCACATTCAAAATAGTAGTTCAGGTGCTCGATATAAGAAAGCCCGCTTAAAACAAAGCCCCTTATATAAGAAAACTAAAATCGGGTCCCCACGACTTTCTTATAAGCGGGTCCTACTGTACAACTATCATCATAATAAACCCACCTTTACATGTGAAACCCCATGACCATGTGTAAAATGAACCTACCACAAGTGAAATAAATGTGTGAAATTAAACGTCCTAAAATGCAACCATAGTGATAAAGCCACCACAATAAGTTTGTAAAATAAAACAAAAATACAACCATTGTAATATACCTACAATCAACGGTGAAATAAACTTCATAGTTGTTGAATAAAACTGTCCAAAACAAACAATGTACTATACCCATCCCTACAGATAAAAAAACCCCCACAACTGAGTGTGAAATACAACTTGTAATAAAGCCATCACAAGTGTAATAAATCTGTGAAATAAAAACTGTCCAAAATGCTAAAGTAGTGTTAAAGCAAACTTGATAAGTGAAATAACTTTCTGTAAAATAAAACCAAAATACAACCCGTCTTGACGAACCCACTATCACAAAATAGTCTTCATGACCTTGGTGAAAAAAAAAGAGAAAAAATCCAAAATACAACTCTTTGCTTAAAACCTACCACCACAAGGGAAAACATTTTGCGCACACCTTGTAACTTTTTCCACTTAAGGAAGAGTAGGCCAATGTGTTCCAGTGAGATCATGTGACAAAATTTGCTAAACTGCAACCACATGAGGGAACAGGATTAAAAAAAAAAAAAAAAAAATAAATACAAAGCAACTGCTCATAGGTGCTTCATTCCATTAACCTAGAAATGAGTGGAAGAAGAAATAACTGAAAAGACCAACTTGTGACCATGTGTAAAATAAAACTAAAATACAACCATAGCATGACCCCACCTCCACAGATGGAATAAACCTTGACCACATTAAATAAAACCAAAATACAAAATGTCTAATAAACCCACCACCATAAGTAAACAAACCCACAACCATGTGTAAAATTTAATTGTTGATAAACCCACCACCATAAGTGAAATAAGCCTTGACCACGTAAAATAATGAAAAGTAAAATAGTAAGTGAAAACCCTCTACCACCTGAATATTAAAAAGTAAAATAGATTTAAAAAAATAAACTGTCGTATTAAACCCACCACCATTAGTGAAATGACCCTTGACCACGAAAATAAATTAAAAAATAAACCCACCACCACCACCATAAGTGAAATAACTTTAGCTTTAACCAGTAAAATAAAACAAAAAAAATAAACCATCCTAATAAACCCACCAACACCATAAGTGATGTATCCTTAAACCACTTAAAATAAACCGTCATAATAAACCACCACCATAAGTGAAATAACCTTTAACCAGTAAGATAAAACAAAAACTAAACCATCATTATAATCCCACCAGCACAAGTGAAATGACCTTTAACCCCCTAAAATAAAACTAAAACGTCATAACAAACCCAACATCACCACCATAAGCAAAATAATCTCGTAAAATAAAACGAAAAATAAATCCATCATCATAAACCCACCAGCACAAGTAAAACTAGCCTCCTGTGAAGTACAACCTTCTGTGACAATGTGTGAGCCATTCCCAACCCAGGAAACTAAAGCCCATCTGAAATGCAACTGTTGAAATAAAGCCCATCTCTGCTTATAAACTAATACCACATCCGCTGTAATAAAACCATCTCCACACGAAAACTAAAGCCATCTAAAATGCAACTGTTGTAATAAAACAATGTAAACTAATGTCGCCTAAAATGCAACCATGACAATAAAACGATCACATGTAAACTAATACCACCTAAACTACAACTGTCGTAATAAACCCATCTACAATACAACTTGTAATAGCCTAAACCCTTCTCCACATGCAAACTAAACCCATCTAAAGAAAAAAAACAACGGCAACTTTTGTAATAAACCCATCTTGGCATGTAAACTAAGGCACCTCGAGGCAACTATAACAAAACAAACCATAATAAACTAATACCATCTAAAAAGCAACTTGTCGCAAAAATACCCATCTCTGCATATAAACTAATACCTGATATGCAACTGTTGTAATAAACCGATCTCTGCATGTAAACTAAAGAAATCTAAAATTTAACTGTTGTGATAAACCTATCTTCATATGTTAACTAAAGTAATCTAAAATACAACTGTCGTAATAAAACCCGTCTAAAACACAACTCGTAATAAACCCATCTAAAATACGACTGTCGTAATAAACCCACCTAAAATACAACTGTTGTAATAAACCCAAATGAAATACAACTGTCCTAATAAACCCAACTAAAATACAACTGTCCTGATAAACCCTTCTAACATGTAAATATCACCTAAAATACAACCACTGTAATAAAACCATCTCCACATGTAAACCAAAGTAATCTATAAATGCAACTGTCCTGATATAAAACAACTGTAAAGTAATATAACCTAAAATACAACTGCCGCTAATAAAACCACCACTCATGTAAACTAATACCTAAAATGCAACTGTCGTTATATAAAACACATCGATCGATCGTAAACTAATAATTATTTCCTAAAATACAACCCCTGTAATAAACCCATCTCCATATGTAAACTAAAGGGAAAATACAACCACTGTAACAACACCATCTCCACATGTAAACTAATAACTAAAATACAACTATCGTAATAAACTTTTCTAAATACAACTATTGTAATAAACCTATCCTAATAAACTTAACATACAACCACCGTAAAAACCCGTCTATAATACAGCTATTGTTAAAAAAAACAAACAAATACAACTATCCTAATAAACCTAAAATACAACCATCGTAATAAACCCTTCTAAAATACAACCATCCTAATAAACCCTTCTAAAATAAAACAGTCGTAATAAACCCTTCTAAAATGCAACCGTCATAATAAACCTTTCTAAAATGCAACTGTCGTGAAAAAAAAACCTTCCAAAATACAACAATCGTAATAAACCCTTCTAAAATACAACTATCGTAATAAACCAAATATACAAGTATCCTTTAAAAAAAAAAAAAAAATCTTTTATATCGAGGATAATGGAATAAGCACTCGTGTGCTTTTTTGCATCCTGCCCCCATGTGTGCAGTTTTTGTAAATCATTCCTCGTTCCCACCGGCACACCATGGCCTACTCTTACGAAAAGCGGAACAGGATTTAACGTGTGTGCAAGATGTTCTGCGTGCGTTCGCACACGGGGCCTCGGTTCATAGTCTCGCCCAAAGGACTTTTGGGGGAAGTGGAGTCGCACTGATGTAACTCCGGAGGAGGAAAAATCCCCTCGAACGGGTTGTCAAATTGCGAGGGCAATGTTCTGACCACTAGGTTATCCCGTCCTGATAAACCTAAAATACAACTACCGTGATAAACCATTCTAAAATACAACATTTGTAATAAACCCTTCGAAAATACAACTATCATAATAAACCTAAAATATAACCATGTATTAAACCCCTCTAAAACAGCCATCATAATAAACCTAATAAACAACCATCGTAACAAACCTAAAATTTACAACTCCCTTAATAACCCTTCTAAAATGCGTCTGTTGTAATAAAACCCATCTTCATATGTAAACTAATACTATCAGCTGTCATGATAAACACTTCTCCACATGTAAACTTAATCCATCTAACATAAACTTTCATAATAAATACGTCTCCACGTGTAAACTAAATCCATCTAAAATACAACTTTCATAATAAACCCTTCTCCACATGTAAACAAAATCATCTAAAATACAACTATCATAATAAACCCTTCTCTGCTTGTAAACAAAACTCACCAAAAATGCAACTTTCATGATAAACCCTTCTCTATATATAAACTAAATCCATCTAAAATACAACTGTCATAATAAACTCTTCCTCACATGTAACTTAAACCCATGTTAAATACAAACGTCATAATAAACACTTCACATGTAAACTAATACCATGTAAAATGGAACTGTCATAATAAACCCATCTCCACATATAAACTAAATCCATCTAAAATATAACTGTCATCAGTAGGAGCACAGTGTAATACCATCAGGATTCACCCTGTGTGAAATAATACCGCCATCTAGAATTCAAGAGGCTGAAACCCATCTTCCCATGTAAACTGGAGCCCCCTCAACTGCGACTCACAATAAACTTATTTTGGCATGTAAACTAATGTCACCTAAAATGCAACCTTCATAATAAACCATGGCTGCATGTAAACCCATCTTGCATTTAAACTAAAGCCACCTCGACTGCAACTCGTAATGAACTAATTTTGGCATGTAAACTAAAACCATGTGAAATACAACCGTCATAATAAACCCATCTCCACATATAAACTAAAACCTAAAATACAGCTGTTGTAATAAACCTAAATCCCCACACTGCATTACAACAACCCCCCCCCCCCCCCCCTCTCTCCTCCTCTTCTCTCTGGTTGGAAGGGGGGGGGGGGAGGGCCGGATGAAAAAGAAATGTGAATGCTTACTGTCACCTTGGAAAATAAAGATTATTCATTCATTCAAAGATTATTCTCTCTCTCTCTCTCTCTCTCTCTCTCTCTCTCACTCCATCTCTCTCCTCTCTCTCTCTCTCTCTCTCTCTCTCTCTCTCTTTGTGTAAATAGAGCCACCTAAAGTTTTACACTTGGATAATAATTAATGTATAAATAATAAAAAATAAATTATAACAACACAATAATGAAGATGATTGTAACGACGCTGATAAGAGCAATAATGATGATGATATAATTTACACTGAATGCATATAGCTCTATATTCTGTAAATGCAAACCAAAGCACTTTATTACCCCCCCCCCCCCCACAACAACCAAAAAAAAAAAAAAATCTAGAAGACAAGCTGGCCTCACTGTCGCTTGTGTAGCGTGTGGCTTGTCATGGTCAAAGGGAAAGTACTCTACTAATGGTTGTTTCCCTTACACCATGTACGTCATGCTATGTACACCATTCTATCTTTATTCTTATTTATTCTTTTATTTTGAGGATAATGGAATAAGCACTCGTGTGCTTTTTTGTTTTACATCCAGTCCCCGTGTGTATACAGTTTTGTTAATTTTGTCATCAGTTCCCACCGGCACACAATGGCCTACTTCTCCGAAAAGGCGAACAAGGCGTTTTAATGTGTGCACAAGATGCTCTGCGTGCGTTCGCACGCGGGACCTCGTTTATAGTCTCATCCTAATGACTTTCTTATCAAAGAAAGGAAGCATCAATAAACTAGATAAGAAAATAAGATGAGAATAATATATAATTTAAAAAAACCCATAAAGTGATAGAAAAAACAATAAAAAGTACAAAAACCGCTATAAACCTGTTGATAAAAAAACAAAACATAAATAAAACGACAACAAAACCACACTACTTCGTGAAATAAAACTTGATTTACAACCATCGATTAAAAAAACCAAAAAAGTGAATTAGAAGCCATTAATATACAACTATGTTAAAAAAACAACAAACAAAAAACAAACCTACCACTCTGTGAAATAAAGCCTGATAACCAACCATTGTTTAAAAAAAACAACCCTACAACTCTGTGAAATAAAGCCTGATATACAACCATTGTTAAAAAACAACAACCTTACAACTCTGTGAAATAAAGCCTGATAACCAACCATTTAAAAAACAACAAACAACCACAACTCTGTG
>CM060324.1:52010535-52020535 GCA_030674155.1 Stramonita haemastoma
TGAAACTTTGCCGGTTTACAACCCTAGAGTTTGAGTCACACGTTGTTGTTGCTAGTTGTTCGTTTGTTTGCTTTGTTTGTTTGATTGCGGCCTACTCCTGTCCAAAGTGATTTACTTTCCTACCTCTCTCCCCCCCCCCCCCCCCGACCCTATGCTTTTCAGTAGTTTTCCATCCTGGAAAATGTCAAATTTCAGTTGTTTTGGGACTTGCTTCAGTAACACTCGATTCAATAACAAAAAAAAATCAAAGAAACATTCCCTACCCTTTTTTTTCTAGAACGAACACACACACACACACACACACACACACACCACACACACACACACACACACACAACACACACACACACACACACACACACACCCTCCTCATCTCTCACACACACACACAACACACACACACACACACACAACACACACACACACACACAAATAACACACACTCCACGCACGCACACACACACGCACCAACCCCCCCCCCCCCCCACACAAACACACACACCACCCCACACCGCACACGCACGCACGCACGCACGCGCGCGCCACACACACACACACACACACACACACACACACACACACACACACACACACCACACCACACCACACACAGATAACAAGTAAAGCTCCAATATCTGTGCCATCAGAGTACAAAAGTGACCCAACGGCTGCAGACTACGCAAAGTACATTGATAACTCCCTTTGAACTGCTGCGGCTACTGCATGATGCACAGGTATGCGGCAACGCTTAAGAGCAGCTGGACTAATACATCACAGAAGATGAAACAGCAGCCCCCCCCCCATCTCCCAACACACACGAAAATTTGACATAAAAAAATAAATGTGATGCCTGATGTCAAAACATAGAAGCAAGATGTGCTGATTGACATAAGAAAAGAGAAATATCCACAATCCAAATACTGTAGCAGGAAAATTTGTTTTTGAAATAAAATCTCTAATGGCAAAATTTTGAAACGCAAGAGTCCATTCACAGTCAAAATACTGGACTGCAAATGTCGTTAACAATCCAAATATTGAAACACAAAAGTCTGTATACAATCAAATATTGAAACACAAGAGTCTGTGTACAATCAAATAATTATTAAAACGCAAGAGTCTGCATACAATCAAATATTGAAACGCAAGGGTCTGCATACAATCAAATAATTATTGAAACTCAAGAGACTGCATTCAGTCAAATATCGAAACACAAATGTCTGCATAAGGTCAATATTGAAACACAAGAGTCTGCATAAAGTCAAATATAAACATGAGCTCATTATCAAAATGAAATGTTTGTAGTGAAACCAATCAAAACACAAGGATTTCTTATCCAAAGCCGAATGTCGACAATCAGTACACCAGGTAGATAAATGGCAAAAGCAGTTGCTGAGTAAAAGTGATGAAGATGAAGTCTATCATCCTGTCTCCATCCACTAGATCCAGGGACACTGCCATCCCATGGTCCACCATTGAATATTGATAAGGCCACAGTACAACACAGTACATCAAGGTACAGTACAGTACTGTACAGCACAGACAGCACAGCACAGCACAGTACAGTACAATACAGCACAGTACAGTACAGTACAGTACAGTACAGTACAGAAGCACAGCACAGTACAGCACAGTACAATACAATACAGCACAGCACAGTAAAGTACAGTACAGTCTGATGCACAGTCAGTGCAATGCAGCAGGCCTGCCTTGTCTGACCTCTCTGTTGCATGTGTGTCAGAGGTGGCCACACAGTCATGTGGTGAAGACAGGGTCCTGCAGTGTAAAAAAACAATGGTGTCAACTCTCTTGTAGTTCTATTGCATCTTGTGACTGCTGAAGTCTGTTTGTTGTTAGGCCTACATCTGTGGTACTACAGAGGGATCTTGTTGTGTAAAATATCTGCCCGTCTGTGGTGTTATAGGATCCTGGGTGTAAAATGTCGACACACATCTGTGGTGTTATAGGATCCTGGGGTGTAAAATGTCGACACACATCTGTGGTGTTATAGGATCCTGGGGTGTAAAATGTCGACACACATCTGTGGTGTTAAAGGATCCTGTGATGTAAAATGTCGACACACATCTGTGGTGTTAAAGGATCCTGTGGTGTAAAATGTGGACACACATCTGTGGTGTTAAAGGATCCTGGAGTGTAAACATGTCAACACACATCTACAGTGCTAAAGGATTTTCTGGTGTAAAATGTCAAGACACATATCATGTGGCGTTAAAAGATCTTGTGGTGTAAAACACATCTGTGGTGCTAAAGGATCTTGTGGTGTAAAACGTCTGTGGTGCTAAAGGATCTTTTGGTATAAAATGTCCACGCACATCTGGCCATCAGGGATCTGACACTGGTATTCAAGGGAGTGAATCTCCGGCCCCCAACTGCTGTGGGTGGTCTCATGCTGCTGGTAGAACTTGGTTTGTAGCACCGTTTTCATCACACACCCCGGGTACAGCTGCCCACAACACAGCACTGTTATTGTCAGTCATTCAACTTAACACACTTGGGTACACAGTACAGTACCGTCACTGTCAGTCATTCAACTTAACACACCCCGGGTACACAACACAGTACCGTCACTGTCACTCATTCAACTTAACACACCCTGGGTACACAGCACAACACTGTCACTGTCAGCAATTCAACTTAACACACCCCGGGTACAGCTGCCCACAACTCAGCACTGTTATTGTCAGTCATTTAATTTAACACACCCTGGGTACACAACACAGTACTGTTGCTGTCAGCAATTCAACTTAACACACCCTGGGTACACAACACAGCACAGTCATTGTCAGTCATTCAAATTAACACACCCTGGGTACACAACACAGCACTGTCATTGTCAGTCATTCAATTTAACACACCCCGGGTACACAACACAGTACCGTCACTGTCAGCAATTCAACTTAACACACCCCGGGTACAGCTGCCCACAACTCAGCACTGTCATTGTCAGTCATTTAATTTAACACACCCTGAGTACACAACACAGTACTGTTGCTGTCAGCAATTCAACTTAACACACCCTGGGTACACAGCACAACACTGTCACTGTCAGCAATTCAACTTAACACACCCCGGGTACAGCTGCCCACAACTCAGCACTGTCATTGTCAGTCATTTAATTTAACACACCCTGAGTATACAACACAGTACCGTCACTGTCAGTCATTCAACTTAACACACCCTGGGTACACAGCACAACACTGTCACTGTCAGCAATTCAACTTAACACACCCCGGGTACAGCTGCCCACAACTCAGCACTGTTATTGTCAGTCATTTAATTTAACACACCCTGAGTACGCAACACAGTACCGTCATTGTCAGTCATTCAATTTAACACACCCCGGGTACACAACACAGTACCGTCACTGTCAGCAATTCAACTTAACACACCCTGGGTACAGCTGCCCACAACTCAGCACTGTCATTGTCAAGTCCTTTAATTTAACACGCCACGGTACACAACACAGCACTACTCTCACTGTCAGTACACAGCAATGCCATCAATAGTCATTAGAACTGAATACACCCATTATTTTTTTTATTATTAAAAAAACAAATTTCCACTTTAAGAAGTCAGGGCAGATTTCTCTGTAAAATTGGGGCTGCTGTCCCTGTGGAGAGCGTGTCGCCACAAGAGCAGCGCCACCCATCATTTTTTTCTTTTCCTGTCTGCACCTAGTACCTGTATTTGTTTCCCTATCAGACTGGCTTTTTTCTGCCCCTATATATCACCATCACTGGGTACCACACACTTACACTCCATCACTTTCGCATATCTGTCGGTCGTCAAAGCTTTACTGCCTGGCTTGATAGAACAACACTTTTGTAAGGCATAAAAAAAAAAAGTCTGTCCCGAGCCATAAGGCTCATCAGGCCGGTGCTTATCCCGTTTCTGTGGCGTTAAGCGACTGAGAGTCATAGACTCCCCCTGGATAGGACGCCAGTCTATCGCAGGATTAACCCCAACACAAGGTTGGTACCCCTTTTACACCTGGGTGGGGTGAGAAAATAGCCGTAAAGTGCCTTTTCCAAGGGCACAACGCCATAGCGGAATAGCTGGGATCGAACCCGCAACCTTTAGATTACGAGTACAACACCCTAACCACTAGGCCACAGCGGCGGCTTTTGTAAGGCATAGTATGTTCAATCTATCGGTCAAATGTTAAAAGAAATATCATATGAACTTTCTTAAGAAAAAAACTAATCATTTTAAATATCAAGAGAAATATGACACGAAATACCCAATAAACAGGCATGTAAAGTGTTGTATTAAAACCTATGTAAAACAAGGAGCCATACAGAATACAGTGCGAAGTATGTTTGGTGTACTGTGAAGTGTGAAGGAGGCATACTATCTCGTTGTGAAGCACCTTGCGAAAAGTTTAAATGCGTATGTGAAGTGCACAGTAAAAGTGTCATGTCATGTGCCACATAAAGTGGAGTAAGATATATGGAGTGCCATCTAAACTACAGAGCCACTGTATGATGTCATGTGAATGGCAATGTAAAAGAGATTGCATAACAAAATGCCAGTACAACAGATATTCGAGCACAATGCCAGTGAGGAAGTGTGAGAAAAAGTGAGGCCATAGTACAGCACAATATGGGGAATGGGTGAATGTTTGGGGTAAATGACAATACCTTGTCTCATGCCACATAAACTTAGGGTGAAATATGGGTGAATGACAAACCTCTGTCTCCATAGCCAGAATGACTTATGGGTGAATAGGGGTGAATGACAAGACCTCTGTCTCATAGCCAGAATGACTTATGGGGTGAATTGTAGGGTGAAGGGACAAGACCTCTGTCTGCATAGCCAGAATGACTTATGGGGTGAATTGAGGGTGAATGACAAGACCTCTGTCTGCATAGCCAGAATGACTTATGGGGTGAATAGTGGGGTGAATGACAAGACCTCTGTCTGCATAGCCAGAATGACTTATGGGGTGAATTGTGGCGTGAATGACAAGACCTCTGTCTGCATAGCCAGAATGACTTATGGGTGAATGTGGCGTGAATGACAAGACCTCTGTCTGCATAGCCAGAATGACTTATGAGGTGAATAATGGGGTGAAATGACAAGACCTCTGTCTGCATAGCCAGAATGACTTATGAGGTGAATAATGGGGTAAATGACAAGACCTCTGTCTGCATAGCCAGAATGACATATGAGGTGAATTGTAGGGTGATGGACAAGACCTCTGTCTGCATAGCCAGAATGACATATGAGGTGAATGTAGGGTGATGACAAGACCTCTGTCTGCATAGCCAGAATGACATATGAGGTGAATTGTAGGGTGATGGACAAGACCTCTGTCTGCATAGCCAGAATGACTATGGGGTGAATTGTAGGGTGATGGACAAGACCTCTGTCTGCATACCAGAATGACATATGAGTAATTGTAGGGTGAGACAAGACCTCTGTCTCCGTGGTCAGATAATAACGGTAAATATAGGCAATAGTGGAAAGACTTATGAGGTGAATAATGGGGTGAATGACAAGACCTCTGTGTCTACAGTGAAAAAATAGCACCGAACAGTAGTAGGACTGCGGGATGAATTATGGGATGAACTGTGAGATAAATCATGGTTCTGTAAACTGTGGGGAGAATAACAGTGAACTGTGGGAGGATAACAGAGAACTATGAGAGGATAACAGTGAACTGTGGAAGGATAACAGTGAACTATGGAGGATAACAATGAACTGGAAAGATAACAATGAACTGTGGAAGGATAAAATGAACTGTGGAAGGATAACAATGAACTGTGGAAGATAACAATGAACTGTGGGAGATAACAGTGAACTGTGGGAGGATAACAGTGAACTATGGAGGATAACAGTGAACTGTGGGAGATAACAGTGAATATGGAAATAACAGTGAACTGTGGGAGGATAACAGTGAACTGTGGACGATAACAGTGAACTATGGGAAGATAACAGTGAACTGTGGAAAGATAACAGTGAACTGTTGGACGATAACAGTGAACCTTGGGAGGATAACAGTGAAGTGGATAAAGTCCGGATCGGACTGTGTTTTGGTACGAATCCCGTTTGGGCCCAAAACTTTTCCCCCATCCATTAGACCATGAGTGGTGGTCTGGGCGCTAGTCTTTCGGATGAGACGATAAACCGAGGTCCGTTACACATCATTATTTGGCGCACCTAAAAGAACCCACGGCAACAAGAGGATTGTCCCTGGCAAAATTCTGTAGAAAAAAGCCCCTCTGATAGGGAAAGAAATACACTCGCAGACAGGAAAAAGAAAAAATTGGGTAGGCGCTGCACTTGTGGCCACGCACTCTCCTCGGGAGAACAGCCCGAATTTCACGCAGAGAAATCTGCTGTGACACAAAGTGGTATAAAATAAAATAAAGTGTATGGAGATAACAGGGAACTGTGGGAGGACAACACAAAAGTGTGGGAATATAACAGGGAACTGTGGGAGGACAACACTAAAGTGTAGGAAATAATAACAGGGAACTGTGGGAGGACAACAATAAAGTGTGGGAATATAACAGGGAAACAGTGGAGGACAACACTAAAGTGTGGGAATATATAACAGGAACTGTGGGAGGACAACAATAAAGTGTGGGAATATAACAGGAACTGTGGGAGGACAACAATAAAATGTGGGAATATAACAGGGAACTGTGGGAGGACAACACTAAAGTGTGGGAATATAACAGGGAACTGTGGGAGGACAACAATAAAGTGTGGGAATATAACAGGGAACTGTGGGAGGACAACAATAAAGTGTGGGAAATAACAGGAACTGTGGGAAGGATAACAGCGAACTATGAGAGGATAACAGCGAACTATGGGAGAATAACAGCGAACTATGAGAAGATAACAGCGAACTATGGAAGATAACAGTGAACTATGGGAGGATAAGGCTAAAGTGTTGGGAGGACGATCAGAGCCAGCTCACCTCTATCTCCATGGCCAGGGGGTAGCGCTCTGCCCTCTTGGTGACCTCCACCCCCACGCTGCTCCACTGGCAGCGGTACACGCTGACGTCATCATCGGCAGAGGAGGGGGTCACCCTGTCAAACTCCACCTTCTCCCCACGGATCAGCCAGTGACTGCAGGCACAGAGCTCAGACACTTAACAGCCTAATCTATTCATTCAAAGCAATGCTTTTTTTTTTTTTGTTTGTTGAATCAGTGTGTCAGCATTCGTTCGTTCGTTCGTTCGTTCGTTCGTTCGTTCGTTCGTTCGTTCGTTCGTTCGTTCATCATCATCATCATCATCATCATCATCATCATCATCATCATCATCATCATCATCATCATCATCATCATCATCACACCACCCCCATCACCACCGCCGCCGCCATCATCTCATCATCATCATCATCATCATCATCATCATCATCATCATCATCATCACATCATCATCATCATCATCATCATCATCTATCTGTGTTTCTTCTTCTTCTTCTTCTTCTTCTTCTTCTTCTTCTCTTCTTCTTCTTCTTCTTCTTCTTCTTCTTCTTCTTCTTCTCTTCTTCTTTTTCTCCTTCTTCTTCATTTTCTCCTTCTCCTTCTCCTCCTCCTCCTCCTTCTTCTTCTTCTTCTTCTTCTTCTTCTTCTTCTTCTTCTTCTTCTTCTCTTCTTCTTCTGCTGCTGCTGCTGCTGCTGCTGCTGAGTAGTGCAATCATGGGTAACCAGGGCTGTGGCTGATCTGTATCTACTTTTCTTTTTGGCTTTTTTGTGTCACGTGCTGTCTCTTGTGACATTCAAACCTAGCGGAGCTCCATCCCTCTCCACGTTGAATTTTTTGTTGTTAAAATACTCTCCACGTGTGACAGGAGCCACAAGATGACATTGTGACCAAGCAGAGATCCTGTCGAATGAGATTTCAGACCCTTTAAAATCTTCACACTCAGATGGACTACGTGGCATTTTCGTTAAGGACACTGTCCCTTTCCAATATTCTACCGCTATAATCTATCTACCACAGTAATTTTTACATGTATTAATACACTGTGATATATCTCCAGGTCATTTATTACCAAGTATTAATCCACGTGATATATCCCACAGGTACAGTTGTTTTAACCATATCATACACTGTGTATTACCAAGGTAAGTTTTTCTTTTACCAAGTATTAATACACTGTAATACATCCACAGGTACAGTTTTTTTATCAATATTAATACCACTGTGATATATCTCCACAGGTACAGTTTTTTTTAATTACCAAGTATTAATACCACTGTGATATATCTCCCACAGGTACAGTTTTTTATAACCAAGTATTAATACCACTGTGATATATCTCCCACAGGATAGTTTATTACCAAGTAATCATACCACTGTGGTAAATCTCCAACAGGTATAGTTTATTACCAAGTATTAATACTACTGTAGGCTTTCTATTACATGTGCGCTTTATTACCAGATATTCATACATGTCTAGGCTTCCAATAGAGGTCCAGTTTATTACCAAGAATCATTTATTCTACAACTGGCTACCTACTAGAAGGTACTATATTCTCACTTATCAACTATTCATATGGTTACTGGTTCTCCACAAAGTGTACAGTTATTTATTTTAACGCTGCCTGCTCCACATGGTAAAACTCAGCAACTCCATTTCCCCAAATCTACATAAAACCCCCATTCGTTTAGGTAGGTATGACTCTAAAATATATTTTTGCTAAACGTAAAACTGAAGCTGTGTGTACCAAACTGGACTTGAAACAAACATATTGGACTGCACAAAATGCAGAAAGGAGGAACAATGATGATGATAGTGATGACAGTGATGGTGACGACAGTGATGAGGATGACCACGACAAGGACACTGATGATGATGATAATGATTGATGCATGACTGATGAAGGATGAATGATGATGATGAGATGATGAAGTGATGAGTGACGACGAGTGACGACGATGACGACACGACGACACGATGATGATGATGATGATGATGATGATGATGATGATGAGGAGGAGGAGGAGGAGGAGGAGGAGAGAGGGGATAATGATGATGATGACGATGATGATTTATGACGACGACGACGACGAGTGATGATGATGATGATGATGATGAGATGAGATGAGATGATGATGATGATGATGAGATGATGGAGGGGGTGGTGGGATGATGATCAGGATAATGAGAGGATGTTGAGGATGATGAGATCATCATATGAGGAGGATGCGATGAAGAGACTGCAGACTCACGTGAGGACCTTGGCGGGGCGGAAGGTGAGGGTGAAGGCGTAGGGGAGGAGACGTTGAGTTTGATGGTGTTGGGCTGGCCCTGGCTGAAGCGCTCCCCGTCATGCTTGTAGTGCACGCTGCCCCCCTCCTCCCCCCCCCTCTTCATGTCCACCGTCACGTGCACCGCACTGCCCTCGTTCTTGCCGCTCATCTTGGCCACTGGCTGCAGAAACTGGCTATCTGCAGGCTACAGGCTGGCTATCTGCAGGCTACAGGCTGGCTATCTGCAGGCTACAGGCTGGCTAGCTATCAGCAGGCTACAGCTGGCTATCTGCAGGCTACAGGCTGGCTATTGCAGGCTACAGGCTGGCTATCTGCAGGCTACAGGCTGGCTGCAGAACTGGCTATGGGCTGGCTGCGAGAAACTGGCTATGGGCTGGCTATCAGCAGGCTACAGGCTGGCTGCAGAAACTGGCTATGGGCTGGCTATCAGCAGGCTACAGGCTGGCTGCAGAAACTGGCTATGGGCTGGCTATCAGCAGGCTACAGGCTGGCTGCAGAAACTGGCTTGGGCTGGCTGCTGGTATGGCTGGCCACAATTAGCCAATCAGTAGCTTTGGGCTGGCGATGGGCTGGCTACAGGATGGAGATTGGGTTTGTACAAGTTGGATACAAGATGGCTACAGTCTGGATAGGGTATGGTTGTGTACTGGCTATCAGCGATTACAGCCTAACGATGGGTTTCCTACAGACGGGTGAGAGACTGGTTGTACACTGGCTAAGGGTTGGCTAAAGACTGTTTTTAGG
>CM060324.1:52030535-52038035 GCA_030674155.1 Stramonita haemastoma
TGTTGTTGGTGTTGTTGTTCTTCTTCTCCTTCCTCTTCCCTGAACTTACTGAAGCACTATAGAGTGCACTGAAGAGCTATTGACCAGATTCCGCTACTTTTGTTTATTGCCATTCTATATTTTAATGTTGCTGTAGTTTCTTGCTGCGAAACAAACTATTGCTCCTTTTTATCTATTTTTTCGAAAAACCCCACAGCCCCCCAGCTATACCTTTTAGTAGTAGGCACAGGCTTTTTGTCTTTTGGACACTCCGTGAAGAACATGACCATTTATTTGTTGTGTGTTCTTTCGACAAAACCTTTTTTGTACTATTTGCTAAAGAAAAATGTCAACATTGATCTTCTGTCTTCTTTTGGGTATCCTTCATCTTTCGTTGACACTTAACAATATCTGTTATTATCCCATTGACCCTGAAGTGATAATTTCTCTCTTTCTGTGTTCTTCATCTCTTTTGGTTTTGAAAGTGCGTCTATTTTTTGGTGCTTTTTTGCTGGAGGGCCATTGAGCTATTACTCTCTAGTGTTCATCTCTAAACAGGCATGCTGTACTCAGAACACACTGGCAATGTCTCTTAGCAGCATCATTCTTTCTACTCATCTCAGAATGAAATACTGACAAAGTGCATGCTGACTGTGTACTTCTATACATGCATAGAAAGAAATGAGTAAAGCATCAACTAAATCACTATGACTCATGATCTGATCGATCTTATAGACAGACTCTCTCTCTCTCTCATGCGCGCGCACACTTACACACACATACGCACGCATGCACACACACACACACACGCACACGCGCGCGCACTCAGACACACATGCACGCACGCATGCACGTGCATGCACACACGCCACACACACACACAAACACACATGCACGAATTAGACATCCGTCAGCCCTCAACATTAGACATCTGTCAGTCCTCAACATTAGACAGTCCTCAACATTAGACATCCGTCAGTCCTCAACATTAGACATCCGTCAGTCCTCAACATTAGACACCCGTCAGTCCTCAACATTAGACATCCGTCAGTCCTCAACATTAGACATCCGTCAGTCCTCAACATTAGACAGTCTTCAACATTAGACATCCGAAAGTCCTCAACATCAGACAGTCCTCAACACCAGATAGTCCTCAACATCAGACAGTCCTCAACATTAGACAGTCCCTAGTCATCAACATCAGACAGTCCTCAACATCGGACAGTCCTCAACATCGGACAGTCCTCAACATCAGACGGGCATTACTCGACACTCCACATTTCTTACCTCTCTCTGTTCATCTCTTCAAGACTCTCTTTCTTTCTTTCCTCATGCCTCCAGCAATGCTGTGGAGATTGTCTTGTGGTCCATGATCCCTTGATAAAAAGTAATCTATGGTTCAATAGTCCTTGGTGGTCTATTCCACAAAGATCCGCTGGTAAAGGTTTATCCCACAATGATCCACTGGTAAAGGTTTATCCCACAATGATCCACTGGTAAAGGTTTTTCACACAATGATCCACTGGTAAAGGTTTTTCACACAATGATCCACTGGTAAAGGTTTTTCACACAATGATCCACTGGTAAAGGTCTATCCCACAATGATCCGTTGGTAAAGGTTTATCTCACAATGATCCGTTGGTAAAGGTTTATCCCACAAAGATCTGGTGTGGAAAAGGCACAGAAAGAAGAATCATAATCTTCTCGTCCAAACTACCATGCACCCCTTCTCTCTCTCTCTTCTCTCTCTCTCTCTCTCTCTCTCTCTCTCTCTCTCTCTCTCTCTCTCTCTCTCTCTCTCTCTCTCTCTCTCTCTGTCTCGCTCTGTCTGACTGTCTGCTTCACGAAGCACCACTAGTCTTGAAACAAACAAGTGTGTTGGTCAGTCAGTTTGTCTGTTTGTCAGTCAGTGTGTCTGTTAGTGACACGCTAATATCAAGTGTGTCGGTCTGTCTGTCTGTGGGTCAAAGTGGGTTTGTGTCATGTCAGTGTCACACTCTATCTGTACGTGTCAGTGTTTGTCAGTTAGCTCAGTCAGCTCACCTCATGCTGATTCCCCCAGCATGCAGTGCTGCATACAAGGTGTGTGTGTGTGTGTGTGTGTGTGTGTGTGGAGAGAGAGAGAGAGAGAGAGAGGAGAGAGAGAGAGAGAGAGAGAGAGAGAGAGAGAGAGAGAGAGAGAGAGAGAGAGAGAGAGAGAGAGAGAGAGAGAGAGAGAGAGAGAGAGAGTGCGCGCGCGTATGCATTGTCCCAGTCCTGCCAACTAGTCCGTCCACCCTCCTTTGCCATCCTCTCTCCTGCCCTCTCCTCCTCTCCTCCCTCTCCCTCTCCTTCCCTCTCTCCCTCCCTCTCCCTCTCCTTCCCTCCTCTTTCATTGATCTGTGATCGATCAGCTTCACTAGCTGGCTGGGCTGCAGGGCAGCATCCTTCCTTTTCAGCTTGCAGCACCAACCCTACCTACCCCTGTGGCCTGATAGGGTGGGGTGGGGGTGTGGGGTAGGGGGTGGTGGGAGAGGTGGGTATTGGGAGGGAGGGAGATGACAGGGAGGAGCAGTAGAGAGGAGGAGGAGGAGGAGGAGGAGGAGGCAGAGGAGGAGGAGGAGTGAAAGAGAGAGAGAGAGAATCAGGCTGTAGTTTACAATTGTCAATATCAGGATGGGAGAGTTGGGATATAGAGATAAGGGCTAGGTTAGGAAATAGTGCTGTGTGCGCGCGCCAGTGACCAGTGTGTCTGCGTGGGGGCGCGCGCGCGCGTGTGTATGTCAGAGAGAGAGAGAGAGAGAGAGAGAGAGAGAGAGAGAGAGAGAGAGAGAGAGAGAGAGAGAGAGAGAGAGAGAGAGAGAGAGAGAGAGAGAGAGAGAGAGAGGGTGTGTGTGTGTGTGGTGTGGTGTGTGTGTGTGTGTGTGTGTGTGTGTGTGTGTGTGTGTGTGGAGAGAGAGAGAGAGAGAGAGAGAGAGAGAGAGAGAGAGAGAGAGAGAGAGAGAGAGAGAGAGAGAGAGGAGAGAGAGAGAGAGAGAGAGAGAGACAGACAGACAGGACAGACAGACAGACAGCAGAGACAGACAGACAGACAGAGAGACAGAGAGACAGAGAGACAGAGAGAGACAGAGACAGAGAGAGACAGAGAGAATGAATGAATAATCTTTACTTTTCAAAGGTAACAGATAAGGATTCACCTTTTTTTTTTTCATCCGGCTCTTGCGCTGATTGGGGACTATTAAAACAACAAAAAGAGAGACAGACAGACAGACAGGCAGACAGAAGGAGAGAGAGAGAGAGAGAGGAGAGGAGAGAGAGAGAGAGAGGAGAGAGAGAGGAGGAGAGAGAGAGAGAGAGAGGGAGAGAGAGAGAGAGAGAGAGAGAGGGGAGAGAGAGAGAGAGAGAGAATTACATGGTCATGCAGACGAAAAAGCTTGTTTCCACCATCTTTGGAAAGAATTTCTATTGTTGTCGACGAAGTCATGTGATCGCCACAATCGTCTTCATCATCATCATCATCATCATCATCATCATTATCATCACAATCGCCACGAACAGAGATGCCGTCGTCATCCTCATCGTCATTATCCACATCATCATCGTTAATTTTGTCGTCATTGATGTCATCACTACCATCACTGTAATTATCGTTTCTCGTGGGGGATGAGTGGGGGGGTGGGGGGGTGGGGGTGGAGGAATTGAGGTCCATAAAATACGAGAGAAAAGGAGAGAATGACCATGGCTTTACTGTTGTAGTTACCTGTAACGGTCTTCAGGAACATTGACTAGTCACGATCACTGAGCTCTGCATTAGAAGAATGCCTATTGTCAAGCTGACTGAGCTATAAATACTCTATCTCACATCTTGGCAAATACACAAACTATCCAGCAAACAAACATACAAACAAACAAACAAACAAAGAGAAAGCAATAGACCAGCAAGCACGTTACAAAAATTCGACACCCCAGAAAGTGTTGACTAGCATAAATAAGCCAACATTAGCAGATGTAAACAACAGAAACAACATGAACAATACCAAACAGCCACACCCATGACACGCCCCTTTAAAGAGAACGAAAAAAGGCAAATAAACAAGGAACAAAAGAAAAATGAAAAGAAATATCACAGATTCTATTTTAAGATCAGGTTCTTGAGGAGGAAGACCCAGCATTATAACAAAAATCACGATGAAGGCTGTAGTCCGTTTCCAGCAAAAGAACTTCTGCCCCGTAATGTTGCAGGCATTTCTGAAGAGCTTGTGCTCTGTAATGTTGCAGGCATTTCTGAAGAGCTTCTGCTCTGTAATGTTGCAGGCATTTCTGAACGGGCAGGTACATGAGCAAAGGCATGTCTGTGGTGCATAGGGGGAGGTGGGAGGCTAGACATTAACCTCACACCCATTAGCTAGAAGACTGGGTGATATGTTCACACTCATTACAGGGAAGACTGGGTGATATGTTCACACCCATTACAGGGAAGACTGGGTGATATATCCACACCTATTAGCTGGAAGACTGGGTGACACATCTACACCCATTACAGGGAAGACTGGGTGATATATCCACACCTGTTAGCTGGAAGACTGGGTGATACATCTACACCCATTACAGGGAAGACCGGGGGATATATCCACACTCATTATATGGAAGACTGGGTGATATGTTCACACCCATTACAGGGAAGACTGGGTGATACATCTACACCCATTACAGGGAAGATTGGGGGATATATCCACACCCATTACAGGAGATGGGGATATATCAACCCATACAGGGAAGATTGGGGGATATATCCACACCCATTACAGGGAAGATTGGGGGATATATCCACACCCATTACAGGGAAGATTGGGGGATATATCTACACTCATTAGATGGAAGACCGGGGATATATCCACACTCATTACAGGGAAGACCGGGAGATATATCCACACTCATTAGATGGAAGACTGGGTGATATGTTCACACCCATTACAGGGAAGATTGGGGGATATATCCACACCCATTCAAGATAAGACTGGGTGATGTGTTCACACCCCTAACCTCTAACAAACTGTGCTGACAACAGAGGAATGCTTTAGCAGAAAATGGAAATTACATTTCTCTTTACACACACACACACACACACACACACACACACACACACACACACACACACACACACACACACTAGCACACACACACACACACACACACACACATACACACACACATACACTAGCACACACACACACACACTAACACACACACACACACACACACACACAATTTTACCTACATGTACAACCTAAACTACCCCCAATAAACAGCATTGCTCATCTCTTGTGGCAAAGCATGGCTATATGCATTTGCCATGGCAACCTGACTAGATTTTTTTTTTTTTACAGATTAATTGCAGACAAAAGAAGAGCCTGAAAAGCAGCAACACAGCAGAAGCAGGAGAAGCAAAAACAAAGGACCAACTTACCAACAGCGGTAGGGTAGGCAGTACAGGACGTGACAGGCCTGCTCTCAGTAAGTCAACAAGTTTAGTTTAGTGTAGGCTGTGTTTTCCCAGTCTTTGAACAAACATCAACACATGGAAACAGTCAGCAGGCGGGTAAGTAGTGAAGAAACCCATGAAGGAAGTTTTTTCTCTGCTCTTTACATTTTTTTTTCAAACTCTTTTTTCTTCTTCTTCTTCTTTTATATAAAGAGACTGTAAGCTACCTTTAAAGCGGGCTAAACAGACTGAATGATTGGCATGAATAAGAGGGCTGAAAACCCTGGAAAAAATATTTCAATACAGCGAGACCCCCGCTGAATACCCAGAATAAATGGTGGAGATTTCTGACGCTGAATACGTGGAATAATTGGCAAAGAATCGGGGGTGCTTTAGGACTCCCCTTTAATTTGTTGAGGAAAACACACCTTTCTTTCTTCTTCTTCTTCTTCTTTTTTTTTTTTTAAAAGCATAGGCACTGCGCTTTGTACTGAAATGTCTATCTCTTTATCTTTTAGTCATTTCTTCGCTGGTTGTGTGTGTGTGTGTGTGTGTGTGTGTGTGTGTGTGTGTGTGTGTGTGTGTGTGTGTGTGTGTGTGTGGAGGGGGTGGGGAGGGGCTGTGTGTATGTGTGTGTGGAGGGGGTGGGGAGGGGCTGTGGTGTGTGTGTGTGTGTGTGTGTTGTGTGTGTGTGTGTGTGTGTGGAGGGGGTGGGGAGGGGCTCTGTGTGTGTGTGTGTGTGGGCGTGTGTATGGGCGTGAAGCTGGGTGGGTGTGGCAGTATGTATTCGTCTGTTTGTCTCTTATGTCTAACTGGAATCCATTTACATCGTTCGTGAACATGCTTAATCCAGCGTTTCTGTGTTCCACTTTTCTGAACTCCCCCTGTAGGCTACTCATCCACTTGACACTGGTCAAAAACAGCATCACACAGCCTGTGCCCGTCTTATACTGCTGTCTGTGCTGACACTGTCCCAGAGTGCCATGCTGCGATGTGTTGTGCATTGAACGGAGGGAAACGTCAACACTCAGCCAAGCTTTCAGGGCAGCTCTTGTTTTGCCGCTGATTTAAAACACACACACACACACACACACACACACACACACACACAACACACACACACACACACACACACACACACACACCACACAACACACACACACACACACACACACACACACACACAACACAACACAACACAACACAACAGCACAGCACAGCACAGCACAGCATAACACAGCACAGCACAGCACAACACAACACAACACAACACAACACACACACACACACACACACAGAGACACAGACAGACAGACACAGACAGACAGACACACAAAACACAACACAACACAACACACAACAGAGAGAGAGAGACAAAGACAGAGACAGACAGACACACACACAGACAGACACAGACAGAAAGAGACAGACAGGCAGATACAGAGACAGAGAGAGCAAACAACAGTCACAATGACACATTCACAGAGACAGAGACAGAGAGACAGACAGACAGACACAGACAGAAAGAGATAGACAGACAGAGAGACAGAGACTGAGAGAACAAACAACAAACAGTCACAATGACACATCCACCCCAATCTTGTTTGTTTGTTTTTTTGTAATGAAGGTCCTACTGTGAAGCAGGTTGCTCTGCCCCCACTGACTATAGAAGGATCAGAGAAGGAGGGAGGAAGCAGAACGCTTGGCTGAATGAAGTACAAGGGGACGGGATAGCCTCGTGGTCAGAACATCGCACTCGCAATTTAAACGACCCGGGTACGATTCCCGTTCGAAGGGATTTTTTCCCCCCCTGGAGTTAACATCAGTGTTGACTCCACTCTCTCCCAAAGTCCTTGGATGAGACTATAAACCGAACCCCCCCCCACCCCCACCCCCGTGTGCGAAACGCAAGCAGAACATCGTGCGCACACGTTAAATCCTGTTCCGCTTTTCGTAAGAGTAGGCCATTGTGTGCCAGTCGTGGGAACAGATGACAAAGATTGACAAAACTGCATACACACGAGGACTGGATGTAAAACAAACAAACAAAAAAAACAACA
>CM060324.1:52053035-52055535 GCA_030674155.1 Stramonita haemastoma
TTCACCCTTTTCACTCCTCAGCCCGGTTTGTTTCCCCCCCCCCAAAAAAAAAAACTTCACCTTTTCACTCCTCAGCCCGGTTTGTTTCCCCCCCCTCCCCCCCCAAACTTCACCTTTTCACTCCTCAGCCCGGTTTGTTTCCCCCCCCCCCCCCCCCAAACTTTACCTTTTCACTCCTCAGCCCGGTTTGTTTCCCCCCCCCCAAACTTTACCTTTTCACTCCCCACCCCCCACCCCCAAATGTTGTGCTATTTCACACAACATGACTTGACCAACAGATAGCCTACCCTTTTTTAGCCTAAGACAAGTCTATCTCTGTCTGTACTATTGCATAAACTAGTCTTATCTTCTCCTATAGCAGGCTTCTCTCTCTCTCTCTCTCTCTCTCTCTCTCTCTCTCTCTCTCTCTCTCTCTCTCTCTCTCTCTCTCTCTTTTCTCTCAGAAATGTTAATGGTGTCATGCTGCAGTGTACTCTGCTAAGTTTACACAGTGAAGTTGCTTTACTCTATATCTGTTCATCTAGCAGAAACTTGATCATCATTGATTGATCTATAGAGAATTTTGGGTGATAACAACTGAAATTCGTGTGTGATTGTGTATTTTTGCTTTGCTTATTACTTTTTTGTTACTGAACTTTGTATATAATATTCGTGTATCCTAGTTTGAGTTGTGATTATACTTCTTTTTTGTGATTACACTTCTATTAGGCTTACGTGTTTGTTATTTGAGATTTTAGTCATTATCTGTTCATTTTGTTTTTCCCTTTTGTAATTGTTTTGGTTATTTGATTTTGTTTTGCTTTTTTGGTTTTTCTTCTACTTGTGTGAAAACTCATAGACACCCAAAGATCTAACACAGCATTACTATCTGCACTCATCCTTAGATATCATGCCTCTTACCTCAGACAAGTGGCCATTAAAACAGGGTCTCCGAGTAGGCTACCTCAACATAAACAATGCAATGAATAAAACAGATGATATTGCTAGCATACTATTTAATGAGGGGAATGAGTTTCATCTGTTTGGCTTTGCTGAATCTCGTCTTTCCTCAAATATAACTGATGCAGATATGCACATTCCAGGATATCAAATATTTCGTCAAGATCCCTACAAACCAAAAACTACAGGCTTGTTAACATATTTTGCATCTTCATTATGCTGTAAAAGGCTACATAACTTTGATGTCTATGATATTGAATCAATATGGGTAGAAATCAAACTAAAACACAGTAGTCCGCTATTGATAGGATTTATATACAGAAATCCATCAGAACCCACTGACTGGATTGATCGATTCAATTCTTTAATGGATGAAGTTACACTTTTAAACTATGAAACAGTTATCCTTGGTGATTTTAACATAGATTTACTCAAACCTAAGCCTAAATGGAATCACAACTATACTATGTTTGGCCTAGACCAACTAGTAGATAAACCCACACGTATAACAGAAAACTCAGAGACATTAATTGATCATATATATACTAATGCAAAACAACACATAACTGAAGTATGTACTCCATCGTGTGGATGCAGTGATCATAATCCTGTCTGCTTTACTTGGTTTAAACACCGTATAAAAATTCCTAAAGTTGGGCATAAAACCATATATTACAGAAGATTCAAAAACTTTAGTGAGAAACATTTTCTTTCAGACTTGATGAATTCACCTTTACATGATATTTATCAAATAAGAGATCCCAATGAAGCTGCTGATTTTTGGGTAAATACATTTATCTCAGTGTATGACAAACATGCTCCCTTCATAAGAAAAAGAGTTAAAGAAAAAACGAAACCTCCTTGGATAACAAAGGACATAGATTCCGAGATAAACCTACGAAACTATCTGAAAACCCATGGTACAAATGACCAATTTAGAGAACAAAGAAATAAAGTGAATTCTCTAAAACGCAGATCGAAGAGAAACTACTTCCAACAGTTGTTAACTACCACAACTGACTCTCGCCAAATTTGGAAAGCCATTAATACATTATGTAATAAACATATTTCAAAGAGCCAACAATCCATTAAAGAAATATCAGCTGATGAATTAAACAACCATTTTTCAAATGTAGCTGATAAAGTTATAACATGCGACAAGTCAAGCGAAAATGATCTTGTTTACTTAGAACAACATGTTAATTCTAAACACATTAAAATTCCATTCAATCTCCAGCCAATGACAATCTTTGATGTATTAAATAGTCTAAAATTACAAACAAATTCAAGGACACGTGATTTAGACAATTTGGATGGACGGATAATAAAAACTATCTAGTCCAGTCATTGCTGAAACACTAACATATCTATACAACTTGTGTATTGAAAAAAGGTGTTTTCCTCTCAAGTTTAAACAAGCAAAAATCATTCCAGTACATAAATCAGGGGAATACTCTTCTCCTTCGAATTATAGGCCAATTTCAATTCTCTCAATAATATCTAAACCCATAGAAAAACACATACAAACATCACTAAGTTCTTATTTTATTAACAACAGTCT
>CM060324.1:52060535-52063035 GCA_030674155.1 Stramonita haemastoma
AACGTGTGCGCAAGATGTTCTGCGTGCGTTCGCACACGGGGCCTCGGTTTTAAAGTCTCATCTGAAGGCTTTTTGGGGAGAGTGGAGTCAGCACTGATGTTAACTCCAGGAGAAAAATCTCCTCGACCGGACTCGAATCCGGGCAGAGAGAGGAATGGGGGGAACTGGTTGTCAAGTGTTCAGGGGTGCCCCCACTGTCGCCAGACTAAGGGATAGATAGATAGATAGATAGATAGATAGATAGAGAGAGAGAGAGAGAGAGAGAGAGAGAGAGAGAGAGAGAGAGAGAGAGAGAGAGAGAGAGAGAAATTGCATGAAGAATCTGTGGGCCAAACTGAGCTACCTTTGCGTTGTTTTAAAACTATTGGAGATAGATTGAGTGACTGATCTGCAGCTGGAAGCATCTCTTGCTGAAAATCAATACAGTATCAGGACATTGAGACGTGTGTTCATTCAGTTCACTGCAGGGACTGGCTTTCTGTGTGTTTTTCATCAGCACTGGTAGCAATCGACATAATTTTTATGTGATGCTCCACCACATAAGGAGTCGCATTGTACAAGAGGTCAATTTTTAGTTATTGACATGTTATTAATCTACAATGAAATGGCTATATAATACAAAAAACAGATTGAAATTCGGACAATTCTATCAAAAGTTATAACGAGTTGAAATGATAAACTACAGGAAATGGCAAAATGAGAAATGGACAAGTTTAGCATCGTAAGAAATGGTCAGAATGAGGGCTTGGGCATTTTTAAAAACACGTTTAAAAGCAAAAGGATACAAAATTATGACGATATTTCATTACAAGGTAGAATAATGGCCATAGTTTTTATAATCAATCAAAATCACAAAACTGCCAACTTGACCCCACCTGCCTTTAATGGCTTCTAGCAGAAAAAGAAACAGTGGGTTAGGTGCTATGCGACTCATTTCGTGGAGCAGCAGTCGGACCAGGTTTTCGCTGAGAACAGTAGTCCTGTACCACAGTAGTTGGAACAGCCAAGACAGACGTTGTAGCTGAGTGGTTAAAACTGCCTGACTTCAATCCTATAGGCCCATGAAGTCGTGGGTTCGAATCTCCGCAGCGTCATATGGTGGACACAAGGCGGGGGACACAAGTTAGACGGCAGCAGGCTCACTGGTCCATGGTGCGCCAATCCCAGTCACGGGATGAAACCTAACCCACCCATTCCTCCACTCCAAAAGATTCCAGTATAGGCTGTGTACGGTAGTAAACTAGGGGCTCTCTCTCTCTCTCTCTCTCTCTCTCTCTCTCTCTCTCTCTCTCTCTCTCTCTCTCTCTCTCCTCTCTTCCTCTCTCTCTCTCTCCTCTCCTCTCTCTCACACACACACACTACAACAATCAATTTTGTCATACAAATATTAGAGAGGTTTTATTGACTTTTATTAGTAGTTAGTTTTGAATATTTACTACTTTGGTACCCAAAAAACCAAACCCACTTTGACATGCAAACAATACACGGCAATGTCATCAGCTCCTCTTTATAATAAAAATGGACAACACATTCTGAACAGAGATCATGATGTTCTTTATAAAGATGAAAATACAAAACAGAGCACACTTTTATAAAAAGAGAGAAAAAAAAGCAGAATTTTCTCAGGTCAAAACATGAGTACAACAAGTACAGCTTGTGAAAAATACTCTTGAAGGTAGATGTTCGAAAATAGGCAGCATCTTAATAACATCACATATCAAAAGAAATAAAAGCAAGATCATTAGATGTATATAGTATGGAACTGGTATCAGCAAAAGAAACGACAATTAATTCAAACAGAACAAAACAAAAACAGTAGGATTATGCAAAGAGTAGATTATTCAGAAAAGAACCACCATGTGGTATTATGCTAATAAAACAAGCTGTGACAAGGTGCACACCAGAGAGATGATACAAGTGTAGACTCCTTTGGTTAAATTAGTCCCTAATTGGCACTCCTTATAACTTGAAAGGGCGGACTCTCTCTCTCTCTCTCTCTCTCTCTCTCTCTCTCTCTCTCTCTCTCTCTCTCTCTCTCTCTCTCTCTCTCTCTCTCTCTCTCTCTCTCTCTCTCTCTCATATGTTTATTGAATACATATTTATAACTTCTATTTAAATAATTGTATTCAATCTCTCTCTCTCTCTCTCTCTCTCTCTCTCTCTCTCTCTCTCTCTCTCTCTCTCTCTCTCTCTCTCTCTCTCTCTCTCTCTCTCTCTCTCTCTCTCATATGTTTATTGAATACATATTTATAACTTCTATTTAAATAATTGTATTCAATGTATTTGTTTCGACATTAATGTTGGTTGCAGCTGAAGATCATGATTGTGTTTGTTGATTATAATAATATCTATCTCCTTTTTAAAAAAAAAATCATAGGTTGAACTTTTGTTCTTGTTGGTTTTTTTGTGCTATCATTTCTTGTTTCGTTTGCGGTTTGAATGTTGTGTTGGGGTTGTTGTTTTCTTTTCTTTTTTCCTTTTTTTTTTTGAGGGGGGGGGG
>CM060324.1:52065535-52083035 GCA_030674155.1 Stramonita haemastoma
ACGAGGCATTAGAGCAGCATGATGTTAAAGAAAAGTGGTTTCTATTGTCAAGATTACTTCATAAAGACTGACAGGTGGTCTACTCTGAAAACAACAACAACAACAACAACATAACCAACATCACAGACTCTTACAGATATTTCACAGTTATCTTTCACAAAAAATCAACATTCAACTATAGCATTACATCTTTGAAAAGACAGGTTAATAAATCCCATAAAGTGATACAGAAGTGTTTAAAATACGATTATGCTACACAGATAAACGTCATAAAATATCAGTAATACCCTAGTCTACGTTATGTGTACACACAGGTTAAGGTTTCTTCAACAACAAAAAATTGAATGTAGACGGCCAATTCCAATGACAAGGGCACTTAATTCTGAATACACTTTCAGTCACAAAGACGTCGTAATGGAATTTAAAAAATAAAAAGCCGAACATCCCCTTTTTTTTTTTTTTTTATAGGTTACTGGATCTTTTGGATGCACACCAAGTGGTCAACTGGGCAGTGAATGACGGCACTGATGACCCCACAGGCCATGGAGATACTGCTGTGAGGGCTAGGCTAACACAGTGTCAGAAGGCAGCAGGTTGGGCCGCTCCCGGTGTAATAAGCCCAAATCACTCTATGCAACAAACACTACCATAGTCCTTTTGCCAACGCTGGAGGCACTATCAGGAGTGTTTACAGCACAGGCCTACACGCCAAAAACACTATTTCTGGCTATGCTCCTATGCAAGGCTGGGAATCGAACCGAGGACTTCATGATTTACTTGTTGGGCAAGCGAACGCCTTAATTAAACATCCTGCCACCCTCCTTCTCAGTATTTGATATATTAAAAAAAGTGTTTGTAAGCGGTAGTGTTTAAGCTTAGAGATAGTGTTCATAGCTGTACGTCCAAGTCACTAAGATAGTGGTGTTTACAGCATGTGCAAAAGTCACTACGGTAGTGGTTATGGCATGAAAGCCTTATACGCCCAAACCACTACAGTAGTCTGTATTGCACGGTAGTGTTTTGAGCGTGTTTCAAATACCGGCACCCACCCAGCCTCTGACCCCCACCCACACCCCCATACCCCCACCCCTCCCTCCTTCCATGGCCTCCTCACAGTTTACGGGCCAGGATATACACGGAGAGGCACTCGGTGCGGAATTTTTCCGGCCCTGGCGCTCTATCTCTTTCAGGAGGCGGAGAGTGAAGTCCTCCAACACGGCTTCCTTCTGGCTGGGAGAGCGCCCCTCTCCCAAGGCCCGCAGGAAAGTGGCGTAGGTCCACACCCGATGATTGTCCAGGATACTCTGAGCCCACCCCTTTCTATTGGCCTTGTCTGCTGAGAGAAAGAATTGTTAAATGTTGACACAGACGAGGCAAGGCAAGGCAAGGCAAGGCAAGGCAAGGCAAGACAAGGCAAGGCAAGGCAAGGCAAGGCAAGGCAAGGCAAGGCACGGCAAGACAAGACAAGACAAGGACAGCAAGGCAAGACAAGGCAAGGCAAGACAAGGCAAGGCAAGACAAGGCAAGGCAAGGCAAGGCAAGGCAAGGCAAGGCAAGACAAGCACGGCAAGGCAAGGCAAGGCAGACAAGCAAGCAAGGCAAGGCAAGGCAAAAAAAAGGCAGGCAATTTTTTTTATTTCGAGGATAATGATTAAGCACTCGTGTGCTTTTTAAAAAAATTATATATATACATCCAGTCCCTGCCCTTAACAGGGATAAGATCAAGAAAAAAAAGACGTAAAACCCCCCCAACTCCTTTAAGTAAAAAAACAAGAATAATGAAATACCAAGAACAAGAAAGTATACCCAGAACCAAACAACAGACAAAAAGTAAGGACAGCAAGACTATAATCAGGTAATAAAAATGCACTCATTCAGAAAACAAAAATTAGAAACAACAATCAAATAATGATTTTGACTTTTACAAAAAAGCGGAGAGAGAGAGAGAGAGAAGAGAGAGAGAGAGAGAGAGAGAGAGAGAGAGAGAGAGAGAGAGAGAGAGAGAGAGAGAGGAGAGGAGGAGAGAGAGAGAGAGAGAGAGAGAGAGAGATTTGATTGATTTGATTTGATTTATTCTTTTATATCGAGGATAATGGAATAAGCACTCTTGTGCTTTTTTACATCCAGTCCCCGTGTGTATGCACTTTTGTAAATGTCATCTGTTCCCACCGGCACACGATGGCCTCCTCTTACGAAAAACGGAACAGGATTTAACGTGTGCGCAAGATGTTCTGCGTGCGTTCACACACGGGGCCTCGGTTTAAAGTCTCATCCGAAAGACTTTTTGGGAGAGTGGAGTCAGCACTCTTAACTGTCGATTCCCTTGATGAAAATAACAGCGATGTTGATAATGACGATGATGAGGATAATTATGGTAATGATCACAACATACTGAGAGAGAGAGAGAGAGAGAGGAGAGAGAGAGAGAGAGAGAGAGAGAGAGAGAGAGGAGAGAGAGAGAGAGAGAGAGAGAGAGAGAGAGAGAGAGAGAGAGAGAGAGAGAGAGAGAGAGAGAGAGAGAGAACACTAAACTGCTTTAATTGCACATTGGCCTTGGACCACACTACAATGTAGAAAAAAAAAAGGAACAAAATATCTGATATAACAGAGAGAGAGAGAGAGAGAGAGAGAGAGAGAGAGGAGAGAGGAGAGGGGGGGGGGGGGGGGGGGGGGGGGCAAGGCAAATTCTTTTATTCGAGGATGATAGTTAAGCACTCGTGTGCTTTTTTACATCCAGTCCCCGCCGTTTTCAGGGATAACATCAATATAAAGAAATAAACCTCTAACTACACAACAGCAATAATAATGATCCAAATACCAAGAACAAGAGCAAGAAACCGTACCAAGTATCAAACAGCATGCAAAAAATAAGACAGAATACAATAATAAGGTAATGATATAAAAAGGCACACATTCAAAAACGAAAAAAAAGAACTAATAATGAATGATGACCTTGATTTGGAAGAAAAAAAAAAGAAGAGCAAACATGATAATTTGATGAAATAAATGACTGAAAACACCAATCCACCACCATCTATGAACAAAAAGTCTAATAAAATATAACATTTTGATAAATTGGGTAGTGATTCACCCACCCACCCACACACATTTCACAGGTTCTCGTGCATGTCATCAGTGACTTGAATCTAAAGTAAATAATCATGTGCCTTGAATTCTAAATAAAATCGTATAAGAGTAATCTATCCACTATAAGGCACATATCTAAAACACATACTCTAATACCTAAATCAATCTTATGATAATAGTCATAAAATTATGTTCATGATCCTATCGTAACCATGACTAACATAGTTATTCAGCTTTCTTAAAAACATCATTAGTTAAAAGTTTACACACAAAAAATCGACACACGTGATTATTAAGATATAGATTACAAAAATTATATGAAAAAAAAACTTTTCTCAATGTGGATGATAATCATGTTTAGACAATAGCTGAGACATTCAGGGAGAATAATTGGGGGAAAAATATGTATACAATGTATATATAAGTGAAAATCATTCTTAAAATCAGTTACAGTTAGATCTATATAATAATAAGATACATGTGAAACATTTACACACGCACGCACAGCGAGAGAGAGAGAGAGAGAGAGAGAGAGAGAGAGAGAGAGAGAGAGAGAGAGAGAGAGAGAGAGAGAGAGAGAGAGAGGAGAGAGAGAGAGAGAGAGAGAGAGAGAGAGAGAGAGAGAGAATGAATGAATGAATGAGTGAATGAGTGAATGTATGAGTGAATTATCTCTATTTTCCTAGGGTTACAGATAAGCATTTGTATACCTTTTATTAACTGGCCCTTGGGATTATCAACAAAACAAGGATTCCCCCTCCCCCTGGCTGAAATACCACAACAACAACAACAATCTGACAATAAAATAAAGAAACAAGCGGTGAGTAAATGAACAGCTCGTTGCAAGTGCACATCTCTCACTCCTTTAGGTAAAAAAAAAAAATTTGGAAGAATAAAACTATTATGTCAACAGCCTGAAGACATCATTAAGTGTTTGCTGTCATTTATTATAACCTGCTATCCCTGCGAGAAGTTTCAATGCAAGGTGTGCAAGATTCGTACTTAAAAGGCCTTCTCTCACTCTTTTCATTGGCGTAGGGATGTGGGAAGCAATAATCTATATGCCAAGCAGAGAACATCTATGAATTACTATTTTTCAAAAGCATGTTAGAAAAAAATGAAAAAATACAATTTACTATTTATTTTTCTGATTTTCCTTATATCGATCGGCACACATTGCGCTAACGCGCGACGCTTTGAATTCTCTCCCCTGACCATGAAAAACACTGTTGCCTTCTTTAAAACAACTAAAATTCATAAAGGATTGTCGCCCCATGCTTTGAATTGCCTCCCATAGCAAGAACGCTGTTGTCTTCTTTGTTCTTACTAAAATTCATAAAGGACTGCCGTTTCAGGGGAGTTAATTAAAGAAACCGACAAAATAACTTCTCGACGAAAAATTCTTTCGTGTTTAGTTTTAAATATTTGACATAATTTACATCGCTAAATACCATTCTGTCGGTAGACACCTCAAGATCATTATTTTACTCGGCTTCAGAAAACATTTTGTTTCGAACTCTAAGAAATCATACAGATACATCGGATTTTATAGAGTAGGTTTGTTTGTGTTTTCTGGAGAGAGAATGAATGAGTGAATAACTTTAGTTTTAAGGGCACAGAGTAAGTATGTACATACTTTTTTCATCCGCCCTTGAACTGATTAGGGAATATATATACTTTTTTAATTGTTCAAACGTAATAGCAACCCCCTACCCCACACATCACAATCACCAACAACAGTTCAACCTATGATTTCAAAAAAGAGGTATAATACATTCAATGTATAATACATTACGAGTGCTTATCTGTTACCCTCCAACAAAAGAATTTGCCTTGCCCCGCCTTGCCTTGCCTTGCCTCCCTGATGATGATGATGATGATGTTGATGATGATGATGATGATGATGACGATAATGATGAGGAGGAGGAATAAGAGAAGGTGGATGATAATGATGAGGAGGAGGAAGAAGAGAAGGCGGATGATGATGATGATGATGATGATGATGTTGACGACGACGATGATGATGATATTGGTGATGATGATGATAGTGGTGGGGGTAATGATAATTTCCTCTTCTTCGTCGAACTAATTTTGTCTGTCCTAATTGTATGCATGCTTATTTTCCTATGAGACATCCTAGTGCTACAGAATTTTGCAGGGAACACTTCATGCTGTCGAAGGTCCTTTTACGTGCGCTGCAAATGTGTATTGCTCACGGGACCTCTGTTTATCGACCTATCCGAAAGACTAGCACTCAGACCAGCATGAAAAATTCAGAGGAAAAGAGGGAAGAACTTCCTTCGTATCATATCATCAAAGTACATTGCATCTTAACTGTCGATTCCCTCGATGAAAATAACAGCGATGATGATAATGACGACGATGATGATGATGATAATCATGGTCATGATGACGACATACTGACCAGCATCCAGCCTGTCTCTCCAGGCCACAGTGGCGAGGCAGGGCATCAGCTGAAGGTCAGAGGCCAGGAGGTCAAGGCCAGCCTTGGTAACTGCCCCCCCGACCTTAAGGAAAGGGGCCCGGCATTCCTCCAGCGTCTTGGGACATCGGTTGAAAGTTGGTGTTGACGTATTCCTCCTGTACACCCCTGACGTCATTACTACAACAGCCTACCTGTGTTTATATTGTATGTATACCAGTGACGTCATGAATGCAAATCGTGTACTGCCCCCCTTCTGTACACCAGTGATGTTATTAAAAAAAAACAAAAAAACACAATACTTTTCTGTGGCCTTGTTTAGACCACGTATTATGTAATGCAATACGTACCAGCACTGTGCCCGTTGACACACCAGTGATATTACAAATACAATACTGTGTCCCTCTATATAACAATGTCACTATAAATACGATACTGTATCCTTCTATATACCAGTGACTCTATAAATACAATACTATGTCCCCCTATATTCCAGTGTGTGTGTGTGTGTGTGTGTGTGTGTGTGTGTGTGTGTGTGTGTGTGTGTGAGAGAGAGAGAGAGAGAGAGGAGAGAGAGAGAGAGAGAGAGAGAGAGAGAGAGAGAGAGAGAGAGAGAGAACAATGAACACTGAACTGATTTAATGTATATTGGCCATGGACCACAATGCATTTCTTGGGCTTGGGATGGAACAAACGGTTCATTCGTATCATAGGCAAGGCAAATGCACAAAAGGTATAGATTCATGCTGATCAAAGAAGAAAAACACCACATTATTCAAAATCATGATTATGAACCTAGCATCAAACATAATCAAATCACAAAAATATCTAGGAAAATTGTGGAAATCATGCACATCAATTACGTAACGAATCAGAGAGAGAGAGAGAGAGAGAGAGAGAGAGAGAGGAGAGAGAGAGAGAGAGAGGAGAGAGAGAGAGAGAGAGAGAGAGAGAGAGAGAGAGAGAGAGAGAGAAGAAGAGAAGAAGAAGATGCAGAAGAAGAAGAAGAACAAGAAGAAGAAGAAGCGGAGGCAGAACCAGACCTGGGTGATGATGCCCTCATCTCTCATGTTTCTCCATACGGCCAGCAGAGTGACCTCCAAGCCCTCATACAATGAAACAAGCCTCCTTCCTTCCTTCCGGGTCATAGGCTGGCATCGACACGAACAGCACACCCCCTGTAAACATGCAACATTTCCCCTCCCCTGATTCGCAACATACCGTGAACAGCAAACTCCACCCTCATAAAAACAAGCCCTCTTCCTTCCTTCGGTATAACTGGCAATCCCACGTAAACAGCACTATCCCTCTGTAAACATGCAACATTTCCCCCCTGTAAATACACAACACTACCCCCCTGTAAACACGCAACATCCCCCCTGTAAACACGCAATATTCCCCCTTGTAAACACGCAATATTCCCCCCTGTAAACACGCAATATTCCCTCTTGTAAACACGCAACATTCCCCCCTGTAAATACACAACACTACCCCTTGTAAACACGCAACATTCCCCCCCCCCCTGTAAACAAGCAATATTCCCCCTTGTAAACACGCAATATTCCCCCTGTAAACACGCAATATTCCCCTTGTAAACACGCAACATTTCCCCATGTAAACACACAACACTACCCCTTGTAAACACCCAACACTCCCCTTGTAAAACCACAACACTACCCCTTGTAAACACACAACACTCCCCCTGTAAACACACAACATTCCCCTTGTAAAAACACAACACTACCCCCTGTAATCACTCGACATTCCCCCCTGTAAACACATAACATTTCCCTGTAAACACATAAAACTTCCTCTGTAAACAAGCAACACTCCCCCCTCTAAACATGCAACACTCCCCCTGTAAATGCACGACACTTCCCCCGTTAACACGCAACACTCCCCTGTAAACGCAAAGCACTCCCCCTGTAGATCCCCCTGTAAACACACAAAACTCCCCCCTGTAAACACGGAACACTCCCCCTGCAAACACACAACATTCCCCTGCAAACACGCAAACATTCCCCCAGTAAACGCATATACACACGCACACGCACACACACACACACACACACACACACACACACACACACACACACACACACACACACCACACACAAGGTCAGAAATGAGCCTTGCACTGTATTACAGTCGGAAATAGGCCATGTACTGAACTAAGGTCAGAAATGTGCCAAATACTAAACTAAGGTCAGAAATGTGCCAAATACTGAAGTAAGGTCAGAAATGTGCCAAATACTGAAGTAAGGTCAGAAATGTGCCAAATACTGAACTAATGTCAGAAATGTGCCAAATACTGAAGTAAGGTCAGAAATGGGTCAGAACAGAACTAAGGTCAGAAATAGGCCACGTACTGAACTAAAGTCAGAAATAGGCAATGTTATGCTGAGCTAAAGTCAAGAATAGGCCAAGTACTAAACTAAAGTCAGAAATGGGCCATGTACTGAACCAAGTTCAGAAATGGGTCATGTACTGTTTTAAGGTCAGAAATGGGCCATGTACTGAACTTAGGTCAGAAATGTGCCAGATACCTAACTAAGGTCAGAAATGTGCCTAATACTGAACCAAGGTCAGAAATGTGCCAAATACTGAACTAAGGTCAGAAATGTGCCAAATACTGAAGTAAGGTCAGAAATGGGCCAGATACTGAACTAAGGTCAGAAATAGGCCACGTACTGAACTAAAGTCAGAAATAGGCAATGTTATACTGAACTAAAGTCAGAAATGGGCCATGCACTGAAGAACTTAAGTCAGAAATGGGCCATGCACTGAAGAACTAAAGTCAGAAATAGGCAATGTTATACTGAACTAAAGTCAGAAATGGGCCATGCACTGAAGAACTAAGGTCAGAAATGAGCAATGTTATACTGAACTAAAGTCAGAAATGGGCCATGCACTGAAGAACTAAGGTCAGAAATGGGCAATGTTATACTGAACTTAAGTCAGAAATGGGCCATGCACTGAAGAACTAAGGTCAGAAATGGGCAACGTTATACTGAACTAAAGTCAGAAATGGGCCATCCATGCACTGAAGAACTAAAGTCAGAAATGGGCCGTCCATGCACTGAAGAACTAAGGTCAGAAATGGGTGGGCCATGCACTGAAGAACTAAGGTCAGACCCGGCCCCTGTGATCACCTCACCTGTCTTCAGTTCTCTAGCACGGAGCAGCAGGAAGGTGTCCCAGTCCTTGGCAGCCTGGGCCTCCACAATCTTCCGCTCCTCCGTGGTGGCGTTGGGGAACCGGTGAAAGGAGTCCTGGTACACTGGGCCCCTGACACCACATCACATCATACCACATCATATCATACCGCATCATTTCATATCGCATCATATCATACCACATCATATCATACCACATCATATCATACCACATCATTTCATACCACATCATATATCGCACCATATATCATACCAAATCATATCATACCGCACCATATCACCACATCATATCACCACATCATATCATACCACATCATATACATTATATACCTCATCATATCATACCACATCATATACCACATCATATCATGCCACATCATATCATACCACATCATATCACACAACATCACATTATACCACATCACAGCACACCACATTATATCACACCACATCACATCACACACACCACCTCATATCACATCATATCATACCACACCACACCATATCACACCACATCGTATCACACCACATCATATCATACCTCAAACCACACCACATCACGTTATACCACATGAAGTCACACCACAATGCACTCCATCACACACCAACCACGCCACATCACATTATACAACATAACATCCCACCTTATCCCACCACATTACATCACGCTACATCATACCACACAACATTACACCATATTACACTCCATCACACAACACCAACCACACCACATCACACCACACCACATCACACCACACCATACTACATCACAGTATATCACACCTCAGTACATCACCACCATACACCACGGGGACGAATAGCCTAGTGGTCAGAACATTGCGTTCGCAATCTGACGACCCTGGTTCGATTCCCGTTCGAGGGGATTTTCCCCTGGAGTTAACATCAGTGCTGACTCTACTCACCCCAAAAGTCTTTCGGATGAGACTATAAACCGAAGCCCCGTGAGCGAACGTACGCAGAGCATCTTGTGCACATGTTAAATCCTGTTCCGCTTTTCGTAAGAGTAGGCCATCGTGTGCTGGTGGGAACAGATGACATTTACAAAACTGCATACGCACGGAGACTGGATGTAATAAAGCTTATGATTGCTTATTCTGTTATCCTCGATATAAAAGAATAAATAAAAAATATAAAAAATATGATATATAATATAATAAAAAATATATAATATACAATATATAATATAATGTACTATATGATATAATATGTTTTTTTTTTTATATAATAGTTGTTTTTTCTTTTCTTCCTTCTAATATATAATCCGTGTGGATTGGTTTTTTTGATGTTTTGGTTTGATTGTTTGTTTTTTGGTGTGTTTTTATGTGTTTTTTGTTTGTTTGTTTGTTTTTGTTTTTCTTTTGTTTGATTGTATGTTTGTTAGCGTATATGTTATTTCCTCTCAGTGATGATGGGTATTATTATAAGGTATTGTTGTGTTTGTTGTTTTTTTCCTTAGCTTCTTTTAAAAATATAAAGTATGAATTGAATTATAGAGATATTGTAATCTGACATAAATTGCTTATAATTTTTTTTATATTTTACTTATTTATTTATTTATTATTATTTTTTTGTTGTATTTATTTATTTTTTAAAATATTATTATTATTATTATTATTATTATTATTATTATTATTATTATTATTATTATTATTATTGTTATTATTATTATTATTATTATCATTATTATCATTATTATTATTATTATTATTATTATTATTATTATTATTATTATTATTATTATTATTATTATTATCATTTAGTCTTAAATAATGTTTTTTGGTTACATTGTAATTGATATAAGCTGTTTTGTGTGTGTGTGTGTGTGTGTGTGTGTGTGTGTGTGTGTGTGTGTGTGTGTGTGTGTGTGTGTGTGTGTGTGTGTGTGTGTGTGTGTGTGTGTGTGTGTGTTTGACACTATATGATTTTTAAAAAGACTTTAAATGTGTGCATATACCTACGAGTATACGAGCTGAGTGGATGAGCGCAAACTGTGTGTGTGTGTGTGTGTGTGTGTGTGTGTGTGTGTGTGTGTGTGTGTGTGTGTGTGTGTGTGTGTGTGTGTGTGTGTGTGTGTGTGTGTGTGTGTGTGTGTGTAGGTGTGTGTGTAGGTGTACGGTGTGTGTGTGTGTGTGTGTGTGTGTGTGTGTGTGTGTGTGTGTGTGTGTGTGTGTGTGTGTGTGGGTGTGGGGTGTGGGTGTGGGTGTGAGTGTGGGTGTGGGTGTATGTGCATATGTGTGTATGGCTTTTGAGTAGATTTTAAAAATATTTTTTATTTTTATTTATTTATTTATTTATTTATTTTATTTATTTTTTTTTTTTTCTCTTTTTTTTTCTCTTTTGGTTGTTGTTATTGTAGTTGCTTGTATTATTTATAGGCATAGTTCATTTTAAAGTTGTTGAAATCATGTTCGCAAATTAATGTTGGTGAAATGTTTGTTGTTGTTGTTTTATTTGTTTGTTTGCTTTTTCCCCTTTTCGTTCTTTTGTTGGCATTATTGTTTGCTAGGGATTTTCTGCTTTGTTTTTTGTTGGTTTTTTGTTTTGTTTTGGATTTGATTTTTGCTATTGTTTTGATTTTTTTCTTTTATTTTCTTTAGATAGATGGCTTGATGGAAAAAAGCAGATCGCTGCTTACTCAATGTACCATCTGGAAATAAAAATTTGATTGATTGATGATACCACACAACATCACATTATGGGGCCTTGTAAGACCAAATCCATATCATATCCCGCCGCACCACCTCACACCATAGTAAACTACACCACACATATCACACAGCTCATCATGTAATACGACACAGCAGCACATGACACCCAATTACATCACATCATATACCACATCAAATCACAAAATACCATACCTCCCTTCCCCTTCCCCTCTCCGATAGTAGATAGACCGTTGAGGCACCGCTGAAGATTTTGCAATCAGATTCCTCCATCAACACCTCGCGGATTTTGGTTTTTTTGGTCGTATTAGTAGGCCTAGGTCTATGTCGTTCCACTCAAGGCCAGTCCACTCTCTGATGTTGTATTCTCTGATGTTGTATTCTCATCGTATTCTCTGTCTGCCTCTTTGTCTCCCTCCTTGTACTGTTCCCTGTAGGAAGGTCTTGGTCAGTTCAGATGTTCCTGTGACGGGCTCATACCACTTCAGTTTGCGTTTTTTTCACTGAAGTCAGGAGTTCTTCATATGGTGTGATGGCGTTTTTAATTTTGGTTTTCACTCCCTCATTAGTACTGTGGTCTCTGTATGATGTACCAAGGAGTTTGCAAAAGCAACTCATTTCCATTGCCTGTGTAATCTTTCTTTCAATGGTTGCTGTGGTTGTTCACGCTGTACAAGCGTACAAAAATATGGGGGGAAAAGGACAATGGGCGGCGCTGCTTTTGTGGCAACTTTCACATAGAGAAATATACCGTGACTTAAAGTGGTACACACACACACACACACACACCACACACACACACACACACTCACACACACTCACACACACACACACACAACACACACACCACACACACACACACCCACGCACGCACACGCCACACGCACACACACACACACACACACACACACACACACACACACACACACACACACACACACACACACACACACACACACAAAACATCAGTGCTGACTCCACTCTCCCCAAAAGTCTTTCGGATGAGACTGTAAACCGAGGCCCCGTGTGCAAACGCACGCAGAAGATCTTGCGCACACGTTAAATCCTGTTCCGCGTTTCGTAGGAGTAGGACATTGTGTGCCGGTTGGAACAGATGACAAGATTCACAAAACTGCATACACACGGGGACTGGCTGAAGAAAAGCACACGGGTGCTTATTCCATTATCCTCGATATAAAAAAAGAAAAAGAAAAAAAAATAGCACACACAACACAGTGATGTGACACATGTTTACGAATGATTCTTCTTCTTCTTCGTCTTCTTCTTCTTCTTCTCTCCCTCCTTCCTCTTCTTCTTGTTCTTGTTCTTGTTCTTGTTCTTGTTCTTCTTGTTCTTCTTGTTCTTGTTCTTCTTCCTTCTTCTTCTTCTTCTTCTTCTTCTTCTTCTTCTTCTTCTTCTTCTTTTCTTCTTCTTCTTTCTTCTTCTTCTCCTTCTCCTTCTCCATCGTCTAATATCACTAGAAGTGAACACACGTAAAATTAAAGACAACACAACTTGCCAGCCTTGCCTAGTAACATATCATAACCAATATAAAAGCAACACATCAGCCCTGCCAGTGATGATATATCATAACCAATACAATGCAACACATCAGCCCTGCCAGTGATGATATATCATAACCAATACAATGCAACACATCAGCCCTGCCAGTGATGATATATCATAACCAATACAATGCAACACATCAGCCCTGCCAGTGATAACATATAATAACCAATATAATGCAACCCATCAGCCCTGCCAGTGATAATATATCATAACCAATATAATGCAACTGACGGCTGTGAGAGGTAGTGAACAGAGCCAAAGGACAGGATGAGGTCCATGGAGGCTGGAGGCATGATGGGCTGAAAGAAGCCAGTGGCAGAGGCCGTCACGTACACCTCCTTCACCTCCGCCAGGTAGCTGGGCGGGTCCGGGATCAGCCCTGCCAGTGATGATATATCACAACCAATATAATAACCAATATAATGCAACCATCAGCCCTGCCAGTGATGATATATCACAACAATATAATAACCAATATAATGCAACACATCAGCCCTGCCAGTGATGATATATAATAACCAATATAATGCAAACACATCAGCCCTGCCAGTGATGATATATAATAACCATATATAATCAAAACACATCAGCCCTGCCAGTGATGATATATCATAACCAATATAATAACCAATATAATGCAACACATCGGCCCTGCCAGTGATGATATCTCACAACCAATATAATAACCAATATAATGCAACACATCAGCCCTGCCAGTGATAATATATCACAACCAATATAATAACCAATATAATGCAACACATCAGCCCTGCCAGTGATGATATATCATAACCAATATAATGCAATACATCAGCCCTGCCAGTGATGATATATCATAACCAATATAATGCAACACATCAGCCCTGCCAGTGATGATATATCATAACCAATATAATGCAACCCATCAGCCCTGCTATCAATATAATGGGTTTCAATGTTCATATGGATCAGTCACACACCAGGTCCTATTGAAACAATGTTTACATAGATCAGTCACACACCGGGTCCTATTGAAACAATGTTCACATAGATCAGTACAGAATCCTCTGATGCGACCAGGCCATTGGTTCATTGATACAATGGTTTAACGATTCATTGATGCAATGGTTTAGCGATTCATTGATGCAATGGTTTAGTGATTCATTAATGCAATGGTTTGGTGATTCATTGATGCAATGGTTTGGTGATTCATTGATGCAATGGTTTAGCTATTCATTGATGCAATTCTTTAGTGATTCTTTAATGCAGTGGTTTGATGATTCATTGATGCAATGGCTTGGTGATTCATTAATGCAATGGTTTAGTGATTCATTAATGCAATGGTTTGGTGATTCATTGGTGCAATGGTTTGGTGATTCATTGATGCAATGGTTTGATGATTCATTGATGCAATGGTTTAATGATTCGTCAATGCAATGGTTTAGTGATTCATTGATGCAATGGCTTGGTGATTCATTGATGTAATGGTTTAGTGATTCATCAATGCAATGGTTTAGTGATTCATCGATGCAATGGTTTAATGATTCATCGATGCAATGGTTTAGTGATTCATTGATGTAATGGTTTAGTGATTCATCGATGCAAATGTTCAGTGATTCGATGGCATAGTCATTCCTTTGCTTATTTGCTTTTTCTTTTTGGTCGCTGGACCGATTCTCCTTGCCTCAAGAATGTTGGCTTATCTGTTCGTTTGCCTGTACTTTCACATATCTACCAGTTGGTTTGGTCGTTAATAGCATTCAGGGACAAGGTCCTAAGTGTAAACGATAGGCAGAAAGATACAGACAGACAGACAGACAGTCAGAAAATCAGACTGTCAGACAGAAAACAGACAGACAGACAGACAGACAGACAGACAGACAAGACAGTCAGACAGTCAGGACAGTCAGACAGTTAGACAGACAGACAGACAGACAGACAGACAGACAGACAAGACAGTCAACAAGACAGTCAGACAGTCAGACAGTTAGACAGACAGACAGACAGACAGACAGACAGACAGACAGACAGACAGACAGACAAGACAGTCAGACAGTCAGACAGTTAGACAGACAGACAGACAGACAGACAGACAGACAGACAAACAGACAGACAGACAGACAGACAGACAAGACAGTCAGACAGACAAACAGGACAGACAGACAGACAGACAGACAGACAAGGGAGGTTACCGTGAAGCCGTTTGAAGAGAGAGAATGAAATCGTTGGTGGGCTGGTCTTCATACACCACCTGGACCCCCACCTCCCTTCCTGCCCTCTTCCTGACCTCCCCTGACATCACACCACACCACACAACACCTGTTAACCTCTCAAAGTCGGATGGCTGCCCATAATTATGGTAAGGTATTTCAAAAACAGTCACACATCGCACAACAACAACCTGTAAACCACCTCTATACTTGCCCTGCCCTCCCCAAAACACATCACAACACACATCACCTGTAAACCAACGCAATACTTGCCCTCCCCAAACACATCACAACACACATCACCTGTAAACCAACGCAGTACTTGCCCTCCCCAAACACATCACAACACACATCACCTGTAAACCAACGCAATACTTGCCCTCCCCAAACACATCACAACACACATCACCTGTAAACCAACGCAATACTTGCCCTCCCCCAAACACATCACAACACACACTCACCTGTAAACCAACGCAATACTTGCCCTCCCCAAACACATCACAACACACATCACCTGTAAACCAACGCTATACTTGCCCTCCCCAAACACATCACAACACACATCACCTGTAAACCAACGCAATACTTGCCCTCCCCAAACACATCACAACACACATCACCTGTAAACCAACGCAATACTTGCCCTCCCCAAACACATCACAACACACATCACCTGTAAACCAACGCAATACTTGCCCTCCCAAACACATCACAACACACATCACCTGTAAACCAACGCTATACTTGCCCTCCCCAAACACATCACAACATACATCACCTGTAAGCTACCTCTCTCTCTCTCTCTCTCTCTCTCTCTCTCTCTCTCTCTCTCTCTCTCTCTCTCTCTTCTCTCTCTCTCTCTCTCTCTCTCTCTCTCTCTCTCTCTCTACCTGATGTTATAGCACAATACCCAAGTGCCCATACCAGCCATCGCGCGCACACACACGCACGCGCGTGCACGCGCGCGCGCACACACACACACACACACACACACTCGCACACTCACATACACACACACACACATACACGCACGCACACATACACGCACGCACACATACACGCACGCACGCACGCACACATACACGCATCATTCCTGATGACTATTTTCCCGTCAAGGTCCATCCAGTCTGGTAGAAAATATAGTTCAGTCAATCAGGACTAGAGGGAAGCAAACACCTGCAGTGGAGGGGAAACTGTGCTATGACAAGGTGAGAATTTTTCCTCCGGTGTTAACATAAGTGCCGACTCCACTCCTCCCAAGAGTCCTTCAGATGAAACTATAAACTGTAGGCCCCCGTGTGCGAGCGCACGCAGAACATTTTGCGCACACGTTAAACCCTGTTCCGCTTTTTGGAAGAGTAGGCCATTGTGTGCCGGTGAGAACGGATGACAAAATTTGCAAAACTGCATACACACAGGGACTGGATGTTAAAAAAGCACATGTGTACTTATTCTGTTTTCCTGAAGTCAAAGAACAAAATAAAATAAATAAATAATAATAAAATAAAAGGGAACAGGGACAGGAAGACACCTGCATTGAAAGAAAGGGGCAGGTGGGGGAGCAGACACCTGCAGTGAAAAGGAGAGAGGAAGCAGACACCTGCAGTGAAGGAAGGGGCAGTGGGGAGAGAACCTGCAGTGAAAGGCAGGGGAAAAGACACCTGCAGTGAAAAGGACAGGGAAAGCAGACACCTGCAGTGAAAGGACAGGGGAAAGCAGACACCTGCAGTGAAAAGGACAGGGGAAAGCAGACACCTGCAGTGAAAAGGACAGGGGAAAGCAGACACCTGCAGTGAGGGGACAGGGAAGCAGACACCTGCATGAATGGAAGGCAGGGAAGCAGACACCTGCAGGGAGGGAAGGAAAAAGACAGGGAAGCAAACACCTGCAGAGGAAGGGAAAAAAAAGACAGGGAAAGCAGCAGCTGCAGGAGGGAAGGGAAAAAAAGACAGGGGAAAGCAGACAGCTGCAGGGGGAAGGAAGGGACAGGGAAAGCAACAGCTGCAGGAGGAAGGAAGGGACAGGGGAAAGCAGACAGCTGCAGGAGGGAAGGAAAAAAAAAGACAGGGAAAGCAGACAGCTGCAGGGAGGGAAGGAAAAAAGACAGGGAAAGCAGACAGCTGCAGGAGGAAGGAAGGGACAGGGGAAAGCAGACAGCTGCAGGGAGGGAAGGGAATAAAAGACAGGGGAAAGCAGACAGCTGCAGGCAGGAAGGGAAAAAAAGACAGGGGAAAGCAGACAGCTGCAGGCAGGGAAGGGAAAAAAAGACAGGGGAAAGCAGACAGCTGCAGGCAGGGAAGGGAAAAAAAGACAGGGGAAAGCAGACAGCTGCAGGGAGGGAAGGGA
>CM060324.1:52103035-52105535 GCA_030674155.1 Stramonita haemastoma
ACATCTCATGGGATGTCTGCATACAGTTCATAGGAAACAGACATCTCATAGGATGTCTGCATACAGTGCATAGGAAACAGACATCTCACGGGATCTCTATGTACAGTTCATAGGAAACAGACATCTCATAGGATGTCTGCATACAGTGCATAGGAAACAGACATCTCATAGGATGTCTGCATACAGTTCATAGGAAACAGACATCTCACGGGATCTCTATGTACAGTTCATAGGAAACAGACATTCATGGATGTCATGTACGTTCATAGGAACAGGATGTCTGTGTAGTTCATAGGAAACAGATAGTCTCATGGATGTCTGTGTAGAGTTCCTAGGAAACAGACACCTCATGGGATCTCTATGTACAGTTCCTAGGAAACAGACATCTCATGGGATGTCTGTGTAGAGTTCATAGGAAACAGACATCTCATGGGATCTCTATGTACAGTTCATAGGAAACAGACATCTCATGGAATGTCCGTGTAGAGTTCCTAGGAAACAGACATCTCATGGAATGTCTGTGTACAGTTCTAGGAAACAGACATCTCTGGAGCTGGATGTGTGTGTGGAGTTCACAGTGTCCTTTCGGTGTCTTCATTGTTTATTTTGTACATCTGCTATTGTCTTTGACAAAGCGGAGAAGAGAGAGAGAGAGAGAGAGAGAGAGAGAGAGAGAGAGAGAGAGAGGAGAGAGAGAGATGAGAGAGAGAGAGAGAGAGAGAGAGAGAGAGAGAGAGAGAGAGAGAGAGACAGACAGACAGACAGACAGACAGACAGACAGACAGACAGACAGACAGACAGAGACAGAGACAGAGACAGGACAGACAGACAGACAGACAGACAGACAGACAATTAAAAGTCTGACAATACCCACACGAAATCCTTCTTTAAAACGATATTATCAATGAAACATATCAAGTCAATGTCTGTCAAGGAATACATTTTAGGTAAAACACCATCTCATACATTCCAACTTACAGAGAAAAAGAGAGAGACAGAGACAGAGAGGACAGAGAGACAGACAGAGACAGAGACAGAAACAGAGACAGACAGAGAGAGACAGACAGATATACAAAGACAGACGGACAGACAAACAGACAAACAAAGAGAGATAGAGGCAGAGACAAAGACAGACACAAACAGAGACAGAGATACAGAGAGAAGTAGACAGAGACAGAGAAAGAGACATGCAAAGAGAGAGACAGAGACAAAGACAGAGACAGAGAGACACAGAACAGACGGACAGAGACGGACAGACCGACAGTCAGTCAGACAGACAGACAGAGACAGAGAGAAGTACAAACATCATAGTATGCTGTTGTGATGACACAAAACACAAAGTACACACACACACACACACACACACACACACACACACACACACACACACACACACACACACACACACAAAACACACACACACAAACACACACACACACTCACTCACACACACACACTCACTCACTCACGCAAAGCACACACACACACACACACACACACACTCACACACACACATACACAACACACAAACACACACACACACACACTCACACACACACACACTCACCACTCACACACACAACACACACACACACACACACACACTCACACACACACATCACACAAACACACACACAACACTCACACACACACACATCACCACTACCAACACACACACACACACAACATACAGACATCAGTGCACAGTCAAAGACCAGGCCAACCAACAAACAAACAACACGCCAATTATTGCAGTAATACTTTATTATTAGATTTGAAAGATAGAAAGAAAAAAAAAAAAGAGAATTTTGTGCAAAAATAATGACATTCACTCTCTTATCAAGTGACAAGGAGTTTGTTTGTGCTCGTATTTCTTTGTGCAATGACAGATATACATGCCAACTTTCTGTACAAACACACCACCTTAACAGCAATCCTCACCCTTCAGCACGCTTTATCAACAAAGGAAAAGGCCCTAGACATCAACAAAAAGTTCAGAACACGTTGCCAAACAAGACGACACCAACATTGAACAAAAGGAAGGCAGAAAACAGTGTCAGAACACCGAGTTGCCAAACCAAAAGGAAGGACGACATCAGAACACGTTGCCAAACCAAAAAGGAAGGCACAGTCAGAACACGTTGCCAAACAAAAGCACACAAACGAACCGGACCATCATTGAACACGAACACGTCGTTGTCAAACAAAACAAAGACACATTCAGAACACGTTGCCCTCCCACAATGGCATGTCTCATTCAGCTGTTTAATTATCAAAGGCCCTCAGAGGGTACAAAAATGGCCGAGACGTCTAAATGTATAGGACAAAACGACCAGACAGTGGACACAACAGAGAAATCAAGAGTCAAGTAGCATCAACAACAATCAACAACAACAATAACAACAACAACAACAACAGCGAAAACAACAACGAAAACATCAACAACAACAAAAACACGAAAACCAACATCAACAAAAATCAAAGTAACACAAAAAACCAC
>CM060324.1:52110535-52123035 GCA_030674155.1 Stramonita haemastoma
GAAGACTAGGAGTTGCACTTTAGTCTTTTGAGCGCAAAGCCTGGGTAAGTAAGTATGGAGGGCAAGCTGTTGGATAAATAAATAAATACATAGATAAATAAATAAATGAATAGAAATAAATAAATAAACAAATGAATAAATAAATAAAACATAATCAATAGAATAACTGCCCCTGATCATGAACATGCCCACGTCACACTACCCCATGTCCCTGTGGTGACCTCACCTTTCTTCAGTTCCCGGGCTCTCTGCAGCAAGAAGGTCTCCCAATCCTTGGCAGCCTGGGCCTCCACAATCTTCCGCTCCTCCGTGGTGGCGTTGGGGTAGCGGTGGAAGGAGTCCTGGTACTTGGTGATTCTGCACAGTGAGGACACCACGGCACTGACTGCTAGGTGTAGAACAGATGTGTTTGCCGAGGGGAACAAATAGTATGGAATGGATTCAACAGAATGTTATGGAATGGACTTAAAAGAATATTATGGGATGGACTTAACAGAATGTTATGGGATGGACTCAACAGAATATTATGGGATGGACTTAAAAGAATATTATGGGATGGACTTAACAGAATATCGTGGGATGGACTCACCAGAATAGTATGGGATGGATTCAAAAGATGTATACTGACGGAACAGACAAATATTATGGGATGGATTCAACAGAATATTATGGGATGGATTCAACAGAATAATATGGGATGGACTCAACAAAATAATATAGGCTAGATTCAACATAACATTAATTATGAGATGATTTAACAGAGCATCGTGGGATGGACTCAACAGAACATTAATTATGGGATGGATTCAACAGAATAAAAATTATGGGATGGATGGACTCAACAGAACATTAATTATGGGATGGATTCAACAGAAAAAAAATTATGGGATAAATTCAACAGAATAAAATTATGGGATGGATTCAAGAGGCGGATGGATACTGACGGGACAGACAGGTAGTGGGCGGCGATGAAGGAGAAGATGACGTCAGCACTGGTGGGCGGCAGGATCTGTTCAAAGAAGCCGGTACCCGAGGCCATGACGAAAACATCACTGAAGTCCTTCAGGTAGGTAGGGGGCTCTGGGATCAAACCTGGACATGGCAGGTGTTGCACCGTTATTTAGTTTTTTCTTTTCTATCTATCTATCTATCTATCTATCTATCTATCTATCTATCTATCTATCTATCTATCTATCTATCTATCTATCTATCTATCTATCTATCTATCTCTCTATCTATTTATTTACTCTTTTATATCGAGGATAGGGACGGGATAGGTCAGTGGTCAGAGCACTCGCTTTCCCCAAGCTAAGGTTAAGCATCGTCGAGCCTGGTTACCAGTTGCATGGGTGACCGTTTGCGCACCTTGGCTTCAGTACAGTCCCCCCAGTTCACCCAGCTGTCAATGGGTACCTGCCCTCTTTAGGGTCAGGGAAGGTAAAGCAGCGAGGGAGAGGAGATGGGCGCCGCCCTCAACATGCTGGCCCCTAGAGAAGCTGAGGTCTCTGACGCCTCGCTCCCTTACGACTACACAGGTTATGGGACACCTTTACCTTTACCTATATCGAGGGTAATGGATATAAGCACTCGTGTGCTTTATTTTTTTTTACATCCAGTCCCCGTGTGTATGCAGTTTTTGTAAACCTTATCTGTTCCCACCGGCACACAATGGCCTACTCTGACGAAAAGCGGAAAAGGATTCAACGTGTGCACAAGATGTTCTGCATGCGTTCGCACACGGGGCCTCGGTTTAAAGTCTCATCCGAAGGACTTGTGGGGAGAGAGGAGTCAGTACCGATGTTATTCACTCCAGGGGAAAAATCCGTTGAATAATCGCGCATTCTGTAGTGGTCTTCTGTGTTGATGGGGTTGCTTTATTTTGTCATGACTTACTTATGACACTTTTAAGCCCAGCCGCAATTGTTGTGTTGTGTGGAATAGCTTTGTTGTGTCATTACTTACGACTTACTTGTGACACTTTTAAATCCAGCCTCAAGACATAGTTCATTCCAAACCTTAAGATTCTTCCATCCTCTTTCATCATATAATTATCTGTTCCTGCCTTTAACAGCCCCAAACTCCCCAATCACCCTGCCAAAGTGTATAACCTTTTATGTGTGTGTGCGCCTGTCGGCACTGAAAGCTGTATGGACAGACAGACAGACACGCACACAGACAGACAGACAGACAGACAGACAGACAGACAGACAGACAGACAGACACACAGACACATGGCTATAAAACACGCAAAACAGAGGATACTTAGAATAAGGACTGTGTCCATAAAGGGATGATCATCACTTGACCTATCTCATTCAGTGTGCTTTCACCACCACACCACCACCCCTACCCCCACCCTCTCTCTCTCTCTCTCTCTCTCTCTCTCTCTCTCTCTCTCTCTCTCTCTCTCTCTCTCTCTCTCGTGTATATTCCATAAAAAGTAATAAAAATCCACATCAACATCAACTGACCGTGGACACGTTTGAAGACGGAGTTGAAGTCATTGGTGGGCTGGTCCTCATACACCACTTGGATAGGTCTGTTCTTGCTGCTCTTCTCCCTCACTCTCCCTGTCATCATCATCATCATCATCATCATCATCATCATCATCATCATCATCATCATCCATCATCATCATCATCATCGTCGTCGTCGTCATTAACATCACGTCATCACCGTCGTCGTCGTCATCATCACAGTTATCATCGTCTCGTCGTCGTCGCACGTGTCGTCATCCTCACCATCACTCATCATCATTCATCCCATATAGCATCATCATCATCATCAATCGTCGTCGTCACTTCGTCATCACACACGCACCATCGCATACAGCACGTTGTCACGTCACATCACAGCACAGCCAGCACAGCATCAACACATAGCATCACATCTATGTCATCATCATCAACAGCATAGCCATTGTCATCACAGCCCATGTGTTTTTGCTGTTGTTGCAGCTGAGTGTGTGGTGGTGGTGGTGGTGGTGGTGTGGTGGGGTGTGAATACTTAACTTGGGTGGTGCTGTGTTATCTGACTGGAATCATAGGGCATCTTGAGTTGAATCACCTTAGTGTTTGTTCATAACGTTTTGTACTGTTGTATTGATTGAGTTTTTGTTTTTTGTCTGTTGTTGTTGTTGTTGTTGTTGTTTTGTTTGTTGGTGTGGTGGATGGTGTGTAGTGGTGGTGGTTTGTTGCGGGATGGTGTACGCATGTTATAATGCTCATGGATGTGATACTATAAGGAATGGAGCTGCGCTTCTGACAGCTCTTAGTGTTGTTGTTGTGTTGCTGTTGTTGTTGTTGTTTGTTGTTGTTGTTGTTGTTGTGGTGGTGTGGTGATGTGTTGGTGGTGGTGGTTGTGGTGGTGATGGTGGTGGTGATGGTGGTGGTGGTGTTGGTGGTGGTGGTTGTGGTGGTGTTGGTGGTGGTGATGGTGGTGGGTGTTGAATTGGTTGTGTGGATGTGTGGTGTGGTGTGTGGTGGTTTGTGGTGGTGTTGTGTGGTGATGGATGGTGGTTATTATGTTGATGTGGTTTGTTGTGGGATGGTGATGTGCGTCGGTAGGCGTAAGTGGATGGTGAAGAGTGTTGTGGTCCGCATGAGGTGACTGTTATGTACCACGGATGATGACTATAACACTGACCCAGTCGCGTACACACATGCCAAATGTCCCATGTGTACCATGACACATAACCCTGACCCATGCTGTACACACAGTGACACATACCCACTGATCCATGTCTGTACACAGAGTGACACATAACCCACTGATCCATGTCTGTACACAGAGGACACATAACCCACTGATCCCATGTCTGTACACAGAGTGACACATACCCACTGATCCCATGTCTGTACACAGAGTGACACATACCCCACTGATCCCATGTCTGTACACACAGTGACACATAACCCACTGATTCCCATGTTTGTACACACAGGACACATAACCCACTGATCCCATGTCTGTACACAGAGTGACACATAACCCACTGATCCCATGTTGTACACAAGTGACACATAACCCACTGATCCAATCATCATAATGCATAATGTCATAATCTCTCTCTCTCTCTCTCTCTCTCTCTCTCTCTCTCTCTCTCTCTCTCTCTCTCTCTCTCTCTCTCTCTCTCTCTCTCTCCACACACACACACACACACACACATTCCAAAACTGGCTTTGGAATGGTATGGTTGAGTCATGCCAAGGTGTGAGTTACAAAATTAATATGGTTTCATCACAGAGTTTTAAGATCGACTTGTTTCTTATTACAAGCAAAACTGACATGCTGACATGGAAACTAATATTGATATTTTTGAAAAATAATACTATTTGCAATGCAGATGAAGGAAACGGGTATCTTTAGATAATGCTTATGTATCATTGACATTGATTACCCCCACCCCCACCCCCCCTGTTCACATGGTTCCAATGCTAAATGGACAATAAAGTTTGTTTTTGTTTTTGTCATTGTGTTTGTCTCTTATCCAGAGAAAGGTAACTTTGATACAAATAATACAGCAGTCATTTTTTTTAAAAAAATCAAGGCATGACATGTCTCATTGTATCAGCTCCTTCAAGTGACAACACAAGAACCTATCACATGTGTTGACTCATAATAAAGCCAGTGAAGCTTTCTAGAGCCAAATGTATGTGTGGCGGGGCGGTAATTAAATTACTTCCCATGCGATCGGAACCTCTAATCGCAGTGTCGTGTGTCTATATTTAGAACACACCTGCGAATTATGCAGCGTTCTGTATCGTTGGGAGGTGGTCGAAAACCTAAGTGTGGTATTATTGAACCCTCTCTATAGAGGCCACATTCCCACTGTCTGACCGCCACTGTCGTTTCAGAAGTTACATAGAACCTAGCAGATCAAATATTTGCACTTTCTTACATATGAATACCCATTCAAAAAAAAAAAAATTTCTTACGAAAAGAGCTGCCTTACATATATTCTTTAGAGTGATGCTGGGGGCTTGTCAGTATATATGGCACCTTCATTTCTTGATCCCCTGTCCTTAATCAATACAACATTGACCTATGGTCTTCATGATTTTTTTTTGCATGACAGCATGCTGTAGCTGTCCTGTCACTCAGCAATCCAAGACATCAATCAATATATCAATCAATCAGTACAACACTGACCTATGGTCTTCATTATTTTTTCTTGCATCACTGCGATGTTGTAGGTGTCCTGGTCACCCAGCAACCAATACATCAATCAATACATCAATCAATCAGTACAACACTGACCTATGGTCTTCATTATTTTTTCTGCATCACCGCGATGCTGTAGGTGTCCTGGTCACCCAGCCAGCGGCCGAAGTTTCCGGTGCCCGGAACTCCATAGGGGAAGTGACTGTGGGGGGCGCTGGACGTCATAGTGCGGCTGCCTACACACACACACACACACACACACACACACACACAATTTATTCTATTATCTTCGAAATACATACATTAACAAAGATCACACACACAGTGACGCACATGATTTTTTTGTTTTGTTTTAGTCGGATTATAGTCCTTCCAGATTTCTCCGATATCAGGACTGTAGTCAGAAGCCAGAAAGGCGGAGGTCGCATCCGCAAGTTCTCCCACTTCAGCACCTCGGGCCACCCCGAAAATATTACAATTTTCTTTTTCAGTTATGGTCTGCAATTTAATGAAATTGTGAGTGAAGAGGGGAGGTAAATGCAAGGAGAGATAAGGGTGACAAAACTAGAACCATCGCTGCCCTCCCTTTACCTCCAGGAAACCAACAGACAGATAACAGATCATGACGTCCTTGGTAGTCACCTTGCCCCACTTGTGTTTGCTGCAGTCTTCATGATGTTGACCGTTAGAGAGAGAGAGAGAGAGAGAGAGAGAGAGAGTAAAGGGGGAGGTGAGGTTAGAATCCTTAAACAAGGATAGATAAGCCAGGGATTTCAAATTTTGTTTGCCATCAACAGTGAGTGACCCAAGTCACGCGTCACCTTGAAGGCGGTGCAGGGAAGCTAAGGGCATAATAAGCACACTGCTGGACACGGCCAAGTGGTCTGTTTCCTAACTGTGTAAACTGCCTCCAAGTTTCTTGAAGGTCGAAGCAAGGTCCCCAACAGGGAGGGTTCAGTCACCTCAGGGTTCATTCAGTCAGGAACAAGAGTCAGCTGAGCGGGTTTGGGAAGGGTTCTTTGAACTCACTGTCTAAGGGGATTAGCAGTCAAGTATAATAATAAAAAAAAAATAGTCCGGGAGGGCTTGCTTCTCTCCAGCCTGTATGGAAAAACATTATGATTGCATGGGAAGCAATATGATTGTAGGGAAAAGATCATGATTATAACATCATGGTTGTAGCATTATGATTGTATGGAAAACATTTTGATTGTAACTTCATGATTGCGTGGAAAACATCATGATTGTAACTTCATGATTGCGTGGAAAACAACATGATTGTAACATCATGATTGCATGGAAAACATCATGATTGTAGCATTACGATTGCATGGAAAACATCATGATTGTAGCATTATGATTGCATGGAAAACATCATGATTGTAACTTCATGGTCGTATGGAAAACAATATTGCGTAGAAAACATCAATATTGCGTGGTAAACATCATGATTGTAACATCATGATTGCATGGAAAACATGATTGTAACATCATTGTTGTATGAAAAACATCAATATTGCGTATAAAACATCAATATTGCGCGAAAAACATCAATATCGCGACATGGAAAACATCAATAATGCGTGGAAAATATTATGATTGCAAGTTAAATGTTATGATTGCATGGAAAACATCAATCTTGCAGCATGGAAAACATCAATCTTGCAGCATGGAAAACATCCTGACTGCGTGGAAAACATGGTGAGGTGGATGCCGGTAGACTAGACAGTGATGCTCCTTGTCACTACTGCTTCACCAGTCATGGGGGGATGGGGTAGCCTAGTGGTCAGAACATTGCGCTCGCAATTTGACGACCTAGGTTCGATTCCCGTTCGAGGGGATTTTTCCTCTGGAGTTAACATCAGTGCCGACTACACTCTTCCCCAAAGTTCTTCGGATGAGACTGTAAACGTAAACCGAGGCCCCGTGTGCGAACGCACGCAGAACATCTTGCGCACACGTTAAATCCTGTTCCGCTTTTCGTAAGAGTAGGCCATCGTGTGCCGGTGGGAACAGATAACACGATTTACAAAAAATGCATACACACGGGGACTGGATGTAAAAAAAGCACACGAGTGCTTATTTCATTATCCTTGATATAAAAGGAGAAATAAATAAATAAATAAATAAATAAATAAATAGTCTAGTCTAGTCTAGTCTAGTCTAGTCTAGTCTAGTCTATAGTGGGGAGAATACAACATCTTTATCATCAGCCTAAACTGGAATCCAGTCCCACAGCTGTGTTCATTGTGATAGATACAACTGCTATATATATATATATATATATATATATATATATATATTATATAAATATATATTATTATATATATATATACATACATATATATATATATATATATATATATATATATATATACATACATATATATATATATATATATATATATATATATATATATATATATATATATATATATATACTAGGCCCCCACTCTCTATCTTCCCCAGGCTTACTTAATTAAGGAGGTCATGTCGTCTCAAGACCTTTAAAAGGAAATTTCCATGGTCAGTCAGCAGTGATTCATAGCAGACCCAGTACAGGAGACTGATGGGACCAAATGTCTGTGAAGTGTTTCAATGTCGATGTGTTGTTGACTCTGTGGAAGGCCAGTATGATAAGCGGCAGAGATAAGAACAGTCCTTTCACTCACTGCGCAGACAAGATTACAGATTAGCAGTCTAGGTCAGGATAGGTCAGGTCACTACCGGATGCTGACCTTCAGCAAGGTCACACTGTACCTATCTAGATATCTGGTGGCGCCCTCAGTATGGTCAGAATGGGGCCTACATATAGAAGATGGGGGGGGGGGGGGGGGGGGGGGTAGGGAAAGAAGGCTGGCAGCTAGATGACAGAGTGGAAAGGCCAAGATCCCCAGCAAACTCAAAACTGACCACCTCAACCCTGAGCCCAGTGGGAGAGAGAGAGAGAAGAGAGAGAGAGAGAGAGAGAGAGAGAGAGAGAGAGAGAGAGAGAGAGAGAGAGAGAGAGAGAGAGAGAGAGAGAGAGAGAGAGATGGGACGTGCAGGTAGGGTGTCGTGTTCGGCTGGCATTTGGGGTTTGAGTCCCTTCCCAAACTCAGAAAATGAAACGAGGCTTCAGTGGGAGAAGTGACTTTGGGTCAGTAGGAAGACTATGGGTTAGTAGGAAGACTATGGGCCAATGGGAAGACTATGGGTCAGTGGGAAGACTATGGGTGCTTTATGGTGGTGACGAACGGTTAACATGCACGTTATGATGGTGACGAAGATGGTAACAAGTATTATGATGGTGACGAAGATGGTAACAAGTATTATGATGGTGACTAATATGGTAACATCTACCCTAACGATAGTGACTAAGAGGATAACAGCATGACGAGATGAATTAAAGGGCTAGCATCCAATCTACGCTGGTTCAATATGTATACCACTACCTAATAAAACTCTCCCAAGTCTTGGATGGCCATCCGTTTATCTGGCTTTAATGTGGGTACCGTCAATTAATGAATTCACAATGACTCCCTTCGAACTTACTAGGGCTGTAACTGCTGTCCTTCAGTGTCCTAAGAGGGGTCAAGCACAGGTCAGCGGGGCAGAAACTGAGTGTTGATCTTATCGATAAAGTGCAGCGCTCTGATGATAGGCCTTTTTAAATTTTTTACTCTGAACCCGACTTGGCCTTTGAGCTCACCACCTCCTCCCTCCCTCCCCATACACTGAGGTGATGTGTAAGTAGTGAAGGATCGGGTGTCCAGTGACACAGCAACTTGTCCACAAGGCCTACAGCTTCAAGTCACATCCCATCCGTCCTCCTTTCAGTTGTGTACACACACACACACACACACACGCGCGTGCCCGCGCCTGCTTGGGCAGAAAACAAGTACAGCAGACAGACAGAAGAAGAGAGAGAGAGAGAGAGAGAGAGAGAGAGAGAGAGAGAGAGAGAGAGAGAGAGAGATAGGCCTAGCCACAAGCAAGAGGAGGAAGAAAGGCAGCCTGCACAAATCTGAAGGAACTATAGCCTTGCATTCAACTTATCCCTTAAGGCTTGTCCCTGGGTTCTGTGCCATGGTCCGTCCATTTCTACATACAAGCACCGACACAAATTTACAGCAATATGTCGCCATGTGTAGCAGAATTAAATGTGGGCTGCGCCAAAATGAAACGGAAAGATTTTAATAATGAATGCCCTGAGAGAGAGAGAGAGGAGAGAGAGAGAGAGAGAGAGAGAGAGAGAGAGAGAGAGAGAGAGAGAGAGAGAGAGAGAGAGAGAGAGAGAGAGAGAGACAGACAGAAGAGAGACGAGACAGACAGACAGACAGACAGACAGACAGACAGACAGAGAACTTGTGAGTGATGGTACAGATATACTTGCTAGATAGCTTGAGTCCCTTCTTTCTCAAAAGTGATGCAGAGGTCCCAGACAAAACTCTACGAAGTAGAAAATAGCTTGTTTTGCATATGTGATTGTAGCAGTTTGGCATGCATATATATATATATATATATATATATATATATATATATATATATATATATATATATATATATATTATATATATATATAAATCATAAAAATGGGGAAACGGGTAGGGGAGAAAATACTATATCAACTTCTTAGCAAACCGTTATTCCTATAGATCTACAGTAATTTTCCCTTAACTAAACAGCACCTCTCCCACCAATGACCCTGTTATGTTCTTTCATGTCAGAGCAGGAAATGCACAAGGAAAACTATGATAGTGGCCGAACTTTTTTATTTGAAATTTGCCCATGGATCCAGCTCATGTTCCAAATCTTTTTATTAATGGAATGAAAGTGGAGCATGTGCATGATTAGAAGTGCCTGGAAACAATCATTGATGATAAACTGAATTTTAGGGCAAGCACAAATCTTTTAAATAAGAAATGCCATTCCCGGATCTTTTTTCTTTGCAAACTTTAAATCTTCAAGCTACACAAATGATTGGCGGGGCTTTTATCGTTTTTATTTGAGTCTGTCATTTTGTTTCTCATGTATTTCCTGGTATAGGCCTAGTTGGTTAAGTGTTAAAGACAAATGTGTATTAAACAAAACTGTACAGAGATATAGCAAAATGTGGGCAGCACACAAAACAATCTGAGTAATATGAATATCATGTGGGGAAGAAAAAACAAGAGAAACTGTGAGTGATGACACGTATGTTTAGGAGAAATATTAGGAACTCTCTCATCTTAGAAACGTTACAAGTTTATAAACAGTCCTAAACTGAATTACTCATTGTTGTCGAGCCATCATCAGCTTTTAGCGTGTTGCTTGCTCAATTATAAGTGTGTATATTAATGATTTTCTCTGAAAATTTTTTTTTTTAAACCGAAAGTCCTAAACTTCAAACGTCCTAATTAATATGAAAGTCTCCCATACAAGAACAGTTTTATGGCAAAATCAATACTTCTATCAAACATATATTAAGCACTCAGAAAGAATTAGGGGGTGGGGGGAGAGAGAGGATATGAGAGAGAGAGGATAGAGAGAGAGAGAAGAGAGAGAAGAGAGAGAGAGAGATGAGAGAGAGAGAGAGAGAGAGAGTAGAGAGAGAGAGAGAGAGAGAGAGAGAATGACAATTGATTGACAATTGATTTTAATGTGTAAGCTTTACAAGCTCCATTCACATAGGGAAAGAAATCAAATAAAACAATAAAAATCGAACCATAAACAATTCACATCACATCATCTGATTGGAAACCATATCTTGGAAATGTTCAATACTTGTATCATCATCATCACATGCACTCCCCCCAAAAATAAAAAATAAATCAATCAATCAATCGTCATTGAGAGAGAGAGAGAGAGAGAGAGAGAGAGAGAGAGAGAGGAGAGAGAGATGAGAGAGAGAGAGAGAGAGAGAGAGAGAGAGAGAGAGAGAGCATAACAATCATTGTTGGGCAATGTGATTTCCTCTTTTTTTTGTTGTTTTTTTTTTTTGGTTATTCGTGGTTTTGTTGTTGTTTTTCTTGGTAAGTAACGGTGGAGTTATCCCCTTCTGCCTTGACAGTGCCAGTAGGTTGGTCAGTGACTTATTATAACCTTTTGTTTTCTTTTGTTCTATGGCTAGAGCTCAGAGGTTCGCTAATTGCGAGATTTTTGCGTAGAGTCTATGTAACCGTCCTCCTTCCCCTTCCTCCCCCCCCCCCTCCCTCAGCCACATTTCGACTTTGGGTGCGGCTAAATACTCCTGTGCCAAACATTAAAAAAAAAAATCAATTCCTCCAGGCACAAAATGGTATACTCGACCGAAAGGTGGAACGGGTTTTTAATGTGTGTGCTAATTTTTCTGCGTGCATTCGCACACTGCACTTGGTTTATAAAATTATAGTCTCATCCAAAAGACTAACATTTAGTTCGATTTTCACGTAAAACTGTGAAGAAAGGACGAGCTGGGTATGGAACCCAGGCCTCACGATTCACTTGATAGGCAGATGATGTCTTAACCATCCTGCCACCTTTCCTTCTTTTGTAATCCATCAATCATAGACTTGTCAGAATGGACTGGATTCTAGGTGGACTTAGCCTGGTGGTTAGAATGATGCGCATTGGGCTTATGATCTGCTGACCCGAGTCGAATCTGGCTCAAGAGGATTTTTCCTCTGGAGCTAACATCAGTGCCGACTCCACTCCCCCCCCCCCCCCTAACCGAGGTACCAGTGTATGAACGCATGCAGAGCATCTTGCACACACACAAACCTGTTCTGCTTGTCGGAAGAGTAGGCTTGTTAAAAAACGTGCTTATTCAATTTTCCTTGAAAAAAAGAATGAAATGAAATGAACTTTTTTTTTCTAACAAACTCGAAACTTTTGTATCGCTTTTACGATTATTGAAATAAATTTGGCCGCCAGCCCTAAAACATAAATGATACTTAAATCCTGTTCCTGTAAGAGTAGGCCAATTGTGTGCGGTGGGAACAGATGACAAGATTAATACAAAAACTGCATACACACGAGGACTTAGATGTTTTAAAAGAAAAAAAAAGCACATGTGTACTTATTTCCATTATCCTCATTTAAAGGAACAAAAAACAAAAAAGAAAGATCAAAATCAAAATACTTGCAAGAAAAGGAAAAAAAAATGATGATGATGAGAGATGAGGACAACAATGATGATGACTGATACAGAAGAGAAAGAAGACCAACACCAAAAGAGCCATGCCATACTCACAGTGATGTAGAGAAGACAAGACAGACAGACGGGCAGGCAGACAGACAAGACAGCTGGCAACAGAGTCACCCTGTGGTCACCCAGGAACGGTGGTGTGGATTAGTAGCGGCTACCCATAGCCCACCCTTCATCATATACCCTGCCC
>CM060324.1:52128035-52177804 GCA_030674155.1 Stramonita haemastoma
CCAACCTCCAACCCTCCCCCCCTCCCCCCGTGACCTTACCCCTTTATACCTACGTGGCTCTTTGGTTGTCTGTCTGTTTGTCTGTCGTGTCTGTCTGCGAGCTTACAGAGAGCGCTGTTCAATTAATGGTTGTTGGTTGATATGGTCCCTATAGTTGGATGACTCGGCTAGGACTGTAAAACTAATAAACCCAAGAAATGAACAAAGGTATGTGTGTGTGTGTTGTGTTGTGTGTGTGTGTGTGTGTGTGTGTGGTGTGTGTGTGTGTGTGTGTGTGTGTGTGTGTGTGTGTGTTGTGTTGTGTTGTGTTGTGTTGTGTTGTGTTGTGTTGTGTTGTGTTGTGTTTGTGTTGTGTTGTGTTGTGTTTGTGTTGTGTTGTGTTGTGTTGTGTGTTGTGTGTTGTGGTGTTGTGTTGTGGTGTGTTGTGTTGTGTGTGTGTTGTGTGTGTTGTGTTGTGGTGTGTGTGTGTTGTATGTGTGTGTGTGTGTGTGTCCCAACAAGTCTACCACAGTGACAGCCATCTCCACTGCCACCAAGCTGCCTACCTAACAACTGTTATGCAGCCATGCCACCCCACACCCCTCCTATTCCGTGCTCCCTCCCTCCCCCAACCCCCCCTCAGCAGGACACTTTGAACAGCAATGTTGTTTGTCCATCGTTGTCGGAAGATGACTTCCAAATCAGCAGAGGAGGCAGCTGCTGTTTCGGAAACTGGGCAGACATTTGATAATAGTGGATATGCCTTGCCCACAGCACACCCCCACTCTCTCCTCCAAGAGGGCATAAGGACAGTCAGCGTTGGAGATGTTTTCCAAAGGCCAACTAACCCCCAGGGCTGCAGCACATAAGGACTGTGCAAGTCAAGCCTCCTAGTCAGAGAGTCATAAGCATCACTAAAGACCAAGCTGTAAAGTGGAATTCCATGGGTGGGAAAGCCACTGATCATACAGCCTCTCACTTCGCTATTGCCCCCAGGGTCAGCGGTTTGATTAGTCAATAACTGTGATAAAACCCAGGTGCTTGAAGGCAGTTGAACAGCAATAAACTAGCTTATACTAGCCTAGGCTAGGTCTGTCGGCTGGCTATTGAGGGATGAACATAGTGGTGGTGGTGGTGTCTTTGTATGGCTGAAGAGGAAGGGGTAGATCTCCCTTACGTCTACTGTTCTGCTCTAAACATGGGCTTCAGTACAGGGGCTCTGCCAGATAAACCGTTTTTTTTTCTTCACGATATGAAGTGACCAAATAAGATATGTATCTAGAGCAATCTTGGGTCAGGTCATACAGTATCTTTTGCATAATTTTAAGCGAAGGAAAGGTAAATGTATCTATAGACTGGAAGAATTTAGGACAAGTAAGTTTACCTCATAGTCTGGCTGTCAAGTTATTCAATTGTGTTTCCTCTTGAGATTCTGGCAGTTCAGCTGACCCTGGCTTCTGTAGAATTAGTTCTGACCTACCTTTCTTTCTTTCTTCCAACACAATGCCGTGGCTGCCAAGGTGATTTAGGCCATTTAAACATCCATTGTGTCATCCCTGGGGAAAAAAAATCTTCCTTCGACCTCTCTCTCTCTCCTCTCTTGAGGGCTGGATGAAAAAAAATCTTGTGACTTAAATGTTTTATCCTCGTAAAATAGATTTGCGATTGGGTTTGTGCTTGTGAGTTTTTTCTTGTCGTTTAAAAAAAAAATGTTGAGGAAAATGGAAGAAGCACTCATGTGCCTTTTTTTTAAACATCCATTGGGCCCCTATGAAAACTTTTTAAATGGTTAAAAAAAGTGTAAACTTAAAATGGTATGGGCATGTCACAAGATCAAAAGGATTTGCAAAAACAATAGTGCAAGGATCTGTTCAAGGAGGGAGAAAAAGAGGCAGACCAAGGAAGAGATGGGAGGACAAAATCAACGAATGGACAGGCCTAGAACTCAACAAAACCCGAGAAAGGCAGAGCAGAGAGAGGAATGGAGGGAACTTGTTAAGTCTTTGGGGGCCAGACCACGGGAAATAGATGGATGGATGGATGGATGGATGGATGGATGGATGATGGATGGATGGATGGATGATGATAGATAGATAGATAGATAGATAGATAGATAGATAGATAGATAAATTACATCCACGCCCCATGTGCATGCAGTTTTGTAAGTGTTATCATCCCTACCCACCAGCATTAATGACTTACTCTTCCGAAAAGTGAAACAGGCTGTGTGGGCAAAATGTTCTACGTATATTTGCACACAAGACCCCAGTTTATAGTTTCATCCGAAGAACTTTGGGGGGAGTGGAGTCAGCACTGATGTGAACTCCAGAGGAAAAAAAATCCCCTTAAACTGACGTTTTGACAAGGATTGGAACCTGGGCTGGAAACCAGGCCATCAGATAGCGAGTACAACACGCAATGCTCCAACAACCCTTTTATTTATTTTCTTTATTATTATTATTTTTTTTTTATATCGATGATAATGGAATAAGCGCTCATGTGACTTTTTTCTTATTCAGTCCCCGTGTGTATGCAGTTTTGTAAATATTACCATCTGTTCTCAGCGGCACGCGATGGCCTGCTCTTACGAAAAGCGGAACAGGATTTAACGTGTGCGCAAGATGTTCTGCGTGTGTTTGCTTACGGGGCCTCGGTTTACAGTCTCATCCGAAAGACTTTTGGGGAGAGTGGAGTCAGCACTGATGTTAACCCCAGAGGAAATATCCCCTCGACCTGTGTGTGTGTGTGTGTGTGTGTGTGTGTGTGTGTGTGTGTGTGTGTGTGTGTGTGTGTGTGTGTGTGTGTGTGTGTGTGTGTGTGTGTGTGTGTGTCTGTCTCTGTCTCTGTCTCTGTCTGTCTGTGTCTGTGTCTGTGTGATGTTATTTATTATTTATATCGAGGATAATGGAATAAGCACTCAAGAGCGTTTTTACATTCTCCCCCCCCCCCCCCCCCCCCCCCCCTGTGTATGCAGCTTTGTAAATTTTGTCTTCCGTTCCCGGCATACAATGGCCTGCTCTTCCAAAAAAGCGATACAGGATTTAACGTGTGCGCAAGATATTCTGCGTGCGTTCACACACGAAACCCTGGCATTATTATAGTCTCATCCCAAAGGCTTTCACCAGCTCGCGTCATAGGCTCTACTAGAGAGGACTCTTCCAAACCGGGTCGATGTTTGGAGATTATGTTGCAGTTTCTGTAACAGGCTAGTTTTAATTGAATGGGTTGTTAACCCAAAGCACAACCCCCAACCTGGAGGACCAGGGAGCATCTTTAGCTTGGCTCCTACCCCACAGACCTGTTGAGCATGGTTGAACCTGCCAGAGGCCGAAGCCCCCCGCCCACATAGCTCTGGGGGTCCACAAGCACGCAAGATGGATCGGTGGTCTAGGTGGTAACGCGCCTGCCTAGAAAGCGAAAAGTCCGGGTCGGAGTGTACGGTGGTTCGAATTCTGTTTGGGCCCAAAACTTTTCCCCCATCCATTAGACCCTGAGTGGTGGACTGGGATCTAGTCTTTCGGATGAGACGATAAACCGAAATCCCGTGTGTTACACACCATTATTTAGCGCGCGTAAAAAGCCCCACGGCAACACGGGAGTTGTCCTTGGCAGAATTCTGTAGAAAAAAGCCACTCTGATTGGGGAAACATAAATATACATTTGCAGACAGGAAAAAGAAAAAAAAAAAGGTAGGCGCTGCACTTGTGGCGATGTGCTCTCCCTCGGGAGAGCAGCCCGAATTTCACGAAGAGGAATCTGCTGTGACACAAAGTAGTATAAATAAATAAAAACACATGTTTTTGTGCCCATCCTTCTCTCCACCTCCCCTTGTGAAAGGACTTAGCAGCTCATGGCAATTAACCTCTCTCTCTCTCTCTCTCTCTCTCTCACACACACACACACACACACACACACACACACCTCTGTCAGTACCAGCTCCAACCAGTCCTATCTGGCCTTCATTCAGTAACACAAGTTTGGGGCCCCCAGGTTTGATCACGTGACCATGACCGCCATCTTCAGCGGTTGTGCTTGCTGGAGGCTAAGTCAAACTGAGTTGGTCAGGGCCAACTGACCTTTGTCCTAGCCACAGAGAAATCTGCCCTAGGCTACTACTAGGAGAGATATCTCTTTAGTTCTCCAAACTTCTCAAGTCTGTATTACCACCACCGACACCCACCCCTTTTAATCCTCCCCCCCCCCCCTTGGCAGGATGGCAAAGTCAGTGATGGCGGTATCTGTCACAGTGATAAGGGAGATCATTAGCTGACCTAAATCAACAAACACCTTGATGATCTCCTCTTTACCATGGCTCTCCTCTAAAGAAGTCGGTTTCTAACCTTTCCTGTTGATCCCACCGATGCACTTGATCTAAACAATGACACAACTTCCGGCTCTTTAGCAAAGAAACAGACATAGGCATATCTGGAAGAGGTGTGTGTGTGTGTGTGTGTGTGTGTGTGTGTGTGTGTGTGTGTGTGTGTGTGTGTGTGTGTGTGTGTGTGTGTGTGTGTGTGTGTGTGTGTGTGTACAGAGATCAAAGTCTCTGAGAAGAGAGGATGAGGGGAGGTGTTTCTAACACTATCTTAAGTATGTATGGAATTTGGTGTCCTTTATTACATGTTGAACATAAATCAGAAGGCAAATGATTAGAAGAATTGAGAAGAAGAAGATGAAGAAGAAGAAGAATTGCGAAGAAGATCTGCGAAGAAGAAGAGGAAGAGAAAGAAGAATTGCAAAGAGGAAGAAGAAGAATTGCGAAGATAAGGAAGAGGAAGAAGAAATGCGAAGAAGAAGAAGAATAGGAAAAATTGCGAAGAAGAAGAAGAAGAATTGCGAAGAAGAATTGCGAAGAAGAAGAAGAAGAATTGCGAAGAATTGCGAAGAAGAAGAAGAAGAAGAAGAAGAAGAAGAAGAAGAAGAAGAAGAAGAAGAAGAAGAATTGCGAAGAAGAGGAAGAAGAAGAAGAAATGCTAAGAATTGCAAAGAATTGCGAAGAAGAAGAAGAAGAAGAAGAAGAAGAAGAAGAAGAAGAAGAAGAAGAAGAAGAAGAAGAGGTGGTCTAGGTGGTAACGCACCTTGCCTAGAAAGCAAAAAGTCTGGGTCCGAGTGTTCAGGGGTTCGTACCCTGTTTGGGCCCAACACTTTTCCTCCATCCATTAGACCCTGAGTGGTGGTCTGGGGCCCAAGGCGCTAGTCTTTTGGATGAGACAATAAACTGAGGTCCCCGTGTGTTACACACACTATTAAGCGCATGTAAAATTCTGTAGAAAAAAGCCACTCTGATAGGGAAACAAATAAAGCAGCGTGCAGGAAAAAGAAAAAAAAAAAGGGTAGGCGCTGCACTTGTGGCGACGCGCTCTCCCCGGGGAGAGCAGCCCAATTTCACGCAAAGAAATCTGCTGTGACATAAAGGGGTACAAAATACTAAATACAGATAGATCGATCGATCGATCGATCGATAGATAGATCGATAGATAGATCGATAGATGGATAGATCGATCGATAGATAGATCGATAGATGGATCGATCGATAGATAGATCGATAGATGGATCGATAGATCGATCGATAGATCGATCGATAGATAGATCGATAGACAGATCGATCGATAGATAATCGTTCGATCGATCGATCGATAGATAGATAGATCGATCGATAGATCGATCGATAGATACATCGATCTATGATCGATCGATAGATCGATCGATAGATAGATCGATCGATAGATAGATAGATAGATAGATCGAAAGATTTTGTTCTGTGTCCATCCTCTTCTTTCACCTCTTCTTGTCTTGGACAATTCCTCCACGACCATACCCTCCCACCCCCTCCCGTTACACTTTCCGGGTACTTTTCCACCCCTTTTCCATCTTCTTGACGTCATGTGATATGAGGACTACTACAAGAGAGGAAGAGGAGTGTTGGTGGAGAGAGAAGGGGGAGGGGTGGTGGTGAGGGGTAATGGTTGGGGGGGGGGGGAGAGGGGAGGAGAGGGATATTAATCATGGAATTTCTTGTGGTGTTGGTGTTTGTCAGGTTATGCAAGGCGTAGAAGAGGGCAAGGTTGTCTGTGTTTATGCAACTCAGGACGTACCTACTACCTAGAGTTTTCCGGACTTTACTAGGCTAACACACACTATCACAGCAACACAGGTAAGTGGTCTTATCTCTAAAAGGGGGATGAGGAGAGAGATGAGGGACGGGTGGGGGGGGGGGGTTGAAATGTGGAGAGGGGAGAGGAGGGTAGTGGGTTATACTGATAAGGAGGAGATAGGGCACACACGTGGCTACACTAGGCCTACACTACGCTACACTGTACTACACTAGGGTTTACAAATGAGCGGAAAGTGTGGAGGGGAAGTAATCCCTCACGTTGTCTGCGCGTGCAGGCAGGTAAAGCACCCACAGCCTCACTCAGGCCTGGAGTCTGTCTCTTTCTCTCTTCTGTCTGTCTGTCTGTCTGTCTCTGTCTCTCTGTCTTCTCTGTCTCTGTCTTCTTTCTTTCTTTTTTGCTAGATAGATAAAAGCAAATTCATTGCTTACTCAATGTACCATCAGAAATAAAATATTTGATTTGATTTGATTTGATTTTCTCTCTCTCTCTCTCTCCCTCTCCCCTCCTGCCCTCCCCCCTCGCCTCTCTCCGTCCTCTCTCTCTCTCTGCTCTCTCTGTCTCCGTCTCTCTCTGTCTCTCTCTCTCTCTCTCTCTCTCTCTCTGCTCTCTCTGCTCCTCTCTCTCTCTCTCTCTCTGCTCTGCTCTCTCTGTCTCTCTCTCTCTCTCTCTCTCTCTTCTCTCTCTGCTCTCTCTCTCTCTCTCTCTCTCTTCTCTCTTCTCTCTCTCTCTCTCTCTCTCTCTCTCCAGCCTTTCTCTCCCTCACGTTGTTGTTTTTTTTTTTTTCAGTTAGGCGGGGCTAAAAGACATGGTGGTATCATAATTATTATAGCCATTCGTCCTTTGTCACAGAAAGGAAGGAAAAGGGGAGAAACACAAGTAGGTTGTGTTGGTCGGGGAAGATGGAGGTGGATTGTATTGTATTGCCCGTCCATGTTGTTACTGGTTGATAGATAGGTAAACTGAGGATTTTTTTTCTCACTTATTCATTCAACTTTCACCCCTGTCTGGCAACATCACCTACTCAACATAACATGTAAAAATAAAAGTTTGACTTTGACTTTGACTTTGACCTATACATGTATTCTGGCACTATCCGCTCAAGAATGCTCCGTTCACCTTTCACAGCCAGAAAGCCATCAGAGAACGGTTGTAGGAAAAAAAGTCACAGGAAAAAAAGTCACAAAAAGTGTGTGTGTGTGTGTGTGTGTGTGTGTGTGTGTGTGTGTGTGTGTGTGTGTGTGTGTGTGTGTGTGTGTGTGTGTGTGTGTGTGTGTGTGTGTGTGTGTGTTGTGTGTGATGAGAGAGAGAGAGAGAGAGAGAGAGAGAGAGAGAGAGAGAGAGAGAGAGAGAGAGGAGAGAGAGAGAGAGAGAGAGAGAGACAGAGACAGAGACAGAGACAGAGACAGAGACAGACAGTGACAGAGATTTATTCTTTTTTTTTTATTATTATTACTATTATTCTTTTATATCGAGGATAATGGAATAAGCACTAATATGCTTTTTAACGTCTAGTCCCTGTGTGTATGCAGTTTTGTAAATGTCATCTGTTTCCACCGGCACACTATGGCCTACTCTTACGAAAAGCGGAACAGGATTTAACGTGTGCGCAAGATGGGGCCTCGGTTTATTAAAGTCTCAACTTGAACTGGATTTTACTTGGCTTTGTTTGGCCTTGATTGTGACTTTTTTTCCTGTGACTTGTTTTCCTACTCAATTTTGTGACTTTTTTTCTGTGACTTTTTTCCCTACAATCCAGAGAACAACCCTAGTTCATTCCGTTTGCTAGTGACATAAGCTAGAATGTGCATGCGACAGACGCTATAGTGGTATGGTTAAGACCGTTCGACTTTAGTCCTGTTGTTCATGAAGTCGTGGGTTCGAAACTCGGCGGCGTCTGGTGAGATAGGGGGAGGGGAGAGGGGATTTTTTTTTTTTTTTTTTTTAACGATTTTTCAGGTCAACGTCAAATACAGACCTGCCAGTGCTTTAATTCTCTTCTTTAATTTTCTTCCAGTGAGAGGAGGCTTGTGTGTGTGGTGTGTGTGTGTGTGTGTGTGTGTGTGTGTGTGTGTGTGTGTGTGTGTGTGTGTGTGTGTGTGTGTGTGTGTGTGTTCCTGTGTGTGTCCTGTGTGTGTGTGTGTGTTGTGTGTGTGTGTGTGTGTGTGTGTGTGTTTGATTTTCCATAAGCTGACCTGGAGAAGTTTTCCTGTTGCCTGTGGCGAGTCTCAGGCGGTGTTCAGCATGCATCTTGGTCAGGCTGGTCTTGGCAGCAGTTGACAGGCATTTGAGGCCTATTTTAAAAGTTTTAAGTGGTACGGGCATGTCACAAGATCAAAAGGACTAGCAAAAACAATACTGCAAGGCACTGTACGTCAAGGAGGAAGAAAAAGAGGCAGACCAAAGAAGAGACGGGAGGTCAACATCAGCGAATGGACAGGCCTAAAACTCCACAAAATTTTGAGAAAGGCAGAACAGAGAGAGGAATGGAGGGAACTGGTTGTCAGGTTTTCATGGGTGCCCCACGGTAGCAGACTAAGAGATAGATAGTAGATAGAAGTTGCAGTGTATACTTCCCTTAGTATTTTTATGTGTGTCCCCCCATTTTTTGTTCCTGCAAGCTCCTTCATTGGAGCCATTGTTCTGAGGCTTCTGCTGTGCATGCACAGGCTAATGTGTGGGGTCCAGGTGAGCTTTCTGTCCAGCTTGACCCCAAGGCAGGTGGGAAGGGTCACAAATTACAATAGCAGTCTTGTCTTTTTCAAGTGACTGTTGGATATGGAGGAAGGTGTCACTCACTGTTGGCGTTAAATAACTCATCAGTTTATAAAAAAAAAACAAATTAAAAACTCTGTAACTGTGCAAAATGGTCGGCAAGATTGTATGCATAGGGTAGAGCAGAGCATTGGTGCCCTGGGCTCTGTTACTGTGCAAAAGCGCGGGTGGCAGGGGCCCGAAGGCGGCCCTTCCGTCACATCTTTTCCAAAGGCGCCTTCTTCAGCTTATGCATAGGGCGGTGGGTGCGTATGCGCGCGTGCGCGCGTGCGCGCGCTCGCCGGTGTTTGCCAGTGCGTTTGCATATGTGCGCGCGTGTGGGGGAGACCCTGCACTTTGCTGTGGTGCATGTTATTATATGATATTATTATCTGTTGGCGGTAGTAGGGGCCATCATTGCCCGCACTGTACCATGCTTCTTTCCCACAGACTTGGGCAGGTGGGAGCTGGGTCGCCATCTTCGGGGCTGTGGTTTCGCCGCAAGTTCGGCGCCACACACATCGGAAGTGGTTGTAAGGTTTGTATACATAGCGTAGAGCACGGTCTTGGTGCCGTTGGCTCTGTAACTGTGCAAAATTGCGGATGGTAGGGGCCCAAAACGGGCCTTGGATCATATGTATTCGAAATGCGCCTTTATCTTATTCATGGTTTGGTTCTAGGGAGGGGGGGGGGGGGGTGGCTATGCGTTAGTGTGTAAGTTTGTTTGTGCGTGTGAATGTGGCATTGCTGTGGTGCATCATATTGTATAATGTTATTATTATTTGATGTGTGTTCTGGGGGTGATTTATATCTACACTGTACCATGTTTCTAGAGCTTATGCATAGAGGGTGTGTACGTATGCGCGCGTGCGTGCGTTTGCTGGTGTTTATGCATGCGGTTTTTTGTGTTTGTGTGTGTGGCGGAGACCTTACACTTTGCTGTGGTGCATCATATTGTATGATACTATTATTTTTTTTATGTGTGTTCTGGAGGTGATTTATGTCTACACTGTACCATGTTTCTTCAGCTTATAAATGGGGGGGGGGGGGGGGGGGGGGACGTATGTGCGCGTTCGTGCGTTCGCTGACATTTATGCATGCGGTTTTTTGTGTTTGTGCGTGTGGCTGAGACCCGACACTTTGCTGTGGTGCATCATATTGTATGATATTCTTATTGGATGTGTGTTGTAGTGGTCATTTCTGTCTACACTGTAGACTGTTTCTTTCGGACAAACTTGGCTCTGTGCAAGCGGGCTTGTCATCTTCGGGGCTGCTGTGTCGCCACAAGTTCGGCGCCACACACATCGGAAATGATTGTAAAGTTTGTATGCAGAGCGTAGAGCACGGTCTTGGTGCCGTGGGCTCTGTAACTGTGCAAAATTGCGGATGGTATGGGCCCAAAACGGGCCTTGGATCATATGTATTCGAAATGTGCCTTCAGCTTATTCATGGTTTGGTTCTAAGGGGGGGGGGGGGGGGGGGGGGGGGGGGAAGGGGGGGGGGGGCTATGCGTTAGTGTGTAAGTTTGTGCGTGTGAATGTGGCAATGCTGTGGTGCATCATATTGTATAATGTTATTATCATTTGATGTGTGTTCTGGGGGTGATTTATGTCTATACTGTGCCATGTTTCTTGATCTTATGCATGGGGGATGTGTACGTATGCGCGCGTGCTTGCGTTTGCTGGTGTTTATGCATGCGGTTTTTTGTGTTTGTGGCGGAGACCCTGCACTTTGCTGTGGTGCATGTTATTCTATGATATTATTATTATTTGATGTGTGTTCTGGGGGTGATTTATGTACTTACCAGCTTTCCTTCACACAAACTTGCTTTCTTAGCTCTTGGGGGCTCTCGTGTCGCCCCAAATGCGACGCCAAACATATCCAAGAGGGTGGGAAAGAGTGTATGCATACATTACGATATTGTCTTGGTGCCGTGGGGTCTTTTACCGTGCAAAAGTGGGGGCTGGACGCGGATGAAAAGGGATCTTTCGCTGGCATCTGTGCTCAAAACGGCAGCTTTTTCGGGCGGGGGGGGGGGGGGGGGGGGGGGATATGCGTGCGCGCACGCGTGCGCGCTGGTGTTTATCAGTGTGTTTGTTTGTGTGCGAGCATGTGGTTGCGACCCTCCACTTTGCCCTGGTGCATCATAATGCTGTATATTGTCATTATTCGTGTGCTCAATGCTTGTTTTTTGTCGCGTACACTTACCAGCTTTCCTTCACACAAACTTGCTTTCTTAGCTCTTGGGGGCTCTCGTGTCGCCCCAAATCCGGCGCCACACCTATCCAGGAGGGTGGGAGAGAGTGTATGCATAGAGTACGATACTGTCTTGGTGCCGTGGGGTCTTTTACCGTGCAAAAGTGGGGGCTGGACGCGGATGAAAAGGGATCTTTCGCTGGTATCTGTGCTCAAAACGGCAGCTTTTTCGGGCGGGGGGTGGGTATGCGTGCGCGAACGCGCACGCGCGCTGGTGTTTATCAGTGTGTTTGTTTGTGTGCGCGCATGTGGCAGCGACCCTCCACTTTGCCCTGGTGCATCATATTGCTGTTATTGTCATTATTCGTGTGCTCAATGCTTGTTTTTTGTCGCGTATACTCACCAGCTTTCCTTCACACAAACTAGCTTTATTAGCTCTTTAGGGCTCTCGTGTCGCCACCGATCCGGCGCCACACCTATCCAAGAGGCTTTAAGAGAGTGTATGCATAGAGTATGATACTGTCTTGGTACCGTGGGGTCTTTTACCGTGTAAAAGTGGGGGCTGGATGGGGCTGAAAACGGCTCTTTCGCTGGCATCTGTGCTCAAGTTAAAGTTAAAGTCTGTCCCGAGCCTAAGGCTCATCAGGCCGGTGCTTATCCCGGTTTCTGTAGCGTTAAGCGACTGGGAGTCATAGACTCCCCCCTGGATAGGACGCCAGTCTATCGCAGGGTTAACCCCCAACACAAGGTTGGTACCCCTTTTACACCTGGGTGGGGTGAGAAAATAGCCGTAAAGTGCCTTTTCCAAGGGCACAACGCCATAGCCGAAAGCTGGGATCGAACCCACAACCTTTAGATTACGAGTCCAACGCCCTAACCACTTGACTACAGCGGCGGCTATCTGTGCTCAAAACGGCAGCTTTTTTGGGCGGGGGCTGGGTATGCGTGCGCGCACGTGCACACGCGCGCGCACTGGTGTGTATCAGAGTGTTTGTTTGTTTGCGCGCATGTGGCAGCGACCCTCCACTTTGCCCTGGTGCATCATATTGCTGTATATTGTCATTATTCGTGTGCGAAATGCTTGTTTTTTGTCGCGTACACTTACCAGCTTTCCTTCACACAAACTTGCTTTCTTAGCTCTTGGGGGCTCTCTTGTCACTACAAATCCGGCGCCACACCTATCCACGAGGGTGGGAGAGAGGGTATGCATACAGTGCGATATTGTCTTGGTGCCGTGGGGTCTTTTACCGTGCAAACGTGGGGGCTGGACGGGGATGAAAACGGCTCTTTCGCTGGCATCTGTGCTCAAAACGGCAGCTTTTTCGGGCGGGGGGTGGGTATGCGTGCGCGAACGCACGCGCGCGCTGGTGTTTATCAGTGTGTTTGTTTGTGTGCACGCATGTGGCGGCGACCCTCCACTTTGCCCTGGTGCATCATATTGCTGTATATTGTCATTATTCGTGTGCGGAATGCTTGTTTTTTGTCGCGTACACTTACCAGCTTTCCTTCACGCAAACTAGCTTTCTTAGCTCTTGGGGGCTCTCGTGTCGCCACCGATCCGGCACCACACCTATCGAAGAGGGTGGGAGAGAGTGTATGCATACAGTGCGATAATGTCTTGGTGCCGTGGGGTCTTTTACCGTGCAAAAGTGGGGGCTGGACGGGGCTGAAAACGGCTCTTTCGCTGGTATCTGTGCTCAAAACGGCAGCTTTTTCGGGCGGGGGGTGGGTATGCGTGCGCGAACGCACGCGCGCGCTGGTGTTTATCAGTGTGTTTGTTTGTGTGCGCGCATGTGGGTATGCGTGCGCGAACGCGCGCGCGCGCTGGTGTTTATCAGTGTGTTTGTTTGTGTGCGCGCATGTGGCGGCGACCCTCCACTTTGCCCTGGTGCATCATATTGCTGTATATTGTCATTATTCGTGTGCGCAATGCTTGTTTTTTTTCGCGTACACTTACCAGTTTTCCTTCACACAAACTTTCTTAGCTCTTGGGGGTCTCGTGTCGCCACAAATTCGGCGCCACACCTATCCAAGAGGGTGGGAGATGAAAAACAAGTGTTGTGCACAAGAATAATGACAATACACAGCAATATGATTCACCAGGGCAAAGTTGAGGGTTGCGAGCGCGGGCGCGCGCGCGCATACGCACCCACCCCCTACGCATAAGCTGAAGAAGGCGCCTTTGGAAAAGATGTGATGGAAGGGCCGCCTTCGGGCCCCTGCCACCCGCGCTTTTGCACAGTTACAGAGCCCAGGGCACCAAGGCCCTGCTCTACGCTATGCATACAATCTTGCCAACCATTTTTGAAGATTGTGGCACCCGGATTGCGGCGACACCGCAGCCCCGAAGATGGCTACCCCGCTCCCACCTGCCCAAGTCTGTGGGAAAGAAGCATGGTACAGTGCGGCCAATGATGACCCCTACAATAATATCATACAACATGCACCACAGCAAAGTGGAGGGTCTCCTCCACACGCACGCATACAAGCGAACACACTGGCAAACACCGGCGAGCGCGCGCACACGCGCACATGCACCCACCTCCCTATGCATAAGCTGAAGAAGGCGCCTTTGGAAAAGATGTGACGGAAGGGCTGCCTTCGGGCCCCTGCCACCCGCGCTTTTGCACACTTACAGAGCCCAGTGCACCAAAACCGCATACGCACGGGGACTGGATGTAAAAACATGCACATCCTCGAAATGAAAGATAAGTAAAGACTGACAGACAGAGAAACACACAGACATACAGACAGAGACAGATCATTCATTTATTTATCTATTCATTATTTCTTTTTTTGTATTTATTTGTATATTTCTTTCATTACTTGTTTATCTTTCATTTCGAGGATGTGCATGTTTTACATCCAGTCCCGTGGGTATGCGGTTTTGTAACATTTGTCATCTGTTCCCACCAGCACACCATGGTTACTCTTGCCAAGAGAGAGAGAGAGAGAGAGAGAGAGAGAGAGAGAGAGAGAGAGAGAGAGGACACACGCATACACACACACACACACACACACGCACACACACACACACACACACTGACCCAGGTTGCCAAAAAGAAACCAGACAACAGTTCTCACTATAGTAAAAAATTTATTCTGTGACATTTAAAAATGTATAAACAAATACACTTTTTTAAACAACAAGCAATATTACTCCAACATATGTTCTTCAATGAAAAATAAATTTAAAAAATAATAAAATAAATAAAAAGCCCAGACCATTTGACACACTGTCCAAATTAGAATTTTCTTGTAATTTTTCTTGATTTCATTTTCAAAAAAATATAACAAAACCTTAAAGAGAGAGAGAGAGAGAGAGAGAGAGGAGAGAGAGAGAGAGAGAGAGAGAGAGAGAGAGATGGAGAGAGAGAGAGAGAGAGAGAGAGAGAGAGGAATACATAGGCACGTTTTACTTACTACTAGATTAAAACAAGACAAATATAAACAGCACTAATCTTTCAGAACAATTTTTCAAAAGAAAAGTTCAATGTGTTGGTGTGAAATCTGCCATCAATCTTCCAGCAGAAGATCAATACACAGATTTGCCACCAACATCATCTTAAGTCATTTCACAGAATATCAATGCCAATCACAGTTCAAGATTTCTTTTTGTTTTCAAATTTCATGCGATTTAAATAAAACAAACAAAACCACCTCTCCAGCACACTTTCAACACTATCATACAACATAGATTTTTTATGTCATTTCACAATTGATCTCATTATTCTTTCAAAAAATGAAAGAAAAAACAAACACACGCTCATTTATCCATTACTATAATAAAATCATTAAAATACTGACGCCAATCGCAGCACAAGCTTTCTATTTGTTTTCACATTTAAAGTGATCTAAAAATGAGATAATTTCTAACACTATTATACACCATGCATTTTTCTTGTAAATTTACATTTTTATCTCGTTCCTTAAAAAAAGAAAAAAGCCACACAGGCACATTTTACCCAATACTACACTTAACATACACTATTAGTCTTTCACATTCATTTTTCTTAAGATGTGTTGGTGTAAAATCTGCCATCAATCTTCCAGCAGAAGATCAATACACAGATCTGTCACCAACATCATCTAAAGTCATTTCACAGAATCGTAATGCCAATCACAGCACAAGTTAGCTTTTTATTTTCACATTTGATGTGATTTTTTTTTTAATTGAAATAAAAAACAAAACCTCTCGAGCACACTCTCAACCCTATTATACAACATTATACATTTTTCTTGTCATTTCACAAATGATCTCAATATTTTTTTAAAAATCAGACAGAAGAAAAAATCACTGGCACGTTTTATCCAATACTGGACATAAAATCACAAAATATCAATGCCAATCCCAACACAAGCATTTTTGTTTTCATTTTGATGTGACTTAAAAAAAATAAATAAAAAGGAAACCTCTCCACTGCATGTTCTACACTATTATACAACGTATATTTTTCTTGTAAATTCACATTTGATTTCATTACTTACTTAAAATAAAAAGAAACACCAATCACACCGGCAAATTTTATCCCACACTACACTTAAAATCATATACCAGTAGTCTTTCACATACATTTTTAAAAGATGTTGGTTGTAAAATCTGCCATCAATCTCCCAGTAGAAGATCAATACACAGATCTGCCACCAAAAAACCCCCCAAACAACCAAACAACAAAAAAACCTAGCAGTCACACTTTACATATATACATATCAATAGCAATCCGGCAAAGCTTGCTTTTTGTTTTCACATTTGATGTGAATTTTTTTTAAAAAAAGGATAAAAAACCCCTCTCACCCAAAAAGAAAAAACACACAGGCACATTTTATTCACTACTAAACTTAACACCATAATATACCATTAGTCTTTCACATGTATTTTTCTTAAATTGTGCTGGTGTAAAATCTGCCATCGATCTTCCAGCAGATCAGTACACAGATCTGCCACCAACATCATCTAAAGTCATTTCACAGAATAGTAATGCCAATCACAGCAAAGCTTTGTGTTTTCACATTTAATTGATTAAAACAATTAAAAAAAAGAAAGAAAACCTGTCTTCACTAACTTTCTACATCATCATACAACATGCTACATTTTTCTTTGCAATTTCCATTTGATCTCATTTAAGAATAAATAAGATAAAATAAAAATAAAAATAAAAAACAGGCACATTTTTGTCAATACTACACTTAAAATAATATGCCAGTAGTCTTTCACATACAGGTTTCGTAAGATGTGCTGGTGTTAAATCTGCCATCAATCTTCCAGCAGATCAATACACAGATCTGCCACCATCATCATCTAAAGTCATTTCACATAATATTAATTCTAACCACTGCATATTGTTTTTGTTTTCAAACTTCATTAAATTAAAAAGAAAAGAAAAAAAAAGCACAAAACCCCCACTTTCATTATGCAAATTTTTACAACCTGATATCAACTATTACATTTTTATTCTCAATTTATATTAATTTTGATCTCATTACCAAAGAAGATAAAAACCTCACACTTTACCCACTTTTTAAAAATCATATACCACTCTTTCACATACAGTTTTCCTAAAATGTGTTGGTGTAAAATCTGCCATCAATCTTCCAGCAGAAAATCAATACACAGATCTGTCACCAACATCATGTAAAGTCATTTCACAGAATATTAATGTCAATCACAGCACACGTTTTTATTTTTATTTTCACATTTGATGTGATTTAAAAATTAATGAATTAAAAAAAGAAAATCTCTTTGGCACACTTTCTACACTATTATACCACTTACATTTTTGTCAGTTTTCATTTGATCTCTTTACTTTTTTAAAAAAAAGACCAAAAACAAAGCAAACACACACATACACACATACACACAACACACACACACACACACACACACACACACACACACACACACACTTATCAATCACTATACACAATATTAAATACCATATCAATGTCAATCACAACACAAGCTTTCTTTGTGTTTTCACATTTGGTGTGAGTTAAAAAAAAAAAAAAAAAAAAAGAACAGAAAAAGAAAACATCATAGAGCAAACTTTCAACACTTTTATACAAAATGCTACCTTTTTGGGCAATTCATATTTTATCTATTTAAAAATAAAACACACATGCACACCACAACCACACCACACCACACCACACCACACCACACCACACCACACCACACCACACCACACTACACAACACACACACACACACACACACACACCACACACAATGTTGTGAAATGTTTGTTGTTGTTGTTTTATTTGTTTGTTTGCTTTTCCCCCTTTTCATTTCTTTGTTGGCTTTATTGTTTGCTAGGATTTCTGCTTTGTTTTTTGTTGGTTTTTGTTTTGTTTTGGATTTGATTTTTGCTATTGTTTGATTTTTTCTTTTCTTTTCTTAGATAGATGGCTTGATGGAAAAAACAGATCGCTGCTTACTCAATGTACCATCTGGAAATAAAAATTTGATTGATTGATTGATTGATTGATTGACACACACACACACTTTCTTAACTACTATACTTAAAATCATATGCCATTACTCTTTCACATACATTTTTCATAAAATGTTTTGGTGTAAAATCTGCCATCAATCTTCCAGCAGAAGATCAATACACAGATCTGCAACCAACATCATCTAAAGTCATTTAACAGAATATTAATGCCAGTCACAGCATAAGCTTTCTTTTTGTTTTCACATTTGATATCAATTTCTTTAGAGAGCAAAAAAACCCCCTCACTTTCCTTACATACTGTTTATAACGCTATACAAACTGTACATTTTTTTGGCCAATTTACATTAATTTTTTATCTCATTACCAAAAAAAGGGAAAAAGAAAGCAGTGTTCACTTTACCTACTGCTACACTTAAAATCATATACCAGTAGTGTTTCACATACATTTATGCTAAGATGAGTTTGTGTAAAATCTGCCATCAATCTTCCAGCAGAAGATCAATACACAGATCTGCCACCAACATCATCTAAGGTCACTTTACAGAATAGTAATTCTAACCACTGCATAAGCTTTTTTTTTTTTTTTTTTCAAATTTCATGTGATTTCAAAAAAAAAAAAAGCACAAATCACCCACTTTCATTATGCAAATTTTCACAACTTGATATAAACTATTTCATTTTTATTCTCAATTTATATTCATTTTGAACTCATTACCAAAAAAAAGAAAAGCTCCACACTTGACTCACTGCTATACCTAAAATCATATACTATTAGTCTTTCACATACATTTTTCATAAAATGTGTCAGTGTAAAATCTACCATCAATCTTCCCGTAGAAGATCAATACACAGATTTGCCACCAACACCTCATTTCACAGAATATCAATGCCAATCACAGCACAAGCTTTCTTTGTTTCCACATTTCATGTGATTTACAACAACAAAAAAGTAAAAGAGAAGAAAACCTATCAGGACACATTTTCTACACAAGTACACCACATGCTGTATCATTCTTTGCTGTTTACATCTCATTATTAAAAGAAAAAAGAAAAAAAAAAGAAACAAAACACAGTCACGTTTGTCCAATACTATACACAGAATCATTGGAATGTCAACGGCAATCACAGGAAAAAGGTTTTTTTGTTTTCATATTGGATGTGATTTAGATGGAAATTAAAAAAACAAAACATCGCCATACACATTTTCTACAACAATACACAAACTATTCAAAATGTTTTGCCAATTTACATAATTTTTATTGCATTACACTCCCCCCTCCAAAAAAAAAAAAAAAAGAAAAAAAACTAAAAAGAAAACACTCTTTACCCACTGCTATGATTAAAACCATATACCAATAGTCTTTCACATATATTTTCCAAGGATGTATTGGCGTAAAATCTGCCATCAATCTTCCAGCTGAAGATCAATACACAGTACAGATCTGCCACCAACATCATCTAAAGTCACTTTACAGAATATAATTCTAACCACTGCATAAGCTTTGTTTTTGTTTTCAAATTTCATGTGATTTAAAAAAAAATAATAAAGCCCAAAAGCTCATTTTTCATTACACAATTTTCACAACTTCATATAAACTATTACATTTCTATTCTCAATTTATATTAATTTTGATCTCATTACAAAAAAAACAACAACAAAAAAACCTAACACTTTACCCACTGCTATACATAAAATCATATACTAATAGTCTTTCACATACATTTTTCGTAAGATGTGTTGGTGTAAAATCTGCCATCAATCATCCAGCAGAAGATGAACACACAGATCTGCCACCAACATCATCTAAAGTCATTTCACAGAATAGTAATGCCAATCACAGCACCAGCTTTCTTTGTGTTTTCACATTTCATGTGATTTAAAAAAGAACAGAAAAGGGAAAACATCCTAGGGCACACTTTCAACACTTTCATACAAAATGCTACCTTTTTTGGCAATTCATATTTTCTCTCTTTATTTCACACACACCACACACACACACACACACACACACACACACACACACACACACACACACACACACACACACACACACACACACAACTTTCTTAACTACTATACTTAAAATCATAGATCTATGCCATTAGTCTTCCACATATCTACTTTGAAAGTTGTGTTGGTGTAAAATCTGCCATCAATCTTCCAGCAGAAGATCAATACACAGATCTGCCACCAACATCATCTAAAATCATTTAACAGGATACCAATGCCAGTCACAGCATAAGCTTTCTTTTTGTTTTCACATTTGATATCAATTTCTTTTGAAAGCAAATGAAAACCCATCACTTTCCTCACATACTGTTTACAACACTATAAAAACTGTTACATTTTTTTGGCCAATTTACATTGATTTTGATCTCATTACAAAAAAAGGAAAAAGGAAGCAGCGTTCACTTTACCTACTGCTATGCTTAAGATTATGTAAAAGTAGTCTTTCACATACATTTCTGCTAAGATGTGTTAGTGTAAAATCTGCCATCAATCTTCCAGCAGAAGATCAATACACATATCTGCCACCAACATCATCTGAAATCACTTTACAGAATATTAATACCAATCACAGCACAAGCTTTCTTTTGGTTTCCACATTTGATGCCATTTGAAATAATAATAATAAAATAAAGAAAAACCTCTTGGGCACACTTTCAACACTATTTTCCAACATTCTGCTATTTTGTGGGGGGGAGGGAATTCATATTTGATCTCATTATCTAACACACACACACACACACACACACACACACACACACACACACACACACACACACACACACACACACACCATCGTGTACATTATTCGTGAAAGAAATTTTTGATTCGACTTGACTTCACACACACACACACACACACAAACACACACACACGCACATGCACACACACACACACTTTACTACTCTACTCTACTCTACTCTACTACTCTACTCTACTCTACTCTACTCTACTGTACTCTTCTTAAAATCATAGACCAATTGTTTTTTACATACATTTTTGTAAGATGCGTTGGTGTAAAATCTGCCAATCTTCCGGCAGAAGATCAATACACAGATCTGCCACCACCAACATCATCTAAAGTCATTTCACAGAATATCAATTCTAACCACTGCACAAAACCTCCACTTTCGTTATGTAAAATTTTACAACTTGATATAAACTATTACATTTTTATTCTCAATTTACATTAATTTTTATCTCATTACCAAAAGAAGAAAAGAGAAAAACCTCACACATTACCCACTTTTTCAAAATCATACACCATTACTGTTTCACATACATTTTTCCTAAAATGTGTTGGTGTAAAATCTGCCATCAATCTTCCAGCAGAAGATCAATACACAGATCTGCCACCAACTTCATTTGAAGTCATTTCACAGAATATCAATGCCAATCACAGCACCGGCTTTCTTTTGGTTTTCACAGTTCATTTAATTTTTTTTTTTAAAAGATTAAAAAAAACAACCTTAGGCAAAATTTCATCACTACTATGAAATATGCTACCTTCTTTTGGGAAATTCATATTTAATCTCATTATTTCACACACTCACACACACACGCGCGCGCGCATCCCTATTTTCTTAACTACTGTACTTAAAATCGTATACCTATATTCTCTCACATGTATTTTTTGTAATATGTTTTGGTGTAAAATCTGCCATCAATCTTCCAGCAGAAGATCAATACACAGATCTGCCACCAACATCATTTAAATTCATTTCACAGAATATGAATGCAAACTACAACACTGGCTTTTAAAAAAAAAAATCTCAGTTGGTGTAATTTTTTTAGGAAAGCTAAACAAAAAAAATTAAACCCTCTCATTACACACTTTTTACATCATACACACTTTTCACACTATCATATAAACTATTATATTCATCTTGCCAGTTTACATTCATTTTTTATCTCATTACTGAAAAACCAAAAAGAAAAAAACAAAACACAGTCACACTTTACCAACTGCTATACCGAAAATCACATATCATCAGTCGTTCACATACTATTTTCGTTAAGTTGTGTTGATGTAAAATCTGCCATCAATCTTCAAGCAGAAGATCAATACACAGATTTGCCACCAACATGGCAATCATATGACAATCTTTGTTGTTCCTTTCACATTTAATGTGATTACAAAAAATTAATTAAAAAAAACAACTTTCCCAACACACTGTCCACACAATTACACAGCCTATATTTTCTCCCCAATCTTCATTTGACTCGATTAAAACAAAAAAAAAAAGAAAGAAAACCCTAGCAGGGACACTTTACATACCATAAGTCATACAGCATGAAGATGTGTTGGTGTAAAATCTGCCATCAATCTTCCAGCAGAAGATCAATACACAGACCTGCCACCAACATCATCTGGACTCATTTCACAGAATATCAATGCCAATCACAGCACGAACATTCTTTTTGTTTCCACAATAAGAAAATGATTTGGATTAAAAAAAGATTTTTTTTAACCTCTCCCTTACTTTCTACACCATAATACAACATACTACTTTTTTGTCAATTCATATTTGACATTATTTCGAAACAAAAACAAACACAGGCACACTATTGACTACTATATTTAAAATCATATACCATTACTCTTTCATACATACATTTTTCTAAGGTGGGTAGGTGTAAAATCTGCCATCAATCTTCCAGCACAAGATCAATACACAGATCTGCCACCAGCATCATCTAAAGTCATTTCACAGAATATCAATGCCAATCACAGAAAAAGCTTTCATTTTCGTTTTCACATTTGATGCAATTAATTTTTTTTTAAACCTCCTTGGGAACAAGTTCCAACACTACTAGATTTATACAACATGCTACCCCCTGTTTTTTGAAATTCATATTTAATCTCATTATTTAAAACACACACACACACACACACACACACACACACACACACACACACACACACACACACACACACACACACACACACACACACACTCTCTCTCTCTCTCTCTCTCTCACACACACACACACACAGGCCCATTCCCCACCCCCACTCCCCTCCCTCACACACACACACACACACACACACACCACACACACACACAGGCACATCCCCCCCCACTCCCCTCCCCCCCACGAACAGGCCCATTCCCCACCCCCCACTCCCCTCACACACACACACAACAGAGGCCCATTCCCCACCCTCCTCCCTCACACACACACACACACATACACACAAACATACACACACACCACAAACACACACACACAAACATACATACTCACTCACTCACTCACTCAGTCCCATGTCCCAAAGGACGTAGGGGGGACATGAGAGAAGACGCAACGGAGATCTTTTTCCATGCTTCACGGTCCTGTGTGGCTAGTAGGAGGCGTTGCAGGGGTTGGGCAGTCCAGTCTTTGATGTTGTCAACCCATGATTTCTTTTGGCGGCCTCTTCTTCTCTTGCCCTCGACTGTTCCTTGCAAGATGGTTTTTGCTAGGGTGTTGTGTCTTGTGGTGACCAAACCACATCAGCTTTCTCCTCTTTATGGTGGAGAGCAAAGGCTCTTGGGGGCCCACACGCTTTTTGATTTCCTCTTTCACATAGTTATTGGTCTTGTGTTCTTTGTATGATATTTTGAGGAGTCTTCTGTGGCACTTGTTCTCGAATGCTTGGATTCTTCTCTCTAACTCTGCTGTCAGAGTCCATGATTCACAGCCATATAGGAGGATAGATATTACGAGGGATTTGTAGAGGTGGTATTTGGTGCAGAAGCTGATGTTGTTGCTTCTGATGATCCTCTGGAGTCTGACTAGAGCAGATGTTGCTGTTGCAATGCGAGCTTTCACCTCATTGTTTGATGTGCCATCTTTTGTTAGGATGGAGCCTAAGTATTTGAATTGGCTCACCTCTTCCAATATTTCTCCATTCATCTTTATTTCCGTGCTGTCATTACTCGCGCTGTTGACCATGATCTTCGATTTCTCTGTACTGACCTCCATGCCGTATGCGCTCGCTCGGTCTGTTAGACTGTCTGTGAGGATTTGCAGTTCTTGTTTGCTGCTGCCCATGAGGTCAATGTCATCTGCAAATCTGAGGTTGCAAAGGGGTCTTCCACCAATGGAGATGGAAGTGTGGTGGTTTTGCAGTGTCTCTGTCATGATGTTTTCGAGGAAGAGGTTGAAGAGTACAGGTGAGAGAAGGCAGCCCTGGCGGACTCCAACCGTGGTCTTGAAGAACTCGCCCACGTGGTTGTTCATGAAAACTGCACTTCTTGCATTCTCGTACAGAGCCTTGATGACTTCAATTAGGCAGTTGTCAATGTTGAAGTGCCTGAGTACTTGCCAGAGGCCGTCATGCCATACCCTGTCAAAGGCCTTTTTGAAGTCTATAAAATTGTGGTACAAGTCTTTTTGGTGTTGGAGATGCTTCTCTATCAGAATTCTCAGGTTGAAAATTTGTTCCATTGTGCTGCGTTTTGGTCTAAAGCCCGCTTGTTCTTCTGCCAGGAGTTTTTCTGCTTGGTTTTTTCAGTCTGTTGAGGACTACCTGCAGCATGATCTTGCTAGGATGGCTTATGAGACTGATGGTTCTGTAGTTCTGACATTGCTTGAGGTTTCCTTTCTTTGGCAGGGGTATTACAAGAGACTGTGTCCATTCTTTTGGCCATTCTTTGGTGTCGTGGATCTTCTGACAAAGATCTGTGAAACATACATACACACACACACAAACACACACACACAAACACACCACACACACACACACAGGCTTATCCCCCCACCCACCCATCACCTACACCCACACCCACACCCACACACTTTCTTACCTACTATACTTAAAATCATATAACAATATTCTCTAACATATATTTTGTAAGATGTTTTGGTGTAAAATCTGCCATCAATCTTCCAGAAGACATGACAAATCTGCCACCAACATCATCTAGTTATTCACAGAAATGAAAGCAAATTACAGCACGGCTTTTTAAAAAAAAATTCCAGTTGATGTGATTTTTTAGGAAAGCTAACAAAAAATTTAAAATCAAAGACCATCTCCTTACACTTTTCACATCACACAATGTTCACAACATTATAAAAACTATATTCATTTATCTTACCAATTTACATTATTTTTAACTCATCACTAAAATAAAAAAAACAACAAAAAAAACAATCACACTTGACCCACTGCTATACTGAATGTATGCCATCGTTGTTTACATATATTTCTAAGTTGTGTTGGTGCAAAATCTGCCATCAATCTTTAGCAGAAGATTAATACAAGATCTGCCTGCCAACATATCTAAAGTCAATTTACAAAATATCAATACCAATCAAGCATATACATTCTTTTTGTTTACACAATAAAAAAAATTATTGATTTGGATAGAAAAATAAGAAAACAAAACCCCTCCCCTCACTTTCTACACCATAATACAAATACTACATTTTTTTGTGTCAGTTCCCATTTTGACATTATTTCAAAACAAAAACAAAAAAAACAACACAGGACATTATTACTACTATATTTAAAATCATATACCAGTACTCTTTTCAACATACATTTTTCTGAGGTTGTGTTGGTAAAATCTGCCATCAATCTTCCAGCAGCAGAAGATCAATACACAGATCTGCCACCAACATCATCTTAAGTCATTTCACAGAATATGAAAGCAAATTACAGCACCGGCTTTTTTAAAAAAAAAAAATTCACAGTTGATGTGATTTTTTAGGAAAGCTAACAAAAAAATTAAAAAATCAAAACCATCTCCTTACACTTTTCACATCATACACAATTTTCACAACATTATAAAAACTATATTACATTTACCTTACCAATTTACATTAATTTTTACCTCATCACTAAAATTACCAAAAAACAGAAAAAAAACAGTCAACACTTGACCCACTGCTATACCTGAAATGTATGCCATCGTTGTTTACATTCTATTTTCCTAAGTTGTGTTGGTGTAAAATCTGCCATCAATCTTTAGCAGAGGATCTAATACACAGATCTGCCGCCAACATCATCTAGTCATTTTACAAAATATCAATGCCAATCAAGCACAAACATTCTTTTTGTTTACACAATAAAAAAAATTATTGATTTGGATAGAAAATAAAGAAAACAAAACCCCTCCCCTCACTTTCACAACCATAATACAACATACTACATTTTTTTGTGTCAGTTCCCATTTGACATTATTTCAAAACAAAAACAAAAAATAAACCGCAGGCACATTAATCACTACTATATTTAAAATCATATACCAGTACTCTTTCAATATACATTTTTCTAAGGTGTGTTGGTGTAAAATCTGCCATCAATCTTCCAGCAGAAGATTAATTCACAGATCTGCCACCAATATCATCTACAGTCATTTCATAGAATATTAATGCTAATCACAGCAAAAGCTTTCTTTTCCTTTTCACATTTGATGTATTTTAAAAAAATTGTAAAAACCTCCTTGGGCACAAGTTCAACACTACTATACAACACACTACCTTGTTTTGGGAAATCCATATTTAATCTCATTCAAAACAGACACACACCTACACCCCCTCCACACACACACACACACACACACACACACACACACACACACACACACACACACACACACACTACACGCACACAACACACACCACACACACACACACCACACAGCACACACACACACACACCACACACACACACACACACACACACACACACACCACGCACGACCACGCAGCACACACGCACACACACTCACACACACACACACACCAACCACACACTCACCACCACCACCACCAACCCCACCCCCCCCACACACACACACAACACACATATTTTTTTTTCTTAACTGCCATACTTAAAATCATACACCAATATTCTCTTACATATATTTTTTGTAAGATGTGTTGCTGTAAAATCTGCCATCAATCTTCAGCAGAAATTCAATTCACAGATCTGCCACCAACATCATCTAAAGTTATTTTACAGAATATCAATGCCCATCACAGCACAAGGTTTCTTTTTCTTTTGACATTTGATGTGATTTTGAAGAAAAAAAATCTCTCCTTACTCACTTTTCACAACATTATTGAAACTATTACATTGTGTTTGCCAATTTACATTACATTTTGTCTCATCACCAAAAGAAAAAAGGAAAAATAAAAGTCACATTTTACCCACTGCTCTACTTAAAATCATAAAGCATTACTCTTTCACCTACATTTTTTCGAAAGTTGTGTTGGTGTAAAATCTGCCATCAATCTTCCAGCAGAAGATCAATACACAGACCTGCCACCAACATCATCTAAAGTCATTTCACAAAATGTTATTGCCAATCATAGCACAATATATTTCTTTTCAGATTTGTCGGATTTTTAAAAAAGCAAAAAAAAACCCCATCTTTCCTTACACTATTTACAACATGATACAAACCAATACGTTTTTTGTGGCCAATTTACATTCCCAAGCTTTCTATTTATTTTCACATTTGATGCGACTTTTAAAAAATTGAAATAAGAAACAAAACCTCTTCCAGTACACTGTCTACATTATTATACAACATACTGCATTTTTTGTCAATTTGCAATTGGTCCCATTTAAAAATAAATAAATAAAAAAAGGATTTAAAATATTTTTTTCAAAACCACAGGCACATTTATCCAATATATTGATAAACGCATTACAATATCAGTACCAGTCACGGCACAACTTTTTTTTTTGTTTTCGTATTTGCTGTGATTTTAAAAAATATTTATAAAAAAAATCTCCCGAAAAAAAAAAAATACAGGCACATTTCATTCACAACTATATTTACAGTCATATACCAGTAGGCTTTCACATACATTTTTCTTAAGCTGTGTTGGTGTAAAATCTGCCATCAATCTTCCAGCAGAAGATCAATACACAGATATGCCACCAACATGGCAATAATATGACAATCTCTGTAATGATTTTTACATGTAATGTGACTTTTTTAAAGGAAAGAAAAGACCCTTCTCCCCACACAGTGTCCTAACCATTATGCAACCTATAGTTTTCTCCCCAATCTTCATTTGACTCGATTTTAAAAATAAAATAAAAACCTCACAGGCACCTTTTGCACACCATAAGACATGATAATATAGTATGAAGATGTGTTGGAGTAAAATCGGCCATCAATCTTCCAGCAGAAGATCAATACACAGATCTGCCACCAACATCATCTAAATAATTTCACACAGTTTAATTCCAATCACAACATAAGCTCTCTTTTCAAACTTGAGGTGCTTTTAAAAATAAAGAAAACAAAAAAACCCATTTTCCTTACACACTTTCCACAACATTATGAAAATATACATTGTTTTTGCCAATTTACATTAATTTTGATCTCATCACCAAAAAAAAAAAGGAAAAAGAAAACTGTCACACTTTACCCACTGCAAAACCTAAAATCTTTTACCAATAAGTTTTTCACATACATTTTTGGTGTGTTGGTGTAAAATCTGCCATTAATCTTCCAGCCGAAGATGGAATAAGAAACAAAACCTCTCCAGACTCACCTTCTACATCATTATACGACATATTTGACATTCTTATGTTACATTCTTTATATTTATGTTATATTCTTATATTCAGATGACAAGATTGACAAAAACTGCATACACACGGAGACCAGATGTATAAAAGCACGCAAGTATTTATTCCACTATCCTTGATGTAAACACACACACACACACACACACACACACAATACACACACACACACACACACACACACACACACACACACACACACACACACACACAGAGTCATACCTCCTATACCTACCCCAGTCCTACAGTCCTAACTGCCTACTACACCCCCCCCCCTCCTCCAATCCTAGCACCTCTTTCCCTTAAGTTCACCACCACCTCCAACCCCCCAGAAGAAAAAAAAATTGCCACTGTGTCAGCCAGTAGCATGTCATCTCTCTGCCTTTGTGTCCACATGAGGGCCAGGGTTAGTGTACAGGTTAGGATTAGTATGCATGCAGAAAGGGGAAGGAAGCATGCAAAAAGGGGAAGGACAAAAAGGGGAAGCATGCAAAAAATGGGAAGAGCAAAAAGGGGAAGCATGCAAAAAGGGGAAGGGTTGCCAGTCTGTTGACTGGTCAGTGTTGCAGAGCATGTGGACACAGCAGGCTAGGATTTCAACCCGGAATCTCACGGCGTTATTTCCATTAAAAAAGGATTAAGCAAAAAAACAAAAAAACCCACGTAATTTGTTTTTAATTACGGACAAAAATAGAAAATGTAGGCTTACGAAATATCTATCACCATCACTCCCCCTCTTTTCTTCTATCCCCACTGATCCTGACTTGTGTCTTAACTCCTCCTGCCAACACCTTTTTTCCAGAATAATGCCCATGTCCCCTCTGACTACCACTCCTTATCTTCCCCCCCCTCCCCCCCCCCCCCCCCCCCAACACGCAGAACATCTTGCCCATACTTAAGTCCTGTTCCGCTTTTCTTAAGATTAGGCTATTGTGTGCCAGTGGGAACAGATGACAAGATTTACAAAACTGCATACATACGGGGACTGGATGTAAAAAAAAAAAGCACGCAAGTGCTTATTCCATTATCCTCTATATAAAAGATTTTTTAAAAAAATTTTAAAAATCAAACTCAAACACAGAAAACATCTTGCGCACACATTAAAACCCGTTCCTCTTTTCAGAAGAGTAGGCCATTTTGTACCCATGCTTATTCCATTATCCTCAAAATAAAAGAATAAAGAAATAGATAGCTATTTCTTTCCTTTTGTGTGGTATTTTACATGTAAAGACGAAAAATTGAAAACGACCTTGCACTACTATAACTTGTGTGTGTGTGTGTGTGTGTGTGTGTGTGTGTGTGTGTGTGTGTGTGTGTGTGTGTGTGTGTGGTGTGGAGTGTGTGAGAGAGAGAGGAGAGAGAGAGAGAGAGGAGAGAGAGAGAGAGAGACTCAGTGTTGTGTGTGTGTGTGTGTGTGTGTGTGTGTTGTGTGTGTGTGTGTGTGTGTGTGTGTGTGTGTGTGTGTGTGTGTGTGTGTGTAAGTAAGTCTTCAATTTTAACGTCTTTCCACTTTAAGTGATACCAGACGACCCTAAGATAGGAGACTGGATAGGTAAGAGAGAGAGAGGAGAGAGAGAGAGAGAGAGGAGAGAGAGAGAGAGAGAAGAGAGAGAGAGAGAGAGAGAGAGAGAGAGAGAGAGAGAGAGAGAGAGATCTAATGTGTGTGTATGCACTCGCGCGCCGGGTTTCAAGTGTGTGTGTGTGTGTGTGTGTGTGTGTCTGTGTGAGAAATAGTAACAGCAAATAAAAGGTATTATTAACATTAACAGATCAAGAAAAATATTGAACATTTAAAAATACCAAAAGAACTACAAGAACTACAATAAATGCCCTATAGGACTTAACAACAAACCTTTAGCAATGTCAAACGTTAGATTTACATTGTTCAAAACTTCGTCAATGGCATTCTCAGAAAAGGCAGGGAGATGATGTTTTAAGTTCTTACATTCAAGTATGATATGGGTATTTGAAATATATCCACCACATAAGCATTTAACATCCTTGCTGAATTTTGTCACGAAAGCATTTAATCTTATCCTAAAAAATAATGCCTTGAGTTTTCTCTCTTTGACAGCATTTGTACAAGCTCTAAATGATCAATGTACTCAACTATACTCTTCCCACTCGGAGTTGAATGTTGAGGCCGCCTGTTTTGCCGATGCTTTTCTGTAAATTTATTTAAAGAGTGTGTGTGTGTGTGTGTGTGGTGTGTGTGTGTGTGTGTGTGTCGTGCGTGCGTGCGTGCGTGGTGCGTGCGTGCTGGTGCGTGGTGCGTGCGTGCGTGCGTGCGGACGTGCTGTTGTGTGTGACAGCGAAATCCTCTGCAGGACGGCGAAGTCCTCTGCAGCGACGGCGAAGTCCTCTGCAGCGACGGCAAAGTCCTCTGCAGCGATGGCGAAGTCCTCTGCAGCGAGGCAAGTCCTCTGCAGCGACAGCAAAGTCCTCTGCAGTGACGGTGAAGTCCTCGATGGTGTCGGTGTCCTCCTCCTGCCAGAATACACGTTACAATCGTCAATACATATATATCAGTATTCACTGTATATTTTTCAGGGGGGGGGGGGGGGGGGGGAGGTTATTCCTCGGCTAGAGCTCCCAGGTTAACCACTGCTCATAGTTTGCATACAGAAGCGTTCTTGCATGTTTTTCTGCAAATGAAAATAAGAATTAAGGTGTGGGAAATGGCAGCCTGGGTCTGTGATACTGATTTGGACTATCTTATGTTCTCTTGTTGGTTGTTTTTAGCTATGCTTGCTTGTGGAGTACATTCTGGATGAGGAGTTTGCATGTATGACTTTTTCGAGTACTTCACCATAAAGGCAACCATACTCCAACTTCAGAGGGGGGGGGGGGGGGTTCCTCCTTTTAGAGTGCAGGAATTTTTGCTACACCTTGTCATGGCTGAAGACAATCTCGACACACCATTTTAAAAATCTAACACTATGTCAGTCTAGACCTTGGCTACTAGCTCACATCAATAACTGATAAAGCTTTGGCCTGGGCCAAAAAAAGAAATCAATGAAATTTGATGTTACCTCGTCACGTCCTGGTAACTGACATGTGGTGCCGGATGGGCGTGTCTGGTCTTTGGCATTCGACCCCAGTCCTGGAACTCCTGAAAGCAGTGAAGAAGTCATCAGTGAGCATTATTCGCTAGAATTTACTTTTAATTTTACTTTTTTTTTTAATTGAATCTTTGATAAGTCAGTTTTAAAATGATGGAAAAGTTGTAAGTGGTTGCCTGCACTTGTTTTCCTCCACTACTTTTTCCTCAAGTCATCAGTAGAGGGGAAAATGTTCACAGCTCTGTTAGCTTAAACCCTACTTCATCTTATCCCTTAAATAATAGATTAACATGAAAAAGACCTGTCACATTTCCTATTTTGATTTACTAGTTCAAATCAAAGGATTTAGTCTGGTCAATTTGAGGACAAAAACACCTTCATAAGTACTTTTTAAAAACGTACCATATTCCAGATTCACTCCCGTTTGCTTACATTTGAAATAATAGCACTTTGGAAACAAAAATTCATATTCACTCAAAGATACACATTCTATCTTTAGTTTTCCAGGCCCAATTACAACAAAGAAAACATACCTTTCTTTAAAACCATAGCAATACCACTCTTCCAGAAAGGACCCCAGTTCACGATGGCGGCCACTGCACACGGGGTCCTCGGTTCCAGTCTCACAGCCCCTGAAAGCAAAGGAGTCCCAATCAGTACCACTGAAAATTCTGCTGGTTTTCTTGGACACACATGACAGTCACCTGACATTGTTACTTTAAAAGGGGCTGAATTAAGGATTATTATCTGAAAAGTGTACCATACAGCCCAGTTTCTTTAAAAACAGTGATGAACAGTAACAATACACACGATAAAAAATAAAACGAACTGAAGTTTAGACCAGGCGAAGATCCCCGTCAGTAATTATTGAATAGAAGTAGAGAATGGGTGCAAATATGAAGTTTCAAGCCCCCCCCCCCCCCCCCCCCCCCCCCCCCCCCCCCCCCCCCCCTTCCTCCCTTTGCGTTGCTTAGAAGAGCACGAACAAAATTAACAGAATAAACAGTAATGTGTAGAACTAATGGACACAGGACTAACAAAGAAGAAAAAGACAGGACAGAAAAAGTATCAGACGAATAACAAACAGTGAAACCTGAATCCTGTATTTATAAAAAAAATTGATCAATTGTCGCTATACAGATATTCATGTACTATCTACTATCTGTCCCTGCCTTCAACAACCACAAAATACCCATCACCCCATCAAAGCCTATAAACTTCGTGCGCGCGCGTTTGCGTGTGTGTGTGTGTGTGTTGTGGTGTGAGAGTGAGAGTGATGGGGAGTGAGTGAGTGAGTGAGTGAGTGAGTGAGTGAGTGAGTGAGTGAGTGAGAGAGTGAGTGAGTGAGTGAGAGAGAGAGAGAGAGAGAGAGAGAGAGAGAGAGAGAGAGAGAGAGGAGAGAGAGAGAGAGAGAGAGAGAGAGAGAGAGAGGAGAGGAGGGAGGCAGGCGAGGCGAGGCGAGGCGAGGCGAGGCAAGGCAAGGCAAGGCAAAGTATTTTATTAGAGGATAATAGATAAGCACTCGTGTGCTTTTTAACATCCAGTCCCCGCCCTTTTCAGGGATACATCAAGATGAAAAGATACTAAACAATAAAACTTTACGCAGTACCAAACAACACACAAGAATAAGGACACTATATATGATAAGGTAATAAAAATGCACTCGATCGGAAGACAAAAATCAGAAGTCACACTAAAAAGATTTTGATTATGGAAGAATAGAGAAGTGTTAATAGGTAAAGAGCAAACAAGAGAACAAGATGAAATAAACAACTGAAAACATCAATCCACCACCATCTGTCAAAAGTTATACATGTGATATAAATCATACATTTGGATAAAAAGGGGAAGAGAGAGAGAGAGAGAGAGAGAGAGAGAGAGGAGAGAGGAGAGAGAGAGAGAGGAGAGAGAGAGAGAGAGAGAGAGAGAGGAGAGAGAGAGAGAGAGAGAGAGAGAGAGAATTTTTTATTTGTTAAAGCTGTCACTGGTTGTATGTATAATAGCAGCTTGCATGGAAGCACTTTGATTTGTTTTACAAGATATAGCGCTATGTAAATTCCATGTAGATTCTATCGTTTTTTTTATATTATATTTTCATAATCATCATTATTATTCTCATTAGTACTTACAGTGCAAGGTCTTGATGGGGGAGAATTCTCCAGACGACAGCCCAACGTCAGAGGAAAATTTCTATGTGGTCCACATGACACTGCTCGTTGCTAAAGCGATGACTCCTCACATTGGTTCACATGACACAGCCCTGTTGCTATAGCGATGACTCCTATTTGGTCCATATGACACAGCTCCGTTGCTATAGCGACGACTCCTATGTGGTCCACATGACACAGCTCCGTTGCTATGACGATGACTCCGATGTGGTCCACATGGCACAGCTCCGTTGCTATAGCGATGACTCCTATGTGTCCACATGGCACAGCTCCTTTGCTATAGCGATGACTCCGATGTGATCCACATGATGACTAACCAGGCCAGGACTCGTGTCGAACAATGGGTGGGAAGGAAAAAAAAATGAAGGAAATGTTTGGAAAATGTGAGGGGACGGCAGAGTCACACTCCCTCAGAACCACTGTCCCAAAGATGAAGTCACACTCCCTCATGACCTCTGTCCCAAAGATAAGGTAACTCTTCCTCATCACCAACATCTCCAAAGCCTCTGTAAGAGGAGTCACTGTTCGGACACCAAGACATCACTGCCACCATGACTGCTCTCATTCAAACAAACAAAAAATCAAAAACAAACAACAAATAAAAAATAGATTTTAAAAAAAAAGAAAAAAGATTGCTCTCCTTCGATCTCTTGCACTATTTTGTCCCTAGTTTAAAAATGTAGTTTACTCTTTTGTGGCCAATTTTATTTTTTAACAAATTTTATTTTCTACTGCTATGCTAGTTTTTGGTTTTATTTCCTATTTTATCATGCTTGGTAGAACGTTTTTAGATTTTATTTTAAATTTTATTTTTAGATTTAATTTTTAAATTTTATTTTTAAACTTTATTTCATTTATTTTAGTCTGTCCTATTCTATTCTATTTAATTCTATCTTTTTTAGCAAGGATCGGAGATGCAATCAGAAATGTGGAGCCCAGTGATCGTTCAAAGGCAACTGACAGAACTGTTCAACTGACACTCACTCACATACTCTCTGTCTCTGTCTCTCAGTCTCAACACACACACACACACATGCACGCACGCACGCATGCACGCACGACGACGCACGGACGCACGCACGCACACACACACACATACACACACTACACACACACACACACACTGTTCAGTTCAATGGCAAAGACATCTCCGACAAAGAACTTCGCCGACAAAATCTGCACGGGCGGGACCCATGAGCAGTGAGAACTTCGGGTGATAGCAGAATATCCCCATTCAAAGAACTTTGGGGATAGCAGAATATCCCCATACAAAGAACCTTCGGGATAGCAGAATATCCTTCATTCTGAAAACTGAGGTCGAGCATTTTCATGATCAAAAAGCCATGGACACAAAGCTCTATAAAGGCTTCGTGGAAACATTTCCTTCCTCCATTCCCAAAGGCCCAACCCAGCTAAAAACCAATGTGGATCACAACATGAAGTTTGTGGCCAGAAGGTCCGAGGTTGCTGGTTAGTATCTGATGACAAAAAAAAAAGTAAAAAATATTACCGTAATTAAAGTTAGAGTAGAAGGGGTGTGTGTGTGTGTGTGTGTGTGTGTGTGTGTGTGTGTGTGTGTGTGTGTGTGTGTGTGTGTGTGTGTGTGTGTATTTTATTCTTTTATATCAAGGATAATGGGATAAGCACTCATGTCAGGGTTCGCGCTAGGATTTTTAAAAACCGGTACTGCGAGTTGCCATTTCAGAGACATCTTGACCAACTCCCCCAAAATCGGTCCCCAGAAAATAAAATCCGGTAGGCCTACATACTGTGAACAAAACGAAACTAATCAGTGAGGGGGTGGGGGAGGGGGGGATTGTTGGGCAGCAAAACAAAATCTAAATTGAACGCGAATCTCTCAGACTTTGACTGCCGTGCTGCTTGCTGCCACTCGCTTCTTGGGCACGAAGCCACGAAGGAAATAGGATTTTTTTTCTAGCGCCTGTGTCACCATCTGTGTCAGTCTGTTGTTTGCATGGCATCATTCGTGTGACATATTCTTCTTTCTTGTTTCTATGCTTAGCGCTCATCTAGATCTTTGTTCAATTTAGATTTAGTTTTCGACTCTTTCTCAAAGCAACGCGCAAATTCATAGTCATAGACCCTCCGCTTTTCGCTTTTCGTAAGAGCAGGCCATCGTGTCGGTGGGAACGGATTACATTTACAAAACTGCATACACACGGGGACTGGATGTGAAAAAGCACAGGAGTGCTTATTCCATTATCCTCGATATAAAAGATTAAAAGAATACAGAATAAATAAATCTATGCCCCATTTACTCATTGTGAATGGAAGTCGCTGTCATGCCGAGAAGATCGCGAAGCTCTATTCTTTCACAGTAAAGCTTGCTGTTCTGCCTGCTAGGCTAATGAGGCTGGCGCTAAAGATGTTCGTAGGAAGGGGTGGGAAGGGGTAGGTGCGGTAAGCACAGTACAGGCCCATGACAGACTGTCAGAAAATGTCACTTCAGCCTTTTTTTTTTTGAGACGGAAGTCTAATCGGTCACAGGCAAACAGAATCGGTACGCGGTACCAGCTGCTTCGAACATTTTCGGTATTCCCTGTTTACAATCGGTAAAATACCGACAATTACCGGTTATCGCGAACCCTGCATGTGCTTTTTCATCCAGTCCCCGTGTGTGTGCAGTTGTGTAAATATCTGTTCCCACCATACATAATGGTTTACTCTTACGAAAAGTGGAACAGGATTTAACGTGTGCGCAAGATGTCCTGCGTGTGTTCGCACACGGGGCCTCGGTTTACAGTCTCATCCGAAAGACTTCCGGGGAGAGAAAGACTTCTGGGGAGAGTGGAGTTAGCGCTGATGTTAACTCCAGGGGAAAAATCCCCTCCAACAGGAATCGAACCCGGGTCGTCAAATTGCCATCCAATGTTCTGACCACTAGAGTGTGTGTGTGTGTGTGTGTGTGTGTGTGTGTGTGTGTGTGTGTGTGTGTGTGTGTGTGTGTGTGTGTGTGGCGCGTGCGTGCTGTGTGAGGGAGAGACAGACATACAGACAGACAGAAAGACAGACAGTAGGTGAGTACGTGAGAACGAGTGTTTTGAGTACGTGTCTGTGAGTACGTGTATATTTATAAACACACGCAGAAAATCAAATATGCAAGTTAAAGATCACATAATGACAGCAATCCCAGAAGTCAGAATGTGGCGACCTAAATGATTGAGGGCAGGGGGGGGGGGGGGGGGGGGGACGGTCGCGGAGGATGGGCTTGTAGGTCAACAGGCCTTCATGACCAGTGGTATGTAAGGAAATCTTCACATTTGTCCCCCTCCCCCCTCCCCCACTTATTCTCTCTCAACCACAAAGGCTTTGATTACATTACGATAAAACCAATCAGTAACTTCTGTGTGTTTTTATTGATTTTTTATTCTATTCTTTTATATCAAGGATAATGGGATAAGCTAGCACTCTTGTGCTTTTTACATCCAGTCCCCATGTGAATGCAGTTTTGTAAATATCTATTCCCACCTGCACACGATGGGACTACTCTTACGAAAAGCAAGCGGAACAGGATTTAACGTGTGCCCTAGATGTTCTGCGTGCGTTCACACACGGGGCCTTGGTTTATAGTCTCATCCCAAGTACTTTGGGGGAGAGTGGAGTCAGCACTGATGTTAACTCCAGGAGAAAAGTCTCCTCGACCAGGAATCAACCGGGTCGTCAAATTGAGAGGGCAATGTTCTGACCACTAGGCTATCCCATCCCGTGTGTGTGTGGTGTGTGTGTGTGTGTGTGTGTGTGTGTGTGTGTGTGTGTGTGTGTGTGTGTGTGTGTGCACCGCGCAAGCGTGCGTACCCGCACGCAAGCTCGTGTGTGCATGTGCGCGTTTGAAGTACTGTCACGTCAAAACTGCCCACCTACATTTTGAAGTTAAAAATCTATGTCCACAAAAGACATTCACCATTGGGAGTCTTTAGCATGTAGGTATACATAGAATGGAAAATATCACTAACCATTGTATGGAATGAAACCATCTGCACGCAGATTATCACCTCCAGTGGATTCCGAACTTGTGGGAAGAGGGCAAAGCAGACCAACTGGCGGTACAAATCAAGGCACTCTCAAATGAAAACATGAGTTCGTGTTCAAATCATAACCGGAACGGTTTTCTGCGCATGTCACTTACAAGGGTCGGATAACTCTGCGGTCAATTGGCAGTAGGCAGCTAGTTCTATATTTGGCCAAAAAGCCACGAGCTTTGACAAATTGGAATTTTTCCAACAGGATACTTGCAAAATTGCGAGTACAATAAACGTGCAGGCATTTGATTCATACACTTTTTTTTCTCAAAAAAACGCATCCCCTTTATTCTGTTAACCTTTATACGTTTTTCTGATTTTTGGTAATACTTTCATTACTTGTCTGTTAGTTGTGCACATGAAAGTGGAGAGGAGGGGGGGGGGTGTGGAGTAGAGTGGGAGGGGAAAGTAGAAGGGGAGAGGGAGGGGTGTTCTGCCTGACTCCCTTTAGTAGAAAAATCCAGTTTACATAATTTTTTTTTCTTTCATGATTTCGATGATCAGGAGAGATTACCAACAGGCCCTCTGTCATATTATGCTGACCACAGAGCAAGCTTTAAGCAGCCAATCTTGACAATTCCCTATGGATTGGTGGTCTAGAGGTAAGGTGCCTGCCTAGAAAGCAAAAAGTCTGGTTTGGGCCCAAAACTTTTCCCCCTTCCATTAAACCATGTTGTGGTCTGGGTGCTAGTCTTTCAGATGAGACGATAAACCGAGGTCCTGTGTGTTACACATAATAATTTAGTGCACATAAGAGAACCCACAGGAGCAAGAGGGTTACCCCTGGCAAAATTCTGCAGAGAAAAAACACTCTGAAAGTTGCAGATAGGAAAAAGAAAAAAAATTCATGGGTGGAGCTGCACTTGTGGAGACACGCTCTCCCCGGGAAGAGTAGCCCGAATTGCATCTGCTGTGAATTAAAGTGGTCTAAAATGAAATAAATAAAAATAAATAAAGGCCCTGAAAGACTATTGACCAGCTTTTCTCCTTAAGACTCATCTTCCATCAAATCTTGGTAACATAACTCTGATTTTTTTTAAACCACTGAATGTCACAGCAGATTTCTTTGCCTGAAATTGGGGCTGCTCTCCCCAGGGAGAGAGAAGTGTCGCCACAAGCGCACCCGATTTGCTGCGTCCTTTTGGTAAAAAAAAAAGTATCAGATTTTATTTTCAGGTCTTCCAATGCAAAGTTTTTGGGTGTTGAACTTCTCAGTACATATTTGGGACATGCAAGTTTTCGGTAGGATTATTCATCTAACCGCAGTATTTCGACTTCATATATATGCTGATGACCTAGCATTACTATCAACAACCAAAGTAGGTCTTCAAACTAAATTGAATAAACTTCAAGAATACAGTTCAAACTGGGGCTTAAAGATAAACAAAACCAAAACAAAGGTAATAGTCTTTACGAGATCACCACCTAAAATTCCCATACATTTTAAGTGTGGAGAGCATGTAATTGAAACAGTAGAAACTTACAAATATCTAGGTGTCATCTTTCATCAGAATGGTAAGTTTCAAGCAACACAAGAACATTTAGTAAAACAAAGTAATAAAGCATTGTACGCCTTTAAAAGAGCAGTTCATGGACAAAATTTAAAGACTACTATAATAATGCGTTTATTTGACTCATTAATAACTCCTGTTTTAACTTATGGAGCAGAAGTTTGGTTTCCTTTTTGTTTTCATGGGGAGACAGAATTTCATATTGATGAATTGTTCAAGACATGCTTATCAAATCAGTTTCTGTATGAAACTTTTCATATAAAATTTTGTAAACAAATACTGGGAGTTCATAAAAAAAGCATTGGTACTACCCACTCTGGGTGAATTAGGAAGATTTCCACTGACTCTTAAAATCATATGCCAGATAATATCCTTTTGGATTCATTTAACAGAATCAAAACCAAACTCTTATATTAGAATAGTATACGATTATTTGTATCAGACGAATACATGTGATAAATGGATCAATACAGTAAAAAATATCCTTTACACAATTGGGTTTAAACATGTGTGGAAAAACCAGAGTACTTTTGATGTTCATTGGTTAAGTTATGCTGTTCAAAGAAAGCTTCAGACTATGTATAAAACATTCAGGAACTACCAGAAAAAACAGTTTGCAAAACTAAAATTTTATGATTTTGTAACCAAGGAATACAGACTGGAACCATATCTTATTAACTATGAAAACAAAACTCATAAAAATACTTTTTGTAAATTTCGCTTAAGCTGTCACGATTTAATGATAGAGAAAGGGAGACACCAAAATATGCCCAGAGAGGACAGAAAATGTAAATTTTGTAACAAAATAGAAGATGAATTTCATGTACTCGATGAATGTGTGTTATATGATGAACTCAGAAACAATTTGTTATTCAAAGTTAAAACCAAAGACAAAGAACGTAAAAAACATATAGATAAGGTAAGCGACATAATCGCAGTTGATATATATCAAGCAGATATCATTAGATATGTGAATGAATGTTTTGAGAAAAGAGAAAAAGAGGAGAAGAATGCAACATGTTTTTAGTGGACATCATTTTGGGCAGAAAGATAATTAAAACTGATGTTTGTTTTGTTGTGTCAAATAAGTCTGCATGACTTAAATGGCAATAAAATATTTTGAATCTTGAATCTTGAATCTTGTGTCAATTGCTGATGCAAGAAAAGGTACACCAAGAGTAAGCTTGTATGCTTTACAATCTATACTCTGAAACTTCCTCAGTAAATATTTTGGAGCATTAGAAAAGACTTCTTGTCTATATGATAATTTTGATCTGATTACTGATGTCCATAAATGTTTAAGGATTTGCATATCTTGCCTTTAATAGCATACTGCTTACAAATAATTTTCAGGAGAAATAAGCTTTTTCTTGCTTTAGTTAGATTGTACTAAGATGGGTATTTCATATCAACTTTGATGTAAGAAATACACCTAAACATTGTTGTAAAGAAACACACGACAGACAACCTTCACCAATAACCACAATGAGACATACAAAGGAAAGAAACATCATTTAAAAAAAAAAAAAGCACAATAAAATATTAAAGAATGAATTGCCACCGAATGGTCTAAGAGAGAGAACTAGCGCATAGGATACCCAATGTACGGTTGTTTCCCTTACACTGTATATTCAGTTCAGCTGCAACCTGTTAGCAACAATAACAAAATGATGATAATGGTTGTGTGATCGTTCAAAATTAAAGATGTTTTGATTGATTGATTGATTGATTGATTGATTGAACACACACACACACACACACACACAAGAAAACTCCTCTCACACACACACACACAAACTCACATACACCACACACACACACACACACACACAACACACAACACTCACAACACACACACACACACACACACACAACACACCACACACACACACACACACACACCACACCACACACACACACACACACACACACACACACACACACACACACACAAAACTCACACACACACATACACACACACCACACACACACACACACACACACACACACACACACACACACACACACAACACATTCCATCTTTTCTGGCTCACATTCTAAAATAAGGTACACAAAAGATTCTGGGTCATCGAAGACATTGCTCTTTTGGATCAAGCTTAATCGTCTCAAGACATCCACTCACACAGTCGATCTGCCATGAGTATTTGATGAAATGGTGTGCATATTTTGATAATCGAGGATTGTACTTCACAAAAGAAACATGGTGAGAAGTGTCAATGGTACAATTTAGTTAACACAAAATTGTAAAAGCCAAATGCCAGCAGGATTCCACTGTGAGCTAGCCCATTCCGCTTCACAGGGGTGAAAGTAAGGCCGCAGGACGCCTGGCATGCAACTGGCATACTGTTTATGGAAGCTGTTTCCCCTGCCCACTATTGGGATGGTCTCCTAAACTCCCGGTCAGCTAAATTTAGAACGTGGCAGCAAGGCCAGAACAGTGTTTTGGGTAGGGATAAATAACGCTTTATATCAAGAGTTGCCCAAGATTCCCAACTTGGCCTCCAACAGATTTCAAATAAAGACATATCAAAGTTTCAGAATCCGTTAAAAAACCTAATATATATCACAACACAAAGTTTATCGAATTTACAATACCTCATGCTCCGACTATATTGGCAGAGTGTGTGTGCCTATACAAAGGGCCAGGCTGAACACTAAAAAAAAAAAAATAAAGATCTACATCAATCCTACACACAGACGAAAAAGTACTTACTGTCTGATGTACTGCAAGAATGTTTAGATTCAACACACTACCCAAGCAGCAAACAACACTGTGTGCAGATGTTTATCAGGGGAGGGGATGGAGAGAGCTCCAGCTGCTGTTGATGGTAGCAGGGCACGGCAAACTGAAAACATGGTGGCCAGGGGACAGGGAGGGTAGGGGATGAGGATTTCCCGCACTTTTAGATAGGTTTATAAGGGCAGAGCTGTTTGCAAGGAGTTTTTATATACAGTGCCAATTCTGTGTTGGTGGTGCGCCTTTCTGATTGGTGGTGATTTCAGTAGGGTGTGTGTTGTGTGTGTGTGTGTGTGTGTTGTGTGTTGTGTCACATCTTTCGAAGTGGGACTTATACTTATGCATGGGCGGGTGTGTACGCGTCCGCGTGTGCATGCGGTCGCTAGTGTATATGTGTGCGATATTTTTGTGTTTGCCCCTGTGGCGGAGACCCTACACTTTCTGCATACTACAGAGCACACACCCTCCCATGAATAAGAGCTAAAGAAGGAGAAGCATTGTGACGCAAACGCCGTTTTCGGGACCTTGCCGCCCGCACTTTTCCGCCCTTCCAGAGCCCAAAGTACTACGACCGTATTCTACACTATGCAGACAAACTGGACAACCACTTTGGATGTGTGTGGCGCTGGAATTGTGGCGACACCACGGCCCGGAAGATGGCAACCCCGCTTGTGCAGAGCCAAGTTTGGCGCCTAGAAACAGAGTACAGTGCACGCAAAAATCACCCCTACAGCACCATCCAATAATAATTTCATAACAATATCATGCACCACAGTAATCTGGGGGGTCCCCTCCACACGCACAAACACAAAAAACCGCACACACAAACACCGGCGAACGCACTCACGCGCGCATGCATATCCACCCTCCCATGAATAAGAGCTAAAGAAGGAGAAGCACTGTGACGCAAACGCCGTTTTCGGGACCTTGCCGCCCGCACTTTTCCGCCCTTCCAGAGCCCAAAGTACTACGACCGTATTCTACACTATGCAGACAAACTGGACAACCACTTTGGATGTGTGTGGCGCTGGAATTGTGGCGACACCACGGCCCGGAAGATGGCAACCCCGCTTGTGCAGAGCCAAGTTTGGCGCCTAGAAACAGAGTACAGTGCACGCAAAAATCACCCCTACAGCACCATCCAATAATAATTTCATAACAATATCATGCACCACAGTAATCTGGGGGGTCCCCTCCACACGCACAAACACAAAAAACCGCACACACAAACACCGGCGAACGCACTCACGCGCGCATGCATATCCACCCTCCCATGAATAAGAGCTAAAGAAGGAGAAGCACTGTGACGCAAACGCCGTTTTCGGGACCTTGCCGCCCGCACTTTTCCGCCCTTCCAGAGCCCAAAGTACTACGACCGTATTCTACACTATGCAGACAAACTGGACAACCACTTTGTGTGTGTGGCGCTGGAATTGTGGCGACACCACGGCCCGGAAGATGGCAACCCCGCTTGTGCAGAGCCAAGTTTGGCGCCTAGAAACAGAGTACAGTGCACGCAAAAATCACCCCTACAGCACCATCCAATAATAATTTCATAACAATATCATGCACCACAGTAATCTGGGGGGTCCCCTCCACACGCACAAACACAAAAAACCGCACACACAAACACCGGCGAACGCACTCACGCGCGCATGCATATCCACCCTCCCATGAATAAGAGCTAAAGAAGGAGAAGCACTGTGACGCAAACGCCGTTTTCGGGACCTTGCCGCCCGCACTTTTCCGCCCTTCCAGAGCCCAAAGTACTACGACCGTATTCTACACTATGCAGACAAACTGGACAACCACTTTGGATGTGTGTGGCGCTGGAATTGTGGCGACACCACGGCCCGGAAGATGGCAACCCCGCTTGTGCAGAGCCAAGTTTGGCGCCTAGAAACAGAGTACAGTGCACGCAAAAATCACCCCTACAGCACCATCCAATAATAATTTCATAACAATATCATGCACCACAGTAATCTGGGGGGTCCCCTCCACACGCACAAACACAAAAAACCGCACACACAAACACCGGCGAACGCACTCACGCGCGCATGCATATCCACCCTCCCATGAATAAGAGCTAAAGAAGGAGAAGCACTGTGACGCAAACGCCGTTTTCGGGACCTTGCCGCCCGCACTTTTCCGCCCTTCCAGAGCCCAAAGTACTACGACCGTATTCTACACTATGAGACAAACTGGACAACCACTTGGATGTGTGTGGCGCTGGAATTGTGGCGACACACGGCCCGGAAGATGGCAACCCCGCTTGTGCAGAGCCAAGTTTGGCGCCTAGAAACAGAGTACAGTGCACGCAAAAATCACCCCTACAGCACCATCCAATAATAATTCATAACAATATCATGCACCACAGTAATCTGGGGGGTCCCCTCCACACGCACAAACACAAAAACCGCACACACAAACACCGGCGAACGCACTCACGCGCGCATGCATATCCACCCTCCCATGAATAAGACTAAAGAAGGAGAAGCATGTGACGCAACGCCGTTTTCGGGACCTTGCCGCCCGCACTTTTCCGCCCTTCCAGAGCCAAAGTACTACGACCGTATTCTACACTATGCAGACAAACTGGACAACCACTTTGGTGTGTGTGGCGCTGGAATTGTGGCGACACCACGGCCGGAAGATGGCAACCCCGCTTGTGCAGAGCCAAGTTTGGGCCTAGAAACAGAGTACAGTGCACGCAAAAATCACCCCTACAGCACATCCAATAATAATTCATAACAATATCATGCACCACAGTAATCTGGGGGGTCCCCTCACACGCACAACACAAAAAACGCCACACAAACACGGCGAACGCACTCACGCGCGCATGCATATCCACCTCCATGAATAAGAGCTAAAGAAGGAGAAGCATGTGACGCAAACGCCGTTTTCGGGACCTTGCCGCCCGCACTTTTCCGCCTTCAGAGCCCAAAGTACTAGACCGTATTCTACACATGCAGAAAACTGACAACCACTTTGGTGTGTGTGGCGCTGGAATTGTGGCGACACCACGGCCGGAAGATGCAACCCCGCTTGTCAGAGCCAGTTTGGCGCTAGAACAGAGTACAGTGCACGCAAAAATACCCTACAGCACATCCAATAATAATTTCATAACATATCATGCACCACAGTAATCTGGGGGGTCCCTCCACACGCACAAACACAAAAAACCGCCACACAAACACCGGCGAACGCACTCACGCGCGCATGCTATCCACCCTCCCATGAATAAGAGCTAAAGAAGGAGAAGCACTGTGACGCAAACGCCGTTTTGGACCATTTCGCCTTCAGAGCCCAAGTTACGACCGTTCTACACTATGCAGACAAATGGACACCACTTGGATGTGTGTGGCGCTGGAATTGTGCGACACCACGCCCGGAGATGGCAACCGCTTGTGCAGAGCAAGTTGCGCCTAACAGAGTACTGACGCAAAATCACCTACAGACCTCCAATAATATTTTACAATTCATGACCACGTAATGGGGGGTCCTCCACAGCAACACAAAAAAGCACACAAACACCGGCGAACGCACTCACGCGCGCATGCATATCCATCCATAATAAGAGCTAAGAAGGGAAGCATGTGACGCAAGCGTTTTCGGGACCTTGCGCCACTTTTCCGCCTTCAGAGCCAAGTATACGCGTATTCTACTATGCAGACAAACTGGACAACATTGGATGTGTGTGCGCGGAATTGGGCGACACCGGCCGGAAGATGGCACCGCTTGTGCAGAGCAAGTTTGGCGCTAAAAGTACGTGCCGCAAAATCACCCTACAGACCATCCAATAATAATTTCATAACAATATCATGCACACTAATCGGGGGTCCCCACACGCACAAAACAAAAACCGCACACAAACACCGGCGAACGCACTCAGCGCGCATGCATATCACCTCCATGAAGAGCAAAGAAGGAGAAGCCTGTGACGCAAACGCCGTTTTCGGGACCTTGCCGCCCGCACTTTTCCGCCTTCCAGAGCCCAAAGTACTACGACCGTATTCTACACTATGCAGACAAACTGGACAACCACTTTGGATGTGTGTGGCGCTGGAATTGTGGCGACACACGGCCCGGAAGATGGCAACCCCGCTTGTGCAGAGCCAAGTTTGGCGCCTAGAAACAGAGTACAGTGCACGCAAAAATCACCCCTACAGCACCATCCAATAATAATTTCATAACAATATCATGCACCACAGTAATCTGGGGGGTCCCCTCCACACGCACAAACACAAAAAACCGCCACAACAAACACCGGCGAACGCACTCACGCGCGCATGCATATCCACCCTCCCATGAATAAGAGCTAAAGAAGGAGAAGCATGTGACGCAAACGCCGTTTTCGGGACCTTGCCGCCCGCACTTTTCCGCCCTTCCAGAGCCCAAAGTACTACGACCGTATTCTACACTATGCAGACAAACTGGACAACCACTTGGATGTGTGTGGCGCTGAATTGTGGCGACACCACGGCCCGGAAGATGGCAACCCCGCTTGTGCAGAGCCAAGTTTGGCGCCTAGAAACAGAGTACAGTGCACGCAAAATCACCCCTACAGCACCATCCAATAATAATTTCATAACAATATCATGCACCACAGTAATCTGGGGGTCCCCTCCACACGCACAAACACAAAAAACCGCACACACAAACACCGGCGACGCACTCACGCGCGCATGCATATCCACCCTCCCATGAATAAGAGCTAAAGAAGGAGAACATGTGACGCAAACGCCGTTTTCGGACCTTGCCGCCCGCACTTTTCCGCCCTTCCAGAGCCCAAAGTACTACGACCGTATTCTACACTATGCAGACAAACTGACAACCACTTGGATGTGTGTGGCGCTGAATTGTGGCGACACACGGCCCGGAAGATGGCAACCCCGCTTGTGCAGAGCCAAGTTTGGCGCCTAGAAACAGAGTACAGTGCACGCAAAAATCACCCCTACAGCACCATCCAATAATAATTTCATAACAATATCATGCACCACAGTAATCTGGGGGGTCCCCTCCACACGCACAAACACAAAAAACCGCACACACAAACACCGCGAACGCACTCACGCGCGCATGCATATCCACCCTCCCATGAATAAGAGCTAAAAAGGAGAAGCATGTGACGCAAACGCCGTTTTCGGGACCTTGCCGCCCGCACTTTTCCGCCCTTCCAGAGCCCAAAGTACTACGACCGTATTCTACACTATGCAGACAAACTGGACAACCACTTTGGATTGTGTGTGGCGCTGGAATTGGGCGACACACGCCCGGAAGATGGCAACCCCGCTTGTGCAGAGCCAAGTTTGGCGCCTAGAAACAGAGTACAGTGCACGCAAAAATCACCCCTACAGCACCATCCAATAATAATTTCATAACAAATCATGCACCACAGTAATCTGGGGGGTCCCCTCCACACGCACAAACACAAAAAACCGCACACACAAACACCGGCGAACGCACTCACCGCGCGCATGCATATCCACCCTCCCAGAATAAGAGCTAAAGAAGGAGAAGCATTGTGACGCAAACGCCGTTTTCGGGACCTTGCCGCCCGCACTTTTCCGCCCTTCCAGAGCCCAAAGTACTACGACCGTATTCTACACTATGCAGACAAACTGGACAACCACTTTGGATGTGTGTGGCGCTGGAATTGTGGCGACACCACGGCCCGGAAGATGGCAACCCCGCTTGTGCAGAGCCAAGTTTGGCGCCTAGAAACAGAGTACAGTGCACGCAAAATCACCCCTACAGCACCATCCAATAATAATTTCATAACAATATCATGCACCACAGTAATCTGGGGGTCCCCTCCACAGCACAAACACAAAAAACCGCCACACAAACACCGCGAACGCACTCACGCGCGCATGCATATCCACCCTCCATGAATAAGAGCTAAAGAAGGAGAAGCATGTGACGCAAACGCCGTTTTCGGACCTTGCGCCCGCACTTTTCCGCCCTTCCAGAGCCCAAAGTACTACGACCGTATTCTACACTATGCAGACAAACTGGACAACCACTTTGGATGTGTGTGGCGCTGGAATTGTGGCGACACCACGGCCGGAAGATGGCAACCCGCTTGTCGAGCAAGTTTGGCGCCTAGAAACAGAGTACAGTGCACGCAAAAATCACCCTACAGCACCATCCAATAATAATTTCATAACAATATCATGCACCACAGTAACTGGGGGGTCCCTCCACAGCACAAACACAAAAACCGCACAACAAACACCGGCGAACGCACTCACGCGCGCATGCTATCCACCCTCCCATGAATAAGAGCTAAAGAAGGAGAAGCATGTGACGCAAACGCTTTTCGGACCTTCCGCCCGCACTTTTCCGCCTTCCAGACCCAAAGTACTACGACCGTATTCTACACTATGCAGACAAATGGACACACTTGGATGTGTGTGGCGCTGAATTGTGGCGACACACGGCCGAAGATGGCAACCCCGCTTGTCAGAGCCAAGTTTGGCGCCTAGAAACAGAGTACAGTGCACGCAAAAATCACCCCTACAGCACCATCATAATAATTTCATAACAATATCAGACACAGTAATCTGGGGGTCCCCCACACGCACAAACACAAAACCGCACACAAACACCGGCGAACGCATCACGCGCGCATGCATATCCACCCTCCATAATAAGAGCTAAGAAGGAAAGCATGTGACGCAAACGCGTTTCGGACTTCCGCCCACTTTTCCGCCTTCAGACCAATACTACGACTAACTAGAGACAAAGACACCTTTGGATGTGGCTGGAATTGTGCGACACCACGCCCGGAGATGGCAACCCGTTGTCGACCAAGTTGGCCTAGAAAGTACAGTCCGCAAATCACCCTACACATCCAATAATAATTTCATAAATATCATGCACCACAGTATCTGGGTCCTCCAACCAAACACAAAACGAACACAAACACCGGCGAACGCACTCACGCGCCATGTATCCACCCCTGAATAGACAAGAAGGAAAGCTGTGCAACGCCGTTTTCGGGACCTTGCCGCCCGCACTTTTCCGCCCTTCCAGAGCCCAAAGTACTACGACCGTATTCTACACTATGCAGACAAACTGGACAACCACTTTGGATGTGTGTGGCGCTGGAATTGTGGCGACACCACGGCCCGGAAGATGGCAACCCCGCTTGTGCAGAGCCAAGTTTGGCGCCTAGAAACAGAGTACAGTGCACGCAAAAATCACCCCTACAGCACCATCCAATAATAATTTCATAACAATATCATGCACCACAGTAATCTGGGGGGTCCCCTCCACACGCACAAACACAAAAAACCGCACACACAAACACCGGCGAACGCACTCACGCGCGCATGCATATCCACCCTCCCATGAATAAGAGCTAAAGAAGGAGAAGCATTGTGACGCAAACGCCGTTTTCGGACCTTGCCGCCCGCACTTTTCCGCCCTTCCAGAGCCCAAAGTACTACGACCGTATTCTACACTATGCAGACAAACTGGACAACCACTTTGATGTGTGTGGCGCTGGAATTGTGGCGACACCACGGCCCGGAAGATGGCAACCCCGCTTGTGCAGAGCCAAGTTTGGCGCCTAGAAACAGAGTACAGTGCACGCAAAAATCACCCCTACAGCACCATCCAATAATAATTTCATAACAATATCATGCACCACAGTAATCTGGGGGTCCCCTCCACACGCACAAACACAAAAAACCGCGCACACAAACACCGCGAACGCACTCACGCGCGCATGCATATCCACCCTCCCATGAATAAGAGCTAAAGAAGGAGAAGCATTGTGACGCCCGCCGTTTTTGGGGCCTTGCCCCCCGGGCCCCCACTTTTCCGCCCCTTTCCCGAGCCCAAAGTACTACGGGCCGTATTCTCCTTTTGCAGACAAAAAAGGACAAAACCTCTTTTTATGTGTGTGGCGCTGGAATTTTGGCGGGAAAAACGGCCCGGGGGATGGGAACCCCCGCTTTTTCAGAGCCCGTTTTTGGGGCCCCAGAAACAGAGGGACGTTTCACGCAAAAAACCCCTAAAAGAAACCCTCCAATTAAAAAATTTAAAAAACAAAATCAAGGGACCAAAAGGGAATCCGGGGGGGTTCCCCCCACACGCAAAAAACACAAAAAACCCCCACCAAAAACAGGCAACGCAAATCCGCGCGCATGCTTTTCCCCCCCCTTCCCTGAATTTAAA
>CM060324.1:52177904-52210404 GCA_030674155.1 Stramonita haemastoma
TGACTGATGTTTAAGCTACCCCCCAAATACTGTCGTTTTTAATTCCTACTCAGAATTGCTTTAAAAATAAATTATGAGCATAGCTGTTTTCTTTAAAGTTCTGAGATTTTTCTTTTAAATTCTGTGCATTGTTGTTTTCATTTAAATTCTTGCATTGTTTTTCATTTAAACTCTGAGCATCGTCTTTCATTGAATTCCAAGAAATTCTTTTTGAATTCCAAATATTTTCTTTTTGAAATCCAGATACTGTTGTTTTCTTTAGAATTCCAGTAGATGTTGTTTTCTTTGAATCATATTTTTTTTCATCTGAATCAAAGAATTGTTTTCTTTTGAAATCAAGTATTGTTTTCTTTTGAATTCCAAGTATTGTTTCATTAACTCTAAGTATTGATGTTTTCTTTTGAACTCTAAAGTATTGCTGTTTTCTTTTGAATTCTAAGCATTGCTTTTGTTTTAACTCTAAAAGTATTGATTTCTTTTGAAATCCAAGTATTGTTTTCATTTTGAATTCTAAGTATTGATGTTTTCTTTTTGAACACTTAAAGTATTGTTTTCTTTTTGAATTCCAAAATATGTTTTCTTTTTGAATTCTAAGTATTGTTTTTCTTTTTGAATTTCAAGTATTGGTGTTTTCTTTTTGAAGTCTGAAAATATTGTTGTTTTCTTTTTGAATTCTAAGTATTGTTTTTTTTTCCCTTAGAATTTCAAGCAATGGTATTTTCTTTTTGAAGTCTGAAATATTTTTGTTTTCTTTTGAGTTCTAGTATATATGTTTTCTTTTTGAATTTAAAGGTATAGATGTTTTCTTTTTGAACCTTTAAGTATTGTTGCTTTCTTTTCGAATTCTCAAGTATTGATGTTTTTCGTTTTGAATTCCAAGTATTGTTTTTTTTTAGTCTAAAATATTGTTTTTCTCTTTGAATTCCAAGTATTGTTTGTTTTCTTTTTGAATTCCAAGTATGATTTTCTTTTGAATTCCGAGTATTGTTTTCTTTTTAAATTCCAAGTGTTCTCTTTTTGAAATCTAAGTATTGTTTCCTTGTTGAAGTCTTATTTTCTCTTTGAATTCTAAGTATTGTTTTCTTTTTGAATTCTAACTATTGCTGTTTTCATTTTGAATTCTAAGTATTGATGTTTTCTTTGAAGTCTTTTTTTTCTTTCGAACTGTAAAATATTTTCTTTTGAATTCTAAGTATTGATTTTTTCTTTCCAATCTAAGTAAAGATGTTTTCTTTTTGAATTCTAAGTATTGTTTTCTTTTTGAATTCTAGAATATTGTTTTCTTTTTTAATTCTAAATATTGATAATTTCTTTTTGAACTCTTTAAGCATTGATGGTTTCTTCTTTGATATCTAAGTATTGTTTTCTCTCTGAAGTAATAAGTATTGATTTCTTTTTGAATTCTGAGTATTTGATGTTTTCTTTTTAAATTCTTAAGTATTGTTGTTTTCTTTTTGAATTCTAAAGTATTGATGTCTTCTTTTTCAATTCCAAGTATTGTTGCTTTCATTTTGAGTTATAAAGTATTGTTTTCTTTTTGAGTCGCAAGTATTCATTAAAAAAAAAATTATAATGTATTGTTTTCTTTTAATTGAAGCATTATTTTTTTTTTTTTTGAAGTCTTAAGTATTGGGTTTTTTTTTTAATTCGGGATTGTTTTCTTTTTGAAGTCTTAGTTTTTTCTGTTTGAAATTCTTAAGTTTCTTTCTTTTGATGTCTATTTTTTTCTTTTTTAATTCTAAGTATTGATAATGTCTTTTAAATTTTTAGCGTTTTTGTTTAATTTTGAGCTATCTAAAAGTATGAGCAATGATGTTTTTTTAAATTCTAAGAATTTTTGTTTTTGAATTTTAGTTATGAACATTGTTGTTTTCTTTGAAATTCTGAGTATTGCTGTTTTCTTTTTTTTCATTTCTGAGCGATGTTGTCTTCTAATTCTGAGCAGTGATGTTTTCTTTTAAAGTCTGAAAATTTTCTTTTGAATTCTAAGCATTGCTGTTTTTTTAAAACTCCAATCAAGGTTGGTTTTTTAAATTCTAAGTATTATTCTTTTTGAATCCTAAGTATTGTTCACTTTAATTTCTAAGCATTGCTGTTATTGATTCTGACAAATTTTCTTTTAGATTTTGAGCGATGATTTTTTCTTTTAAATTTTAAGTATTGCTGTTTTCTTTTTTATATTCTGAGCAATGTTTTCTTTTAAAGCATGAACGATGGTTTTCTTTTAAATTCAAAGCATTGCTTTTTAAGAAAGACAATTATAAGCATTGTTGTTTTTACTTTTCAATCCTGAGCATTGCTTGTTTTTTTTTGTGTTTCATCTTTAACAGAATCTGAGCGAAGCTTGTGAATCTGACGTTGTTTGTTTCGTAGTTGTAAGTTTTGTAGGGATGCTTGTGAGTTTGTGTGTGTGTGTGTGTGTGTGTGTGTGGTGTGTGTGTGTGTGTGTGTGTGTGTGTGTGTGTGTGTGTGTGTGTGTGTGTTATGTAGGTTTCTCTTTTTATTTTTATTTTACTTCAAAACTTTATATAAAAGCTCTGAATTAGTATGTATGTTGATTTTTTGTTTGTATTTTTTTACCTCCAAGTTATATACAAATGCTTGTGAAGTTTTAAGTTTTTACAGTGATGCTTATGAGTTGAAATGTAAGTGTGTATTCGAGGGCTTTTTTGTTTTTTACTTCCAAGTTGCGTATAAATGTGAGTTATTTGAATGTATGTTTCTGATAGTTTTTTTTTCCCTAATTTCAAAGTATTAAGGGATGATTGTGAGTTGTGTGTGTGTGTGTGTGTGTGTGTGTGTGTGTGTGTGTGTGTGTGTGTGTGTGTGTGTGTGTGTGTGTGTGTGTGTGTGTGCTTATATTTTACTTCAAAGAAATGCTTATAAACTAGTGCTTCAGTGTATGTCTGTTTCTTTTTATCTTTTTACCTCAGATTTTATAGGGATGCTTTTGAGTTGGTATGTAAGTGTGTGTTAGGTAGGTTTTCTTTATCTGTCTTTTATTTCAATGCTTTATCGAAATGCTTGTGAATTGGTATGAATGTTTTTTGGGGGGTTTTACCTCCAAGTTATACAGTCTTTTAGAAATGCTTGTAAACTAGTATGTGAGTGTGTGTAGGAGTTTCTTTTTTTTTACCCAAAGTTTTATAGGGATGCCTGTGAGTTGATTCGTATGTGTCTGTTTCATTTTTTTTACTTCCAAGTTATACAGTCTTTTAGAAATGCTTGTAAACTAGTATATGAGTGTGTGTAGGAGTTTCTTTTTTTTTTACTCAAATAGTATAGGGATGCCTGTGAGTTGATTCGTATGTGTCTGTTTAGGACTTTCTTTTTTTGTTTTTTACTTGCAAGTTTTATAGAAATGTTTGTGAGTTGGTATGAGTGTGTGTTTGTGAGTTTCCCTTTTCTTTTACCTCAAAAGTTAATACACATGCTTTTGAGCTAGTATGTGAGCATATGTTTATGTGAGTTTCCTTCTTTCTTTTTACTTCAAAGTTTTATAGTATGCTTGTGAGTTGGTTTGTGATGTGTTTTATGTGGGTTTCTCTTTTTCTTTTTTTCTACATCGAAATGGTTGGGAATTTGAGTGTTTTGTTTGAACTTTTTTTTTACCTCCAAGTTTTATAAGATTGCTTGTGAACTAGTTTGTCAGTGTCTATATTTGTTTGCTTTTTTCCACCTTCAAGTTTTATAGAAATGCTTGTTCTTGGTATAAAGTGTGTATATTTATGTTTATATACTAAGTTTTAAGTTTAAAGTGATGCATATGAGTTGATCTGTGTGTATTTGAGGGGGGTTTTTTGTCTTTTTTTTTTTTTTTTACTTCCCAAGTTTTCTGAGTTGATATTTGAGTGTATGTTTGGTTTTTTCCTAACTTCAAAGTGTTATAGGGATGACTGTGAGATGTGATGTGTGATGTGTGTGTGTGTGTGTGTGTGCGCGCGCGATGCATGTGTTAGGTTTCTCTTTTTTTTTAGATTTTTACTTTCAAAGCTTTCTTTATATAAATACTTGCTTTTTTATTTGATTTATTTTAATTTTTAACATAAAAATGAATTAAAAAATAATTTTAAATTTCTTTTATATCGAGGATAATGGAATAAGCACTCTTGTGCTTTTTTACATCCAGCCCCCCGTGTGTATGCAGTTTTGTAAATGTCATCTGTTCCCACTGGCACACAGGTTGTGTGTGTGTGTGTGTGTGTGTGTGTGTGTTGTTGTGTGTGTGGTGTGTTGTGTGGTTGTGTGGTGTGTGTGTGTGTTGAGACCTTTGCTGTTTGTTTGGGGTTTTCTGTTACTTCTGTGAAGATCTTCTCTCTCTCTCTCTCTCTCTCTCCCTCTCTCTCTCTCTCTCTCTCTCCTCTCTCTCTCTCTCTCTCTCTCTCTCTCTCTCTCTCTCTCTCTCTCTCTCTCTCTCTCCTCTCTGTTTCAGTTAATCTAAGCCTTTTTTAAAAATATTTTGTAAATCTAAATTGTTTTGGGGTTTTAGATGGGTTGTTACTCCCAAGCATTGCTTTTCAAGGGATCATTGTTGGGTTGTTTTTGGGTGTTTTTTAATGTTAGCAATGTTTTTGTTTTAAATCTAAGCATTGCTGGTTTTTGATTGGATTTAAATCTGAGCATTTATGGGTTTTTTTCTGTTTTAGATGATAGCATTGCTGGTTTCTGATTTGTTTTATATCTAAGAATTGCTGTTTTATTTTTTGTTTTGAATGAGAGCATCACTGGTTTTATCTTATCTGAGTATTGCTGTTTTTCTTTTAAATCCGTGTATTATTCAATATTTTAAGAACAAATCTAAGCATTGCTCCTCTTAATAAATTAGAGCATTGTTTGTTTTTTAAATATGAGCATTGCTCTTAACATCTGAGCATTGCTTTTTCTTTTAATCTGAGCATTGTGTGTTTTTTATAATCTGAACGTTGCTGGTTTTTAATAAAACTATGACCATTTCTTTTTTAAACAAAAAATCTGGGCATTGTTTTTTGTTTTTTTTTTTAATCTGAGCATTGTTGTTTTTACTTTAAATCTGAGCACTGCTGGGTTGTGTTGTTTTTAATCTGAGCATTGCTGTTTTATTTTAAATCTGTGTATTGCTGGGTTTTTTTTTAATCTGTGTATTGCTGTTTTTTTTAATCTGAGCATTATTTTTTTAATTGAGCATTGCAGATTTAAACTGAGCATGCTGTTTTTGTTTTTAATCGAGCATTGCTGGATTTTAAAATCTGAGCATTTTTTAAAATCCAGTATTGCTGGGTTTTTTGTAATCTGAGCAGTGCTTTTTTTTTTTAATCGAGCATTGCTGGATTTTTAAAATCTAGCAGTGCTGTTGGTTTTTTTAATCTAAATTTGTTAAATGCAAAATGTTTTGTCATTAGTGTTTGTATGGGAGATATTTGTAGGTATTTTTACATTTGCTAAGTTTTTGTCATTAGTGTTTGTATTGGAAATGGTTGTAGGTATTTTACGTGTTAAATGCAAAATGTTTGTCATTAGTGTTTGTATTGGAGATGGTTGTAGGTATTTTTACATGTGTTCATTGCAAAATGTTTGTCATTAGTGTTTGTATTGGAGATGGTTGTAGTATTTTGCATTGTTACATAAAGCCCTAAGTGCTATCTCTGAAAATAGGAAGGAAATCTCTCTCTCCTCCTCTCTCTCCTCTCCTCTCTCTCTCTCTCTCTCTCTCCTCTCTCCTCTCTCTCTCTCTCTCTCTCTCTCTCCTCTCTCTCTCTCTTCTCTCTCTCTCTCTCTCTCTCTCTCTCTCTCTCTCTCTCCTCTCTCTCTCTCTCTCTCCTCTCTCTCTTCTCTCTTCTCTCTCTCTCTCTCTCTCTCTCTCTCTCTCTCTCCTCTCTCTCTCTCTCTCTCTCTCTCTCTCTCTCTCTCTCTCTCGTCTTCTTCTGCTGTCGTTTTCGTGTCTGTCGTCCTCTCTCTCTCTCATCTCTTTCTTCTCTTATCTCATCTCTCTCTCTCTCTCTCACTTATAATTTTACTCATAATTTTTCATATATTCACTTATAATTATAATAATTTATATAAATATATTTGTTGTTGTGTTGTGTATGTGTGGTGTGTTGTGTGACATGTAGTTTTTTAGTTTTATCATTAAGTGTATGTTGTGTACACAATTTAAATTTTAACTCATAGATTTTTTCATCATATTCCAACTTGGATGCAATCTGTTAAATGAATCGTGTTTCAAAATTTTGTTTGTCTCACTAAAGAGTATTAGATTGGAGTGTGAATTCTTGCCTTGGCACATAGAAGTGTACACAATTATGAAACTTGTTGTATTACTGTACTTTAATCTCAAATTTCTCTTAGATAATTGTTTGATTGTGGTGTTCCTGGGTTTTTTTTTCGATGGGTGTGATTTTTGTGTTGGTGCTGAAGTGTGTATGCAAGCTTTTTATTCTTTGTTTTATTCGTATTGTTTTTTTGTTTTGTTTTTTTAGAGCTCTACACTGTACCTATTTTATATTTTTTCGTAATGACTTAGGTGTAACACATTGTTTGAACTTTTTCTGAGTTGGTTTTCGCTTGCTGTTTTTCCTTCTGGGTAATATGTGTTGCGATCAATTCTTGTACATTGATATAAAATGGATAGGGTTTTGTTTTTGTGACTGACTTGTTTTCCATCTATTGTAGGATGGTCTGTTGTGGTAGAAATATGGAATATTGGTAAGATTATATACTTAAAACATGTTCTTTTTTTCATATGGCCCTGTTGAAGAATGATCCCTGTAATTCTCTTGCATAGAATCGTTGTCTTGTTTTAGCTTGCTGTGTATTTTTTTTCATAGTTTTCCTCAATTGCAAATGTATGAACATTTTCATTTACGATAAGTTTCTTTTGGAGTTATATGTATGTATATATTAAGTGATGTGCTTGAATGAAACATTGACATATTCCTTTTTATTTTTGCTAATGTGATCACCGTTTATGTAAGGCACATTCCTCTTCATATTATACAAGTGTTCTAAAAAATAATGACTGTGTGTGTATACGTGTGTGTGTGGGGGGGGGGGGGGTGGTGAGCGTGTATGTGTGCGCGCGTCTGTATATGCGCGTATGTGTGTGTGTGTTTTTGGTGTGTGTGGTGATGTGTGTTGTGTGTGTGGTGTTATACAAGTGCATACACTTTGTTTCTGGAGAGTTTCTTTGTGCGAGCATGCCTAAATCGAACACATATACACCAGCGACCGCACGCACGCACGCACGTGTACACACCCGCCCATGCATAAGCATAAGGCCCGTTTCCGAAAGATGTGACGAAAACGCCCGTTTCGGGCCCTGCCCCGCCTTTTGCACAGTTACAGAGCCCACGGCACCAGAGGCACACAGCGCACGCGTAATTCACACCCCCCCCCGAGGTCCCCGCTTCTAGGCATGCGACGACTGTATGCAACCTATGACCCACAACACACAGTAATACGTGCACCATAGAAACCGCACAGCAAAACACAAATCGCACAATATCACCAGCGACCTCACGCACGTAGCAACCTGCATAACTAAGCCTTTCCGGGGCCGTTTCGACTTAAGATTTGAAGTAAGACCCACGGTCCAGGATGGGATACAATACAATCTTTACAACTAACTGTCCCATTTACACACCGGAGGGACCGGATGAAAAAAAGCAACATGATTGCCTTAATTCATGATATATCCATCATATAACAAAAAAATTACAATAAATAAAAAAATAAATATACAAACAACGCATAAAGCATTAGCGCCGTTTCCGAAAGATGTGACGAAAACGCCCGTTTCGGACCCTTGACACCCGCACTTTTGCACAGTTACAGAGCCCCACGGCACCAAGAGCGTGCTCTGCTGTATAATACAATCTTTACAACCATTTTCCAGGTGTGTGGAACTGAATTGTGGCGACACCACCGCTCCGAAGAGGGAACCCCGCTTGTCACATAGGCAACTTTGGCGGACAGAAACATGGTTCAGTTGCAACCATTAATGACCCCTACAAACCACCATCCAATGATAATATCATACAATATGATGCACCATAAAAAGTGTAGGGTCTCCGCCACACGCCAAACACAAAAAATCGCACACATATACACCAGCGACCAAAGCACGCGCGCACGCGTACAGCACCCGCCCATGCATAAGCTAGGCCCGTTTCCGAAAGATGTGACGAAAACGCCCGTTTCGGACCCTTGCACCCGCACTTTTGCACAGTGTACAGAGCCCACGCACCAAGACCGTGCTCTGCTGTATGCATACAATCTTTACAACCATTTTCCAGGTGTGTGGTACTGAAATTGTGGCGACACCACCGCCCCGAAGAGGGAACCCCGCTTGCACATAGGCAACTTTGGCGGACAGAAACATGGTTCAGTGCAACCATGAATGACCCTACAACACACTGCAATGATAATATCATACAATATGATGCACCATAAGAAAGTGTAGCGTCTCTGCCACACGCACAAACACAAAAAATCGCACACATATACACTAGCGACCACACGCTCGCGAGCATGCGTACACACCCGCCCATGCATAAGTGCCTGTTTCCGGAAGATGTGACTAAAACGCCCGTATGGGGCCCCTGCCCCCCGCACTTTTGCACAGTTACAGAGCCAACGGCACGCAGAGCGTGCTCTTCAGTATATACAGTCTTTACAACCATTTTGCAGGTGTGTGGCACTGGAATTGTGGCGACACAACGCCCCGAAGAGGGCAACCCCGCTTGCACATAGGCAACTTTGGCGGACAGAAACATCGTACAGTGCAACCATTAATGACCCCTACAGCACATATCAAAATCGTACTGTATGATACACTCTCTTCCATCCCTCTTGGATTTGGTGTGGCGCCGGATTGGTGGCGACACGAGAGCCCCAAAGCTAAGAAATGCTAGTTTGTGTGAAGGAAAGCTGGGTAAGTGGTTACGCGACAAAAAACAAGCATTTCGCACACAATAATGACAATATACAGCAATATGATGCACCAGGGCAATGTGGAGGGTCGCCGCACACATGCGCGCACACAAACAAACACAGATAAAAACCAGCGCGCTCGTGCGTGCGTGCATGCATACCCACCCCCGCCCGAAAAGCTGCCGTTTTGAGCACAGATGCCAGCGAAAAGCGTGTTTCGCCCCGTCCAGCCCCGACTTTTGCACGGTAAAAGACCCCAGGGCACAAGACAATATCGCACTGTAGCAAACACTCTCTCCCACCCTCTTGGAAGGTGTGGCGCCGGATCGGTGGCGACAGAGAGCCCCCAAGAGCTAAGAAAGCTAGTTGTGTGAAGGAAAGCTGGTAAGTGTACGCGACAAAAAACAAGCATTTCGCACACGAATAATGACAATATACAGCAAAAAGATGCACCAGGGCAAAGTGGAGGGTCGCCACCACATGCCGCACACAAACAAACACACTGATAAAAACCAGCGCGCTACGCGCGTGTGCGCATGCATACCCACCCCCCGCCCGAAAAAGCTGACCGTTTTGAGCCAGATGCCAGCGAAAGAGCCGTTTTCTGCCCCGTCCAGCCCCGACTTTTGCAGCGGTAAAAGACCCCAGGGCACCAAGACAATAGTCGTACTGTATGCATACACCTCTCCCACCCTCTTGGATAGGTGTGGCCCGGACCGGTGGCGACACGAGAGCCCCCAAAGCTAAGAAAGCTAGTTTGTGTGAAGGAAAGCTGGTAAGTGTACGCGACAAAAAACAAGCATTTCGCATACGAATAATGACAATATACAGCAATATGATGCACCAGGGCAAAGCGGAGGGTCGCGCCACATGCGCGCACACAAACAAACACACTGATAAAAACCAGCGTCTCGCGCATGCGCGCATGCATACCCACCCCCGCCCGAAAAAGCTGCTGTTTTGAGCACAGATGCCAGCGAAAGAGCCGTTTTCGCCCCGTCCAGACCCGACTTTTTGCACGGTAAAAGACCCCAGGGCAGCAAGACAATAGCGCACTGTATGCATACACTCTCTCCCACCCTCTTGGATAGGTGTGGCGCCGGACCGGTGGCGACACGAGAGCCCCCAAGAGCTAAGAAAGCTAGTTTGTGTGAAGGAAAGCTGGTAAGTGTTACGCGACAAAAAACAAGCATTTCGACACAAATAATGACAATATACAGTAATATGATGCACCAGGGCAATGTGGAGGGTCGCTCGCCACATGTCGCGCACACAAATAAACACACTGATAAAAACCAGCGCGCTCGCGCTGTGCGCGCATGCATACCCACCCCCGCCCGAAAAAGCTGCCGTTTTGAGCACAGATGCCAGCGAAAGAACCGTTTTCGCCCCGTCCAGCCCGACTTTTGCACGATAAAAGACCCCAGGGCACCAAGACAATATCGTACTGTATGCATACACTCTCTCCCACCCTCTTGGAAGGTGTGGCGCCGGACCGGTGGCGACACGAGAGCCCCCAAGAGCTAAGAAAGCTAGTTTGTGTGAAGGAAAGCTAGTAAGTGTTACGCGACATAAAACAACATTCTGAACAACAATGACAATACATACAGGACAATAAGATACATCCAAGGCTAAAGTGGATGCAAAGACATTGCACGCATTACAAACAACACATGGATAAAAAAATGCTTGGCGATGATACCCCCCCCGCCCCTTTATGGTGTAAAAGCTCGATCACCAATAAAAACCGTTTTCCCCCACACCACGACGCACAAAACACACACAGCACACACACACACACACACAGACTATCACACACACACACACACACACACACACACACACACACACACACACACACACACAGGGACTATCACACACACACACACACCACACACACCACACACACACACCACACACACACACACAGACACACACACAACCACACACACACAACACACACACACACAACAACACACCCAACACACACACACACACAGGACTACAACATCACCCACAACACACACCACACATCAGTGTTCTTTTCCTTTCTTTATTTACAAGAAGAATAGTTTGATGATGAAGTATTGCAATTTATGTACACACTTCGCAAAGCTATGTAGTGGGACAGTCCTCACTCCCTTTTGCCGACTACTGTCGGAGAGGGGGTGGTGGGAACATATCATCTGTAAACTGTGTAGACCTGTAGCTCTTTGTTCTCTCTGCAGTGAACAGGAATGAACATAGCCTCCCTGAATCCATCGCTGTTAGTTACTGTGTCAGTGCTTCTAACTTGATCCCTGAGGTTTTCAACCAGAGAAAAGGAGAGAGACTGAACACACACACAACACACACACACACACACACACACACACACACACACACACACACACACACACACACAGCAAGGCAAAGAAACAAAGAAAAAGCCCTATTAATAAAATAACATTTTCTGCTTTGATTTTCACCTGGCTGAAAACACTATAAAAAAAAAAAATAAAATAAAAAAAAACCCACGCCCAAAAAAACAACAACAAAAACCCAACCAAAAACCCCAACCTTCAACAACAATGTCAAATATGTCTACTTGGATTTTGTGAAGTAAAAAATTTTCACATTCAAGTGAAAAAGTAAAACGTGTGTGTGTGTGTGTGTGTGTGTGTGTGTGTGTGTGTGTGTGTGTGTGTGTGTGTGTGTGTGTGTGTGTGTGTGTGTGTGTGTTGGGGAGGGGGGGGGGGGGAGAGGTAGTTGTTTCTATTTTCTAAGATATTGCTATAGCTAAATTGACAAAGAAAAAACCCAATTTAATTAAGGAGAGATACATATACGTGTACAAAAGCACATCACAGAATGATACCACAACCGATTTGGTCACACTATAGGTTCTTCTTCTGATTTAAAAAAACAACAACACAATCCCAATTCAAGAACAATGAGTGACAATCCAACAGCACCTATCTGACTGACCATGATATAACCGATATTAAAACACTTTCCCTGCAGTCTTGGGGTCATATTCTATCTATCTATCTATCTTATCAGCAACACATCCACAAAGAAGTCTGAGCCTCTTGTCAAAACAGCGGTGCTGATACTTGGCTTTTTGTTTCACACTAGAATAAAGCGGGGTGGGTACACGTTCTCTGTTCAAAAGACAAGTAATGCAGCTCTGATTTTTGTCTTTTCACAAGATGTATAGTCCTACAGTCAACTCTTGAGAAAAAAAAAATACCCACCTTTTTGTATTTTCTCAAGATGTATAGGCCTATTGTATTTTCCCAAGATCTATAGGCCTACTGTATTTTCCCAAGATGTATAGGCCTATTGTATTTTCCCAAGATGTATAGGCCTACTGTATGTTCCCAAGATGTATAGGCCTACTGTATGTTCCCAAGATGTATAGGCCTACTGTATTTTCCCAAGATGTATAGGCCTACTGTATTTTCCCAAGATGTATAGGCCTATTGTATTTTCCTAAGATGTATAGGTCTATTGTATTTTGCCAAGATGTATAGGCCTATTGTATTTTCCTAAGATGTATAGGCCTATTGTATTTTCCCAAGACGTATAGGCCTATTGTATTTTCCCAAGATGTATAGGCCTACAGTATTTTCCCAAGATGTATAGGCCTATTGTATTTTCCCAAAATGTGTAAGCCTACTGTATTTTCCCAAAATGTGTAGGCCTATTGTATTTTCCCAAGATGTATAGGCCTATTGTATTTTCCCAAGATGTATAGGCCTATTGTATTTTCCCAAGATGTATAGGCCTATTGTATTTTCCCAAGATGTATAGGCCTATTGTATTTTCCCAAGATGTGTAGGCCTATTGTATTTTCCCAAGATGTATAGGCCTATTGTATTTCCCCAAGATGTATAGGCCTATTGTATTTTCCCAAGATGTATAGGCCTATTGTATTTTCTCCAAGATGTATAGGCCTACTGTATTTTCTCCAAGATGTATAGGCCTATTGTATTTTCCCAAGATGTATAGGCCTATTGTATTTTCCCAAGATGTATAGGCCAATTGTATTTTCCCAAGATGTATAGGCCTATTGTATTTTCCCAAGATGTATAGGCCTATTGTATTTTCTCCAGGTGTATAGGCCTATTGTATTTTCTCCAAGATGTATAGGCCTACTGTATTTTCCCAAGATGTATAGGCCTATTGTGTTTTCCCAAGATGTATAGGCCTATTGTATTTTCCCAAGATGTATAGGCCTATTGTATTTTCCCAAGATGTGTAGGCCTATTGTATTTTCCCAAGATGTATAGGCCTATTGTATTTTCCCAAGATGTGTAGGCCTATTGTATTTTCCCAAGATGTGTAGGCCTATTGTATTTTCCCAAGATGTATAGGCCTACTGCATTTTTCCAAAACGTGTAGGCCTATCGTATTTTCCCAAGATGTGTAGGCCTATTGTATTTTCCCCAAGATGTATAGGCCTATTGTATTTTCCCAAGATGTATAGGCCTATTGTGTTTTCCCAAGGTGTATAGGCCTATTGTATTTTCCCAAAATGTATAGGCCTATTGTATTTTCCCAAGATGTGTAGGCCTATTGTATTTTCCCAAGAAGTATAGGCCTATTGTATTTTCCCAAGATATATAGGCCTACTGCATTTTTCCAAAACGTATAGGCCTATTGTATTTTCCCAAGATGTATAGGCCTATTGTATTTTCTCCAAGATGTACAGGCCTACTGTATTTTCCCAAGATGTGTAGGCCTATTGTATTTTCCCAAGATGTATAGGCCTATCGTATTTTCCCAAGATGTATAGGCCAATTGTATTTTCCCAAGATGTATAGGCCTACTGTATTTTCCCAAGATGTATAGGCCTATTGTATTTTCCCCAAGAAGTATAGGCCTATTGTATTTTCCCAAGATGTATAGGCCTATTGTATTTTCCCAAGATGTATAGGCCTATTGTATTTTCCAAGATGTATAGGCCTATCGTATTTTCCCAAGATGTATAGGCCTACTGTATTTTCCCAAGATGTATAGGCCTACTGTATTTTCCCAAGATGTATAGGCCTACTGTATTTTCCCAAGATGTATAGGCCTATTGTACTTTCCCAAGATGTATAGGCTATTGTATTTTCCCAAGATGTATAGGCCTATTGTATTTTCCCAAGATGTACAGGCCAATTGTATTTTCCCCAAGATGTATAGGCCTACTGTATTTTCCCAAGATGTATAGGCCTACTGAATTTTCCCAAGATGTATAGGCCTACTGTATTTTCCCAAGATGTATAGGCCTATTGTATTTTCCCAAGATGTATAGGCCTACTGTATTTTCCCAAGATGTACAGGTCTACTGTATTTTCCCAAGATGTATAGGCCTACTGTATTTTCCAAAGATGTATAGGCCTACTGTATTTTCCCAAGATGTATAGGCCTATTGTATTTTCCCAAGATGTATAGGCCTACTGCATTTTCCCAAGATGTATAGGTCTACTGTATTTTCCCAAGATGTATAGGCCTACTGTATTTTCCCAAGATGTATAGGCCTACTGTATTTTCCCAAGATGTATAGGCCTACTGCATTTCCCCAAGATGTATAGGCCTACTGCATTTTCCCCAAGATGTATAGGCCTACTGTATTTTCCCAAGATGTATAGGCCTACTGTATTTTCCCAAGATGTATAGGCCTACTGTATTTTCCCAAGATGTATAGGCCTACTGTATTTTCCCAAGATGTATAGGCCTATTGTATTTTCCTAAGATGTATAGGTCTACTGTCAACTCTTGAGAAGAAAGACCCACCTTTTTGTTTTTGTCTTTGATAAAACTATGCTAGTGAAAGGGATTGGTTGGTTGAATGAAGTTGCCCACTACAGAAAATGCTTACTAATTTTTAACACCTATGCTCTGTGCACATAACTGACACATGCATGTGCAGACACCTTCAACCATGTAAAGCAACCATATAAAGCAACCCTGTACAGCAACATGCTATCACAGTTATGAAAAGGTGAAAAAAACAAAGAACAAACCCTGGAACACACAATTATGAATACTCTCAAGTATGCAAAAAAAGAAAAACCAACCCCAAAACAGGCAAGCTATTATGTTTGATTACTAATCTTTAAATAGTTAAATGGAGAAATCGTCATATTATCTGTGTAGAGGTGGTTTTTTTTTAAATAATTTTTCATCATCACAGGATGCATTTCAAAGCAGTTGAATAAGCTCAAAGCAAACTGGAACAAAAACCCTGAGGTAATGGGAAAAAAAAGCCAAAAACTAATCCACAGTCTATCATGTGACTGGGGTTTCTTTCGCAATCATAGTTGGGTTGTTTTTTTGTTGGTAAGGATGGTCAGTTCAACCTCCTCATCAGTTTTGCACCATCGCTTTGCTAACCTGTTTCCTCACTAACTTTTTAAAAAAACTTTTTTTTTAATTCATTTTTTTGTTACAAAAGCATATATATGCATTACAAGCATTCGCATTGAGAGTAAGTGTAAACCATTTGTAGTCGTGTGTTTGTGAATGCACAACAAAGTTGAAAATAACAGAAACTAAACCACAACAAAGTTGAAAATAACAGAAACTAAACAATCTTCAAATATCCACATTTATAGTTTCCTCACTAACTGCCAGCATTATTTTAAGCCATCCACAGTAACCACACAAGAGTCTGCTGACATACAAAGTCATGATAGGAAAAACATGAAAATGGGGGATGGAATCAGCGCTGCTGTGACCTAACTACAACTCCCATGTTCTTTACTGTTTCTGTACATCAATAGGGTTGAAAAATTCATGGTACTGATTTATAGAGTTTCCTACAGCTGATAAGAAGAGAGCGGATCTGCCCACCTTACTTCTCTGGTTTATTTATACCAGGGCCTTCCAAAATCTGTCGTCAAGTCGGCCATGTTGACTTCAGACCATGACTTTTTTGGTGAGAAAGACCCACAGCTGATTACTTTCCTCTTCTTCCAAGTTTGTTTGGTTTTGTTGTTTTTTTTAAATATTTTTTTTCTTCCAGGTGGTCATTTTCTTTTGTTACCAGTTGAAAAGCTTATTTCAAAACTGTCCACAACTCTCATCTTTCTTTCTTTTCTTTCTTCTTTTATATCGAGGATAATGGAATAAGCACTCTTGTGCTTTTTTTCATCCAGTCCCTGTGTGTATGCAGTTTTGTAAATGTCATCTGTTCCCACCGGCACACGATGGCCTACTCTTACGAAGAGCAGAACAGGATTTAATGTGTGCACAAGGTGTTCTGCGTGCGTTCGCACATGGGGCCTCAGTTTAAAGTCTCATCCAAAGGACTTTTGGGGAGAGTGGGAGTCAGCACTGATGTTAACTCCAGGAGGAAAATCCTCTTGACCGGACTCGAACTCGGGTCGTCAAATTGCCAGCGCAATGTATTATATCACATTATACAAACAGGAATCTCACTCCACAAAAAACAACACCTACGTTTGTAAGTGGGTGTGATCTACACTGAAGATGTGCCAAATTAAAGGCGGTAAGCACGTTTTTATCTTCTCTATCAGCTTTTCTAAAGTGGCTAGTGAAAAATGTTCACGGGTGCAAATTGTCTGAACTTACATCATATCCATTATGTGGGGGGAGGTAGGGTAGCCTAGTGGTTAGTGGGTAGAGATTGTGATCTGACAGCTTAGGTTTGAGCTACCGCTGAGACACCTACCTGTCTGAAGGGATTCCACCCCTGGAGTTAACATCAGTACAGACTCCACTCCCCTGGGAATCATTTATTCCCATGGGACTATAAATGTTTTTTGATTTTTTTATTTTTTTATTTATTCTTTTATATTGTGGATAATGGTGTAAGCACTCATGTGCTTTTTTACATCCAGTCCCCATGTGTATGCAGTTTTGTAAATCTTGTCATCTGTTCCAACGGCACACAATGGCCTACTCTTACGAAAAGCAGAACATATTTATCGTGTGCACAAGATGTTCTGTGTGCGTTCACACATAGGGCCTCAGTTTAAGTCTCATCCAAAGGACTTTTGGGGAGTGAATCAGCACTGATGTTAACTCCAGGAAAAAATCCCCTCGAACGGGAATCAAACCAGGTCGTCAAATTGCGAGCGCAATGTTCTGACCACTGGGCTTCCCGTCCCCATAAATCAGGCCCTGTGTACACACATACAGAGCATCTTGTGCCCAGGTTACAACCTGCTTCACTTTCAGAAAAAATAGATCAAAGCATGTCAGAAAGGACAGTTGACCAAATTTTTTAAAAAAACATTGAATGCTCGGTGTCTGTTCTAGACATCATCCCCAAGGTTGGAATGCAGCTACCTAAACCTCACTCAGGCCTCAAGCTGAGAAAACACACACACACACAAAAAATCCATTTTGTAACAAAGCAGCCACACTGATATTGGAGAGTATGCAAAACAGAAATAATCTTCAATATTTTATTACCTCAAGACTGGAAGTACACGTTGTGGTCAACACACAAACAAAAAATAAATACTTGAAGCTAACTCCCAAGTCTTATTTTAGACATGCACATGCTCAGCATAGAATGAAACAAACATCAATTTAGCCTTACATGTTACACCTATTTTGAGAGATGATAAAAGTATATTTGGAACAGGAATATGGGCACCGTTGGCTTAGAGGCAACCTAACCAGAATTCCACCTAACATGAAATACCAAGCAGCCCTCAAATGACAATGATATCTGTAAACGCTACCAATGTGGCCTTTTAAGCTTCAAAGCTGCGTGTTGATGTTGCAAGAGTATCCACTACATATGCTTTTATCTGCTGTTATCCTCACAACTGACACACAGATCCAGGGCTTTGTTTGTGGTGATGTGGGGGAGGGGGGATCACTTCTTGTGAAGATTGGGGGCAGCCACCTTCACCTTGCCGGCATGTTGCGAGAAAGGTCTGCATCCTGTAACCACACACACACACACAAAATATGTTATGACTAAAGATTAACCAGCAGAAATCAAGAAACACACATACATACATGTAGGTATCTTACACATAGAGAGAAACTCGGCTCATAATTGACAGACAAACGTTTTTGTCATGATTTTCAATTTGTCACAAAAGCCTCTCTGAAATTAAGTGTGTGTGGTGTGTGTGTGTGTGTGTGTGTGTGTGTGTGTGTGTGTGTCCGTGCGTGCGTGCGTGTCGTGCGTGCGTGCTGTGTTGCTGTCTCAAATCCCTGAGACTTGACTGGTCTCTGATCATGCAACATGAAAGCCAACCCTTTCAACACCAGTCACACAGGATGGGATAGCTCAGGTTCAGCCAACACTGAGCGTGGCTACCAAGTGGATGGGCGACCTTTAAATACCTTAATTGTTCCCTCGGTTCACCCAGCTGTAAATGGATATGTGCCCTCTTCAGCAGCAAAGAAGAAGAGATGGGCTTCACCTTTATTATGCTGGCCTGTAGAGAAGCTGAAGTCTCTGACATTTCACTCCTCAACAACTGCCTAGGTTATGGAAACACCTAACCACCTCACAGCCAACCTGCTCAGCCCAAACCTGCACAACAGCTTGTCAGGTACACACACACATCGTCTCCTGAGTAAAATAAGTCAACTGGGGGTAGAATACCTTCTTAGAATTCAAAATCTACTGGCAGCCCAGCTAGTAGAATTCAACAACAAGAGGGTTAAATGACATAAAAATGTATGGAACAAATTGTCCCCTTTCTGTTTTGTCCTGTAAGTTGTAAAGCCCCTTTTCATTGTGGGGGGAGGGGGAGGGGGCCTTTTTTCTTATATCTTAGAATCAACTCTGGCAGTAACTGTTTTTAAAGAGTGAGTTTCATCTCATGACGTTGCTTCTAGAAATATAACATTTTTGGGGTGGCCCGAGGTGCTGAAGTGGGAGAACTTGCCAAGCGTGGGACCTCCAACCTTCTGGTACTACAGTCCTGATATCGGAGAAATCTGGAAAGGACTATAATTTGACTTAAACAAAAAGGTGGTAACTAAAACCATTCTTGCACGATGGGTCATGGACAGAGAAAGTTGAGAACAAAAAACCAAAATCTACACCCTCTCTTTCACTTCACGTACCTTCATGATGCGTAGAAGGTCCTTCTCCCTCATCATGGCGGTTTTATCGTGCTGGAACATGTTCAACGCTGTTTTCGCCGCTGAAAAAAACAACACCACAACAGGATGATCACGATGTTCGTCATCAGTACTACATATATGTTACTGACTTTTTCAGCTTGCTATTCTGAAGGAGTTCAACTCATGATGTATTGTTTGACTTTTCAGAATCAAAGTTGTTTGGTACACTTTCAACTTCTAGTACAGCAATGACAACATCTATTTTTATGTGTTTACTTTCATTCCTTTAAGTTGCATATGTGCACAATGCAATCCTGCAATCAATGTCACGGAATAGTCTGTTGTCAACCAGGCCTGTGAGATAGATACATACACACCTGCAGTGTTGGTCAAATAATTTGAGCAGTACTCTTTTTTTTTTCTTCCTTTTTAAATTATTTTTAGCACACTCTCAAGACAGCATTTATAAAGTGGATAAAGCTTGACTGTGCAGTCCTAGTCTTTCTTGTGAGCCCAGAGCAAACTGACTCTAGGTTGAAGCATGACGGAGTCAGACAAATTCCTACGGCTATGGGACTCGAACCCGCAACCTTCCTGCCCATAACCCACGGAGCTAACAACTGTGCCATGCTGGGTGGCTTTTATCTTTTCTTTATTGCTGCATAGAATACACACCACTACTTCTTCTTTGAACACTCAGACAGCAACTATTGCTGTCTGTCGTATGAACGAAAATGCGTGGCACTGCTTGAAGTGCCTGACACGTCAGGCCTAGCGCATCTGACTTCAGCATGGAAGGGAATCTTTTTTTTTTTCTTTTAAGTCTTTGAAAAAAAAAAAGGCAGGAAAATTTACCAAGAAGGCAGAAAATAGACAACAAAGAGGTGACAGAAAGAAAAGGAACAAGGCAGAAACAAAAGAGGGATAGAAAAGAGGGAATTCCTAGCACAGAATTTCCAGAAGGTAGGGATCCTATTTATACTGACAGGCCCATGCTTTCTCATGGGGAAATAAGACATACAAATGACCATAGGATACACGTATATGAATGTATACCATGTGCAGTTGTCATATTCTCTGCATACAAATTACATCTGCAACAACTTGAATGTTCAATTCCAAAACAGTATGTTGATAGGATACATGCGTTCATGTGCTCACATATAAAGGCAAACAACAAAACAAAAGAGTTGTTCATGACCATTACCTTTTCCTCTTTTTGTTGTACCGGGAAGTAATTTCACTTTAAATCTGAAACAAAAAGGAGAAGTATTTTTTTGTTTACTCTACACTGACCCTTTATGACAATAGAAAAAAAAGAAGAAGAAAAAAAAAAAAGAGGCCAAAAAATATGAAAAACATTACAGCCATATTCAAGACAGCTTTCCCTTCCTCTTCCTGCATTTTTGTATCACTCACATCATCATCATCATAATAATAATAATCAAAAGTTATTACAAACATGTCACAACTTTATTCTCTCCAGCAAGAAAATACAGTTTCAGCACTTACAATTACAAATCGGTTTACTTTCACAAATCTTTTTTTTCTTTAGACTCCAGTGGCAAAATCTTCACAACAATCTTTTGTGCCTAAAATGATGCCCAAAAAGAGAAGACAGAAATCTTGTGTACCTAAAAAAAAAAAAGAGAGAGAGAGAAATCTTGTGTGCCTAAAATGAGGAGAGAAATCTTTTGTGCCTAAAATGATGCCCCAAAAGGAGAAGACAGAAATCTTGTGTGCCTAAAAAAAAAAGAGAGAGAGAAATCAAGTGTGCCTAAAATGAGAAGACAGAAATCTTTTGCGCCTAAAATGATGCCCCAAAAAGAAAAGACAGAAATCCTGTGTGACCTAAAAAGATGCCTAAACAGAGAAGAGAGCAATCTTTTGTGACCTAAAATGACGCCTTTAAAAAGAAAAGAGAAATCTTTAGCGCCTAAGAAGATGCCTAAAAGGAGAAGAGAGAAATCTTTCGTGACCTAAAATGATGCCTTAAAAGAGAAAAAGAGATATCTTTAGCACCTAAGACGATGCCTAAAAGGATAGGAGAGAAAGAAATCTTTAAGTGCTTAAGATGATGCCTAAAAAGGAGGAAGGCACAAGGCACATAATTGTAAGCGGTGAGGGCAACAGAGAGATCTTGTGTGACCTAGAATATTTTAAAAGCAAAAGCACAAGGCCTGCTGCACCTACTTGTATGCAGTGAGGGCGTTGTAGGGGGCACAGCAGGGCACAGCATACAGCAGCTCGTCTTCAGGGTGGGGCTGGCCCGTCAGGGAGTTCAGAATCTGCATGTCCTGCAATGGAACATAATAATAATAATAATAATAATAATAATAATAATAATAATAATAATAATAATAATAATAATGATAATAATAATAATAATAATAATAATAATAATAATGATAATGATAATAATAAAATGGAGGCTTATATAGCGCGAATTCCCAAAAACATGGGCTCACCGCGCTGTACAATCAAATCAATTTAAATAGGTTACATATGAACGTGAAAAATTTGACTAGCACAAAAAATAAGGAAAAAAAACAAACCACTGTTGTCTTTTCTCCACTGCCTGTCACTTCATTAAGTTAAAGTCTGTCCCGAGCCTAAGGCTCATCAGGCCGGTGCTTATCCCGTTTCTGTGGCGTTAAGCGACTGAGAGTCATAGACTCCCCCCTGGATAGGACGCCAGTCTATCGCAGGGTTAACCCCCAACACAAGGTTGGTACCCCTTTTACACCTGGGTGGGGTGAGAAAATAGCCGTAAAGTGCCTTTTCCAAGGGCACAACGCCATAGCCGAAAGCTGGGACCGAACCCGCAACCTTTAGATTACAAGTCCAACGCCCTAACCACTAGACTACAGTGGCGGCTGTCACTTCATTATCTACCTATTTGTTCTTCTATTTTGAGTATAAAATGGAAAAAGCACTCATACCCTTTTTTTTTTGTTTGTTTTTTACCACCCAGTCCCCTTATGTATGAACTTTTGTCAATTTTGTCGTCTGTTCTCACCTACGTACAATGTCCTACTACTTCCGAAAAAGTGGTGTGCAAGAAGTTTTGTGTGCGTTTTTGCACACGAGGTCTCGGTTTATAGTCTCATCTGAAGGTGGTCATTGGTGCGTGTATGTATGTGCGCTTGTGTGTGCTCAAACACAAGTGTGTATGTGTGTCAAGTCAAGTCAAGTCAAGTCAAGTCATGTGTGTGTGTGTGTGTGTGTGTGTGTGTGTGGGTGCATGCGTGCGTGCGTGCATGCGTGTGATAATTTTTATTTGAACTTATTTTGAAATGTTCAAACCATTATGTAATGTAACTTTCTAATTGTGTCTTTTTCTAGATTATGATTCATATCAATGTTGCCTGTCAGTATTGTAATTGCCCTTCACGGGATGATGAATTAAAGTACTGTTGACTTTGACTTTGACTTACATCCAAAGGCTGGCCATCTTCCTCCACCAAGTCCTGCTCCTCATCTGACCCCCCTTCCTGGGCCTCCTGAAATAAATATGTGTGTATATACACAGGCGAAAATCTTCTATCAATCGTAAGGAAGCGTAAACTTAAATGGTACGGGCATGTTACAGTATCAAAAGGACTTGCAAAAACAATACTGCAAGGCACTGTCCAAGGAGGAAGAAAAAGAGGCAGACTAAGGAAGAGATAGGAGTACAACATCAGCGAATGGACAGGCCTAGAACTCAACAAAATTTTTGAGAAAGGCAGAACAGAGAGAGGAATGGAAGGAACTAGTTGTCAAGTCTTCATGGGTGCCCACATGGTCGCCAGCCAGCCAGCCAGCCAGCCAGCCAGCCAGATAGATAGATATATACAGGCATATGAAGCAAGATGATAGCAAAGGACTGTTTGCACAAGTAAACTAAAACGTTGTATTAAGGTACAAAATTCAGCCCCCTAAAAATAGTACATGCACAAGTAAAATTCTACAAAAAAAAAAAAAGACAAAAAAAAGGACTGATTATAATCTAGATATCTCAAACACAGTTTTAAGTCTCATCCGAAAGACTCTGACATTCATGTAATTTTTCTCGTCAAACTGGGAAGAAAGGGAAAGAATGGAAATTGAACCCAGAACCTTACGGTTTACTTGTTAGGCAGGTGAACGTCTTAAACAACCGGCCGCCTTCCTTCTTTTTTTTTTTCTGCATGCATCCGCGGGTGTGAGTGTGTGTGAGTATAAAATAGCGTAGTATGGTTAGTATCTATACGACGCACCTCTTTGATAAAGCCGACAGGTTTCGCCATTTCCACCCGATCTGCTGCCACTGAAAGATAGAGAATGCTATTAATCCATCATGTGAACAAGGACTGGTTAAACATATTCTCTCTTTTTTTATACGTCGGTGTACAGGCATGATCCGTCAAGTAATGGCAGATGTTTTCAACACATGAAGCACCACTGCTTTTACTAAACACTGTGAAAAGCAAGTTAAACCAAAACAAAGCAGAGTGAAAAAAAACAAAAAATAAAACAAAACACCGTTAATTTTCTCTTTTTTTTACAGTTTGTTGATCATTTTACTATTGTTATTTCCACACTGAACACCTAGGGCTTTTTTTTCAGTTTCTGTTGGTCCTCATAACACACACACACACACACACACACACACACACACACATACACACACACAAACACACACACACACACACACACACACACACACAAACACACACACACACACACACACACACACACACACACACACACACACACACACACGCACGCACACACACAAACAGCAGACTGCAGTCACTCTCTGGAGAGGGAAAAAAAACACAAAACCAACCAAAAATCAAAACCAACCATCGTGACTCGAATCGTTTGTTCCAGACTTCGACGGTAACCCTGTATGACCTTGGCCTTGACCCTTGCCACTCTGAGGTCGTCCTGTTTGCTTTCCTCCTCCTCCTCCTCCTCCTTTTGCTCGATTTTCCTCTTTTCCTTTCTTCCCTTTTTTCCTCTTCTCTTCTTTGTGAGGTCCTGAAGCCTGCAAGAAAAGGGCATTCCTAAGTGTTGTAGCCGCCGCTGTAGTCCAGTGGTTAGGGCGTTGGACTCGTAATCTAAAGGTTGTGGGTTCGATCCCAGCTTTCGGCTATGGCGTTGTGCCCTTGGAAAAGGCACTTTACGGCTATTTTCTCACCCCACCCTGGTGTAAAAGGGGTACCAACCTTGTGTTGGGGGGTTAACCCTGTGATAGACTGGCATCCTATCCAGGGGGGAGTCTATGACTCTCAGTCGCTTTACGCCACAGAAACTGGGATAAGCACCGGCCTGATGAGCCTTAGGCTCGGGACAGACTTTAACTTTAACTTTAACCTAAGTGTTGTCCCAAACAGGAACAGTACACAACATCTGTACTAACCAAACCATGCTTTTCAAAAGATATGTTTTGGGGGTGAGAGGGGGTAGGGGGGGGGAGGATAGCCTAGTGGAAAAAAAAACCACCCCAAAAAGAACTCAACCAAACAAAAACTGATAATAAATATATATATTAAAAAAAAAAAAAAAGAATAATTGAAAAAAATTTTTTTTTAAAAAGGATAGCCTAGAGGTTAAGAGCACTGAGCTCACAATCTGACAGCTTGGATTCAAGCCATCACTAAGACCGCCCCTTCAAGAAGATTTTTTTTTTTCTCCTGGGGTTAACATTAGTACCAACTCCACTCCCCCCATCCCCCCCAAAAAGTCCTTCAGATGAGATTATAAACTGAGGTTATGCGTGTGAAGGCATGCAGAGCACCTTGTGAGCACACGCTAACTCTGTTCTGCCTTTCAAAAGAGTAGGCCACTGCATGCTGGTAGTTTTGAAATGGCATGCACTCTGGTATAATATTTAGACATTATCGCTGAAGTCTGAATGCATAAGCAAATAAATGGCCGTATACACACAATGTTACCATTGATCAACCTCAGAGCTCTAGCCCTGTGTGTGTGTGTGTGTGTGTGTGTGTGTGTGTGTGTGTGTGTGTGTGTGTGTGTGTGTGTGTGTGTCGTGTGTGTGTGTTTGAGTGTGAGTGTGTGTGGTGTGTGTGTGTGTGTGTGTGTGTGTGTGTGTGGTGTGTGTGTGTGTGCATGCGTGCGTGCGTGCGTGTGTGTGTGTGTGTAAGTGTAAGTGTGTGCGTGCGTGCATGCATGTGTGTATATGTGAGTCTCTCTCTCTGTGTCTGTGTGGTATGGATGTGTGTACATGCATATGGGTGAGCATACATCTTTCTTGTCTAATATCTCTTATAGTGAAAAGACATTAAATCCAAAGAACGAACACGCAAGCGTGTATGAATGTGTGTGTACATGTGTGTGTGTGTGTGTGTGTGTGTGTGTGTGTGTGTGTGTGTGTGTGTGTGTGTGTGTGTGTGTGTGTGTGTGCGCGCACGCGCATGCATACATGCGTGCATGTGCACAGTCTCTGTGTCTGTACATCTTTCTTGTCAAATATCTCTAATAGTAAAAAAAAAACGTTAAATCATAAGAACAAACATGCAAGCGTGTATGAATGTGTGTGTGTGTGTGTGTGTATATGTGCGTGCATGCATGGGTGTGTGCATGTATGTGTATGTGTATACACTCCCACTCATGCTTACAGCCAGGAGATCCATCTTCAGCTGTCGTTCATCTTCATCCTGGTCACCATACTTCCCCTTCATTTTCCGTTTCTTGTTCTGTAAAAAGACATGTATGTATGTATGCAAACAAGTTTGTCATCAACATTCCTAGCACACATATACAACATCATGATCCACAGTTTAGTCCACCATTTTTCCTGAAGTTGGAATGCAGCTACCTTAATGATGATAGATAGAAAGAGGAAGGGTTGCAAAAACACAGAATCTCACTACTGGTGAACCTTGGAGCTCTAGTCAAGGAAAACACAGAGAGAGAGAGAGAGAGAGAGAGAGAGAGAGAGAGAGAGAGAGAGAGAGAGAGAGAGAGAGAGAGAGAGAGAGAGAGAGAGAGAGAGAGAGAGAGAGAGAGAGAGACAGACAGACAGACAGACAGACAGACAGACAGACAGACAGACAGACAGACAGACAGACAGACACAGACAGACAGACAGACAGACAGACAGACAGACAGACAGACAGACAGACAGACAGAGACAGAGAAAGAGAGAGAGAGAGAGAGAGAGAGAGAGAGACAGAGACAGAGACAGAGAGAGAGAGACAGACAGACAGACAGACAGACACAGACAGACAGACAGACACAGACAGACAGACAGACAGACAGACAGACAGAGAAAGAGAGACAGACAGACAGACAGACAGACAGACAGACAGACAGACAGACAGACAGACAGACAGACAGACAGACAGACAGACAGAGATTCCAGAATTTGTTGCTTAATTAAAAATAAGTTCAAACCTTTCTACTTCCTTCAAAAAAAAAATTTGAAAAAAAAGAGACTGCATACTGCCCTGTGCATCCATGGCAAAAGAAAGGAAAACTCAGTAAGCACTACAGCTAGCAACACACCTTCTGTCCTCTCTTTGCCGGCTGTGGTTTGCTGCCATCGTCCCCTTTCAGTCGTGTTTCCTGCAAAAAATGCATTTCTTCTTGACAACAAAAACATAATCTCTTTTTCTGCACAGCTATCATCAATCCTTTTTCCCCACCGGAGAGAGAGAGAGGAGAGAGAGAGAGAGAGAGAGAGAGAGAGAGAGAGAGAGAGAGAGAGAGAGAGAGAGAGAGGAAAGAGAGAGAGAGAGAGAGAGGCATATAAACACATCATTTCCCCTCTTATCTACTAGACAGACAGACACACACACACACACACACATACACACCTACACACACACACACCTACACACACACCTACACACACACACACACACACACACACACACACACACACACACACACACACCTACACACACCTACACACACACACACACACACACACACACACACACACACACACACACACACACACAGGGACGGGATAGCCTAGTGGTCAGAACATTGCGCTCGCAATTTGACGACCCAAGTTTGACTCCCATTGGAAGGGATTTTTCCCCTGGAGTTAACATCAATGCTGACTCCACTCTCCCCAAAAGTCTTTCGGAGGAGACTGTAAACCGAGGCCCCGTGTGCGAACACATGCAGAACATCTTGCGCACATGTTAAATCCTGTTCCGCTTTTTGTAAGAGTAGGCCATTGTGTGCCGGTGGGAACAGATGACAAGATTTACAAAACAGCATACACACGGGGACTGGTTGAAAAAAAACACATGAGTGCTTATTCCATTATCCTCGATATAAAAGAATAAAATAAATAAATAAAATAAATAAATTTAAAAACACACACACACCCCTACACACACCTACACTTACACCTGCACACATACACCCCCCCACACACACACACACACCTACAACCCCCCCCCCCCCCCCCCCACACACCACACACACACAAATAAAAACCATGTACTACAACACTAAGAACAAAATGCACGGAGGACACTCACCGTTTCATCTTCATCACCATCCTGTGAAGGAACCACTTCCGTCTCTTTCCTGGCCTCCTCCTTTTTTGTCCCTTCTGCAGTCTCTGTTTCCACAGCCTGCTGGGGTGCACCCCCCTTCCTGGCTTTTCGCATCTCCCTGTTAAACACACAGCGCAATTCCAACATCATTCAGTCAACAGTGCTATATGTGACGCTCCACCACATAATAAGTTGCATTGCACCAGAGGTCAATTTTTAGTAAATGACAAGTTATTAATCAGCAATAAAAAGGCTATTCAATACAAAAAGCAGATTGAAAATCGGACATTTCTGTGTAAAGTTATTACAAAATGAAACGATAGACTGCGGGACGTGACAAAATGAGAAATGGACAAGTTTATTATCATAACAGGTGGTCAAAATGAGGGCTTAGGTATTTTCAAAACACATTTAAAAGCAAAAGGAATAAAATTGATGCCTTTATATTTCATTACAAGGTAGAATAACGGATATAGTTTAATAATCTGTCAAAATCTCAAAATTGACAACTTGACCCCCAATTGCCTTTAATGGCTCCTAGAGCAAAATTGGGTAATGCGCTAAGCGACTCATTTCGTGGTGGAGTGTCACATATACTTAGCCCACCCTTTCCTTTTTACCTAGTCCAAGTGTGGTCAGTTTTTGCTATGATCATCGCCAGCTGGGCTGGGCTGGGATGGGATGGATTAACTTAATTAGTTGATGAGTGGAGCTGAAAGTAGGGGAAACTGACAGCTATGTGGCCAGTCCAATCCAATCCTGTTGTTTTAAAGCCCCACCGACCACACAGGCAATATTGGGGGATGTCATCTTGTCAAATTTTAAAATTCAGATGAAAAGTGTACAACCATATACAGATTAAAATGGGGTATAAAACCAACTTTACTGATCTCAGAGAAAAGATAACAATCTATTTGGACATGTAACCGTCATTTTTACAACACAATACAATACAATGTAAAGGACACATGCATAAAAACATACACTGATTATAGAGAAAAAAAAACAACAATGTATCTGGCCATGTAACCATTTAAAAAAAATTTTTGCATCACTAGATAGACCCCAAATCGCCTTCAGCTGTCTTTCAGTATGTGAAGCAAATTTTTCAGTGTGTGAAGCAAAGCGACAGATCAAACACAACAACGGTTCACCCTGTGATGATGATATTTCTCCCTACCTTCTTTGCTTGGCAGACAGCCTCCCTGTCGCCCGGTTTGTACTCTGAAACAGAGGACATCACACATGTCTAATTCTGGGGGAAATATTACTGAATATGACGCAGTTCTCTCACCTTTGACAGCAACCACACAATGTCTTATTTTTCAGAATAGGACTGAACCCATCTCAAATCAACAATCTCCATAGTTGCTGTCATCAGTTACCCAACAGACATCAAAACCATGCACGTCCACAATTACAGGGGGATGGGATAGCCTAGTGGTCAGAACATTGCGCTCGCAATTTGACGACCCAGGTTCGATTCTTATTCGAGGAGATTTTTCTCCTAGAGTTAACATCAAAGCTGGCTCCACTCTCCCCCTAAGTCCTTCAGATGATACTATAAACCGAGGCCCTGTGTGTGAACGCACGCAGAACATCTTGCACACAAGTTAAATCCTGCTCCGCTTTTCGTAAGAGTAGGCCATTGTGTGCTGGTGGGAACAGATGACTTTTTTTTTTAATGCACACACGGGGACTGGATGTAAAAAAGCACAAAAGTGCTTATCCCATTATCCTTGATATAAAAGAATAAAATAAATAAAAATAAAATAAATAATAACAGGCACTGAAATACAGTACTGCAGCCAGTCCACAACAGAATGAAACCCATGCACATCCACAAGAAGTACAGGCACTGAAAGACAGCACTACAGCCGGTACCACAACAGACATGAAAACCCACGCACATGGATCCACAAGCAGTACAGGCACTGAGAGACAGCACTAAAGCTGGTGCACAACAGACAATGAAACCCATGCACATGGATCCACAAGTAGTACAGGCACTGAAATACAGTAATGCAGCCAGTACCACAACAGACATGAAAACCCATGCACATGGATCCACAAGTAGTACAGGCACTGAGAGACAGCACTAAAGATGGTACACAACAGACAATGAAACCCATGCACATGGATCCACAAGTAGTACAGGCACTGAAAGACAGTAATGCAGCCAGTACCACAACAGACATGAAAACCCATGCACATGGATACACAAGCAGTACAGGCAGGCACCGAGAGACAGTACTTACCTTTTCCCCGAAGGTGACAGGGTTGTCATCGCCCAGGTAGATGGCCACGCCCTCGTTGTCTGCGGTGGAACTGGTGGTGCTGTTGGCACTGGTCAGACGCTGCAGTTCAAACCTGTACAACAGTCAGGTTATTGACGGCAAACAATGAGGCAAACACACACACACACACACACGCGCACACATGCACACTCACACATGCGCGTGCACGCACACACACACAGACAGAGAATTACAGAGAGAGACAAAGAGAGAGTTAGACGGGGGGTGGGGAAGAGAGAGAGACAGAGACAGAGACAGAGACAGAGAGAGACAGCCAGCCAGACAGAGACAGAGACAGCAGACAGCCAAGCAGACAGAGACACAGAGAGAGACAGAGACAGAGACAGCAGACAGACAGACAGACAGACAGAAACACAGAGAGAGAGAGAGCCCAAAACCGACCCAAACTTAAGAGGAAGGAAGATAGTTAACTAGGTGAAGAAGAAAAAAAAGTAGCACACACAGACTCAACAAACACGCCACAACCTGTACAACACTCACGTACCTGTCTCCTTTGACGTGCGTGAGGTTGATGGAGGTGTCAGGAAACTCCACAGCAGCCGGGGAAGCCACCACGGCCGATTTCTGACCCCCGCCGTCCACCCCAGCAGCTTCTTTGGAACCCACGTCCCTCCCCCCTGATGCCTCCTCCTCCTCCTCCTCACCTTCCCCACCCACCTCATCACCTTTGCCCTCATCCCCTGTTCAGAACCGCTGTTCTCCGGTGCCTGTTCATCATCATCATCATCGTCATCGCCACCTTCAGCCGCAGCCTGTTTCGCCTCCCCTGGGTTTTCATCATCATCGTCGTTGCCGCTGTTGTCGTCACTGACTGCGCCATTGTCTTCACCTTGCTCGTCGATGTCACCCAGACTGAGGGCGCTCTCGACCTCCGAGGCCAAAGAAGCAGCGATGGAGGCGGGGTCGTCCTCGATGGTACGGACTTTGCGTTCTCCCGCGTGTCGTTCCACACTGCTCTCTTCCAGCTGGAGCATCATCACACCAACAGTCAGAAATCGGGTAATAAGTCTTTTTAAAAAATTTTTATCACTCCCTAGTTGCACAATGGAAATGTATCTCAAAAAAAAAAAAAAGAAAAAAAGGAAAAAAAAAAGTTTTTGTTGTAATTTTGATAAGCTTGATATCTATCTATCTATATATGTATCTATCTATCTATCTATCTATCTATCTATCTATCTATCTATCTATCTATCTATCTATCTATCTATCTATCTATCTATTGTGTGTGTGTGTGTGTGTGTGTGTGTGTGTGTGTGTGTGTGTGTGTGTGTGTGTGTGTGTGTGTGTGTGTGTGTTTGTGTGTGTGTGTGTGTATAAAAGTGTTGACACTTTTAGCTCTTGATGATATTCTGGGTTTGTCAGAATTAGGGAATTTTTACCCCTGACTCCATTCCCCAAAAAGTCTTTTGGATGAGACGATAAACAGAGGCCCTGTGTGCGAACGCACAGGTTTACAACCTGTTACGCCTTTCAGAAGAGTAGGCCATTTCATGCTGGTAGGAATGGATGATGATATTTTTGAAAACGTATGCACACAGGTGTTGTGTTTAGACACCATCCCCGAAAGTCAGACTGCGGCTATGTTAATGGTGGGTAGACATGGTTTACATATGCTAAATCTCTCCTTCAGAGCTCTAGCTGAAGAACAACAACAACAAAAAAACCACCAAAACATCCCAACAACAACACAACAACAACAACAAAACAGACTTACCTTAAAAAGAAAGCCAAAGCCATAGACCAGGTACGATGGTGGCAGGTAGTTCTTCTTGCCTGCAAAGAAAAAAAGAGTTTAGTCTAGGAAATAAGCTCTTGCCGCATGCAATGCATGTGCATGTGTGTGCATGTGCATATAAGAGTGTGTGTATATACACGTGTGCATGCACACACACACACACACACACACACACACACACCACACACACATATATATATATATATATATAGATAGATAGATAGATAGATAGATAGATAGATAGATAGATAGATAGATAGATAGATAGATAGATACAGATATAAATATATATATATATGTGTGTGTGTGTGTGTGTGTGTGTGCGCGTGCGTGCGTGCGTGCGTGCGTGCGTGCGTGCGTGTGCACTCACGCAAGAATATATCCATAATAGCGTGCATGCGTGCGTGCACGCACACGCATGTATGCATGCGCGATATTACAGAGCAAAGCCGATGTTCTAAATGATCCATTCAGTCCCACACCACAGCTGTTTCATTCACAGAAAAATGAAGCAGCAAACCATCACAGGGGGGCACTGACCTCGAATCATAAAGCTGCCGGTGGTGAGGTACTCCCCAGAGGGCGCTGTCTTCGACACCTGATCGTGCCGCACCCACCACGCGCTGGTCACCACCTTGGCATCCCAGGCTGCACTGTTGCAAATGGCCATGGTCCCAGCTTCGTTCAGCGTCTTAGGGGGGACCTCGCCACCTTTAAAAAACACACACGCATGCACACACGCATACACACACACACACATTTCCATTATCCTCGATATGAAAGAATAAAATAAAAGAAAAGAAAATAAATAAGCACGCACACACACGCGCGTGCGTGCACACACACACACACACACACACACACACACATGTAGGCACTGACGCCATATCTGATGGTGCTGACAGATGAGACTGCAGGCCAGACATCATCATCTTTTCTGACAGACTTTTTTTCTCTCAATTATTGTAACACAAACTTTTATCTTTTTTGACAGACTT
>CM060324.1:52215404-52227904 GCA_030674155.1 Stramonita haemastoma
ATCCCGGTTCGGGATTCAAGGGGGTTAATTATTTAATCCCGGCAAATCCTGGGTCGGGACTAAGAGGGTTAAACAAAACATGCCCACCCTAGACCGCTTTAGGTACAATCTATAAAGGTCTGTCATGCTAAATGGATAAGGGGGGGAAAAGGGGGGGGGGGGGGGGGGGGGTAATTTGGGTCTACCTCATGGAATAGCAAATGACCCCTTCAGCTACATGCATTATAGGACATTGAGCATCATCCAGATATGGACCTGATAGAGAACAGTGTTGAAACTAATCTGGTTACTGCATGAACACTACCGTTTACTGTGCTCTGTAATTACTCTTTTTATATTATCGCTATACTTTTTTTTTTTAATATAAGTTGATTTTTTTTTAAGTATAGCAAGGTCATAAAATGAACAATTACAGCAGCACTGTAAATGACAGTGTTCATGCAGTAACCAGATTAGTCTTTTTTGTTTTTAAATATAAGTTCATTTGGCTGTTTGCATGCCCTGGTTTCAGTACAGTCCCCCCCCCCCCCCCCCCCCCCCCCAGTTCACCCAGCTGTAAATGGGTACCTGCCCTCTTTGGGGTCAGGGAAGGTAAAGAAGCAAGGGAGAGGAGATGGGCGCCGCCCTCAATATGCTGGCCCCCCCCTAGAAAAGTTGAGGTCTCTGATGCCTCCCTCCCCTTTCGACCACATAGGTTATGGGACACCTTTACCTTTACCTAAGTTGATGTGAGATACTTTTAAACAACAAAGGAAGACCTTTCCTATACTTTCCTAGACTTACTTTCTGGAGTTGGCGTAAGCACTCAGGCCAAGGTCGATGTCCACTTTCATCGGCTTCAGAGGCATACCCTCCTCATCATCATCATCACCACCTTCGTACGGGTCGCTGAGACAACAGGATGAAAAAACAATTTTGGTACGGCATTTTCCAGGCACCACACAACAGCAAGACAATAAAAATAACAGTGACCCTTGTCAATAAACAAACAAAACCAGGCCCCACACAACAGCAAGATAGAAAATAACAGCGACCCTTGTCAATAAACAAACAAAACCAGGCACCACATAACAGCAAGATATAAAGTAACAGTCACCCTCGTCAATAAACAAACAAAAAAAACCACGAAAAACATCCAAAAACAGTCATTATTGTCAGATTTTATACCACAATGGATTTTATAAAGTATAGCATCACTGTTAAAATACTGGGATTTATTTTTCTTCCTAAAAATAAAAATCCCAGCTCATCTTTATCTGATTTACTAGAACAGATGGGAGCCTAGTATTATAAATGGCCACAGAGAGTAGATGATTTACCCTAGGAAAAACTCTGAAGATTGGGGTTTTTTGTTGGTTTATTTGAACGGGCTTTTTGTTGTTGTTTGTTGATTTTATAGGCTTTTTTTTTTTTTGGGGGGGGGGGGGGGGTGAGTGAATGAGAGAGAGAGAGAGACAGACAGAGACAGAGACAGAGACAGTAAAGAGAAAGAGACAGTACAAAGACAGAGAGAGAGAGAGAGAGAGAGAGAGAGAGGAGAGAGAATGTGTGTATGTGCATGAGTGCAAGTGCATGCGTGTGTGTGTGTGTGTGTTTATGTGTGTATTTGTATATATGTTTTGTGTACATGCGCATCTCTAAGCATGCACAAATATCTGTCTCAATGCGTGCATGTCTGTCTAGGCATGTTAAGTGCATGCGCACACACTTGTATCATTCCATATGCGTGCAAATGTCTTAATACTCTTGAGCTAGTTTCACAACACACATTCCCTCCTCCCGATCATTCCCCACACACGCAGCAGCTCACGCAGGGGGGACGGATAGCCTAGTGGTCAGAACATTGCGCTGGCAATTTGACAACCCGGGTTCCAGTCCGGTCGAGGAGATTTTTCTCCTGGAGTTAACATCAGTGCTGACTCCACTCTCCCAAAAGTCCTTTGGATGAGACTTTAAACTGAGGCCCTGAGTGCGAAAACATGCAGAACATCTTGCGCACACATTAAATCCTGTTCCGCTTTTCGTAAGAGTAGGCCATCGTGTGCCGGTGGGAACGGATGACATTTACAAAACTGCATACACACAGGGACTGGATGTAAAAAAACACAAGAGTGCTTATTCCATTATCCTCGATATAAAAGATTAATGAAAAAAATTTAGAAAAGAATAAAGCTCACTGTAGCAGCAGACTGATGTGGTTGATGTCCAGTTTCAGGTTGATGATGGTTTTGGCCACTGTGTCCCCAGTAGCCTGGGCTTCCTTCACCAACTGACCAATCTCTGTCCAGTCAATCTGATTGGCCAGGGCACTCCGCACCACCAAGATGGCTTTGTCCACCTACACACACACACACACACACACACACACACACACACACACAACAAAAATACACTGACAATTACTATAGCTCTAGTATACTTATGAAATATATACAAAATTATCTGCAGGAAAATTATTTTTATTTTTCAAGAAGATGGTATTGAGGTATGCACTGTTATTATCAAATGAAATATTCTGACTTTTTGTTATCTAATCATTCGCATTTCTTTGTCGCTAAAATCTGAAATGAGGAAAAACTCAGCCAATGGCTTGTGATCAATCAACAATGAACAAAGTAAACAAGACCTACCCTGGAGGTTGAGGTTTTGTGGTTGTTGCATGCAAAGCATGGATAAGCAGACCCTCCCTTGGCTTGCTGGCAGCAATCCTGTTCCCTCTCAACATTTTTGTTGGGTTTTTTTGTTTTATTCTCTAATTTCAAGGATGATGGAATAAGCACTATTGCGCTTTTTTACATCCAGTCCCCGTGTGTATGCAGTTTTATAATTTTGTCATCTGTCTGCCACCAGCACACGATGGCCTTCTCTTCCAAAAACAGATTTTAACTAGGCCTTTTAATGAGGTCTTGTTAGCTTTAGAGGAACACTCAAAGGTAAAAACTGGCATGCTAGCAATGTCACAGCTCACTCCAATCCACTTATCCACGGCATCCTCCCAATAATCACAGTCAAACTAAAACCTCATTGGTAGGTCTTGTTTAATTTGTTAACTCTTTCATTCCCCAATTTACACTTGCTATTGCTTCCCTTTATTCCCAGCTTCCTTTTGTCTGTTTCTTCCCTTCATTCCCGGATTTACAGACCAAAACACTTAGCATAATGGGGTACTTACTTTACAGACTTACGGCAGTAGCCCATATTATATAAACCAAAGAATGTCATATATCATTGTGTAGGAAATTGATGTGAGATGGTGTTGGTGACCATGTTGACACTTCACAGTAACATGACAGATGACACAGGTGTTAAAACAGGTAAGTTGACAGTAAAAAAACAGGTATGCCATCATGCACTCCATGCAGATCAGTATTTTTCTAGCCAGTTGTATGTTTCGTGCTTGTACTCACCAACTGATGCCTCATGTACATCCCCTTGCATTATTTATGTGAATACTCCATGACAACTGTCTCCATTGTCACCATGATTGTCCCCAACACATCAACAGTTTATTCTCTTTTTTGTAGACTGTGTATGACTACCACACACCAATAAAGAGAGCAAGCCCCACACTATTTTGCACACTTTTTATATACAGATAGTATTTACATGTTTCTAATTACATATGTTTCAACTTCTGTCCAAGTATCACATGATATGTCACACATAGGTGACACATATATGATACACCTTGATCAGAATCCGAATTCTCTCCACATTCTATTTTCACAGCCAAGAAATAAGCCACATCTTCACACACACTCTTACACTCATTCTAAAACCAACTAATTTCTCAAGCGACTACTTTCTCACGAGTGGGGGGAGGGGGGGGGGGGTAGAGAGGGGGGGGTGAGAGCTGGAAGACCAATGCTGGAACTGCATTCCATTCACAGCTACTACTACATAGACTGGGTAGTGTCTGAAGGGGCAAGATGCTGACAGGTCAAGATTGATGAGGGAGGGGGGGGGGAGGGGAGGAAGAAGGGAGGCTGCCCAGCCTGGAATTTCTTACATAAACAAAGACCCCTTAGTGGCTGACAACTGATAAGCAACTAACGGGAAGAACAGAGCGCTCCCTGCTGAGCCCGGTTTACCGGGCTGTGGGAAGGAAGGGTGTTTGTTAGTGGAGACCGGTATACCGGGCGCTGGGATGGAAAGGAAGAAAAGTCTGCAGACCGGTAAACCGGGCTGTGGGAATGAAAGAATTAATTACTGTTTGACCCAAGCTTCTGAATAGGTCTTGTTTCATTTGTTAATTAATGTTTTCCCCAAGTTTCTGAATAGGTCCTGTTAAATTTGGTAGTTAATGTTTTACTCCCAGTTTCATTAACTTTAAAACTCCTACTGCTCAGGAATCTTCATCAAAAAGCTGAGTTAACATCCAATCCACATTTTTTTTGTTTTTAGTAAATGGCTGCTTCACTCGACTGCGGACCTATACCTGCCATACCTTTGGTTTTAATCAAACTGCAGCAAACATTGATTACACCCATCATAAGGCTTAATCTTTGAAATTTCTCACTGCATTAAAAAAATGTAACCATGTTCGAAATGTGGCAGTACCTCACAAAAGACAGCGACAAAATGTGACCAGACCATCAACCAAAATAACTTTCATGGTAACACCTATCAAAGCAAAGCATTTCTAGTCTGTTCAGTGTTTCACTGGTGGGAATGAGAATGATAAAAACTGAAATAAAAATAATAAAATAAAAAAAAAAAACCCTGTAAATCGATTCAGATCCCCAATTTTACTCACCAGTTCCAGGTTCATTTCAATCAGCTGGCCTCTCAATATATCCATATCCTGCACAAAACAAACAACATTAACAAAACTATCAGAATTACAAACTTCTTCAAACTTATTCTATCCATGCATATTCTAAAACCAGGTAACAGAAAAGATTCCTCAAATGTAAAAACTCATGTTTCAAAACATATAAATATTTATATTGATAGAGATTTACTTAGGAAAAAGTAGTGGAGGAGAACAAGTGCAGGCAACCACTTACAACCTCTCAATCATTTGGAAAATTATTTATCAAAGATTCCATTTTTTTTTTAATATTTAAAAGGAAACACTAGAAAATAATGTCTTTCAAAATATTTATAGATGTGTGAAAACTGGGTAATAATTTTGAACAAGGCATTGAAATCTTGACTGAAATCAGTCACTCTATACACTGAGTGACTGAGTACAGGTGGGGTGAATAGTGTTAGTTGTGATGTGTGTGTGTGTGTGTGTGTGTGTGTGTGTGTGTGTGTCAAAGTCAAAGTCAAAGTCAAAGTCAAACTTTTATTTCCAGATGGTACACTGAGTAAGCAGTGCAATTGCTTTTTTTCATCAAGCCATCCATCTAAGAAAAAAAAGAAGAATAAAGAGAATAATCATATATGAACAAGGAAAAAACTTTAAAAAGATATGTCGTACAAATGAAAAGATTAAAAATGAACTTGTTGTGTGTGTGTGTGTGTGTGTGTGTGTGTGTGTGTGTGTGTGTGTGTGTGTGTGTGTGTGTGTGTGTGTGTGTGTGTGTGTGTGTGTGTGTGTGCGTGCGCGCGTGTGTGTGCGTGTGCGTGTGCATGTGTGGTGAGTGTGTGTGCATGCGTATATGCATGCGCACAAACAGAGAGAGAAATCCAAGCTACTGTTAAGCAGCATCGAGAATGAATACCAAGTGGATGGGTGACTGTTTGCGCACCTTGGCTTCAGTACAATCCCTCAGTCCACCCAGCTGTAAATGGGTACCTGCCCTCTTTAGGGTCAGGAAAGGTATAAAGCAGCAAGGCAGAGGAGATGGGCGCTGCCCTCAACATGCTGGTCACTGGAGAAGCTGAGGTCTCTGACGTCTTGCTCCCTTAAGACCACATAGCTTATGGGACACCTTTACCTTTTTTTTATCTTATATATCATCATCATCATCAAAAAGCAGTTAATTAACAAGCAACTTGAGCACACACCTGCTCTTTCTGCAGTTCATTGATGCGTTTCTCGTGATCCTTCTTCACATTGTCTAGTTTCTTCAGAGCCGCCTTTTCCTGGGGAAAAACAAAACAAAAAACAAAATGCCATCATGCAGCACTGAAAGAACATCCTCTGAAGTCAGAGTATGGCTGCCTATATGGCAAGGTATTTGAAAACAGTTGTTCACGCAAACTTTTAGTTCAGAGTGCAGTTTCAATCTCACAGTGATTCCCAGGTGGGATGAGTGAGTCAGAGGGCACATTCTGGGTGACCCCCAGAGTGTTGAGTAGCAAACGCACAACAACAACAGACATTCGTCAATATGAACAAATAAATCTGGTAAGACACACAAGCCCTTCCTTTCAGTTTCTACATTTGGGCCATCTCTTTGCAATAGCTTTTTCGAAGAGTAGGCCATTGTGTACCAGTGAAATTAGATGACAATATTTACAAAACCGCATACACATGTGAGCTGGATGTAAAACAAAAATAATTTTAAAAAGCACATGAAAGGTTAGTCCATTATCCTTGAAATAAACAAATAAAAGAAATAACCAGATAAAAAAAAAATATATCAAAAATCAAAAAAAAAAACAGATAAAGGAAATATGGGGTCACAATCAAGTAATGAAGTTCATAATGCCTCTTTGTTTTCAGGTTGTCAAGACTTACAACACCCCTCACTGATTTCATCTATCAAAAAAAAAACCCCTCAAAAAACCTAAAGTGATTGAAATTTGACAACAGCAGCATAAATGGATAACAGCTAAATAAATCACTGAAGGCATGCATTTAAAATACAGTAATCCTTTGATAATAAGCAATACCTGCCTTGATGTTTTATTACCTGCTAGGATAACAGAGATACATAAATCACTGAAAGCATGCCTTCATTCAAAAGACTGTACAGTAATCCTTTAATGATTAGCAATTTCTGCTTTGATGTGCTGTTACCTGCTGGCATAAAATGATAACAGAGCTAAATCAATCACTGATGGCATGCACGCATTCAAAATACTGTACAGTAATGCTTTGATGTTTAGCATTTCTGCTGTATGTTCTGTTTACCTACCTGCTGCAGAACTTTGACATCCAGTTTCTGACTTTCCAGCTTGGAGAAAAACTCATCAACAGCCTGCAAAATGAACACAAGCACAAACACACCCCACACACACACACACACACACACACACACACACACACACACACACACACACACACACCACACCACACACAGTGTAAATGCAGGATGAAAAAAAAGTCTTATTTGTGGCACAATGCAAAACTACAGTCTATGGTTTTGGGGTTTGTTTCCTTGTTGTTGTTTTTTATCTTAAACAAAGCTATATCATCAACCAGAATGAAGCAAAACAGGGAACTAGAGCACTGGCTGAGCAGCACCGTAAGCTGTCACAAAATGTTTAGCAACACTCCCCCTAAAAACGATTCTTGAAAGTGGTTAGGACATAAATATGTGATCGTCTTTCTTCAACGAAATCACAGTATTTTTACATTTACATTCAACTCTTTTTTTTAATAGCCTGAAAAAAAGTGTGCTGATACTCTGTCATCATCTCAAAATAAAAGAATAAAATAAAAAAAAATAAACAAAGTAAAATAATGAACAACGTCACACTCATCCGTTGAGTTTGGATGATGAACAAGCTTCAAAGAGATATATAATCTTCTTTTTTTTAAACAAATATAATCTCACCTTATCAAAATGTCAATTCCACATTTGATTTCTGTGCATTTGTCTGAAGAGGAAGGATGGTATTCATCGTACTGAAAACACACTGACCTCTTTAACAAGACATGGAGACTTGACAAATGAATCAAATGAAAAACACATACGCAGCGCACACACCACACCATAGACACACACTCACACAACATATAAACGCATGCATGCAAGCATGCATAACCACCACAAAATCACACACAGTTTCATTCTTTCTTTAGACATTTACTTATCACTCACAACACACACACACCAACAACACAACCACAACACACACAACACACAAACACAAACACAACTCTCATTTTTTCTTTAGACATATACTTATTTATACCTTCACAGATCATGGCGGATTACACATAAATGGAAGAATCAAATAATCACTCCACCAAATTTATGTAAACCATATCAAATCCTGTCAGCACGCATCCCACAATATTATTGCAAGTAAAATACCAAAGCAAAACAAACAAAAACAAACAACAAAAAAACAAAGAAAAAAAAGATTTCATGTCAACTGACTACATTTTCTGAGTATCTTCTGGATAAAAACACATAAAAATGCTATGTAAACAGAGTCCATCCAAGATTTCAAAACACACAAAATAAATCAATAAACAGCAAATATTAGATTCTATATCAAACATTATGGTTATGAGATTTAAAAGTTTATGGGACAAACATACTGCATCATCAACATAAATACTACTTTCATATTTCCAATTCATGTCTGTTCACAATAAGCAATGTTAGATAACAACAAAAAGATCAAACAAAAAGGAAAAAAAAGGAAAAAAAAAAGGGGGGGGGGGGGAAGGGGGGGGAGAGGAGACTGTTGTCAAGGTCCTGGCAGTTTCCCTTTTGGCTTCCTTTCCCACAAAGAATTACACTGTAAAAAAAAATATTTAGTGAGGAAGAATTACTTCCCTCAAACTGTTTGATGCAAGCTATCTAGTTTAGTTTAGGTAGGTTTGGTTGGGGGGGGTTCAGTTATGTTGGGAATTTTTTCTCTTTTTTTTTGGTCCATTTCAGAAATAAGTATAATCATATCTGAGATTATTTTTATTTGTAAAACTACAAAAATAACCAACAAAAAAAAACTCCTTCATATAGGCAGACCTGACATACTTTTTTCCCCTTCCATTCTCAGCTAGAGCTCTGAGGTTCACTAATGGTGAGATTTTGAGTATGCAAGTGTTTTTTCCCCACCATCAAGGCAGCCGCACTCTGTCTTCTGGGATCGATCAATTCAACTTACACAGCCAGTTCAGGTGACTCTCCCTCCTTTGGGTTGGGCTTCTTGTCTATCCTCTGGATGATGTAACCCTGATAGGACAAGAACATACGTACATGGTATCTTTTTAACTATCAGTAGATATGCAAACAATCGTAGGTGTAAAGTAAGCCCTGACAACACACACAGCACACATGCACGCATGCACGCAATAAACACACACACACACACACACTGTTCCCATACTGCCGGTGGGAACAGATGACATTTACAAAACTGCATACACACGGGGACTGGATGTAAAAAAGCACAAGAGTGCTTATCCCATTATCCTCGATATAAAAGAATAAAATAAAAAAAAATTTTTTAAATAAAAAACACACACACACACACACACACACATACACATGCATGCACCCACACACATACACACAAACACACACACACAAGCATGCACAAACTAGTATGAGACGATAAACCAATGACTGCACCCTAAAATTAGTGCGCGTAAGAACAAAAAAACAAACTCATAGCAACAAGAAAGCTGCTCTGGCAAAATTTGTGGGGAAAAAGCCACTAGTAAGAGAACAAAATACACATGCAGGTAGAAATTAAAAAGTATTTTTAAAAACTGGGTGGTGCTGCGCCAGTGGTGACATGCTCTTTTGTGCGCATGAGTGATAGAACACACACACACACACCACACACACAACACACACACACACACACACACACACACACACACACACACACACACCTCTACAAACTTTACAAAACTGCAATGCACACAGGACTGGATGTATATATTTATGGTTTTACTGGATGTAAAAAAAAAGCACATGATTGCTTATTCCATTATCCTCGAAATTAAAAAATAAATTAATAAAATTAATTTTGTTAGGAGAGCAGCTGGGATTTTCTGCAGAGAAAATTTCCCAAGACTGTACATTCTGCTTCTTCTTCCTCTTCATCCAATGCTCAGAGAATTGTTATCTTTTAAGACTTTCTGGTAAAAAGGCAGGAGCATGGACCAAAAAGACACAAAGAGATGGAAAAAAAAAGGGAATTCTTAGCACAGAACCTCCAGAAGGTGGGATGCTATTTATACTGACAGGCCCCCGGGCATCCCAACGAGGGAAGACTAAATGATATTCAATACACTAAACAATATAGGTGTAATCGATAAAACATTATGTTTCTCCAATATATTCAGCTCTACCAATAAACAGGTAATGTTTAAACACAGTGGACAGGTATTGATCCAACTAATCTTTGCTCAATTACTTCATCTAAAACAAAAAAACAAACAGTGCAATAAACAATCAAAATCGAAGAATGAATCCGTTTCACAAAATGCTCAAATACAGTTTGCAACTCTGAAGACATTAAAAAATATGTACACTGGCAATGACCACACCTCCACGAACAAGGCTGGACCTTACTGCATGCTTTGAAAGCAGAGGGGTCATCGGGTTTCAGCCGTATAGCCCATCATTGGGGGTGTTACTCAACAGACAGAGTCTTCATAGCAGAGTTTACAAACTCATCCAAGTATAACACCATCAAGATTCGTCTATCCAAAGATACAGATCTTCAGTACTAAAAGATTACAAACTTCATCCAAAAGATTACAGTTCTTCATCCAAAAGATTACAGTACTTCATCCAAAAGATTACAAACTTCATCCAAAAGATTACAGTCTTCATCCAAAAGATTACAGTCTTCATCCAAAAGATTACAAAAAACTTTCATCCAAAAGATTACAAACTTCATCCAAAAGATTACACAAAAGACTCTTCATCCAAAAGATTACAAACTTCATCCAAAAGATTACAAGCTTCATCCAAAAGATTACAAACTTCATCCAAAGATTACAAACTTCATCCAAATGATTACAAACTTCATCCAAATGATTACAAACTTCATCCAAATGATTACAAACTTCATCCAAAATGATTACAAACTTCATCCAAATGATTACAAACTTCATCCAAATGATTACAAACATTCATCCAAAAAGATTAACAATTTACCTAAATGGACACTGGAGTGCACTGGATCAAAAGAAACAATTTTCCACCTTTTAAAAAGTGTACTTAATTAAAGTAAGGGAGACTTGCACATCTGTCATCTTTACACTCTGTTTCATTCTCTCTGGAACCAGCAGCAAGGAGAAGCCATGACGGCTGGAGATAGATGGGGACACAGTGGTTGACCACTAAGGCCCCATGCGTCAAACACCGCTCTACTTATGCTCCACAGAAGCTTAGCAGCATCTGCCTTGATGCAGGCAGAACCTGCAGGATGATTCCTCAGTGCAATTTTCCCCATCCAGTTTTCACACTGTTAAATTTCACAAGCCTCACCTCACTGCTTCATCCAGCCAGGTGAAACTCGTTGACCAGGGTGTACCGGTTGTCATGCTGACAGCTTCTTTGAGGTACAGTTAGTTACAAGAGGGTGTTAGGTTAGAACTAAACAGGATGAACTTCTCTTACATGATATCTTCCATTTTTCTGAGGAGCTACCTTGCCCACGACACCGGCCTATACACTAAAGACAGCGTTTATTCCACAACTGGCACAGTTTATTATACTCACCAGCATCTGTGTGAAAGCCTTTGTCAATCTCAGCGTCTTACTACAACTGGCACAGTCTATCACTGGCACAGTCTACACTGGCACAGTCTAACTGGCACAGTCTATACTGGCACAGTCTACACTGGCACAGTCTACACTGGCACAGTCTAATGGCACAGTCTACACTGGCACAGGTCTATACTGGCACAGTCTAACTGGCACAGTCTACACTGGCACAGTCTAACTGGCACAGTCTACACTGGCACAGTCTACACTGGCACAGTCTACACTGGCACAGTCTACACTGAACAGTCTACAACTGGCACAGTCTTACACTGGCACATCATATGGCACAGTCTACACTGGCAAGTCTACACTGGCACATCTAACTGGGCCAGTCTATACTGCACGTTCGTACAACTGCCACAGTCTATACTGGACAGTCTACACAGGCACAGTTTATGATACTCACCATATCTTGAAAGCTTTGCCAATCTAGCATCATACTACAAGTGGCACAGTTTATGAACTCCCTATCTGTGTGAAAGCTTTGGTCAATTAGATCATACTACAAGTGTGCACGTTTATGATACTCACCATTATCTGTGGTGAAGCCTTTGCATCTCATCATATACTAAGTGGCACAGTCTATGATATCCATTATCTGTGTGAAAGCTTTGCATCTCAGGTTTGGTGAAACCCTGCCTCCAACGACAGTGGTCTAGCAAGCTGGCCCATTAGTCTGAATAATGAAGCAGTCTTTCTGGTGTACATTACAGTGATCTCCTTTGGCTTTTGTCAAGGTATTGTGTTGTTGTGTGTGGCGGGGGGGGGGCGGAGGGGGTGAAGTGATTAATCGTTGTTGTTGGTGTGTGTGTGTGTGTGTGTGTGTGTGTGTGTGTGTGTGTGTGTGTGTGTGTGTGTGTGTGTGGTGTGTGTGTGTCTGTGTGTGTGTCTGTGTCTGTGTCTTTGTGTCTGTACACG
>CM060324.1:52232904-52242904 GCA_030674155.1 Stramonita haemastoma
ACACACACACACACACACCACACAACACACACACACACCACAAATACACACACACACACACACACAGTCACACACACACACACACACACACACACATACACACACACACACACACACACACACACACACACACACACACACCACAAACACACACACACACACCACAAACACACACACTGTCTAAAATCAGTTTTTTAGTGAAAAGACATTAAAACAAAGACAAACGCACACTCTCTCTCTCTCTCTCTCTCTCTCTCTCTCTCTCTCCTCTCTCTCTCTCTCTCTCTCTCTAAAGTCTTTCTGAGTTTCTCTCTCTGGGTCTCTCATCTTAAGCTCTCTTCACACACACACACACACACAACACACACACACACACACACACACACACACACACACACCACAAACACACACACACACAAACACACACACACACACACGCAGATGAGACAATAAAGAGAGGTCCTGTGTGCGAATGCACGCAGAATATCTTGTGCACACATTATAATTTAAACCCTGTTCCACTTTGAATTATAAATGCAAGAGTAGGCCATTGTGTGCTGGTGGGAATGAATGAAAAATTCACAAAACCTCATACACACGGGAATGGATGTAAAAAAAAAAAATTAAGCAGACATGAGTGCTTTATATTCCATTTTCCTCAAAATGAACAAGGCATACATGCTATATAAAATAAAACACACACACTCATACTCGGTCCTCTCTCTCTCTCTCTCCTCTCTCTCTCTCTCTCTCTCTCTCTCTCTCTCTCTCTCTCTCTCTCTTGTTGTTTTGGTATATTGTTGATTGTTAGTTGGAGGTGTTTCTTAAATTGATGTAATCCCTGATTAGGGTGGGGACTGGATGTAAAAAAAAAAAAAAAAAAAAAAGCACTTGAGTGCTTATTCATTATCCTCAGAATAAAAGAATTTGATTTGATTTGATTTGATTTGATTTGATTTGACTCTCTCTCTCTCTCTCTCTCTCTCCTCTCCTCTCTCTCTCTCTCTCTCTCTCTCTTCTCTCTCACACACACACACACACACACACACACACACACACACAACACACACACACACACACACGCACGCACACAGTGAGTCATCACTGTGTCACACTGTCACTCAGAATGATCAGACAAGCAAGCCAAGGTTGCAATGAATATGTAAGAGACAGCAAACAAGACAAAGACAACATAAGAAATCAAACAGGATGAGACTAGATCAAAGACATTGAGCATGAGTGAGGCTCTAAATACAAGGAATCACCGCTGGAACGTAACAGTTTAATCAAAACAACGAATGAGCCCATTGACAGACTTTACTGTTTACACAACAGAACAGACAAATGCACATGTGTCACAGAAGCATGAAGTTTTTTTTGTGACTTTTCACCTCTTGAGTTCTTTGACAATGACTCCAATGTCTAAAGTGCTGAAACGACCCTTCATTTTTCAGGTCTTGGAAGGATCAGAGTCTTTAAACAGAGGGGATCTGCTGTCTCTTGCAGCTGGAGTTGTAACGTAGTAGGGATACGCTAAATGTAAACCAGCCGATTGCACTGAACTTCCGTTTTCGCCTTCGCATGTCGTTTAACTGCAAACGACTAAACCGATTCAAAAGTCATACAAACAAAGCTAAATCCGTCAGGCATATCAACCAGCCATGCAAAATTACATCAATATTCAAACAACAACAACAACAACAACAACAACAACAACAACAACAACAATTACAACAGCAACAACTTCTACTACTACTACCACCACCACCACCACCACTACTGCTACTACAATAATAATAATGGCCTCTCTCTCTCTCTTCTCTCTCTCTCTCTCTCTCTCTCTCTCTCTCTCTCTCCTCTCTCTCTCTCTCTCTCTCTCTCTCTCTCTCTCTTCCCCTCTTCTCTCTCTCTCTCTCTCTCTCTCTCTCTCTCTCTCTCCCTCTCTCTCTCTCTTCTCTCTCTCCTCTCTCTCTCTCTCTCTCTCTCTCTCTCTCTCTCTCTTCTCTCCTCTCTCTTCTTTTTCTTCTTTTTCTTCTTCTTCTTCTTCGGATGAGACAATAAACCGAGGCCCCCGTGTGCGAACGCATGCAGAACATCTTGCCCACACATTAAATCCTGTTCCGCTTTTCGGAAGGGTAGACCATTGTGTACCGGTGGAAACAGATGACAAGATTTACAAAACTGCATTCACACGGGGAAAGGATGTAAAAAAGAGCATGAGTGCTTATTCCATTATTCTCGATATAAAAGAATCAATCAATCAATCAATCAATCAATCAATCAACCAATCAATCTATCTATCTATCTCTCCCTGTATTTTATGTTTGTTTATCATTGCTTGTTTGTTTGTTTTTGTCATCTTCATCATTTCTGGAGGTCTTTTTGGTGGGTTTTTTTTTTTTCTCTCTGCCCGTGTGTGGTAACTGTGTGCATGTATGTGTGGGTTGGCCGATGGGGTGAGGGGTTGGGGGCGCTCTCTATCATTAAATTTTGTATCCCTGATAAGGGCGGGGACTGGATGTAAAGAAAAAAAGGACATGAGTGCTTGTTCATTATCCACGAAACGGAAGAGTTTTGATTTGATTTGATATGAATTAATATCTCATACATAAATTTTATCAGGTAAGTTGTCAATTTTTATCAGGTAAGTTGTAAGTTGTGATTTATTATCTTTGCATCTTTGCGCAGGTGCACTATTCTGGCATCTTTTAGATCTTGGAACAAACAACCATCCTCTCTTGCAACTGCTAAGAAACTCTGTAAACTTCTATATGATCAGCTGACCACCTGCTTCAAAAACTTCAGGCAGAAGACCATCAGCAGAGGCAGTATCAGTTTGTTATGAAGATGAATTCAGTGATCAAGTAAGTATATAGTGCAGTGGTGATTAAAATGAAATAGTGTGACAGGAAGAAAAAAAGAAGAAAAAAAAAGAGAGTGACAGTGATGAATTGAGTGAAATAAAAGATTATGTGTTTGTGTGTGTGACAGTTTGAATGAAATGGAAGATGCTGTGTGTGTGTGTGTGTGTGTGTGTGTGTGTGTGTGTGTGTGTGTGTGTGTGTGTGCACGCGCGCGCGAGTGATATTGTTAACTTGTCAGTTGGCTGCTTAATGAAGCTTATTACCCTTTGTTTATATTTTTAAACAGTTAAGTTATTTGATAAGTATATGCATTAGTTAAGAACAGAGTATAACCACTCGACTGTTGGTTATACCGTGATGGCACCCTTCACAAAGTGTGAATGTAACATTATTGAAAGGCATTTCTATAGGTTTACTTCTTATCCTGTCAAGACTATACTCCTATATTCGAGATGTCTATTTTTCAAATTAAAAAAAAAAATGTTTAAATCAAACATAGGAAAGTATGTCTCAAGAGGTTCTTATCGCTCATTGTGTAAATAAAACCTCAAACTCGCACGCCTTCAGAGGAAAGAGAGTGAGTTATTTCCCTTCACTTGTAACTGCCGTGAAACGTGCGGTTTGCATTATTATATAAAACGTGTCAAACACAGGGTCAGCTTTTTACGGGTGGGGTCGGGTGGGGTCGGGTGCACTATATTTGGTTTCAGCCCGTCTCTAGTCAGCCCAGGGGATTTGCTGGAACCAAGCCATTTCTACCTGCCGTTGTGGGCTTGCGGCCACGCGACACGCTGGGTGCACTATACTCTCCTCACCCCCCGCCCCCCTTCTCCCCTCCCCATCCCCCTCAGACTTGCCAACGGACAAATGGAACAGACGATAGAGCAGCTTAACACAATACGGGCAATCAAGGGGCAAGTTTCACACATGCTACACACTCCCTCCCTCGCTCCCTCCCTCCCCGTGATCTGACTTTGCTTCGATCTGTACAAGTTTTACAAGGCATAATCAGAATAGACAGACTTGCAGCGTGATAATTTATTTCAATGATTTGATTATCCTTGATATAAAAGAATAAAAATAATGAATAAATAAAATAAAAGACTTTTTTCTGAGTATGTGTATGTCAAGTGGTTATGATTTTTTTTTTTTTTTGGGGGGGGGTCAACTTGGTAGGCATTGTCATGGTGCTCATGTGGGCCATATGCATTGAAAAGGTCATGCACCCCGTCACACACCCTCCCCCCCCCCCCCCCCCCCCCCCCCCACACCACACACCAGCAACAAAAACAACCTCAAAAACCAACCAAAAAACCACCACCACCACCACCACCAAACAAAACAAAAATAAAATGCTGTAATGTTTATTCTTTTTGTTACTGCCCCTTAGCTAGAGCTCTGAGGTTCATCACCAACAGTTAGATTTTTTGACTATGCAGCCATTTTTGCCAACAGTTCAGGTAGCTGCATTCCAACTTCAGAGATGATGTCTAAACACAACACCAGTGTCCATGCCATATATATATATATATATATTATATATATTATATATATATATATATATATATATATATATATATATATATATAATATATGTATGTATAACACATAGCGAAAGTAAAACAACCAGCATATTATGGTTCCCCAATATTTCGGCTTTCGCCTTCCTCAGGGGGTGTTTTATTACGATGACGTGATGGTATGACATCAATTTTGATTAACGTCATTGTGAAACTTTGTTTTGATATTTTTACAAACTTTTGTTTTGACATACTTAAACGTCATACTGAGACATCAGACACACACAGCAAGAGAGAGAGAGAGAGAGAGAGAGAGAGAGAGAGAGAGAGAGAGAGAGAGAGAGAGAGAGCTTACATTGAACAATTATGGTCATAAAGTCAAGTTCACACACACACACACGCACACGCACACATACACTGACGTAGCATGCACACACACATATGCACAATCATGCACACACATGCATACACTCAGACACACATGTGGAAGCACACAAACACGCGTACGCATGCACACATGCACACATGCATCCATCCACACACACACACACACACACACACACACACACACACACCACACACACACACACACACACCCACACACACACACCACCACCACCACCACCACCACCACCCCCACCACCACCACCAACACATTGCCCTGGAGTTAACATCAGCGCTAACTTCACTTTCCCAAAAGTCTTACGATGAGACTAAAAACCAAGCTCCTTGTGCGAACCCACACAGAACATCTTGCACACACGTTAAAACCTGTTTCGCTTTTCGCAAGAGTAGACCATTGTTGTCGGTGGGAACAGATGGCAAGATTTACAAAGCTACATACACACGAGGACCGGATGTAAAAAAGCACACGAATGCCCATTCCATTGTCCTCGATATACAAGAATAAATAAATAAATAAATAAATAAACACACACACAACACACACACACACACACACACCACACACACACACACACACACACACACACACACACACACAGATTGTTCAAGTCAAGTTGCCAGGTGGTAGATAGTGGCCACGGACAGGAACGGATGGGAAGCTCAACTGTCACGTGTGTTGAGGCCTTTAGGGCATCAGTCTGCAACTTGTGTCTCCAGAAACGTTCTCGGCGGAGTCTGGCCTCGTGCGTCTGCCCGTTCACCCGTTCGATCACCTGGCACTTCACGTTGCTGAGAGAGTGTCCCGTCTGGTTGAAGTGTTGGGTCACTCCCGTGCCAGTGTTCCTGGTGATGTCACTGCGGTGAAGGTAGAGCCTGGTTTTCAGGGCGTTTTTTGTCTCGCCAACGTACTTGAGTCCACAGAGGTTGCAGCTGAGCAGGTAGATGATGTTGCTGCTGCTACAGGAGCAGGCCTCTCTCATGGTGAATCTCTCACCAGTAGTGAAACTGGTGAAGAGACTGCACAAGAGACCTCAATTGAAAAGGTTAGCTGAAGAGCCTATAATTATGGAACAAGAGTTGAAAGCAATAACAACAAGATAAAATACAAATACAAATATTAAAAAACAACATCAATTAAGGTGCCTTAGCAGAGGGTCGAGCCTTGTTTTTGGTTACCAGTAATCATAGCACTCCCTTTCCCCAAGCTAAGGTTAAGCAGCATTGAACGTGGTGATCAATGGATGGGTGACTGTTTGTGCGCCTTTACATCAGTACAGTCCACTGAGTTCACCCAGCTGTAAATGGGTACCTGCCCTCTTTTGGGTCAGGGAAGGTAAAGCAGCGAGGGAGAGGAGATGGGCGCCGCCCTCAATATGCTGGCACCTACAGAAGCTGAGGTCTCCGATGCCTCGCTCCCTTATATGACCACACAGGTTATGGGACACCTTTACCATCAGATGATGGATTTAACACTCCACCCATACTGCTGTTTGACTGTGTCAATGCTCCTCTTTTACCTTTGGTTACAGAGCCAATCTCGAGTGGAACATACCTTTACTTTCCTTCTTTTTTTCTGTTTTAGGTTTTTTTTTCTTGTTTGTTTTTTTTTTGTTTCGTTTTTGATCAGGAGTGAACGTTTTGCTGTGTTGAGTCAGTCCACGTTAACAACCCATTACGCTTCACGCCATCAAATTCAGCAAGGTAGACAATTCTGTTCCATTCTTATCCTTGTCTCACATGACTCTTGCCTTGGTAGACAGACACAGGTTTACTGTCGTTGTCATTCATTATATTAACGCTCCAGCGGAAATTTTCCATGTAGGGATTGGTAGAAAAACAGAGGTGACTGCGGGCATGTCGTAGGTTTTTTAGAAAGCGAAACGAATAGAAAAAAATCATTGACTACATGGCATTTTAAAAACTGTCTTCAATATTTTTGTATCATACATGTTAAAGCAATTTGTTTTTATGTCATAAAAACGTGTGGGCCTGTTACTATTTTAGACAACGTTTATATCTTTATAGAAGAGTATCAATTTAATTGATATTTGTCTTATTATACGACATGTTATAACAGTATGGTTTAATTACAAAACTGTTTTATGTCATAAAAATGCGTGGGCATATGTGCAGTGTTTCCAATGTGTGTGTGTGTGTGTGTTGTGTGTGTGTGTGTTGTGTGTGTGTGTGTTGTGAGAGAGAGAGAGAGAGAGAGAGAGAGAGAGAGAGAGAGAAGAGAGAGAGAGAGAAGAGGAAGAGAGAGAGAGAGAGAGAGGAGAGCGAGCGAGCTTATGACTGGCTGAGGTATTGCTGATTTGTAGGTGCTTTTTACATTGTGATGTGTGCGAACTGATGTTTGAATACTATGTTGGGGTATTTTTCGTGATATCATATTTACATGTTTATACTGTTTTTATGTATGGCTGGTAACCCCAGTGAATGTCTCTTTCTCGGAGAAATTAATGTATTGGAGTTTGGAATTAAATCCAAGTGTTCATTCAATTATGGGTTCAATGTTCAAATCTAGGTGTTCCAATACTATTGCCCTGAAGCATGATCTGAACACATAGGATGACTTTCATCCTGTACCTGTAACACCTTGCACAGTGACAAGTCCCCACCCCCTCACTTTGACACAAGTCCACATGTGTTGGCATGTGTGCTGTTGGCCTCTTCAGGCAAAGTTATTTATGGGAGAAACAGAGGCAGGTAACACATGGCTGGTTGGACAGGTGGATGGTTAAATTGGTGGGTGGTTTACTTACTGGCCTGCTTTTGTTGTGCTCTGTTCTGGTCTCAGTGGAAGCTAGCTCAGTGGATTTGCTTTGTAGTACAGTATTATATGCAAAACTCGATTCTGTATATAGTGCAACATCCCTGTTGATGTTTTCAAAGTGTTCACCAAGTTTCGTTCATAATACAAACACTGTTAAGTCATCTTCGCCCACCCATTTCCAGCTGGTAGTCATTACTTGTTAGCAGGGGCTTCAGCACTGTTGCATCAGCTGTTGAGAGTCCAGTGACTGGCATGGTAAACTAGTCTGAGGGAAAAAATTGCCTTTGATCCCAGGAATGGAAACCCTACCCCATTGATTTTTGTCGCACCACGTGACATGATCATGAATGAGAATGAGAAAGCAAGAGGATGGGCAGGACAGGTCTGTGAGTGCTTGAAGGGCTTTGTTCTATTAGTAAATACCATAGGTATTTGGGTTGTTTGGTGTGTGTTTTTTTCTATACCTAGTGTGTTGGGGTGGGGTGGAAGGTTTGCTTATAAATACACTATGGTTCACTATGATAGTACCCACGACATACAGGAGGTGAGAAAGCCTAGTGGTTAAAGTGATGGGCTCACGATCTTAAGGCCTGTGTTCCAGCCACCACCAAGAGCCCCATTGGACAGTATTAATTTTAACTTCCTGGAGTTAACATCAGTACCAACACCATTCTCACAAAAGCCCTTCGGGTGAGACTGTAAACCCAGGTCCCATGTGTTAGCACATGAAGAACAGATTGCACATACATTAATTAAAATCTGTTCCTCCAGTCCAAAGACCAGGCCAATGCTGCTGGTTGGAACAACATTAACTTACAAAACCACAAGCACACTGGTGTTGCGTAGACATCATCCTGATTCACAATGCTGCTTCCTTAAAATGGTAAACAGTCACATAGGCAAAAATCTCACACCATTGGTAAACCTTGGAGCTCTAGCCCATGAAGTATAAAAATAAAAAACACAAAAAAAACACAACCCAAACTCATGACCAGACATGGCATTTTCGAAGAAAAAAAAAAAAAGGTCACATGGCGTTTGACCCGTAAGAAAAGGTAGGTACAGTGTGGCAAAGGTCAAGGAAGTTGGTAAGAAAGGGAGGGGGGAGGGTAGGGGGGGGGGGGGGGGGGGGGGGGGTGGCTTGCACGGTCTACTGCATCTACAGCTCGCCCCCGGGCGCGTGCACACACACACACACACACCCACACCCCACATTCACATAGTTGCTAGCTGAGGGAGGGAGGGAGGGGTCTGAGCTAGGCCTAGCTGTTTGGCTTTCCTTGGATCGAGTCCACTAATCTGTCTGCCCACTTACTTCGCATGGCTTGGGAGGGCGATTATGGCCGCTTCAGGCATAGTAGGAGTGGAGGGAGGAAGGTGGTAAGGGTCACGTCTCCTATTGAAAAGTGAAGGTGACAATGCCCTGAAATGAAACAATCGTACTGACTACACACTACTACTACTACTACTACTACTACTACTACTACTACTGGGGAATGGTCACAAACCACTTTACAGAGGAGGAGAACTGAGGAGTGTAAGTCCTCGTTGTTGCACCAAAATAAAATTCTTTTCTATTCGTGCACGTGCACACATAATCAACAACAAAAAAAAGCCTTTCGGATGAGACTGTAAACCGAGGCCCCGTGTGTGCAAACGCACGCAGAACAGAACATCATGCGCACACGTTAAATCCTGTTCCGCTTTTCGTAAGAGTAGGCCATCGTGTGCCAGGTGGGAACAGATGGCAATATTTACACAAACTGCATACACACGGGGACTGGATGAAAAAAAGCACATGAGTGCTTATTCTACTGTCCTCGATATAAAAGAATAAATAAATAAATAACAAATAACAAAAACTCCTTAATCTGTTATCGATGATCATAAGACACTGAACTTTCTCTTCGGTTTCTTTGTTAATGATGTCGGTTTTCTCTCGAGTCTTATTTTGTAAAATTGAATCGTTAATTCCTTGAGATATATACTTCAGAATGGGAAAAAATTGTCTTTCCCAAGTCTTTCTGAAAAGGCAACAAAAAAATGGCAGGAGCATGGATCAAGAAGGCAGAAAACAGACAAGACAGAGATGACAGGGAGAAAAGAAACGAGGCAAAGACTAAGTGAGGGATAGAAAAGAGGGAATTCCTAGCACATAATTTCCAGAAGTTGGGGATGTTATTTATACTTTTACCCCACCCCACCCCACCACCCTCCATCATTCCCGGGGAGGGGGGTCGAAGCACAAGAAACAGTATCACTGAATAGTATCTATCATAAATCTCAGAAGCTCAGTTATATGTGAAATACATAGGCCTAGATACACACACGCGTGCTCTGTCTGTCTGTCTGTCTGTCTGTCTGTCTGTCTGTCCGTCTGTCTGTCTTCTCTGTCTTCCTCTCTCTCTCTCTCTCTCTCTCTCTCTCTCTCTCTC
>CM060324.1:52247904-52252904 GCA_030674155.1 Stramonita haemastoma
ACATTGGCTGGGGAAAGCGAGTGCTCTGACCACTGAGCTATCCCGTCCCCTACGGTCTTGTATATAAACTACACAAAACGGTACAAAATTTCGTTCAGTGACAAAGGCCTAGTACAGCCATTTTTAGGAGGACTGGGGGACAGGACAGGCATTCGTCGAAGTTCGGAGTTACATAATGGAATGTGGAGAAGGTATGCGTGGAATGTCTTCTTCTTCAGTGTGCAGACGGACACCTCATCTTCTTTGTCATCTGTTTCCACCGGCACATAATGTGTGTGTTGTGTGTGTGTGTGTGTGTGTGTGTGTGTGTGTGTGTGTTTCTCAAAATGGCAGGACCATTAGTTTTCTGTTTGTTTGATTGGTTTGTTGGTTTTTGTTTTTGTTTTTGTTTGGGGGTTGTTGTTTTGTTTTGTTTTGTTTTGTTTTGTTTGGGGGGGGGGGGGGGGGCATGGCATGAACATCAAAGGACTGAACTTTTGATACTTTTGAAATACCGTAACCTTCATTCTGATGTTTGCACTGTCAGCTATCCTTGACCTCTGGGGAAGAGTTGAGCAATCAAGGCCAAGACCAGGCTAATTTTAGTGTAACGTGTTGTCTGCTCCAGCACGAGCCCTTAACCCTCACTGTTGCTTGTGTGGATTGATTAATCAAGGATTACTTGATTGATCACTTGCTTGTTTGCTTGCTTGATTGCTTGAATGATTGACTTATTGAGTGAGTGGAGTGATTGATTTTTTTTTGGTCCAGCAAGTAACGGATATTCATTTGTCCATGTAGCCTGCTTTTGTTACTTTCTCATTTCAATACTTTCAAATTCAAATACTTTCTTTTCTCAAAGACTGAGAAATTCCGTCGAGTTACAAGCCATACATAAAAACAGTAAACATGTAAAAAAAAAAAAATAATAAAAAAAAAAAGATAATAATATCACGGATATACATTGATATACCACAACACAGATTCTGAACATCAGTACGCACCCATCACATTATTATATAGAGCACCCACAAATCAGCAACACCTCAGCCAGTTATAGATTCACCCAAGTAAAAACACAAACACTTGTGTGTGCGCACACCCGTATGCCCACGCATTCACACACACACACACACACACACACACACACACACACACACACACACACACACACGCGCGCGCGCGCGCGCGCGCGCGCACGCGTCCACACACACACACACACACACACACACACACACACACTCACCTACACACACACACACACACACACACACACACACACACACACCACACACACACACACACACACACATACACACACACACACACACACACACACACACACACACACACACATTGTCGGTGTTTATTTACAGTATGTTTTATGAATTTCAGCGTTTCAAACGTTAACATCAAAAACAAAATCGGAGAGGGGAGAGGTGGGGTGGGGGTGATGTGTGTAAGTGTGTGTGTGTGGGGGGGGGGGGGGTAGTCTAGTGCTCAGGATCTGACACCCCGAGTACAACAAGCCACCACCCAGGCACCCACTCGAGGGGATTTTTCTCTTAGAATTACCATCAGTAGTATCCACTCCGCTCGTTTGAGAGTCCCTTGGGTGGACGGATAGCCTAGTGGTCAGAACATTGCGCTCGCAATTTGACGACCCGGGTTCGAGTCCGGTCGAGGAGATTTTTCTCCAGGAGTTAACATCAGTGCTGACTCCACTCTCCCCAAAAGTCCTTCGGATGAGACTTTAAACCGAGGCCCCGTGTGCGAACGCACGCAGAACGCACGAACGCACGCAGAACATCTTGCGCACACGTTAAATCCTGTTCCGCTTTTCGTAAGAGTAGGCCATCGTGTGCCGGTGGGAACAGATGACAATATTTACAAAACTGCATACACACGGGGACCGGATGAAAAAAAGCACATGATTGCTTAGTCTGTTATCCTCGATATAAAAGAATAAAAAAAATATATATATATATAAACTGAGGTCCTATGTGCGAACTAATGCAGAACATCTTGGACGCGCATGAAAAACCTTTTCGGGTTGTTGTTGGTTTTTTTCACACATGAAAAACCTGTTCCACCTTTCGAAGGAGTAGGCCATTTCGTGCTGGAAGGATCAGACGACAACAAAAACAAAACCAAAAAACACCCCGCATGCACCATACTTATGTCTGGTCTTGATTTGTGTGAAAGCATTTACAAAATGTATAGGGGGAAACACCAAAGAGCCTCCCTCCCCTCCCTCCTCCCCCCCCCCCCCCCCCCCCCCCCCCATTATAATTTACAATAATTGGGGGGAAAAAGAGAAGAGAAGGGCACCGCCACGACACACTGCAAAGCAGACCAGTGTGACTTTCAATGGAATTAGTGACCGCTAAACCCTAGGGGTCAAGCAGAGGTCACAACACCAGTTATTTACTTACCTGATTATTCCTATACCAGCCCCTACGATACCCACCCCAAGAGGATTTACTGTTGTCCTGTGTACTCAACCTGCCTTCATTCCTCCCTCTCTCTCTCTCTCTCTCTCTCTCTCTCTCTCTCTCTCTCTCTCTCTCTCTCTCTCTCTCTCTCTCTCTCTCTCTCTCTCTGGTACTGCGTAAAGCTTTATTGTTTAGTATCTTTTCAACTTGATGTATCCCTGAAAAGGGCGGGGACTGGATGTAAAAAAGCACATGAGTGCTTATCTATTATCCTCGAATAAAAGACTTTGCCTTGCCTTGCCTTGCCTTGCCTTGCCTTGCCTTGCCTTGCCTTGCCTTGTCTCTCTCTCTCTCTCCTCCAGTGATCCAGGAAGCTAATCTTTGTTTTCATACACACACACACACACACACCTGTTCAGAAAATAACATGGATGGCAAAATTGAAACTCACTTCTTTAAGTTAGGTTGTTGTTGTTGTTGTTGTTGTTGTTGTTTATTCTAGTTGTCTAAAAAAAAAAATTCTATGTATATTTTCATGCTTCGTTTTGTCCACAAGTTCTGTTTTGGGGGCTATCTTTTTGGTTTGGTTTTGTTGCTATAAGTGTTAGGAACATAGGAACCCTCCCATCCATCACTCCATGCTTTATCTAAAGGTAAAAAAAAAGTAAAGGTGTCCCTATAACCTTTTGCGGTCGTTGGGGAGCGGGGATGTCAGAGACCTCAGCTTCTTCAAGGGGTCAGCATATTGAGGGCGGCGCCCATCTCCTTCCTCTCCCTCCTCGCTGTTTTACCTTCCCTGTCCCTGATAAAGGACAGGTACTCATTTACAGCTGGATGAACTGGGTGGGACTTACTGAAGTCAAGGCACGCAAAAAACGGTCACCCATCTACTTGGTAACCACGCCCAGTGCTGCTTAAAACCTTTAGCTTTGGGGGGGTAAGCGAGTGCTGTGACCACTGAGCTATCCTCTGTTAAATTTTAGTTAAGTCTGTCCCGAGCCTTATGGTTCATCAGGCCGGTGCTTATCCCGGTTTCTGTGGCGTTAAGCGACTGAGAGTCATAGACTCCCCCCTGGATAGGACGCCAGTCTATCGCAGGGTTAACCCCCAACACAAGGTTGGTACCCCTTTTACACCTGGGTGGGGTGAGAAAATAGCCGTAAAGTGCCTTTTCCAAGGGCGCAACGCCATAGCCGAAAGCTGGGATCGAACCCGCAACCTTTAGATTACGAGTCCAACGCCATAACCACTAGACTACAGCGGCGGCGAGCTATCCTCTGATAGGGAAACAAATACAGTTGCATGCAGGGAAAAGGGGAAAAAAAAATGGGTAGACGCTGCACTTGTGGCGACGCGCTCGCTCTCCCCGGGGGAGAGAGAGAGCAGCCGGAATTTCAGGCAGAGAAATCTGCTGTGACATAAAGTGGTACAAAATACACACACACACACACACACAACACCACACACACACACACACACACACACACACACACACACACACACACAGCACGCACGCACGCACACACACACACACACACACACACACACACACACACACACACACACACACACACACACACACACACACACACACTCACACACACACACACACAAAAATCCTCGTCCTCTACTCCATCTGCCAAACCAATAAGTCCACTTGGATTGGAGAATGCTTGACCAGCTGAAGATGAAGGAATAGCTAAGTGTGGAGTTAGCGAGGTGACAGACCTGTATATGTGCATGCTGCCTGGCCTGTGCTTTGGTCCAGTGTTCTGTAGTTCTCCTTGTCACGAGCACTGAGAGCTTTCATTGCATACTCTGCGTATAAGTTATGTTTAGCTAGACTAGTAGTTCTGCATTCTCAGTCCGCTACCCTACATTATTCATCTGCAGTGTGTTCTCCTAGTCACGCAAGCGCTGTGTTCATACAGTCTAGCATCGTCCTTACTTTTACCACCATCACCATCATTAGCATCATCATCATTCCCACTTCCACCACCACCACCACCACCACCACCACCACCACCATCATCATCATCGTCGTCGTCGTCAGCAGCAGCAGCAGCATCACCAATCACCATCATTAACATCATCACCATCACCATCATCATCACTATCATCATCACCACCACCACCATCACTATCATCATCATCACCACCATCACTATCATCATCACCATCATCATTACCATCACCATCATCATCATTATCATCATCACCACCACCATCATCATCATCATCATGATCGTTATCATTATCTGCAACTGATTAACAGAGCTCTGTTTCAGTTTCTACCAACCAAAAAAAAAAAAGGGGGGGGGGGGGGGAAACACCACAGCCCTAATGATCTATTACTCATGTCCTTTCAGATGGGGACGGGATAGCTCAATGGTCAGAGCACTCGCTGTCTTCAAGCTAAGGTTAAGCAGCGTTGACCGTGGTTACCAAGTGGATGGGTGACCCGTTGCGCTGCCTTGGCTTCAGTACAGTCCCCCAGTTCACCCAGCTGTAAATGGGTACCTACCCTCTTTACGGACAGAGAAAGGTAAAGCAGCGAGGGAGAGGAGATGGGCGCCGCCCTCAATA
>CM060324.1:52257904-52260404 GCA_030674155.1 Stramonita haemastoma
GTGCTATTTACACTGACAGGTCCCCCCTGGTATCCCTACCGGGGAAGTGTGTGTACTTCTTCTTCTCTTCTTCTTGGGTGGTGTGTGTGTGTGTGTGTGTGTGTGTGTGTGTGTGTGTGTGTGTGTGTGTGTGTGTGTGTGTGTGTGTGTGTGTGCGTACGTGCGTTCGTGCGTTCGCGTTCGCGCGCGCGCGCGCGCGGTGTGTGTGTGTATGTATCTGTGTGTGCTGTCTGTGTCTATGTCTACATAATACTATACTATCTGCACACATTTCGTAGAGGTGTAGCAGAAACAGATTTTAAAAGACAGATTAAAAACCTCTGATATTTGGTAGAGGTACAGCAGAAACAGATTTTAATAAGACAGATTAAAAAAAAACCTCTGATATTTGGTAGATGTACAGCAGAAACAGATTTCAATAAGGCAGATTAAAAAAAAAAATAAACCTCTGATATTTGGTAGAGGTACAGCAGAAACAGATTTAATAAGGAGACAGATTTAAAAAAAAATAACCTCTGATATTTGGTAGAGGTATACAGAAACAGATTTTAATAAGACAGATTATAAAAAAACTCTGATGTTTGGTAGAGGTACAGCAGAAACAGATTTCAATAAGACAGATTAAAAAAAAACCTCTGATATTTGAGGTACAGCAGAAACAGATATTAAAATGAGACTAGATTTAAAAAAAAAAAACTTGATATTGAAGGTATATGAACAGTTAATAAGAGATTAAAAAAAAAACTCTGATATTTGGTGAGGTACAGAACAGATTAATAAGCAGATTAATAATATAAATAATATATAATAATAATATAAAAAATATATAATAATAAAAATAAAAATAAATATATATATAACCTTGATTTTGTGAGGTACAGCAGAACAGATTTATAAATTAAAAAAAAAAACTTGATATTGGTAAGTACGCAGAAAGATTATAGAGATTTAAAAAAAACCCTGATATTGGAAGTAAGCAGAAACAGATTTTATAGACAATTAACACCCCAAAAAAACTTGATATAGCTCTCCCACCTTTAGGGTCAGAAAGGTGTGGTTTCTCATTCTTCTTCTGCTGCTGCTCGCTGTATCCTACAGGTAAGGAAGAAGTGACTGACATCACACCTCGTACAGTAGGCCCTAGTAGGCTTTTGGGAGTCTAAGTGTTTGACCAGGTTAATCATTACACACCATGTCAGCAAGAAGCTGTCCAGTCTTTGAGCTGAGGTGTCAAGGCAGTGAGTGGTGGCGGTTACGGCACGCGCTAGGACAATTAGATCCTGCCTAGCGCCTGCATACTTGCTTTCTTTGCTTTGCTGACTGTCATCAGAATTCACAGGCTTGGAGAGAGAGAGAGAGAGAGAGAGAGAGAGAGAGAGAGAGAGAGAGAGAGAGAGAGAGAGAGAGAGAGAGAGAGAGAGAGAGAGAGAGAGAGACAGACAGAAGACAGACAGATAGATCGATTTATTTACAACATACGAGGAAACAAAACAGACAATCATGTGAGGGCAGTGCGGGTGCTGTATGGTTAGTAAAAATTAATTTTTGGCACGACCATGAAACGAAAGGATTAACTTGGACATGATATTATTGCGCGCACACGGCTTCGTTTAGTTTCATGCCGAAGAACTGATCAAGATTGGGAGTCAACGATACAGAGTAGCATAAGTAATTTGATGACTGAGCAGGACAGCAAGAAAGGTTCAGCAGCATTCATCAGACCGACCATTGGAACTTTCTAGACAGAAGAAGATAGAGACTGTGTGAGTAAGAGAATGGTGGCATAAACCAGAGCACTTGATCATGTTTTGGTGAATTGATGCAATAACCACACTGTCAAATTGGGCTCATCGTTTCAGTAAGAATTGGATGGTCAAAAAACACCACCATGCACTTTGGAGGTTCAGACTTGAGTAAAATGGATGGCAAACCACATGTACTTTGAGGTTCATGTTTGAGTAAGAATGGATGGCAAAACCACATGACTTTGAGGTTCATGTTTGAGTAAGAATGGATGGCAAAACCACATGCACTTTGAGGTTCATGTTTGAGTAAGAATGGATGGCAAAACCACATGCACTTTGAGGTTCATGTTTGAGTAAGAATGGATGGCAAAACCACATGCACTTTGAGGTTCATGTTTGAGTAAGATGGATGGCAAAACCACATGCACTTTGAGGTTCATGTTTGAGTGAGAATGGATGGCAAAACCACATGTACTTTGAGGTTCATGTTTGAGTAAGAATGGATGGCAAAACCACATGCACTTTGAGGTTCATGTTTGAGTAAGAATGGATGGCAAAACCACATAGCACTTTGAGGTTCATGTTTGAGTAGAATGGATGGCAAAACCACATGCACTTTGAGGTTCATGTTTGAGGAAGAATGCGATGGGAAAAACACTGTACTTTGAGTTCATTTTTTGTTCGAATGCATCCACATCAACTGTTGTGTCATTTTGAGCGAAAATGCGTGCGTGCAAAAGCCGACATGTCATGAG
>CM060324.1:52262904-52265404 GCA_030674155.1 Stramonita haemastoma
CACACACACACATGTATACACAGACACACACACACAATTCCTCTCTTCACTCCGCTCTGCCACCACTACTACTACAACTACCACCAGCACAGCACAGCACGGCACAGCACAGCACAGCACAGCAGCATCGGATCAGACCACTCCAGCAGCAAAAGGTCGCGACAGGCCAGTCAACCAGTTTTCAGGCGCAGACAGTGGAAGGCGAAAAACTCGGTCGTATGGTAAAATGTTGGCACCAAAAGAAATATATAATATAAGTCTTTTGAATGTGTGTGTGTCTGTGTGTGTGTGTGTGTGTGTGTGTGTGTGTGTGTGGTGTGTGTGTGTGTGTGTGTGTGTGTGTGTGTGTGAGTGTGTGTGTGTGTGTGTGTGTGTGTGTGTGTGTATGTGTCAGATCTTGAAACATTTTTTTGAGGGGAGAGAGGGAGGGAGGGGCAAGAATCTCTAGGCCTGTCTAACTTTGTTGGAAATGATGTTGTTTTTAGGTTAGTTGGGGCACCTGACTTGTGTCTGAACTTCGGGATTTTTTTTTTTTTTTGGGGGGGGTGGGGGGTTATTTTGATTGTATTAGAGTTCCAGCCAAATTATCCAATATTAAGGACTGTATCTATCAACCAACCAATCAACCACCACCTCCAAGTACTGATCCTGTCATCGGGATGATACCCTGTGGTCTATAAATAGTTGACACTAGGGGATCCTCCTGTAGTGACGTTCTTTGATGCGTTCTTCCGTCCCAGCGGCATCCATCGCCATCATTATCATCACTGTCATTGTCATCATTTTTCATCATCATCATCGACAACAACAATTAGCAGCAACATCAACATTATTATTACTATTATCAAGTTCTGTCCTAGCAGCATCCATCATCATCATTATCGTCATTGTCATTGTCATCATTTTTCATCATCATCATCGACAACAACAATAAGCAGCAACATCAGCATTATTATTATTATTATCAAGTTCTGTCCCTGCAGCATCCACCACCATCATTATCGTCATTGTCATTGTCATCATTTTTCATCATCATCATCGACAACAACAATAAGCAGCAACATCAGCATTATTATTATTATTATCAAGTTCTGTCCTAGCAGCATCCATCACCATCATTATCGTCATTGTCATTGTCATCATTTTCCATCATCATCAACAACAATTAGCAGCAACATCAGCATTATTATTATTATTATTATCAAGTTCTATCCTAGCAGCATCCATCACCATCATTATCATCATTGTCATTGTCATCATTTTTCATCATCATCATCGACAATTAGCAGCAACATCAGCATTATTATTATTATTATTATTATTATTATTATTATTATTATTATTATTATTATTATTATTATTATTATTATTATTATTATTATCAAGTTCTGTCCCTGCAGCATCCACCACCATCATTATCATCATTGTTGTAGTCATCATTTTTCATCATCATCATCGACAACAACAATAAGCAGCAACATCAGTGTTATCATGATCAAGTTCTGCCCCTGCAGCATCATCCATCACCCTCATTATTATTATCCTTATCATTGTCATCATTTTCCATAATCATGAACAACAGTTAGCAGCAGCAACATCAGCATCATCATGATCAGCAGCAACATCGCCTCTGCTTGGCACAGCAGATGTAGACTTGTGACTCTCTTCTAGCTAGCTGCTACTGCTGTACTGATGGGGGTCTGTGTTGATGTTAGTGATGTTGTTGGTGTTGTTGTTGGTGTTGTTATTGTTGGTGGTGGTGGTGTTGTTACAGTCGTTTGTTGCTGCTCTTGTTTGGTTGTTGATGTTCTTTCTGCCTTTAGTATGCCAGCGATACATATCTTTTTCATCATATAACAACTTAAGTGGGGGGGGGGGGGGGAAGTAAATTTTAACTTTTGATGCGTGTAACTCTCTCTGTCTGTCTGTCTCTGTCTCTCTCTCTCTCTGTCTCTGTCTCTGTGTTTCTTAATTTACTTTGTTTTTCTTTTATATATTTATACTCCCTTATCATGGCAAGGGCTGGATGAAAAAAGAGTATGTAATACTTACACTGCAACCCTTGAAAAATAAAGATATTATTCATTCATCCTCTCTCTCTCTCTCTCTCTCTCTCTCTCTCTCTCTCTCTCTCTCTCTCTCTCTCTCTCTCTCTCTCTCTCTCTCTCTCTCTCTCTCTCTCCTCTCTCCTCTCTCTCTCTCTCTCTCTCTCTCTCTCTCTCTCTCTCTCTCTTCTGTACTTCACTACAGAACGAAAAAAATGTTATGCATGATTTTGCTGTAGGTACAGACAGGCCCTTAAGTGTGGAATTGTACAAACCAATATCCTAATGTGTACCCCTTGAAATGGGGGCCATGGCCTTTTCCTGAACTCATCATTGTCATTCTTCACTTCATTCCATCTCTCTCTCTCTCTCTCTCTCTCTCTCTCTCTCTCTCTCTCTCTCTCTCTCTCTCTCTCTCTCTCTCTCTCTCTCTCTCTCTCTCTCTCTCTCTCTCT
>CM060324.1:52270404-52272904 GCA_030674155.1 Stramonita haemastoma
TAACATTCATGTGTACGTCTTGCACAGCTCCTAATTAAAGACAAAAATGTATGGTGTATAATAAAAAGTACTGGGTGTTGACTTACCGGAGCATAGGCTGGGCTAAATCGTTATTATCTGTTAGTAACAATAGTTAAGAAGCAACACATGTCTTTTTTTAGTTTTAGATAAACGTAGGCGTAAGCCGAAAACTTCAAAGGCCTAGACCTAATATCATTTATGTTTCTTCCTCAAATTTGAGAGAGAGAGAGAGAGGAGGGGGGGGGGGGGGTTAAGATTCCGGTGCAAAAGAAGAAAAAGCACTAATAGTATATTATCATTCTCCATCTTTGGAAATGCGTTTGCTTGCTGGAATCTTTAGAGAGGCCAGAATATACTGTTCCACTCTGCCACACATCTATAATTATTTGTATTGTACGTCACTTTAAGTCTTACCAGTTCGCTCATTTCAGCTCATTTCAAGACCTCACACGAGCTTATCCTGTATAACATTCTCTGAAAAAAACAAACAGTGGCCGCAACATAAGCATGTTGTACATCAAATTAAAGCTTATTCAATGCCCTTTTACAACATTAAACTTATTTTTATTTTACATCAGCCCACAAAATTGTATGTCAGTTTTAATGTTATTTATATTCTTAATATTTTAACTTTTTTTTTCAACATTGAGTCATGGCACATGTCTCTGCCTGGAAACGGGGCTGCTCTCCACCAGGGAGAGCGCGTCGCCACAAGTCCAGCGCCACCTATTTTAAAGAAAAGATTATTCATTTTTGGTAGCTGTAGTCATGGATGATGATGATGATGATGATGATGATGATGATGATGCAATGATAACAGTGATAATGCTTTGAAATTAATATTGATTGGAAAAACTGTATAGCGGAGCTGTCCTGTACACCTTTTTTTTTCTCTGTAACGTATCCCAGCCTCAACCAGGCTTTGAGAGAAGCAGGACACCTGCAGACGTTGTTGTTGGCTAGTTTTTCAGCAACACATCCGTAACATGAAAGATACCCAACCACAGAGATCTAGTTTTCCCACTGAGCACAAAATACACTCTCGTCTGGAGTAGGTATTGATTGGAACCACCACCACCACCACCCCACCCCACCCCACCCCACCTGCCCCTTTTCCCCCAAATCTCCCAGATTACAGGGACCATTGGATAACTGAATCCACAAGCTCCCTAACGACGATTTATTCAGCAAACCGTTCCAGCCTGTTTAGGGGAGTGAGATTATTGATCGTCTGGTTACCGTGCATTGTTTTCAGAACAGGCAGCATGTTCTTTAGTTAGTCATCAAGACTATTCCCATGAATTTTTAAAAACACTGTTTTCTTTCCTTTGCTAGAGCTTCCACGTTGAGTATGATGAAATGTGTTGTTTTTTTGAATTTTTCGTATGCGACAGTTCACTTCCTCCACCATCTCCAATCCTCACCCTCACCCCAAACCACCATTAATTAAGGTAGCGGCATTTCGACTTCGTAGGATACGGTTGGGAACTGAGCCTGCCAATTTTGCCCAGACAGTCTGGAGTTACCTCTCTCTCTCTCTCTCTCTCTCTCTCTCTCTCTCTCTCTCTCTCTCTCTCTCTCTCTCTCTCTCTCTCTCTCTCTCTCTCTCTCTCTCTCTCTCTCTCTCTCTAGTCCTTCGATGAGACTTTAAACGAGGCCCCGTGTGCGAACGCACGCAGAACATCTTGCGCACACGTTAAATCCTGTTCCGCTTTTCGTAAGAGTAGGCCATCGTGTGCCGGTGGGAACAGATGACATTACAAAACTGCATACACACGGGGACTGGATGTAAAAAAGCACACGAGTGCTTATTCCATTATCCTCGTATAAAAGAATAATCAAATCAAATCTCTCTCTCTTTCTCTCTCTCTCTGATTTTTCAACTATCGTAGATTCTTTAAGACGCGCAGACACGTCCAAAAAACACACAGGTCCCAACTGGTTTAGAATCTTCTCCGAAAGACTTTGAAACATTCAGTTCGATTTTCTCATCAAACTGTTGGCAAGAAAGGACCACCAGGCTGGCTGGGAATCAATCAACCCCAGAATCTCCTGGTTGACTTGTTATTAAGCAAGTGAACATCTAAATCACACCATCCTGCCATTTTTCAACTGTTCCATGACATTTTTTTTCAGATTTTATCTCCAAAGGGGCGGGGAATAGCTCAGTGGTCAGAGCACTCGCTTTCCCCAAGTCAAAGTTAAGCAACGTCGAGCGTGGTTTCCAGTTGGATGGGTGGGTGACCGTTTGCGCGCCTTGGCTTCAGTACAGTCCCCAGTTCACCCAGCTGTAAATGGGTACCTGCCCTCTTTAGGGTCAGGGAAGGTAAAGCAGCGAGGGAGAGGAGATGGGCGCCACCGCCCTCAACATGCTGGCCCCAAGAGAAGCTGAGGTCTCTGATGCCTCGCACCCCTACGACCACATTGGTTATGGGACACCTTTACCTTTTTTTTCTTTTTGGTTCGACTTTTATCTCCA
>CM060324.1:52277904-52282904 GCA_030674155.1 Stramonita haemastoma
TTCAATTTCTTTTGTTAACCATGGAGGTTTCATGAAATATTTTATTCTTTTCTTAATAAATGGAGCATGTTTATCATAGGTAGCTATAAATGTCTCTATCCAATAGTTAACAGCATCATCTGGATTTGTAATCTGATAAACATAGTCTAAGTTTGAATTAAGAATATCATTTATAAAGGCATCTTTATCAAAATGTCTAAAGGAGCGGTAGGATATCTCCTTGTGTCCTGATTTGGGTATCTTTATTCCTTTTTTCCGCCATGTAAAACAAATGGAAGAGTGATCGCTACAACCTGTCTGCACTGAGCATGTTTCTGCTATGTTGGCTTTTGAAGTAGTGTAAATGTGATCAATGAGGGTGCTAGTGTTATTAGTAATGCGAGTTGGACGATCAATTATTTGTTCTAAACCATACATGGCATAATTAATATTCCACTTTGATCCAGGGACTGTCAGATCTATATTGAAATCTCCCATAAGAAAGATTTCTTTGGACTCTAGAATTGCGGCATCCATCATTGAATTGAATTTATCATACCAGTCAATTGTTTCAGCTGGGTTCCTGTAGATGAAGCCAAGTATAATCGATTTACAGCGTCTAAACGTGATTTCTACCCATATAGATTCTACATGAAACTGTTCAAGATGCGTTAGTCTTTTCCACGACAAAGACGTCGCACAGTATAAAAGCAAACCGGTAGATCTGACACTTACTGGATCAAGTCGTACAGTGTCATAACCTGGGATATACATATCTGAATCAGAAATTAAGTTGTTGAGTCTCGATTCAGCTACACAAAATATATGAAAGCTAGTTCCTTTATTGTCTATAATTGATGATATTTCCTCAGTTTTGTTCCTGGCACTATTGATATTTAGGTATCCTACACGAAGTCCTTCCTGAGAGGGCCATGTATCTAGAGTGGAAGACATAGTATTAAAAAAAAAAAAAAAAAAAAAAAAAAAAAAAAAAAAAAAATTGCAGGACAAGAGAAAGAAAACTGGGAACGATAATGTACTATCAACCAATCAGTGAAGCACAATCATCAGTCAAATCAACAATCAAAATACAACAAAATGGAAGGAAGAACTTGGTATAGTAATGTAACTGACACCGACCAATAAAGCACTATTATCAGTCAACCAACAATGAAATTTTAAGACAAAAGGGAAAAATTTAGTACAGTGATGTAACTAACACCAGTCAATACAGCACAAAAGCAATCAACAATCAACCAATCAGTGAAACACAATCATCAATCAGATCAAGAATCAAAATTTAGGCAAACAAGGAAAATTATCAAAAGGTAAAGAACAACAATCAAAGTAGTACAAAATTTAGAGTAAACAAAAAAGAGAGAAAGTTGGTGCAGGGATGTAACCACAAGTCAGTAAGGCACCATCATCAGTCAAATCAACAATCAAATACAACAAAATGGAAGGAAGAACTTGGTATAGTAATGTAACTGACACTGACCAATAAAGCACTATTTCAGTCAACCAACAATGAAAATTTTAAGACAAAAGGGAAAAATTTAGTACAGTAATGTGACTAACACCAGTCAATAAAGCACAAAAGCAGTCAACAATCAAAGTGAAAACAAAGGACAGTCTTACTATGTAAGTAATGTAAGTAACACCAGTCAATAAAGCACAATCATTGAAAAAAAGAAAAGAAAAAAAAAAAGAAAAAAAAAGAATGCAGAACAAGAGAAAGAAGAACTGAATATGGTAATGTACTATCAACCAATCAGCGAAGCACAATCATCAATCAGATCAACAATCAAAAATTAGGCAAACAAGGAAAATTATCAAAAGGTAAAGAACAACAATCAAAGTAGTACAAAATTTAGAATAAACAAAAAAGTGAGAAAGTTGGTGCAGCCATGTAACCACAAGTCAGTAAGGCACCATCATCAGTCAAATCAACAATCAAATACAAAACAAAATGGAAGGAAAAACTAGGTATAGTAATGTAACTGACACCGACCAATAAAGCACTATTATCAGTCAACCAACAATGAAAATTTTAAGACAAAAGGGAAAAATTTAGTACAGTAATGTAACTAATACCAGTCAATAAAGCACAAAATCAGTCAATCAACAATCAAATTTAAAACAAAGGACAAATTTACTATGTAAGTAATGTAAGTAACACCAGTCAATAAAGCACAATCATCAGTCAGTACAATCAAAATTTCAAATAAAGGACAAACTTACTACAATAATGTGACTACCTACCAGTCACTAATTGTGACTAAAGCATAATCATCAATCAAGTCAACAAACAAGGGGTAGAATAAGTGTGTGTGTGTATATATATATATATATATATATATATATATATATATATATATATATATATATATATATATATATATATATATATACAGTCAAGTACTGGAACAAATAAAATTCGCTTAATATGTGTAGAAAGGCACTGGACACAACCCTTACAACTTGGCCAGCAAGTACTGCACTAGCCAAGACAATATCAGTGATAGAAAATGGTAATCTGCATCCACCATCAGCATGCCGCAACACATTCATTCACATACTTACAACTTTGCACTCTCTCTCTCTCTCTCTCTCTCTCTCTCTCTCTCTCTCTCTCTCTCTCTCTCTCTCTCTCTCTCTCTCTCTCTCTTTCTCTCTCTCTCTCTCTCTCATCCATACACACACACACACACACACACACACACACACACACCACAAGCACTCTCTCTCTCTCTAACACACACACACACACACACAGGGCAAGCATTTTCAAACCCTAAAACATAATTATGCATGATAATGAGTAAAGAGGACTAGGCCTATGCATACAGTTGGCGTTGGGAGTTCATGTAAGCCATTAGGTTAGCAAAAATCTGATCGTAAGGGTTGATAGGAGCCGGCGTTGATCTATGCCAGATGCCAGCTTGGCCAGTGACTGCTGTGGTCATTCCTTGATGTGGGGAATACCACTGGTTGAGGGCTGACTGACTAGGCTGCATGGCGCTAGGCCTAGGCCTATTCAGTGGGGGATGGGGCGGGTAGTAGACTGGCTCAGTGGTCCACTCAGTATGTGGGGCAGGGCTCGCATTAGGCCTAACACTGCTCGCGTCAGGCCTAACGCCGTTGATGTTGATGCGATTCCCTTGACTAGACTGCCTGACGTCATGCAATGGGAAGGGGGGTGGGGGGAAGGCACGATCAGAGGCGCTTGCAATTTGTTTGGAATTAGTGTTAGCACTGTCACCCCTGTTGGAATTAGTGCTAGCACTATCACCCCTGTTCAGGTTTGGATAATGGGTCATGGAGTCTACAGGGGGGTAGTCACTATGAGGGGATGTAGGGTTTTGGTTGGGTAGCATGGTTTCATTTCGTCTGTGGTCACTGACATGAGAACGAGAGGGAGATAAAAATGGCTTTAATTTCAGAGCCAGTTTGGCTGTGCCTGCAAGACTAGGGTGAATGAGGTTAGCATACAGAGCTAACTTTGGACCACCAGTGTGGGTTGTGAAGGTGGGTGTGTTGTCAATGAACTCTGTGTTCAGCAGTTCACAAGCCTTTTGCATGTTGTGGTTAGAAGGCGATATCAGCGTATTGAGATGGTGTTTGCCACGGGCTGGGATTATTGAGCTAAGAATAATCCTGGCGTTGGGGAACACCTGACTGGCCAGGTGAATAAGGTCACACCAAGTATCTCTGGCCACTTGTCCTGTGGTTCTACAGTCATTGACACCAACATGTATAATTAAACATTTGAGATGAGGAGAACCACTTTGTTGCTGCAACCAATTAGACAGATCAGCTGCTGACATGCCACTAACACAGATTCTTGAAGAATCATGCTGTTTTGTTATTCTTCGTAGGTCTATGTCCCTGATGACTGAATCCCCAATCAGCAGAGCAGAACTTTTGTTGGGAACAGAGCGAGAAGAGAGAATCTCGCTTGGTTTTCGATTAAGTTTTTTGTCTCTTGGAGCTGGGTCTGGGGTAGCACTAGGACAGTCTGGCACACGACCCTTGTTGTTCACAGAGGTTTGTTCAGCACTGGCTTCCTCACTCAAGGGGTGAAAGCGGTTTGCTGTCTGAACATTGTATATATTCTTCCTGTCACAATAATTGTTCTGCATAACATCAAGATTAGATTCCATGGGCACAGTTTGATTTTCACAGGCCGCTAATGAAGAGATCTTCTGTGGTAGATCTGACAGCAGGGAGTCTGGTTCGTTCTGGGTATTGTCACAGGGGTTGACATTGTGGCCATCTTGCTGCTTAGTTGTAGATGGAGGTGAAGAACTGCAAGACAGCATGGTGGTAGTGGCAGTTGTCTCGGTGGGTAGCACAGAACCGGCCTTGTTATCAGCTGCAGGCTTCAGTCCTTTGCTGTCACACTGTGTGAAGGCATCGCATGAACGTGCAGGCTTGTATTTTTTTAGGTCTGCACGGATGCTTCCCACTTCACTTTTCAGGGCATGGTTTTCCTTCTTCAGGACATTTACTTCTTTGTCTAACTGAGAGATCTCAGTCTTCAGGGAGTCATTGAGGGAGTGCAGTGTGTCCATTTTCGATGCAATGTGAGCTCGTAGTTCATTTTTTGCACTCACTTTTGCATCCTCAATCTGGGTTAGTACTGTAGCTTGAAGTTCAGCCTGGAACAGTTGAAGATCAGTAATTTCATCTTGCAGCTGCTGGATTTTGTTGCTGTAGCATGCTAATTTTATAGCTGCTCTTGACTTTCTCAGCGACTTTGGGGTGACACACAGGGTTCTTCTGCGCAGTTTATGTAATTTCTGCGAGCGTGTGTTCCTCTCTTTTGTTGGAGAAGTGAAGTGGGTGTGAGATGATCCTTCATGGTCAGATTCTGAGAAGGAGGCAGAGTAGCTAATGTCCAGTTCAGAGTTCATGGCACCATCTGAACTGTCTTTGTTATGCTGTGGGGTTGGTGGCAGTAACACTATATCAACCTTTGGGGAAGCTGTCTCCAGTGTAGCATGAAGGGGAGAAATGGA
>CM060324.1:52292904-52295404 GCA_030674155.1 Stramonita haemastoma
CTCTCTCTCTCTCTCTCTCTCTCTCTCTCTCTAAGATTAGTGATCAGAACATTAAGCTGGCAATATATCGACCCGAGTTCGATTCTGGTTGGAGGGGATTTAACCCTTGGAATTAACATCAGTGCTGTCCCCACTCTCCCCAAAAGTCTTTTGGATGAGACTGAAAACCCAGGCCCCGTGTGCGAACGCACGCAGAACATCTTGTGCACACGTTAAATCCTGTTCTACTTTTCGTAAGAGTAGGCCATTGTGTGCCGGTGGGAACAGATGACAATATTTACACAACTGCGTACACACGGGGACTAGCTGTAAAAAGCACATGAGTGCTTATCCCATTATCCTCGATATACAGGAGTAAATATATAAAATAAATAGATAAATCAATCAATCAATCTGATGAAAAAACATATCTGCCAATATCATCTTGTTATAGTACCTGTCAGAAACTTTAAACATCATTAGGTTTAAGGTTGAACCCCGTTGAGACTGTAGGGTTTGTTTGTTTTTAATCTTAATGTCAGTCAGAAAAGTTCATTCTGTACATCATGTACATCACTTATTGAGGGAAAAGAAGTGGAGGAAAAACAAGTGCAGGTAACAACTTCTTAAGCATTTTGAAAATGACTTAGCAAAGATACAATATATAATAAATGAATTGAAAATAATTTCTAGAGAATTTCTAGTCTTTTAGTGGCAGTATGCGTTATCAGCATTCTTGAGTAAGAACCACCATGCCTTTGGCCTGACCTGACTCGAGTTTCGGCTCCTGGATGAGCCCTCATCAGATATCCCAGCGGTGATTGAAACTCCACCTGCTGTGGTACCTTACAGCAAGACACATTTCAGAATTTAAAAGTGTCAATTGCATTCACAGGAATATGTAATATCCCTGTGGCCTTTTGAAGCTGCCCCCAAAAGAGTATGAAAGAGAAAGAAAATATGCTTAGAATATAAGTTGAAAAAAAAATTGAATAGGAGAGAAGAAGCACCTAGTGAATCCTTGTGCCTTATGTTTGGGGATCCTATTTAAAGGATGCAAGGGAGGTCATAAAGTTTGTATCCAGCCAAGTGGTCAGTCTTAGCTGGATAATAACCCAAACATTGCAATACATTTTTTAAGTGCACGCACAGGCAAGAGACATTACTGTACATCACTGTGATTATTATATGCAATCATCCAAGAGATAAAAGTTGATTTCTATCATGTTACAGCCTGTCTCTTTTATTTTGTCTGATTTTTTTAAATAAATAGTTTTCCTTGCTGACGCCTAGTTTGGATTTTTTAGTGTGTGTGTGTGTGTGTGTGTGTGTGTGTGTGTGTGCGTGCGTGTGTGTGTGTGTGTGTGTGTGTGTGTGTGTGTGTGTGTGTGTGTGTGTGTGGACTTGTTCTCAAGTCTACTTTAGTGCAAATCTGTTAGATGATGGATCTGCTCTGTAACAACACGAAGATAAACGTCATATAATCATGTTCGCACAGCATCATACAGTTTCCATGTGGAAGTACCTCAATGTTATTGTCTCGCCCAAAGTGCAGTGTATTTCTCTTATAGCTGGACTTGTATAGTGTGTTTCTGTTTCGATCTATCTATCTATCCCTTAGTCTGGCGACCGTGGGGGGTAGCTTACCCCTGAAGACTTGACAACCAGATTCCTCCATTCCTCTCTCTCTGTTCTGTCTCTTATAGCTGGACTTGTATAGGGATGTTTCTGCTCAAAGCTACTAAAGGTCAAGCTAGTGTTGTCATACAGGGAGGGGAGACTTCAGACTGATGACCAGTCTGAAGACAAAACAAACACCAAAGATTAGGACACTCATCAGAGATCACCATAGATCTCTTGTGGGGCTGCTGGGAGGGGGGGGCTGCTGCAGTGCAGTATAGTGTAGTGTAGTGTAGTGCAGTGCAGTATAGTGCAGTGCTAGTGCTATATACAGCACAGTGCAGTGCAGTGTAGTACAGAGTAGTGTAGTAGAGGCCTTATTTCAACCCAACTGGTTTGTTTTGAAGGCCGAACACCACCAACCCAGCACATGATTTGTCTATTCATAGCTATGACCCCGCTTGCAAGCGTTAGATAAAAGTCACACTGCTCTTTTTGTCGCCTCGTAAACTCGGTCACAGCTAATAAGAGGGCCAGGCAATCTGAAGGGCTTTGCCATTCTGTCAGCACTAAGAAGAAGAAGGGAAAAAAGCGCACAAAAGAGAGAAAAATCGGGAGTAGCAGGTTACCCTGGCTCGTCTCGCCTCACTCGGGCCAGTATGGGGCAAAGTCTGGTTCGTGTATGTGTGGGTTCTTTGACGTGCAACGCAGTAAATTTGATATATGTTGTTGTTGTTATTGTTGATGCTGCACTCGTCAGGAAAGAAAAAAATCTGGCTTGGATTCAAGGCCACATCACTGTTGTTCGTGGTTTGAGAGTGAGTGGATGGATGGTGAACAGAAGAAAAACAAAACAAAAACAAAACAAAAAAGTTCGTCTAGGTTTAATGAGGGGGTTGCA
>CM060324.1:52307904-52312904 GCA_030674155.1 Stramonita haemastoma
CAACAAATACAGTCGTATATATATAATATATATATAATATATATTATATATATATATATATATATATATATATTACGACAAACATCATCATGGGAGTGAACTCCGCAGCTCCAACACGAGGAACAGGGGGAAGAAATCGATATGTTCAGTCTCATGCATGATTTAAGATATCTGTACATTTTTATCACTATCAAACTAGGATTACGCTGGATTGAGAGAAGAAGAAAAAAAACAGCATCACAACAATCTGGTAATAAATCAGAGGCTTGCTCTCTGGCGAAACGTGACTGGTCATGACGATGTTGTTTCAGCTGCGATTCGTTAGTTGCCCTTGTGCGCACGCTTCCAGTCCGCTTGTGTGTGTGTGTGTCGTTTGTTTAACCTTGGCAATCAACAATATGCAAATTTGTATTGGACATTAATTGATAATCAGTCCACTAGCAAATTTGAACTGACGCATTTATTATTTTGTGAATTTTCTGCCTTTGTGTCTACTTGTAATATGCTTGCGCTTTAAAAACAGAGGTGGAATCTAGATGGTGTGGGGTTTTTTTTTTTATCTCCCTTGGTCTATTTTTTTATCATTTTATTTTGGGGTGGTTGGTTTTTTGGTTGTGTTTGTGGGGGGGGGGGGGGGGGGGGGGGGTTGGTCACCATTTATTCCCTCGTGCACTCTCGGTTTTTTTCCCTACTGCTTACTTTTCCTTATCATGTATTTATTATGTCTTTTTTCTCTACATTTTGTTTTTAACTTTTTATTACAAAATTTCTTAAGTGCAGTGACTTTTGAAGGGAAGATTCAAACTCCTTTCTTTTGCCACAGGTGTTTCCAAAAAAAATATTTAAAAAAAACAAACTTTGACAGTTTGAACAAGTTGATGTCTACCAGCTGCCACAAATTTAAAGACTGACATCTTGAGTGTAAAGAGTGAAGACTTATTGCATGCTGTCGAGCACATTAAAGGCTACTAGTTTGCTGTTGCCCATTGTTAGTGTGTGTGTCTGTTATATATATATATATATAATATATATATATATATATATATATATATATATATATATATAATATATATAATGTGTGTGTGGTGTGTGTGTGTGTGTGTGTGTGTGTGTGTGTGTGTGTGTGAGTGATATTTTTCATATCATTTTGTTCATAATTAAACACATTTTAATGTAATTCTAGCTTTTGTTTTGAATAATTGCAAGCTACAACGTGGCCAATCAGAGGGTTGTTTTATAACTTATGGTCATTTTTTAGTTTGTGTAGCAAGGTTGTATATTGGTTGTCACAGCCATCTTTTCTACATCTGTGATTAAGGTTTTTCCTACTCTTACTTTTTTTTCTTTGTCTTTTCTCATTTGTCTTACTTTTATTCATGTCTATGCAGTCTTTTAATTTCTACTACTATCTCTTGTCATAGTGTTTCAATTTTTTGTACACTCTTTCAAATTATTCTACCCTGCCAATCAATCTCTGAGTGTAAAGAGTGAGACTTATTGCTGCTGTCGAGCACATTAAGGCTACTAGCTTGCTTTTGCTCCAGTGTGTGTGTGTGTGTGTTGTGTGATATTTTTTCATATAATGTTTTTAGTTAAAACAACATACACATCCAGCTGGGAATCAAATTGCAAGCTACAACCGTGGCCCCAATCAAGAGATAGATACTTATAGTGATTATTCTAGAAGTGCAAAACGTGTAATGGTCACAGCCTCCTATTTCTCTCTGTGTGAAATTGGAGCGCTCTCTCTCTCTCTCTCTCTCTCTCTCTCTGAAATTGGAGCTCCTCTCTCTCTCTCTCTCTTCTCTCTCTCTCTCTCTCTCTCTCTCCTCTCTCTCTCTCTCTCTCTCCTCTCTCTCTCTCTCTCTCTGCCTTATTTCTCTGTGTGAAATTGGAGCTCTCTCTCTCTCTCCCTCTCTCTCTCTCTTCTCTCTCTCTCTCTCTCTCTCTCTCTCTCTCTCCTACAGGGCAGCTTTTCGCCACACAGTACAAGGCCATCGATTTTCTCTTCCTGGCTACACGTGCCCTTGTTTATCTACCAGAGTGGCTTTTACCGCCACTGTTTTACAGAAGCAAGTCTCCTCTTGTCGTGGGTTCTTTAACGTGCGGTAACAATTTGCATGCCTTCACAAGTCTTCAAAACTATTTCCCTAACATACTTACTACTCGTGGTCGTACCTTGGATGGTACGGGGGGGGAGGTCTGGTTTTGGTCAGAGTTCATACCTGGAAGGTTTTTTTGTTGTTTTGTTTTTGTTTGTCTTGTTTTGTGTCTTTTCTGTGCATTTGTCAGATAAACAGCCCAGTCTCCGTGACAAAGACAGCTGTACCTGCAGGTCCTCCAAGTCACCACAGACCTTCTTGGCCACTGGGGTGGTATAGGGTCATAGGCCTGATCCTCTTTCGCAGTACCTCGTGTAAACAGGCAAGACTGCAAGCACATGTTCTGTAGTCTGGCTCCTAGTCTTGCAAGGACACTGCCCTCTGTGTGTGTGTGTGTGTGTGTGTGTGTGTGGACTATGTGGAGTGTCGTGTATACATACAGGCCTGGGAGTGGTTCATTCTTAAATTACCTGACTCCTTAGAGGAGTGTGCTGCACTAGTGGGACTTGGTTCTCCAGTCTGGAAGAGGTCACTGGCGCACTGTATTATTTATTTATCTATTTATTTATTTACTTATTTAGTTATTCTTTTATATCGAGGATAATGGCATAAGCAATCATATGCTTTTTTTAACATCTAGTCCCCGTGTGTATGCAGTTGTGTAAATGTTGTCATCTGTTCCCACCGGCACACGATGGCCTACTCTTACGTAAACATAGACCACTCTGTGCCTGGTTTGGCTTCTTCGCTTTAGATTCTTTTCCTTTTGTTGTTGTTGTTTGACGTGTGTACATGACGTTCTAGCATGCGTTCCATCGGGTGACTCCCTGGTTTGTATGTATAATCTCATCCGAACGACTTAGAGGATCGGAGAAAAAAATATGGGAAGGGTATGATCAATGTTAGCTCCAGAGGTCACCCCCCCCTCCCCCTCTCCTACAAGGGACAGAGGACGCTTCACCTCAGCTGTGGGTCAACTTCCCCACACCACCCTGGATTACCTACCTACCACCTACCGTCACACCAGGAATTAGACCCTCCTTCAAACACGTAGCGAAGACTCAAGATTCTGGAACACACTAATATAACCCTTCCCTTTCATTTCCTTTCCTTTCCTTCCCCATCCTATCCAGCCACTGGAATAATACAGAATCATTATGCTCGTAGAATGATTATATGCAAGGCTTTACTAACGTAAAGTCCAAGTAGGATTAACTTATTTATTTACTTTACTTACTTACTTTACTTACTTCCCCATCCCAGATGGATTTCAACCGATAAGCTGATGTAAACAACAGGGTTGGAACAAGAAATGTCTGAGGGTATGTTACAATATCACACACACACACACAAGCAAGCAAGCGCGCACACACGCACCCCCCCCCCCCCCTCACACACACACATACATACACATACACAACACACACACACTATATATATATATATATATATATATATATATATATATATATATATATATATATATAGTTGTTAGATAGTATATATACAAAAGCACACAACATACAACACAACAACACACACCACACACCCACACACACACACACACACACACACACACACACACACACACACACACACACACACACACACACACACACACACACACACACACACACACACACACACAACACACAGTGATGGTGACCACAGCCGCAAGAACAAACCAAACCATTGGCAAGACTCTCTGTGCCAAATAACGGTTTTTTGTCGTCTGGGCAGGCTTAGAACTCGTGGCCTTGTTTTTAGGCCTAATACTATTATGTATAAGCTGAGAGCAGGGCGAAGGATTAAATCAGCGCTTTATACATACATACACATACATACATACATACATACATACATACATACATACATACATACATACATACATACATACATACATACATACATACATACATACATACATACATACATACATACATACATACATACATACATACATGCATGAACAACAGACAGACAAAAGACAGACAGACAGACATACATCACAAAGCACACCACGACACACATACATACATACATACATACATACTACATACATACATACATACATACATACACATACATACATACATACATACATACATACATACATACAACATACATACTACAACATACATAATACATACAACATACCCATTGTCCTCGATATAAAAGAATAAATATCAAAAAAAATAAAAATAATAATAATAGATAATATAAAAAAAATAGTTAATAATAATATTTAGTATGATCACAGCAGATTTTCTTGTGTGAAATTCGGGCTGCTCTCCCCGGGGAGAACTCGTCGCCACTAGTGCGGCGCCACCCTTTTTTTGTCTGTTTTCTTTTTCCTGTCAGCAACTGTATTTGTTTCCCTATCAGAGTGGCTTTTTTCTACAGAATTTTGCCAGGGACAACCCTCTTGTGTGTGGGTTCTTTTACGTGCGCTAATTAATGATGTGTAACACACGGGACCTCGGTTTATCGTCTCATCCGAAAGACTAGCGCCCAGACCACCACTCATGGTCTAATGGATGGGGGAAAAGTTTGGGGCCCAAACGGGTACGAACCACCGCACACTTCGACCCGGACTTTTCACTTTCTAGGCAGGCACGTTACCTCTAGACCACCAATCCACACACAGTGCATACATTTACATACATACATATACACGTATATATATAATGTGTATGATATATATATATATATATATATATATATATATATATATATATATATATATATATATATATATATATATAATATATATATACAGAATATACAAAACACGTTATTTTAATCCTTTGATCTTCTAATATATATTAGAAGAAAAAAAATTCTAATAGGCGAACAATTACAAATGCAGACAGGTGAAGAAAACAAATGATAGGATGG
>CM060324.1:52315404-52320404 GCA_030674155.1 Stramonita haemastoma
TGACTCTGTCTCTGTCTGTCTGTCTGTCTGTCTGTGTCTGTCTGTCTGTCTGTCTGTCGTTTCTTCACTCACTCTCACCACACACACACACCACACCACACACAACACACACAACACACACACACACACACACACACACACACACACACACACACACACACATGCACACACGCAGAGACAGACAGAGACAGACAGAGAGAGAGACAGAGACGGATAGGCAGTCAGCAGGCAGGCAGGCAGGCAGCACCAGTAGCAGGCAGCAGCACACAGGTAGGCAGGTAGGCAGGCAGGCAGGCAGGCAGGTAAAGATATATGTCAGTTTAACATATATCAGGAAGAAGAGGGCTTAGGTAAATCACAGGTCAAGAGATAATAACAGAGATAAAGCAGATGATAATTAATGGTACAATGAAATCCACCCGAGCGCGCGCGCTCACGCACGCACACACACACCCCAACACACACACACGTGCGCACGCGCGCGCACACACGCACACCACACACACACACACCACACACCACACACACACACACACACATCCAAGAGACTATAAACCGAGGCCCCGTAAGCGAACGCACGTGTGCACACATTATAACCTGTTCCGCATTTCGGACGACTAGGCCATTAAAAATGTCGGTGGGAACAGATGACAATACCGTATTACAAAATTGCATGCATACGAGGACTGGATGTTAAAAAAAAAAGCACACGAGTGCTTATTCCATTATTCTATTATATTGTGGGGGACAGGATAGTCCTGGTGGTTAGAGTGATGCGCATACGTTCGTGATCTGCTGACCCGGGTTCGAATCTCGTTCAAGACGATTTTTTTCTCTGGAGTTAACATTGTGTCGACTCCACTGCCCCCTAAAAGTCCTTCAAATGAGACTAGTAAACCGAGGTCCCGTGTGCGAACGCAACGCAGAACACCTTGCGTACACGTTAAAACCCTTTCCGCTTTTCGGAAGAGTAGGTCATTGTATGTCGGTGGGAATGGATGACAAAATTTACAATACTAGCATACACACGGGGCTGAATGTAAAAAAAAAGTACATGAGTGCTTATTCACATTATCCTAGAAATAAAAGTTAGTTATTAAACCTCGGATAAAAGAGAGAGACAGAGAAGACAGACAGACAGAAGACACAGACAGACAGACAGACAGACAGACAGACAGAAGACAGAAAGACAGAGACACAAGACAGACAGACAGACAGACAGACAGAAACTGGCAGAAAACTTTTGGCTGTACACGATGTTCTATCAACAATTTCTTATTGTTAAAGTAAGCATGGAATTTCAAAATTAAAATCATTAAATAAGTTCATTCTGTTAATTCTATTCTGGTTTCTTCTTCTTCTTCTTCTTCTTCTTCTTCTTCTTCTTCTTCTCTTCTTCTTCTCCTCTCCTCCTCCTCCTCCTCCTCCTCCTCCTCCTCCTCCTCCTCTTCTTCTTCTTCTTCTTCTTCTTCTTCTCTCTCTTCTTCTTCTTCTTCTTCTCTTCTCTCCTCCTTCATCTTCTTCTTCTTCTTCTTTCTCTCTTTCTTCTCTCGTTCTCCCTCCTTTCTTCATTTTCTTCTTCTTCTTCTTCTTCTCTCTTCTTCTTCTTCTTCTTCTTCTTCTTTCAGCTCAGCTTCTTTCATCTTCTTTCTCCTCTCCTTCTGCTCCTGTACTTGCTTGCGTTCTCTTCTCTGTCGCTCTGTTTTCTTTCTACTTTGTGTGGTGATGTGTGTGTCGTGTGCTGTTGCTGTCTGCTGTACTGTGTCGTTTCCGTTCTGGCCTGTTGTATGTGCTGTTCTGTTGTGCTGTCAGTGGTCGGCAGGTGACGGAGGGGGCTGAGTGTTCAATAATTATAGTCTTATGCAAGAGAAGGTAAAAGCACCACGGTCAGGCAAACAACAAACAGAGGCAAATGTAAACACAGAAAGACCAGCTTGACCGACCGACCGACCGACCGACAGCTTAAAGATGGTGTGATAAAGATAGCCATCACAGGTGGGTGATGAATAGCACTGATGTCACTTGCAGCCACTGAATTATCTATCATACACACACACACACACACACACACACACACACACACACACACACACACACACGCACACACACACACACACACACATACCGTCTAAAATCACTAAATGTGAATAGACATTAAACTGAAGATATCACACACCCCACACACACACACACACACACCACACACACACACACAACAACTGGGCGCGCGACTATCTAAGGCAGTGGACAAATCCCCCCCCCCCCCCCCCCACTGAAATGATATCGGGAACACAAACTGACCTGGACGTATTATTCCATTGTCTTTATGTAAAGCCCTATGGACAAAGTTCAACGACTGAACAAGAAATTTCTTGGTCACCCACGCTCTGCCTTGCTGAGCGCTAACCTAACCTACACAGATTGTGTGGGCAACTTTCATTCAGGGTAGCCTAGAGGCTCCAGCGACACTTCATAGATAAAGCGAAGGTCTTTGGAGTACCCAGCCTAATCATAAACGTGTCATCCACTAATTTTAGATCCCTCGACCAACTTTATAAGCCGGGTGGTTAAGACAGTTCGAGTCCACCAAGTCGTAAGTTCAAAATTTCGATGGTGTTTGGTGTGTTTTTTTTTCTTTTTTTTTTGAACGCTTAGACAGAAACTATTGTTGTTTTGTTATTATAGGAGAGTGGAATGCGTTAAAGCCCTTGACAAGTCGGCCCAGCGCATCCGAGTTTGGTGCTGGAGAAAATTGTTATCTTTTAAGTGTTTCTTATATATAAAAAAATAATAATAAATAAATAAATAAAAAGGGGAGGTAGGGCAGGAGGATGGACCAAGAAGGTACAGAAGAGACAGAAGGAGGTGACAGGAAGAAAAGAAACAAGAAGAAACAAAGAAAGGGATAGAAAAGAGGGAATTCCTAGCACAGAATTTCCAGAAGGTGGAGATGCTATTTATCCTGACAGCTCACCCTCCCCCTCCCCCCTCCCCCCCAACCTGCATCCCCATCGGGGTAAGGAATAGTTTGATTTCAGAGGATTTTTTTTTTCCTGTAAAGGAGAGTGCAGGTTGTTGTGCTAACAGCTTGTCATGGCTGAAGGCAATCCCAACAGACTGTTTTAAAGCAGAACACCATTTGAATGTAGGCCCCTGGTACTTAACTTACACTTTATCACAAATCTTTCGGATCAGATTATAAGTTGAGGTCTGTGCAAACGCGCGGAGAGAACGTCTGAAAGGTAAAAAAAAAAAAAAAAAAAAAAAAAAGTAAAGGTGTTCCATAACCTATGTGGTCGTAGGGGAGCGAGGCATCAGGACAGGACATCAGCTTCTCCAAGGGTCAGCATGTTGAGGGTGGCACCCATCTCCTCTCCCCTCGCTGCTTTACTTTCCCTGACCCTAAAGAGGGCAGGTACCCATTTACAGCTGAGTGAACTGGGGGACTGTACTGAAAACCAAGGCGCGCAAACGGTCACCCATCTACTTGGTAACCACGCTCGATGCTACTTGGGGGGAAAGTGAGTGCTCTAACCACTGAGCTCTCTTGTCCAAAACAACAACAAACTTGTTCTGCCCATTGAAAAGAGTAGGCCATTGGGTGCGGTGAAAACAGATGACAGAATTTTACATAGTGCATGCACACTAGACCTGGATATATATAAAAAAAAAAAACCCACATGAGTGTTTATTATTCCATTACCCTCGAAATAAAAATAAAAAAAAAGCAAAAAGTGACCCCCCAAAATAGCTTGAACATGAGTGCTTATTCCATGATCCTCAAAATAAAAGACAAAAAGAATATGTGACAAAGCATTTGGCCTCAGCCAATAGCAATATATAAAAAAGGAGGAAGGATTACATTGTCTGGTCGCACATAACGCCGCTACCCCCCCCCCCCCCCACCTCCCATCCTAAAAAAATTATAAAAAAAAAAAAAAAAGGAAGAGGAAATCCACTGAATGACTTTCTGAAGAATGCCTAGCTTCTAGTGTAAAGCGATAACCTTTCTAAAAATATGTCTTATTCTTGCTGACATGCTGGTAAAATACTCGGAAAATCTCTCTCTCTCTCTCTCTCTCTCTCTCTCTCTCTCTCTCTCTCTCTCCTCTCTCTCTCTCTCTCTCTCTCTCTCTCTCTCTCCTCTCTCTCCTCTCTCTCTCTCTCTCTGGTCGGTCTTCTCTGGCTCTGCTCTTCTGCGATTCTATAAAAGTCTCTGTCTGCTTCTTCGATCTATCTCTCTCTCTCTCTCTCTCTCTCTCTCTCTCTCTCTCTCTCTCCACCTCTCTCTCTCTCTCTCTCTCTCTCTCTCTCTCTCTCTCTCTCTCTCTCTCTCTCTCTCTCTCTCTCTCTCTTATACTGCTCTTATGATATCCTCATTTGATTTGCTTGTTGTCTGACTGTCTATCTGACTGTCTCTCTCTCTCTCTCTCTCTCTCTCTCTCTCTCTCACTCTCTCTCTCTCTCTCTCCTCTCTCTCTCTCCTCTCTCTCTCTCTTTTGTGTGTGGTGTGTGTGTGTTATCTGAACGTGTTTGTAATGATATGTGCTGTTCGTCTTTTCACTTACAGTGGTATTAGACAGACAGACAGACAGACACACAGCAGACAGCAGACAGAAGACAGACAGACAAAAAACAGATAGACATATAGACAGGCAAACAGAGAGACGAGAGACAGAGACAGAGAGAGAAAGAAAGATACAGACAGACAAAAATACAGATAGACATATAGACAGACACAACAGAGAGAGACAGACAACAGACAGACATGTAGACAGGCAGACATGCAGACAGACCGACCGACAGAGAGAGAGACATAGACAGAGACAGAAAGACATAGAGACAGACAGACAGACAGGCAGACAGAGAGAGAGAGAGACAGAGAGAGAGTGAGAGACAGAGACAGAGACAGAGATAGAAGTCTGAAGTAATGTTAGACTGTGACCTAACGCTGGGACCAGTGTTGATACTGAAATCAGTGTCCTTTGAACCCAAGTAGA
>CM060324.1:52330404-52332904 GCA_030674155.1 Stramonita haemastoma
AGTATGCACCCTGAAGTCTTACAGAATCTTTAACAATGTTGAAGGCGGGTAGAGAATGGAAAGAAAATGTCTTTATTCCTTGTATTGTGTGTTTATTTACTTATTTATTTATTTATTCTTTTATATTTATTTATTCTTTTATATCGAGGATAATGGAATAAGCACTCATGTGCTTTTTTTTTTACATCCAGTCCCCGTGTCTATCCAGTTTTGTAAATCTTATCATCTGTTTCCACCGGCACACAATGGCCTACTCTTACGAAAAGCGGAACAGGATTTAACGTGTGCGCAAGAGTGTGTGTGTGTGTGTGTGTGTGTGTGTGTGTGTGTGTGTGTGTGTGTGTGTGTGTGTGTGTGTGTGTGTGTGTTGTATGTGTGTGTGTGTGCTGGTAATCTTTCAAGCAACGTAAGGAATTTATTACGACATCATTGCAAGTTTATTACAACGTTCCGCCAACAATATATAAATGAATATAAAAAAAGAAGAAAAAGACCCCCCAAAAAAACAACTCAGAGCTGAAATCTGCCACCAATGTATTTTGTTGTTGTACACTTATTTCAATATGTGACATCTGTTTCCCCAGAGAGCGCAAGCACACAGTCAGTGATAGAAACACACAGATAGAGATTATCGTTGTCATCTGCGCTCAACAATTACTCGCCTTATGGCGCCCAACAGATGCTGAGTTTGTAAATGTAACGATCATCAAAGCCACATATTTCGGATTTTTGTTGTTGTGTTTTCTTAAACGCGAGCAAACTGGTGTCATTTTTGGACATTATACCAGAAGTCGAGATATGCCTATCTTAATGGTTGGGTAAAATCGCTGCATACGCAAAATCTCACTATTGGTGATCGAACCACGAATCTCTTGCCGAGCAAAAACCAAACAGCAGCAAACCCGCTGGGAAAATATGCTATGTTATCGCTCTGATGCCAGGATCCACTGAAGGGCGTCACCCTCCGCCAAGACTAAGAGAAGGTGTCCCATAACCTTTTTGGTCGTAGGGGAGCAAGGCATCAGAGACCTTAGTTTCTCTTAGGGCCCAGCGTGTTGAGGGCGGCGCCCATCTCCTCTCCCTCGCTGCTTTACCTTCCCTGACCCTAAAGAGGGCCGGTACTCATTTACAGCTGGGTGAAGTGGGGGACTGTACCGAAGCCAAGGCGCGATAACGGTCACCCATCCACTTGGCAACCACGCTCGATGCTGCTTAACCTTAGCTTGGGGGAAAAGCGTGTGCTCTGACCACTGAGCTCTCCCGTCCCCAAGACTGAGAGAAAACAACAAAAGATAGGCCTAGTGGGGGATTCTTGCACCAGTGGAGGAACATGAAACCAGCAGGAGATAGCTTGCAACAATTCAGTTCAAACTAGCTGACCAAAACATGAGGAAAATACATACACCCACACAAAGCTACAGACACCCAAAAATAAGTGCTAAGTTCTCTGACTCCTTAGTTTATTTCCTCATTTTTTCTTTTTTTCTTTGTTGGGTTTTTTTAGGTTATTTTTTGTTATTGTATGTTTTTTTGCTGCCTCATCTTCTGTTAGGTCCTTGTCCTGCTGTTCCCACGAAGCTCATCTCAATCTCCCCGCCACAGCCATACCCAGATTCGTTATGTCTCATCATTAGGGTCAGAAGTCCACAGGAAGCCTATCAATATCAGGCCGCCGTGGGGCCACCAGCCAGTGGGGCCCTGCACTGCTGCTGGGTCACTTTGGTGGTGTTCAGTGGTGCCTTCTCTGAGCAAACATACGCAGAACACCACCTACTAAGTCCCATACTAATGGCAGTGTTAGCCCAGTCGCAGAGCCAGACTGAGTGAGTTGAGCCACCGAATCAATAGCATTTTTTTTGTGGACATGTTGATCAATGATAATGAGAATGACGTAAATGGCGCTGCTATGGAAGTGCATATGCTTTAAGACTTCTTGACAGGGCTGTGCTCTACGCTTACTATCATACTATATATCCTAGCGTCAACAAGGCCCGAGAGATACAGACACCTGTAGTGTTGGTCAGGTAACTTGAGCCACACTCTCAAATTCACATCCGTAACATGGATGAAGCTCGATTGTGTGGTCCCAGTCTTCCCACTGAGCCCACAGCACACTCCTACGGGTAGGTGCGGCCGAGTCCGAAAAATCCCATGAATCTTATGGGATTCGAACCCGCAACCTTCCAGTCCGAAATCCAAGGCGCTAACCACTGCGCCATGGCGGCTGGTTTAGTTTATTTTCTTCCCGAAGTCGGAACGCGGCTACCTTAATGGAGGCGCAAAAAACGGTCGCTTATGCAATGAACATAGGAGTATAAGCGAAGAATATGGAATCAAAAGTTCATTTTCTTCTTGATAATAATAAATATTACAAGCGTTATGAATTGGCCCAACATGACAGATTTTTTTTTTTTTTAATAAATAATTTAAAAAATCGCTTCTCTTTCACTCTGTAACGCCTATCGTTTTCCATTTCATGTTTCCGAAATGTTCGTTTCCG
>CM060324.1:52342904-52347904 GCA_030674155.1 Stramonita haemastoma
AAGGAGGTGACAGGAAGAAAAAAAACACACAAGGCAGAATCAAAGAGAGCGATAGAAAAGAGGAAAATTGACCCAAAAGGCACTATTGGTTGACATCTTTAACTGAGGAACATAACAATGATATAACTGCGACTGATGTTAATTTCCTGCTAGCTTCACGCGATAAGCATCTAAACAAACACATAAGGCCGGATCACTATATTATTGTCAAGATAACTTGAACCCTGCATGCATGCAAAGCGGATGTATGGTATATCACGATCAATGTGCGCTTTCAGTTTCTAGGAACAACGTACATTATTTGCCTACCACCATCATCCTCCCTCCCCTCCCAATCTCTCTCTTCTCTCTCTCTCTCTCTCTCTCTCTCTCTCTCTCTCTCTCTCTCTCTCTCTCTCTCTCTCTCTCTCTCTCTCTCTCTCTCTCTCTCTCTCTCTCTCTCTCTCTCTCTCTCTCTCTCTCTCTCTCTCGCTGGGAACATAAAATTGATCTCCAGATGTCCTGCTGCCAGCGCGTACGCACGTCAAAAATAAACTATCTTAAAAAAAAAAAATTTTTAAACCAACCAAACATGCAGTATTGATTGATGAATCATTCAAGCCTTTAAAACATATATGTATGTATGTATATATAGATATAGATATATAGATATATATATAGATATATATATAGATATATATAGATATATATAGATATATATAGATATATATAGATATATATAGATATATATGATAAAGCGGGTTTTGTTATAGTTTTGGTCTTTTAGCTGCAGTAAGTGTAATGATTTGTCAGTTTACAGCTTAGATTGTAGCCTGATGATATCAATGTAGTAACTTGTTGCTGTGTGTAAGACAGGATATCTCAGTGGTCAGAGCACTCGCTTTCCCCAAGCTAAGGTGAAGCAGCACCGAGCGTGGTTACCAGTTGGATGGCTGACCGTTTGCGCGCCTTGGCTCTAGTACAGTCCCCAAGTTCACCCAGCTGTAAATGGATACCCGCCTTCTTTAGGGTCAGAGAAGGTAAAGCAGCGAAGGAGAGGAGATGGGTGCCGCCCTCAATATGCTGGCCCCTAGAGAAGCTGAGGTCTCTGATGCCTCGCTCCCCTACGACCTCATAAGTTATGGGACACCTTTACCTTTTTACCTTTTAACTTGTTGCACTGAGCCTTTATTGTCTGCTGCTTGTTTCCTTCAGTACTAAGTGGGTATTGTGTTGTACTGGGTTGGATTGGATTGGATAGATTGATTGGATTGCAATTACAGCAGATTTCTGTGAGCGAAACTTAAGCTGCTGTCCCCTGGAGAGCGCTTGCCACAAGAGCAGCAAAACAGCCCCCTCACTCCCCCCCCCCCCCACACACACACTACCACCACCACTACCACCACCACACCACCACCTTTTTTTGTTGTTGTTGTTGTTGCTTCTTTTTAAGGTAGGCTTACGGTGTGTGTGTGTCTCCCTTGAGAGTGGACTTTTCTTTTCTTTTTTTGCAGAGTTTGGCCAAGGACAACGCTTTTTTAGCCGTGGGCTCTTTTACGGCACTAAGTGTGTGTTCCACATTAGGCCTTGATTTATGTCTCATCCGAAAAGACTGTAGATCACCTTGACCCTCATTCATGGTCTGGTGGGTGGAAAGGGAAGTTTGGGTTCAGGTAGGAATCAAAACTGTGATCTCTTGTTCTCTGCTGAGACTGGTGCGTTACTCTAGACCAACGATCGCTAAATGTGTGTGTGTGTAACAGACAGACAGACAGACAGAGAGACAGACAGAGTGTGTAGGGGGGTGTGTGTGTGTGCGTGTGTGCGTCCGTGTGTGCGCGCGCGCGCGCGCGCGTGTGTGTGTTTGTGTGTGTGTGCGTGTGTGTATGTGTGTGTGTGTGCGTGCGTGCTGCGTGCGTGTGTGTATGTGTTGTGTGTGTAAAGCAAAAACCTACAACCAAACAACCAACCAATCAACCGATCCTTCAACCAACCAACCAAACAACCAGTCAAGCAACCAACCAGCCAACCAGCCAAACAACCAACAAGTCAAACCAACACCGTGGGGACTATACTTAGCCTATCACATTTCCCATGTTCGGATGATGCTTCCTTCTGTTAAAAGAAGATTCTGTATCTCCTTTCTTCCCCCCTCTCCTCCCCTCACATCCTGTCTTCTTTTTTTTCTTTTCTTTTCTTTCTTCTTCTCTCCTTTTTTTTTTTTTTTTTTTTTTAAATCTGACTAACAGCTGAAACACAGGTTTCCACCTAGTCTTTCGCGAATGAGTCATTTCAAATGTACAGCATACGGGTTCAACTAAGCGGATTCTATTACTGACACACACACACACACACGCAACCTTCGTACTTTTCAACTAGGGGAGGGGGCGGAATGGCCTTGAGGTTAGAGCGTGTGCTTGTGATCTGACGGCCCAAGGTTCGAGCCACCACCGAGGCCCCCGATCAGGAAGATCTCCCCCCCCCCTCCCCCCGCCCCCCCCCCCCCCCCCCTTCCCTCGAGTTAACATCAGTACTGTGACTCCACTCCTCCAGAAATTCCTTTGGTAAAACTGTAAAAACAAGGTCCAGTGTGCGATTGCATGCAGAACATTTTGCGCACACGCTAAAACCCGTTGTTCTTTTGGAAGAGTAGGCCTTTCGTGCCAGTGAAGAATGGGTACATAATTTTCTTTTTAGAAAAAGAACACAAGCAGACTGGGTCGTATTTAGACATCATCCCTGAAGTCGGAATGCGCTAACCCTAATGGTGGTGTGGAGGTGGGGGGGGGGGGGGGAGAGATGGTAGCACACGAAAATCTCACCATCGGTGGACCGCGCGCGCACACACACACACACACACACACACACAAAGCAGAAAGAAGAGAAGACGAAAGAGAGAGAGAGAGAGAGAGAGAGAGAGAGAGAGAGAGAGAGAGAGAGAGGAGAGAGAGAGAGAGAGAGAGAGAGAGAGAGAGAGAGAGAACTTCAAATCGATATTATATATATATATATACATAACTGTCCAATGATGTAACTTTACCACCACCTCCTGTTTCCCTCCAGCGTTTGTTTTGCATTGTAATACTTCTTTTTTTTTTAATCATGCCCCCTTTTCAATCTTTATAGATTATATGATATGCACATAATATATTATAAAGATTAAAAAAGGGGACATAAAAAAAATAAATAAAAAGTGATTACAATGCAGAAAAACGCTGCGGCGAAACAAGGAGGGTGGTAAAGTTACATTATTGGCACAGTAGTGTGATCACTGTCATCACGGGACATGAGGACACTAGCGATGGCCGGCAGGCAGGCAGGCAGACACGCAGGCACGCGGACACGCAGGCAGGCAGGCAGGCAGGCAGGCAGACAGGCTGCTATGTTTGCATGGTGGGCTGCAGCCGCCCAGCTGTTACTCTGCCATGTGTTCACAGCTGTGGCAGCAGGAAGGCCTATTGTTTTGACGGTAATTGTTAGCTTTTCAAGTCTTTCACTTGTCTACTTGTCTACCCGTACGTCTGTCTATTTGCCTGTGTCTGTTTGTTTGTCTGTATTCTTTTTTTTAATGTTTCTGTAGAAGCTGTAGTCTCTGCTGTTGTGTGTGTGTGTGTGTGTGTGTGTGTGTGTGTGTGTGTGTGTGTGTGTGTGTGTGTGTGTGTGTGTGTGTGTGTGTGTGTTAATATAATATATATATATATATATATTTTGTGTTGTGTGTGTGTGTGTGTGTGTGTGTGTGTTGTGTGTGTGTGTGTGTGTGTGTGTGTGTGTGTGTGTGTGTGAGTGGGGGGTGGGTGGGTGGGTGGGTGGGTGTGGGGGTGTGTGGGGGTGTGCCTATTCTACACCTAGCGAAGTCATTTCTTGACCACAATGACAACCGACAACAATTGTGTGTGTGTGTGTGTGTGTGTGTGTGTGTGTGTGTGTGTGTGTGTGTGTGTGTGTGTGTGTGCTTGTGTGTGTGGTGGGGTGGGGTGGGGTATGTGGGTGTGTGGGGTTGCTATTCTACACCTACGAAGTCATTTCTTCCAAATGACAACGATACAATTGTGTGTGTGTGTGTGTGTGTGTGTGTGTGTGTGTGTGTGTGTGTGTGTGTGTGTGTGTGTGTGTGTGTGTGTGTGTGTGTGTGTGGGTGGGTGGTGTGTACGTGTGTGTGTTAGTATGTTATTTTGATCTATTCTAATAGAAGTATTGTTTGTGGAATGTGTGTGTGTGTGTGTGTGTGTGTGTGTGTGTGTGTGTGTGTGTGTGTGTGTGTGTGTGTGGGGTGGGTGGGGTGGGGTGGGTGGGGTGGGTGTGGGGGGGTGTGTCTATTCTACACCTAGCGAAGTCATTTCTTGACAACAATGACAACCGACAACAATGTGTGTGTGTGTGTGTGTGTATGTGTGTGTGTGTGTGTGTGTGTGTGTGTGTGTGTGTGTGTGTGTGTGTGTGTGTGTGTGGTGTTGTGTGTGTGGTGGTGTGGGTGTGTAGGGGTGTATTCTACGCTGCGAAGTCATTTTGCAACATGAACGACAAAATGTGATGTAGTGGTGTGGTGGTGTGTGTGTGAGTGTGTGTGTGGTGGTGTGTGTGTTTGTTGTGTGTGTGGTGAGTGTGAGAGAGAGAGTGTTGTTTTGGGGTTATACTTCCAAACCTCACCCATTTAGGTATGAAATAGGCCCTGCGGTACCATTCAAAGAGCAGTATCAGGTTTAGGCTGATTGCAATTTACTAGCATTGACGCCATTCCAGGCACAATTCTAAAAACATACCGGAGAGGCAGTAACCACACCGTGATGCTGCTATCTTCAGCAAATTGACCACAGCAGCCCACGCCATTGGACTTTAAAACCACAGTATAACCATCGCTCCAAGAATGGGAGCATCCATCATTGCCAGAGCTATCGCACTATCAGTGTAATCAGCCAGCAAAAGTAATACTCCGCATCATCCTGACTGGATGACAGACAGCCACACGTAGATCTATCATATCCTAGTTGCGGAGTTCAGGCTTGGCTTTCACAAAGGCA
>CM060324.1:52352904-52387904 GCA_030674155.1 Stramonita haemastoma
GAAGAGCATGTCAGTGCCAGCACGAATCGCTGAGACCACGGGCCAATGGCTTCATTCACAATGGAGATGTTTGTAAAGCTACTGCAAATGGCAGTGTTGACACAAGCAAAACTCCCAACCAGAACTCTTCGTATGTCATTGAAAACAAGTTGTTATACTACATCTTCTCGTTCGGTGCTAGCCTTGGCAATGAAGTCTTTTACATTGTATTCTTCAGTATTGGGCTATGGGCCTTTGACAGTTACGTTTCCAGGAAGACATCCATAGTTTGGTGTGTAATAATGTACGTAGGCCAAGCTGCCAAGGATCTTATATGTTGGCCACGACCAGCATCACCCCCAGCAGTTCGTCTAGAAGGAAGGTATGAACTGGAATATGGCATGCCTTCTACTCATGCCATGGTTGGTGTGGTGATTCCCTTTGGGTTGCTGTACTACACTTATGGATACTATGAGGTCAGTATACATTTAATGTAAGATGCTGTTAATTAAGATTGTAAGCAAATTTTTGGTCAATGTCATTGGCGTCAGACTAGACTCGTGGAAAGCAAAATGAAATTTAATTATTTCATGGGATTTTCAGCTGTAGATCAGTTTAAAGGCCAGTAGGCCGAGGCCTATAAGGCTATATTATCAGTCTAATTTTATGAAAGTCACAGTGTTTATATTATTCAAATAGTGTAATATGATGAAAGCATTGAGTTTGAAGTATTAGTAAAAGTAGAATGCAAAAATGGCAGTCTTAGGTCATACACTGATAGTGATACAGGTGGGCTTTTTTTAAATGGTGTGTATGATTATTACTTTAAAACAGACTGATTTCAAAATCATTTCAAATATTATGCAAAACTTCCTATGTTATTGTAACCCACTTCCTCCTTTTCCTGTTGGTGTGTATTGCTCAAACACACAGGCATGCATGCACACATATAATATGTGCACATGTAGTACTGTACACACACAAACACACACAGAGACATGCACCAGGCATGGGAATTGTGCACCCATAGGCATAGGCCTATATTTTTATACATATTTTTGTATTATTACTTTAAAACAGACTGATTTCAAAATCATTTCAAAATGCAAAACTTCCTATGTTATTGTAACCCACTTCCTCCTTTCCCCTAAGTATTACTCAAAACACACAGGCATGCATGCACACACATGCGAGCGTGTACTGTATACACACAAACACACAGACATGCACCAGGCATGGGAATTGTGCATCCATAGGCATATTTCTATATTGAGGCCCAAGGGAACACTCCAGACAGTCTGTACACCTCGTCTTGTCAGTGAAAACAGATGATTTGACAGGAGTAATTACCTGGCCTTCAGGTTTTTAAAACCTGAAAGGAAAGGGGACCCACAGTTCAAAAAGCCTAAGATGGATAAAGTGGATGGAAGGAAGAGGATGGGAGGGACAGACTTCTCAATACCTATGAATGGGGGTGGGGTTGGAAGCTGTCATCACTGCCTGGCCAGAAGTCATGACCTTTCCCAGTACCACCACCACCACCACCACAACCACCACACACTCAACCCCTTCTCCCCCCTTTCCAGTTGCTTTAATCTAGTCTTCAGTATGTGTGTCTGCTGCTGGTTGTCTATGTCCCAAAGCTGTGTAACTCTCCCCATTTCCTCACCCCCCCCCCCCCCCCCTCTCTCTCTCTCTCTCTCTCTCTCTCTCTGTCTCTGTCTCTCTTGAGTCCCTCTCATTGTCACACACATACACACACACACACAACACGCGCGCGCGCGACACACACAAACACACACACACACACACACACGTAGTGATACATCGTGACATACTCATGATACTGTACACATGTATACATAATGACACACAAGTACACACCTGTGTATACACCCAGTTTCTCTCTAGATAACAGTTCACACACACACACACACACACACACACACACACACACACACACACACACACACACACACATTTTTGTTCACTCATTTGATCACATGATTTGTAATTTTCTGAATTGTGATATTTTGCTGCCCCATGTTTCTTCAAGTTCTTGTTATGAAGAACTTGCCATATCTTTTACAACTCTTATTCCTGTAGAGTGCAGTCTTCTTGCTGTGGTGTATCACTGTATCATGTATGGGCTCAGTGGATTTATGTCAACAACCAGTTCCATCTTTCTCTGACTTCTGCCTCACACATTGTCAGTGTCACAGTGCTTCACTCAGCCTGAAGCCTCCCGATTCTGAGAATATGCTGTCCCCTCATCTCCTCTATTTTTCTCTCCTCCTTTCTTGCGCTGTGATTTGCAGGACTGTCTTGGCAGGCCATGTCCATACCACTTGTTTTCCATTTCAGTCTCAATGTCATGGTCAGATCTTCCTTGGGCCCAATACGGCAATAGTCAATACGCGATAGCTTGTGAGTCTGTTCCTCACAAAGAATAAGAGATCTTTGAAAGACAGACAGTGGTTATAAATGTGATACTCATCATAGCATCCATGATCCTGTCTCCATAGCCTGTTTTCTCTTTTCTAGGTCTGCTTTCAAGGCCAAGATTGGCAAGATTCACAGACCTTTACATACACTACACTACAGGAATAGTATTGCAACAGTCTAGAATGCTGTCTGATAGATTTTGAGCTTAGCTTGATATTTCTGCCACTCCGCCACAGCACACAAATTCCATGCTGGTAATAAATAAATTTGATTAATTAAACAATTGTCAATACAACACGTCAACAGTGCAACCAATCATAAATTACCTATACTCATAATACTGGCTATAAATTGTTTTATTTTTAAGTACTATATAATTATTATTAGACTAGTCAATGTCTTAGATTTAGAACAATGGATGGGTTTCAATGTGTGCACGAGATAAAAAGATCATGAATGCATGCATAAAAGGCCTCCACTTATGGTCTTAAAAATGCAAACTAAAGACTTGGTGAAAATATACTCAGATAGAGTCAGAATCAAAGTTAATTTATCTAAAGGGAAAAAATCCTCTTAAGGGAGCAGCTTCAAGCTTGGCAGAAATTCAATCCTAACTCATACTACGACATTAGTAAATTAGATTAGCAGTGGTCACGAGTCTGCTTTTTTTTTCTAATCCCTGAGCTATATTGATATTATGATAATAAATAATTATTTCATTTTCAGTGAAAAAAAGAAACAGGCCTTTTTAGTCTATTTTAGTTTAAATTGTCAAAGTCAAGTTTGAGCATGATGATACTGAGCTGGTAATGATATAATATATGCCTCAGCACATTGCCAATGAGGTAACTACTTAAACTAGTTTACTACCAGTGGCAGTTCATTGAGTTCATTTCAAGCATCTTGGGGTTTAGGGATGTGCATCATGTATGAATTAAGTTTTTTTAATTAATAGTGTTGTGTGTGTTGTTCTGTGTGCACTCTGTGTCACCATGTGTACGTGCATCACTTGCTACAAGTGTTCGAATGCAGTGAATAAAAAGTTTTCTCTTAATAAACTAGTACCAGTAGTAGAATCTTTTTTTCTGGCAAGCAGATCGATTCATTTTTTTTTTTTATAAAAATGTTTTATCCTTCCAAGTTTGCCTTGCCAGCTGAAAGTTAAAGATCATATGAATTTATCAAATGATACCTTAAAATTTTGCTGATGTGGTGACTCACTCACTGAGAAGGTGACTAATTTGTGCATGATGTCAAACACTCAAAGCAAACAGAATAAATATGAAACAAGATTACTGAGTTCTCTTCTAGCCAATAAGAAAATCATTTAATCAAAAAGAATTTTTGTGGGGTTTTTTGTTTGTTAAGCATTTTTAAATTATTTTATTTGTCATTTTCAGGTGGTTCTAACTTATAAACGCCCTTTCTTGATTCCCATTGATGTGCTCTGATCATTTTGACTTTTGGTAAATTACTGAACTCACACTGTGGAACTCACACTGTGGTGTCACCGCAGCTTATTCACTCGTAACTGGTGTAAAATGAAAATCTGCAGCCTCTTCAAAGTTGGAACTTGTTCAGTTTCTCCACAGAGAATATGACATACTGACTGTCTCCCAGTTAAATGACCATTCAAAAAATGTATTTTATGATTATTCGATCATCATGATCCCTTTTCTTTATAATTTTAGACAGAAAAAATCTTATCATCTGTTCTCAGTTCTCAAGTGCTCCTCCTAACCCTACCCACTTCCACTCTCCACCCACTCTATCTGCTCTGACCTACATTCAACATACCCATCCTTTAAACCTTTGACAGTTTTACCACGTGGTGGTCTAATACAATATTTACTTTTCGTGGAAAGAAAAAATGGAGACCTGTTCTAACTCCTATGGTATGTGCTATGTTCTTTACAATAAATGAATACATCATACTACATGTAATATTATCCCCAGTGTACATGATTACACCACTGAATCAGCTGCAATAATACCATAACTTAGGGATCGTGGATTTGTCACTTCCACAGATCTTGTATACAATGTAAATTATAATTATTATATGCTCACTTTTTGACATTGTTCTCATGATCTGAATTAACACACAGAGAGAGAGAGAGAGAGAGAGAGAAGAGAGAGAGAGAGAGAGAGAGAACTACAATACAAGACAGCTCTCCCTCCTCTCTCTCTCTCTCTCTCTCTCTCTCTCTCTCTCTCTCTCTCTCTCTCTCTCTCTCTCTCTCTCTCTCTCTCTCTCTCTCTCTCCTCTCTCTCACATGTACAGAATGATGCACAGAACTTTCCAGTGAATTAGTCAGTTACAATACAAAACATACGGAGTATGCTCATCATCATGTTGCTCACACTGTCACAGCTTTCTCTGCAGAGAAATGAAACATTATACATAAGTAATGTAAAGGCAAGCACAATGTAGAACTTTTTTTTTTCATCAACCACTGTTTAACATTGACAGCTGCTTCATGACAGTATTGTACTTTGTTGTACAGCATATGTGGCCGGCCTGCAAATGCCAATTCATGGCTGACTCACTTGTGTAGACTAATACAGCACTTAGTACATACGCATTACTGGTAGAGTGTTGGAAAGGACAGTCAAAAATAATTCAGTGATGTTGACAGTGAATCCAGTTGGATGCATACATGTATAATGTACAACTACAAGTTTATGTATTATTTATGATACACGAATGTTATGAATTGTTGAAAAAAAATAGATACTTTTCAGAGCAGGTCTGCAGTGGACCAGTAGTTTATTAGAATAGCTAAAGACAGGTGGTCAAGAGGAAAACACACCAGTCAAGAAATCACAGGTTCAGTCCCTGTTTGAACCTAAACATTACCCCCATTGTGAGATCTATTCTCTAGACCTTGACTTGAGTATTCGTCTGGTTGCTTGTCATTTAGATGCTCAAGTGGATAAACCAAGGCCCCATACATGGGCAACACGCATTTAGTACTCATGAACCTACAGTGCTTACAAGAGAATTATTGTCCTTGGGAAAACTGCAGAACTAATGTATGCACTAATGCAGACCAGGATTTTTTTTTTAAGCACTACTCTTGTAACAATGTGCTCTGACTCTGAGCAACCCAAATTTCATGCCGAGAAATGTGCTGTGACAGAGTGAAAGTGATACAATTCAGACATTGATATTATGAAATGATGGATTTAGGATAGTTTGTTCATCTTGTTTTGATTTCTGAATTAATCATAGCCACACAGTTTTAGTTTAAACTTTAATTCTTGGTGTGTTGATAGTTTTAGTTAAAACTATCCATCGCCAACAGGGCTCCAAACATTATTTAGATTAGATTGAACCTTTTTTTTTTTTTTAATCAGACCTCAGTGAGGAATACAAGGCAACAAGGCCTGAAAGTTACAGTAGAATTACATACTATGTATTTTAGAGGATGGGGAGTTGTGTTTAGTTTTATAAACAGTTTCTAATATCAATATCATGTACTGTGTCAACAGTGTATGCATCAGAAAGTGCAAGAGAAGGCTTTTTTTGTTTATAAAAGAAAAAGAAAGAAAAAGGTGGGGGAGGGGGGATGTGTAGTATAGTGACCTTTATTGGGCTTTAAGAGATTTAATTTATTTTGATTTGTTCAGGGTCATAACAGGTGTAATAAATGCTGTGTTTTACAGTACAACCTCATTTTGGGTACACTGGTGGCTGTGGTCTGGTGTGTGCTGGTCAGCTTCAGCCGCCTCTACCTGGGCATGCACAGCGTTCTGGTACGTTGTTGTTTTGACTTGTAAAACTTTGATCTTTTTCACATACCTACATCAGACTACATGTATGTATTTATACATGTCCATCTTCTCTCAGCAGGTTTTACTAGAGCTCACTTTATTATTCTTCACCTTTGTTGTTTTGTTTGAAGTTATTTTACATAGGTAACTTTGTGTGATTTTTTTTCTTTAAGTCCTTGTTGAATTGACTGTACATTACCAGTTGTTATGTTAGTGTGCCTGTGTTGCCATTTTAAATATTATGATACTTAATAGTGATACACATACAGTGATACTAATACTGATAGTAATTGTAATTTTTATTGGTACAATATTTCTGAAATAAATCATTTTATAACTTGTATCTAGATCTATCGATTTGTGTGATGTATCTTATCTGGCTCCCTTTCAAGTTTCATAGATTGCATTACATTATGATTGTTTTGTGAATCTATGGTTAATTGATTTTTTAAACTAAAGTGTCTCTAAGTTTCTATTTCAGCTATTAAAAAAGTTGGGGTATAATTTATAAATGATAGTTGCTCAGCCGCTTTGCTTGCTGAGTAAAGACAATATGTATTTGATCAACATGTAAATATTTTTTTTAATAAGTTCCGTTTCTTACACACTGGACATATAATAGTACATTTGTATAGGATTTTTTTTTTTTTTTTTTTTTTTTTTTTTTTTTTTTTTTGCTGCCTCATCTGTGAAGTACCTGTACTGCTGTTCTTACACCGCTCATCTCAACCTAAGCCATATCCAGATTCATTTTGTCGCATCCTCAAGGTAGGAAGTCCACAGGGAGCCCATCAATGTCAGGATGCTGTGGGGCCACCAGCCAGAGGGGCCGTGCACTGCTGCTGGTTCACTGTGGTGGTATTCATTGGTGCCTGTTCTAAGATAAAATATGCAGGACACCATCTACCAAGCCCCTTACTAACAACAGTATTAGCTCAGTTGCGGAGCCAGACTGAGCTGCCTACTCAAGTTGGTGACCACCACAGCTTATCTCCAAAAACAGCTCTCTGTGAAACTTCAACCCCAAAGGCTTTCACACAAACTCACCACAAGCACAGAAGTGTATGGGGAAACTGAAAGTGAGGTCACCATGAGACCAGAGCACCTGGGGCCACAAATCAGAGGCTTTTTTTCTTTTTTTTTTATTGCATGATGATCAATACCGATGATAATGAGGATGGTGTAATTATGCTGCAATGGAAGTGCATGTGCTTTGAGACTACTTGACAGGGTTGCACTCTGCGCTTGCTATCATAATATATCCTGGCATCGACAAGGCCTGAGAAATACTGACATCTGCATTGTTGGTCAGGTCATTTGAGCAACACTCTCAAACTCGCATCCATAAAGTGGATGAGGCTTGACTGCATGGTCTCAGTCAAAATAGAAAAATTTTCATTATCAAATCCATCCCCAGGGTATGATAAACTTTTTCACAAAACTTGAGATTGATATTTTCTGGAACCCAGTTGTCTGATGATCTGTGTTGCCATACATCAAAACATTACCATTAAAACGTCAGTCTAGTGGATCATAGGCAGGATGAATTTATCTGGTAATGATGATCCTTAGGACAGAAAATTGCAGGGTTTTCAGATACTACCACAGTGTAAGAGGTCTCCCAACTTGGATTTGGCTATGCCTTTGACGGCAACAGCACTGTTTTTATAATTAGCAGCACTGTAATTAGTAATGTATCCTATAAGGACCCATGCACCAGGTCAGTATTGTACTAGACACATGGTGGCACAGAAGTTTTTTTGTGAAAAAAAGGGGGGGAAAAAAGAAGAAAAAAAGTTGGGAGTAAACATTTTATTTTTATGTAAATTTGTAGGTTACTCGGTAATATGTCATGAAAGAGCACACACACACACACACACACACACACACACACACACACACACACACACACACACACACACACACACACACACACACACACACACACACACAATGTGCACACAGCAAAAAAAGATCCTGTTGTGTGTATGGAATGTAAGAAAGTCTGCTGTCTCGCTTGCCGGTAATAAGTTGATTTGCTTGATTGGTTTTAAACAAATTTAAATTAATTTCTCAGGTTCAGATTGTAAATTGTTTGTTACTGATAATTGCTGGCTAGCATGGCACCGGCAGTAGCAATGGCCATACTTAATGATTTGCTAATTATCAGACTTATCCTTGTTGACCAAGCAGCTAACACCAAAGGCGGGCGCCTGTGTACAGTATACATTCCATTATGACTGCTGCCGACTGTTGGCACTGACCACATGGGGTGTACTTTCCCAGCACACATTTAATTTTCATCTTATGGTTTTCAGACAGTGTGTCCAAAACTTGGTGGGGGGATCCAGGGAATGTGCCAGAGGATGCCATTGATAAATTTATATAGACCAGTAATAGGCAGGGGTGTAATAGGAGGGAAAGGGGAAATCACAGCCAGCAATCTCAGCACTATTCACAGGTCACAGCATGCCGGAAAAAAAAGGCATCTCCTTTGGTTAGTAGGCAATTTATCCGATTAGTACGACAATGAATTGAATGCTACTATAGTGGAAAGTGGACAAATTTGAACCAAAGATGTAAAGTCAGGTATTAAGTTGAAATGGAAGAGAAGGAAGGAAGTGATGCAGTGAATTAGGGAGGAGAGTGACCTAGAAAATAACAGGCCACTCATTACATTTCTGTAACTGTAAGTATGGCGACTTACACTACAAGAACTGAATGTGGGGAAATTTGACCTCCTGGCTGGTCCGCAACATAGACACTTGAAAACGTGAAGCCTTTGACTTCTTTAGAACTCAATTCTTACCACATTTTTCCTTTGAAACTGCAGTGGCAGAAACAAACAGATGATAATATGCTGATAAGAAAATAGCAAGAATTTGAAGAAGGAAAAGAAAATAGTTGCCAGCGTGCCAAGGTAGGACAGTTGACAGCAATTGGTACACCCCTTACACATCTACAGTTTGCGCTTTTTGTGATGTAATGTGTCCCTGGCCGTCATATTATAAAACAACAAGTGTTATGCGGGTGACGCATCCTTCAAGTACCATTGTACATGATCATTGGTAAACACTTCAGCTAGCCATCAGTTCCCTTAATTGACACTAATACTGTTGTCATATCCAAGCATATTTTTGCTGGTTTTTCATATGCATATACTTTTACCTGTGATTGGTGACATATTGGGTGACAGTGACAAGAGGTATGGTGACCAGACATGCACCTTATTTAAAAATGCATGCGCAAAGACGTATACATAGCTTGCTACAAAATTTCAGCTGGATGGCTGGTCATGCACACAGACACAATAGTATCATGAGTTAACTGTCAAGTAAATCCAGCTGAAAGACTTGAGGAGTGGAGTCAGTACTGATGTTAACTCCAGGATAAAGAAATAAAAATTCCCTAAAGCGGGTGCATCCTTGGTGGCTGGATCCCAGGCTGTCACATCTCAAGCACAACGCTCTAACCACAAGGCTATCCCACCTCTCACACAGTACTTTCAGTGGTGGTATACCTTCAGATAGAACACATTCAATAATGATATTTGTTGTATACATCTATCTCAGTATCTGTCTGCATGTGCCTGTGTCTTTGTGTTTCCATGGTTATTGTACTTTGTCTGTAACATTTTTGATGTGGCTGCAATCCTCATGAATATTCTCTAATTCTGTTTCGCAAGTAATTACAGAGAGCAGAGATTTGGTAAATGATGCATTTTTGCCTTGTACTCATGAGAGCCCCAACAGAATGTGAACTTCTAATCTCAGATGGCTTGCCAAGCATTGATGGGTTACCCTTGGTATCCCAAAATTCACTCTTGTTTCATTAAAAAGCCTTTCATTGATTCATCATTAGTAATAATCTTTCAGCTAATTCAGTGCTAGCTTCCAACTCCAAGGTAAACTTTTTAATCATTGAATTGCGAGAGGGGATCATTTAACTACAATGTATGTATATGAAACTCCTCAAGTCAAAGGCCACAGAGGGGAGTGTCCTTGCAAGACTGGCAGCCAGACTACAGAACATGTTTTTGCACTTGCAGTCCTGCCTGTTACATGAGGTACTGCGAAAGATTTATCAGGCCCCAGTGGCCAAAAAAGTCTGTGGTGACTTCAAGGACCTGCAGTGTACAGATGCTTTCATTGTAGGGAGCTGAGCTATCCAGCTGACGAAAGCCCCCCCCCCCCCCAAATTAAATAATGAGGGTCATTTAATTAAGGATGTAAAAAAAAAAATTGTTGAAATTGAGAAGAATACACATACTGTTTGTGAAAAGTCTGAGTGGCTGTTTCAGACATGAACAGATTTGAAAGCTATTGATTTTCTAAAGCAGCCTCACATTAAACTCATTCAGCTGTATTAATAATATGGAGAACTCAGTGGGATGTGGGATTGTATTGTTCATATGAGATAGTGACACAAAATATAATGTACCCTTCTGTCTTTGCTAAGAGAACTGGACTATTTTAGTATTTAGAAACATTTTTATCTCTTTGTCAGTAAATGCTTTAATAGCCTGTACAGATGGATGCCATGTAAAATCAGGGAAGCATGTTTGATTGTGTGGTTTAAACTGGTCTTAATAGAAAGAAAACGGTTGAAATCTTTCATGCCAGAATGGGAAATCTACTGACATTTCACAAGCAGGTAGTCCATGGATACCTTACAGTCATCCATGATTATGATCAAAACTTGAAACAAACAAATGATACCTCTGCCAACATTTTCATTCCCAAGGCACTAAAGCTAACCTTCTGATGGTGATGCAGTCAGATCAAAAACAAAAACAAAACATGTTTTCAGAGGCAACTTAGATTCATGAAATCAAACTGTGTCATTGAGATACATGTATTAAATCTACCAGTTTAGTTGTCTTGTCAAAATGCCTTTCAAAATCTGAATAAATTTATGATGACCAGTGTTACCTTCAGCATTGTGGGGGGTATTGATCACACTTGTCATCGCAGCCATTTTCCATTTCCTGTTCTCCCACAGAGTTGATAATTCCCTAGCTGATTGACATTGAACTGAAAGCATTGGTCCTGAAGAGATCTGTGCAATATTAATACTGCTGAATACAAACATGCTGATCACCATCTAGAAACATGGTAGAGAAGCTTGTAAATTTTTATATATGTGTTTCTCACCCCTTCCAGCAAAGGAATTTCTGTCAATTCTACTGTTGCCATTGACCTTTCAGGGACACATTTTACAGGAAAGACAACAGTTCAGATCAAAACAGAAATATTTGATCTGCTGATTGCCATACTTTGTGTTTTTGTCAACTTGGTATTGTTGTAAGAAAGAGGAAACAAATATTATGTGAACAATGGTGTACTACTCATAGCTAATTGAACTGTCAACTTGTGTCACTTCAGCTCTGAGAACTTAAATGGTAGACAGGAAACAAGGAAGGATGTAAGTAACTTGGTAAGATATGCCCATTGTCACAGCTGAGGAAGTTTTCATTTAGAACTCTGTAGTAAATTATACAAAGTTCAACAGCTAACAACACAAGAATAACGTAGCAAATCCTTTCATTTGACTGCTTGTCTATTTTCTGTCTGTCTAGGTAAATCTGGGCAAGCTTATTGTTGCTTCTAAAAAGCAAGTTATGGATTTTAAAGAGTAAGAAACTTAAACATTTTAGGGGTAATTTACATAATCATAAGCACACAGATTACAGCTTCAAATCCATATTTGTAGGCTTGAGTTCATTCTCTTCTTCTATCATTTGATAAAGCATTTTATGTGTAAATAGCACCCAGGTTCCTTCTTTTACTATGTTGTCTAATATTGCACCTAGGTGTATAGTGTTCGAAGAATCCTTTGATAAAATATAATTGCCATTATTAACTCTTTTGTTTATTATGTGTGTTTCCTTGCACCTGTGTGTATGTGTGCACACGTGCCAATGTGTCATCAGAAAGTCATTACCATTACATCTTCATCATCATTGCTATCATTATGTTGTTATGTAAGAACAAGCTCATACTACTAAAATCAATTTGGTATTTTAGATTATGATCTTTTAATTCTTTTATAATCAGTGCCACTACCAGAGAAGAGTATATTCAACTTTGATATAGATATTCTCTCAAGTGGGTTGTCTGAAAAAGTTAACCAGTATGTTAGCAATAAGGGGATTGAATGGAGAAGGTGGTACTCCCTATGGGTTTTTTAGTGTGACATATTTCCTTTGTGCGTTATGATAGATACAGATATTGTTTGCACAGCCATACAGTGACCCACATTTTGCCAGGTCATTGCAGCAGTCTGTGGGATAGTGTCCTGTGAACTGGAATGCATACACTAGTTGAGCTGAACTTCAAGGGTCAGGCAGAAAAAAAATGAAAGAGAGCCAAAAGGGCTCATTTTGAGTGTGTTTATGCAGAAACTGATCAGCCAGTGGTAGAGACATTGGCTTGAGTATTCACAGATAACTTTTTTAGAATTACTAATAAGGTTTTCCCCGACAAGTAAATTTTTCTTGTAGCAAAATATGACATCAAATAAATCTGGGTTAAAAAAAAAAATTAAAAAACAGAAATGCTGCATAGGATGCTTTTAACAGTTTTGCAGCAATAAATACTATTCTATCTTTGAAACTGATGGGCAAGGTGAGTGTTTGCCTGAATGTATTTTAAGGCACACAGATTTAAGCAGTAGATGATATTGATAGCACACTTGACAGACATGATACATCAGGGGCATGAGTCATCAACTTTGCACCTATTGTGCAGTGAAAAAATCATTTCAAAAAGTAAAAGAGGTAAAGTAGACGGCTCTAACCCTGTAATGCCTACATCCCATCAATGGGATTGAAATGGATTGAAATTCAAATGAAAGTATTCTAGAGGTATGCAAAACTTATTTCAAATGTGGCCATTTCTCTTGTAATCTGGTAGTTGTCCATGTTTTTGTCAGTGTGTGTGTGTGTTGGCAAGTGTGCTGTGTTTCTTTGTTCTTTTGCATGTGAGTTTGACCTATAGATATTGCTTTTCCTTGCCCCCTCCCCATCCCATCACCTCTTCAAGTTTGCTTTTTGTTGTTTTTAGTTTTGTTCTGTTGCTGCAATCACACTTTTGGTTTGGGAGTTTGGATGCTCTTGGTCTTAATAAATCCTACAGTCATTCATTCATAGTGTGATGTGACTCATGTAATTATGGTAGTGATTTAATTAATTCACTCATGATCTATGTTGGGGTAGTTGAGTGAATGCTCTGACAGATCATTTGGCTGGACTTTCTGTATTTTTTTCTGGCACATGAGCACATTCACATTACATTCACATCACTCTCTGTCTGTCTTCTCTCTCTCTCTCTCTCTCTCTCTCTCTCTCTCTCTCTCTCTCTCTCTCTCTCTCTCTCTCTCTCTCTCTCTCTCTCTCTCCTTCCTCTCTCTCCTCTCTCTCTCTGGTGTCATCAACACCACAACTTCCTCTAAGATGTGCTAGATTTTGAGATTGATGACATGCTCACGTATGGAGAGCAGCACACTATTTACACTTACAGAATAATAAATCTTTTCTTGATCAGAATCTTGTGCTCATTCAGTCATCCAGATTTTTTACATGGGAATTTTGTGTGTGTGTTGCAGGACATTCTGGTGGGCATTGTATGCGCATTCATGATAATGGCTGTCTGCATTCCTTTTGTGGATATGATCGACTGCCTCCTGATTGCTCACCCGTGGTGTTTCCCCGTCTTCAACATGGTCTGCATTGGCCTGTGCCTGGCCTACCCTGACCTCAAGGTCTGGTCCACGGCCCGCGGAGACACCACCCAGGTCCTGGCCGTCTTCAGTGGCATCTACCAAGGGCTGTGGTACACGGGGCAGGTGACCACACCGGAAATGGCAGCTGCTGCTGCCTTGTCGGCCCACGTAGGGTGGGCCTCCGTGGCTGTTGGCATAATGCGCCAGTTGCTGGGCGTGGCGGTGTTGGTGGTGGTCCTGGAGTCGTTGAAGAAGGGCGTCATCTTCGTCATGGCCACCTTGCTGGGCTTGGATCCTCACGACCCGGCCACCAAGCGGCATCTATGGGTGGAGCTGCCCTACAAGTACATCGGCTACTTCACCCCCTCGTTCTGTGCCAGCTTCTTTATGCCGCGCCTTTTCCAGTATCTGGGATGGCACCGCCGCAACTACCTCATCGAGATCCTGAACTACTCCCACTACTTTGGTCTTTAACAGCATTGTCAGTGAGGGTTGCTGTGTCCTGACCTGATCAGCCGTCCTCTCCTCTTGTCCTCGCTCCCCACAGGCAAGCTTAGGATTGGAATCAACTTTATGGATGGAACAGTATGTTGTGTACTGATTGAGAAAAAAAAGAGAACTTCCTTCTTTTTTTTTTTCTTTTTTTTTTTTCAATCCTGGCTATTGTGTATTGCATAGGGTTGCTTTCATGAGTTTTATTTTTCCCCTGTAGTTAGGGAAGGTTCCTTCTGATGTGGTTTTTGGAAGGAGGTATATGGAATCTAACTGGTGTGCAACTGTAATTTACAGAAGAATTTAACATCTGTGTAAATTTACTTGTGGTTTGGAAGCAGAAAATATCTTGTCATAGACTGTCACTGCAAGGAACTTAGTACTTCATTTGACGTAAAGTTCAGTTTTCTTTCTGTACAGATATGCGAAAAAACAGCTCAATTGGGCTGAATAATTTGCATACTGTCTGTTATTTAAAGTTAAAATGCAATACATGCAAAGTAAGCCTTACTGTTGTCCTGTTTTTGTGATGAATGTTGTAATTAACCACGGCCTAAACTCTGTGTGTGTGTGTGTGTGTGTGCGCGCGCATGCGTGTGTCTGTGTTGTTCTTTTTGTTTTTGTTTTTTTTAGGACATGTGGTTAATTTCAAAGTAATTTAGGAAAGAGTGTACGCATTACCGGAAGATATTTTTTTCTTTCTTTTTTTTTTAAATGAGAATGTGAATTTGTTTTTGTTTTCATCTTTATTTTCTGTAATATTTCTTAATGTCAGTTTGTGGTTTAATTGTTTTTATAAAAATTAATTTATGTATGTATCATCTTAGAACTTTGCTTTTGTATTATACTGCTTTTTAAAAATTGTTTATGCCACTTTCCTGTATTTTTAATTGATTGGTAAAAATGTTTTATTGACAATGTGTGTCTGCACACATTATTAATGACAAGAACCAAAGTAGGCAAACATGGGACAGAAAAAGATGTTAAAACTACACAACTGCATCATTATTATTTGATACCTATCAGCTATTCAGACATGCCTGATCTGGTTAAAAAAAAAAATTCAATAAATAAATAACCCACCTTCTAACCCCTATTCATACTTCCCATAAAGGGGGGAAAAGGAGCGAGAGAGAAAAGCTATTAGTTAGGTGTGTGTGATTTATTTGGATACAGTCTTGTACACCTCTTGGCCAGTGAAAATATTCTTGTAGCAAATCTCTCTGTTTACAGCACCAATGGACTGCGTGTTGACCATGATGGTCATTGATGAATGGGGAAATTTCAAAACATGGGGTAATCAGATGGTGTATGATATGTCACTCCATAAGCAGATTATCATACTTGTGTATAATTGTGTTCTAAAAAAGCATTTGATAACTCTAAGCCCCAGAGAATAATATGATATGAATGTGCACAAGATTATTTCCTTAGTCTGGGATGGTGAAATTCAGTTGCTCAGTGCATGTATGGAGGACAAATTGCTACTCAGATGGGGGGGGGGGGGGGGGGGGCAGGCAGGCAGAGGTGTTAGTTATCAGTAAGGTTGGTTTGTTGTTGGGTTGGGGTTTTTTTTGTTTGTTTTTTTTTGGGGGGGGGGGGGTTGTTTTGTGTGTGTGTGTTATACATTTTTGTAATGATTATTTTACTTTGTTCTTTTGGGTCTTCATTATTTTGTTGGAAGGTGCATTTTGGAAAATGATGCCTTAGAGCAAAAACTGTCTTAAAAATATGGTATTCTAAAATTTTCAGATATGTTACAAAATTAATTTTAAGTATATTTTGTAATAATAAAGTGTTAGAGAAACACTTTATCAAATTTTATGTTATGAAATTTTTTTTTCGCCAAAACGTACGTCTACTGGCTCTTCACAGGCTCTTCTCAGTTTATGAATTAATACACATGTATAGAAATTGTTTGTGCTGTGACAGGTCAGTAGGCCTGGAAAACAGACTTCTATGGAAGCTGGGTGACATGTAGACTGTATGGTGTAAAGACCGACTCTGACCACCCAGGCTTGCCCTCTAAAAGATGATCAGTGCTGCTTATGCTTTCCTGTGCTCAGCAGATCCATGACAGCTAACATCAACTTTGATGCATGGGAAGAGAGACCAGGTAGCCAGCCTTTTCTCAGTAAACAAGAGAGGCCAGGTAGCCAGCCTTTCTCGTAAACAGAGAGCCAGGTAGCCAGACTTTTCTCTGTAAACAAGAGAGGCCAGGTAGCCAGACTTTTCTCTGTAAACAAGAGAGCCAGTAGCCAGACTTTTCTGTAAACAAGAGAGCCCTGATAGCCAGATTTTTCTCTATAAACAAAGACACATGTCTGGCCCAACAGGGACTAGCTAGGGCACCATGAAAACAAAACAAAAAACCCAAACAAACAAAATCCTGTAAAGTTTGTTTTTGTAGCCATGTTGAGGTACACAACTGTGTAACGCATTATCTGTCACTGTCTGATCAGAATTTTGGGGCTTCAAAGTTTGAATTTTACATGCTTCCAGACTTTTCGGATAGTGTACTTTTAGAATAAATACTCTTTTTGCTCTAAGGTATTGAATAATTTTTAAGAAAAACATAATCAGTCTAAGCTCCTTCAGTGACAAGTAGTTTTAATCTTTTGTGACATGTCCTTGGTGAATAAATGAAAAATTTGAGCTGCCATTTGACAACAGCCCTAAAAAAAAATTCTTTTGCTTAAGGTTTAGAAAATGCTGTTCCAAATTTTTACTACCACAGTCAGTTTTGACAAGTTTTGTATCAGAAAAATTATATTAAAAAAATTGCATGAAACTGTTTGTCATTTTATATATAAAAAAAGAGGGTTCTGAACCATTCAGCACTTTCAAATTTGTGCAGTTGTGGTTTTTGTGGACTAATAATAAAATGCTGCTTCTGTGTTGAAATTGTTTGGGATCTTTGTCAATGTGTACTGTAAGAGAATTGCTACTCCTGTCCTCTGTCACTATTGCTTCACATTCCTGTTTTCCCTACTGTTCTGTCTGTGGGTTTAACAGGTACTTACTGACTTATTTGTATCCGTCTCTGGAATGATAGTTTTGGGTCAAATTTGGGACTCATCAGGTATTTTTTGTATATTGAGACTGAATGACTGTTCTCAAGGAATCCAGTGTCAGAATGTCGGGGAAAAATGTACCAATCTCTCTGTGAGTCAACAAGAAATATGTCTTTGTGTGTGTTACATGTTTTTCCTGTATGATCAGTTTTGAGAGAGTGAGTGTGTGTGTGTGTGTGTCTTCGTTTTAACATCTATCCACTAACAAGTGATTTTAGACTGGACATGGGAAGGAGGAGATTGAAGTGAATATCTATGTGTGTGTGTGTGCATGTGTGTGTTGTGTTATATGATTTCTGGAGGGGCAATAGGGAAGGATGGCTGGGCTGTTGAAGAGGCTCAAGTATGTAAATGACTATTTTATGCTGATGAATTGATGTATCCATGTAATAATGATGACTTAATGTTATGTATACATACTCCTCTCGCTGCAGACATAATTAGATCAGTAAGTATTGGTAGAGTCTTCTGTAGTAGCTGGTGTCACTGCTGCATTCTGGTTTGAAAGACTTGTTTCTTTCGAGAGAGTGACTGTACTGGTGTAGAGTGTAGCCATCCTCTTTTTAACCTTGCTGACAGTTAATGACACCTGGCAGCTTTTTCATCATTTGGTGTATCATACACTACACATTTGATGTCAAAGAGATTGACATGAAGGTTTACTTGTGTGTTTGGGTGTTGTTGTTGTTTTAAATGTTGCGTTACCAAGTTTTAAAGGAAACAGCAGTTATTATTATTATTATTATTATTATTATTATTATGCCATAGTTATGTAATGTTCAATGTATGTGTTGTACATAAACTAACAGGAATGCATGACTGTGGCGGTAGTGCATGTGTTTGTGACTATTCAGTAGTGATTTCAGGAATTCCATTGTTTGCTTTGAAGTTAGTTTAAAAAGAACGAAACAAAGCAAATGAATTATTTTAAAAATAAAAAAATAAAATCAATGTGAAATAAGTGTTACTGAAAGTGAGTCTTCATGAGATTTGTTCTCATTCTGTGGACAGTTCTGAGCAAGCCTGCTAGAAGCTCATTTTCCAGGCCTGTCAGATCTACCTAAGAGTAAGGATACAAAGAGAAGGAAAATCACTGAATAAGTGAAATAACTACCCTCATTAAAAGCTTCCCACTTCCCTTTAATGGTCAGTGTTTAAAAACTTTGACCTGCATTGGTATCAAGTGCAAAGTATCAAAATGGTAATTTTGGATGAGTTAGTCATTCATGAATATTGTATTATGTACAATTAATGACAAGGGGTGCAGAAGTATTATAGGTTTGAAAAATGTAGAAATTTTTGTTTGTAAGGTCTGAAAAGTCTACAGACTAATTTGAATTTATAAAAGATTGCATATGAAGCGTGTTTTGTTGGGGGGCGATTTGTTTTGGGGTTTCTTGTTATTTGATTGTTTGGGGGTTGTTTGTTTTGGTGTGTAGTTTTGTTGTTGTTTTTCGGGGGGGGGGGGGGGGTTCTGTTTGTTTGTTTGTTGTTTTTTTTTGGGGGGGGGGGGGGCTGTTCGAGTCCCAATTGAGCGTGTCGCAAACTCACTCTGAGTAGGAGCTGGCTGGAGTGCACAAACCCTAAGAGTCATAATGACTCTTGTGGGATTCAAACCTACAACCTACCAACCAGAAATCCAATGCCACAATTAATCACTGACCACAGGGACTGTATGTTACCAGTGTTTTAAATGTGAAGGAAGTATTAAAGTTCAAGCCTGAATTTGAAATCAAAGGATTCTCACTAATTTCAGTGTTTTAAATAATGAACCCTCATTTTGGGATTCACTCCAGTCATTCCCAAAATAGTTTTACTTTTCTGTCTTAACGCAACATACAAGTGTTAAAAACTGACTTCTCAAATGAGGATCATAATGTCGTGGTTCAAGTGAATTAAAATGCTGAAGTCAGTAGATTATCACCAAACATTCAGTTGTAACCTATTTCGGATTCAATGGTTACTCTTGTGCTCAGCCGAAGTGTTTAGCCAGTGAGATTTCAGCTATGATACCTGCGTTCTGAGATTGTTCTGTTTTTTGGAAACCTGCTTTTCTTCTTCTGTGAAGGGGCAGTAATTAAATTACCTCTTATGCGATCCAAGACCTGTCACAGCATTGTGTTCCTAAATCGGGACATAGCTGCAAATTGTGCGAGCTCCGTTTCCTGGCATAGTGGTTTGAACCCCTCCATTGCATACACTTCACCTACACAGTGAAATGTAGAATTTTTGTAACGTCTTTTTAGAGAGCACATCCACACTGACTGAATGTAGCTGAGGCGTTTGTACAGAGTTGAGACAGATCAAATGTCTCCACCCTGTTACAATATCCTCCACATGGTGTTTAAAGGAGAAAGATGGAGTGCCTGGGACAGACAGTGATTCCAAGACATAGTGCGAAAAAAAGATCACAAGTGACATGCAAGTTTAAAAAACAACAAAAAACAGTCTATAGATATCTGAATATAAATCCAAATCAACAAATGAACCTAATAAAATAGAGTGAAATTACTGGACACAATTTACAACATGTGACAATTTCTTCTCCTTGGTTAGAGCTCCAAGGTACACGGTATAATACCAGTGGAGGAATTTTGCGTATGATACATTTTTACCTACCTTTAAGGTTAGCCGCATTCCAGCTTAGAGGAATGTGATATAAAAAAATAATAAAAAATACCAGAATAGTTAAACATCAGACATTGTCAAATACTTCCAGCTTGTCTGTTTTAAACAGAGCCCTGACATTCACAAACTTTCAAATCAGCGTACTAGTCAATCATTAAGAAAGAAAAGATGACTGAATTTTTCAGTTTGTTAAATGCCTTTTTTCATGACTTTCAAAATTTCTTTTGTGATATGTTTTTTTTTTTTAGTTTATTGTTTTGCTTTGTTCACAGAAAAAATAACAATATTTGAAGTGACAATTGGTTGTTTTGGATTTGTATTTAAACAAATACAGTAGTAGTTCGTTATTTCCAGTTCCCATCAAAGTTTCTACTGTCAGCTACTATTTTGGAAGCTTGCAACTATCAGGCACAGCTGTTAACAATTTTGTTTCTTGCTGTATAAAGTTAACAGTTCTGGTGTAAAATTTGGAAATGTATCGAAATTGGATCAGAAAGTTCTGGGAAAACATAAATGATGAGTATGATGACACATCATTTGTTTTGATGAAAATAATACAGTAGAGAGTTGCATAGAATGGAAGTGAATAGGAGAAATAGATACCAACTGTGTCAAAGATAGGCAACAGTGGAGGAAAAAAAGTACCTCTCTGCAAAACAGAAATATTTGTTTTCTTACATCAGTTGACTGTTCCTTTTTTTTTTTTTCCTTTGACCATAATATAGTGATCTGTATGCACAGTTCACATTTAACTCAAGAGAAAAGATGTTAGTTCGAGCATGTACATAATCTTTGATGAAGAATACCATAAACAAGGTGAAGAAAAACGTTGTGTTACACACGAGTGAACCAAGTTGTTATTACTTCATCAGTGTCATTCATCTATGCATGCCAGCTTCTGACGTTATATGTGAGGAAAGGGCTATTTGATGTGTGTTCTGCACTGTGTGAAGGATGTTCTTTTAAGTGTGACCTATTGTATTTGTGTCTTGAAGTATGTGGTTTTTCAGGGACTCTTATTTTTATGTGTCTTTTTTAAATATTTTTTTAGTTTGATTATTCTGACATGGGCCAGATTTAAACAGAGTTGTCAGATTTCTTTTTATTGTTTTCATTTTATTTTATTTTAATTCATCTTTTGTCAGATCTGTTGGTATGTTGTGCTGCCTTTGTCTTTTATTGTTTGAAAATAAAGCAAGCTCCTCTACAAAGTAACATGAAGCTAGTGTATTTATTGCATTGAAAATGGCAGAGATGTGTGTATGTTGCAAGTGTGATACTATACGGTAAGGGCTCAATAATGAGAGGTCCATTGTGTATGCACCTAAGAACAAGGAAAAGATACAGGTTAGAAGAACTACGCACTAATCATATTATCACTTGTTTGGGGGTTGTTTTGTTGTTGTGAATTTTGATTTCTTGTCTAAAGAGAAGGCATGATCCAGTTTTGAGAATCATACGGTTTTCAATGCCATTTGCTTCAGATGCAGGCCTGTAATTGTGCTATGAGTAGATTTCCAAACTTATATGATTAGACTCCAAACATTTAAACATAGTACAGTGTGACAAAGGTGATAACCATTTTATGTCAAAAGTGTAAACATTTTATGTCAAAAGTCGAAAATACTTTGATAGGGTTTTATTCCCATTAAGCATAGATTTTGACCAATAATAGGCTGAGAATGGCATACCATGCTCTTCTGACAAACGCTGAACCATTTGGCTTTTTTCACCATCAGCCCTGTTAAAAACTAGAGTGGTTAAGTCTGATTACTGCACTGATAATAATCTGCAGGTGATTAACTGTTGACAGTATCCAGGTGTTAAATGTCTGTCGGTTTGATTTTGTAGGTTATCACTCTGCTGAAAGAAGCAGCTGTGGGGGTAAGCATTAATCATTGTTAATCATTATTTTACGAGGGTATGATTTGACTGTAGAAGATCATCTAAACCAGGTCATTATTTTAGCTACAGTTCGTAACAACAATTGAAGAGATGAGGAAATTGTGATAAAGCATGCATTAGATTTTCCACTCTTGTCGTACGTCATAAGGAATGAAGAATAATGAGACAAGTTTTGCAAGTGCTTTTGTCTCTTTTCTTTTCTTTGTTTTTTTTTTGGGGGGGACAGCTTGGTAGTGAGTTTTATCCCATAATTATTGTTCTTTAGTCTGGTGATAAAATGATACTTAAATGTTAGAATTGTTTTAGCTTTTTATCTTTATCAAGTTTAGGACAGGAGCTGTGATAAAAAATGGAATCTGAATACTCTAGAAACGGGCAGTGGAACAGTGTCATGTTTATGAACAGGTGTACGTAACAGGTAACTATACTGATTTTTTTTTTTTTTTTTTTTTTTGTATACCTGTATTTGTGTCTCATGGACCGTTTGTTGTTGTTTGTTTTTGTTTAGTTGTTGGATTTTCTAGGGGAGGGGGGGGGGGGGGGGGGTTCTTGGTGTGGGGGGTGCTGGTTTTGATGGTGTGGGGGTATTTTGTTTGTTTTTGTTTTCTTTGTACGATGTTATTGTTGTTTTTATTGTTAGTTTTGTTTTGTTTTTAGGGGGAGGGGGGGGGGACTTTTTTGCCATTTTCATTAGTTTTTGTGGGGTTTTTTGTCTCGGACTTCAGCATTTGCTTTGTTTTTTTAAATGTTTGCTATATGTGTACACACCCATGTGTTGTAAATGTTTTGTAGTGTGTAATCAGAATGAGTCTCAAAACAAACCTAGAAAATGAAATAGTCTGTCCTACTTACTTAACCAATGCATTTCTGACCAAAACGTTCAGCTCATAGGGAGGGTGTTGTCAGACTTAGGCTCTGATCTCACTCTACCCTTTCTGCCTCTAGCGTTGCTTGCCTTTTTCTCCTGTTCAGTATTGACCGACTTTCTGAAGAATAAGTGTCTGTTGCAAAAAAAAATGAAAATCAGTGTCTGGGTTTATTGTGGGCTTGGTTGGTTGCTTTGGGGTTTTTCTTTCTTTTCTTTTTTTCGGGGGGAGGGGTTTGGTGGGTTTATTTTGGTGGGGTTGGGGGGGGGGGGGAGGTGTTGTTGTTGTTTTTTTTTGGGGGGGGGGGGTTGTTGTTATTTTTGTTTTTGTTTTGGGGGGGAGGGGGTATGGCACTTTGACATCAGGGCTGTCTTTTCTGAGTGCTTTGAAGTATATTCATAAGCACACCCACCCACCCCCAACCCCCTTCCAAAAAAAAGGTGTTTTATCACCAACTCTAAGGTATAGTCAAGTTTCTTTTTCTTTTTTTCAAGCTTACCAAAATAAGCAACACGCACGCACGCACCCCACACACACACACACACACACACACACACACACACACACAATAAAACCTTTAGAAAGGTGGCTGATCCAGAAATATCAAGAATTTGGGGGGGGGGGTGGGGGGGGATTCAGAGTATTTTGTATTTCTCAGATTCATATTGTGCTTATTCTTTTATTTTGATGTGAGAATTAAATCAGGCTGAACTGGTTACACATTTTCACAGAAAGAAAGTGATAGTAGCAGCTCTTTTGGAGTCTGCAGGCTGAATCGATGACAGAGGGTTTTAAAGTGGTAGAAATGGAGAGACTGAAAGAAGATGGAATCTTGAAATGATTGTGATCATTGCAGAGAACATGATGAAGAAAGATTTGAGTCCCAGATGCGGCCTTACAGAACTTGAATCAGATCTGTTGATCCCCAGCATGGTACGTAGTAGGACTTCAGGCAAAATCTTGTGAGTCACTTGTAACGCATCATCATCATTATTATTATTATTATCATCTGACGTGGCCCAGAAGTAGAAAGTGGGGTTTATCAAGTGGGTGTTCTATCATTTTGGATTGAACATTGACCCGTAGCTGATATCGGCTATCGTATGACGGCAGAGTTATCATCCTGTAACTCTGTGCTGATTTCTCCTATCTGTTAAACCCCACTGGATAACTTCATGACCTTGCATGAAACTGAAAGTCTAACCTTGTTTTCACTATCACCACCACTTGGTATCAGTGTCCCACGTGTTAAAATCAATCTGTATCTGTGTTGGCAGAAGTGATATGTATGCGGAATGACAAATATGAGTCAATGTCAATTGCTGAGCATTATCTTTGAGCATGGTTGACTTAGCGTTGAACTTTCCCTATTTTTGCGAGAGTGCCGTCTCAGCAGCCGATTGTAAAGGTTCGTTTGGTGGAAAGGTCAGCGCAGTGCACATCACCTTGAATGCGTATTTCTGAGCCCAGGGATCATCCTGTATATTTTTCAGTAGGGCTATGAACAACATGATGGTAGTTTATGTGATGTGTATGTGTGTGTGTGGATGTGGATTTTGATTTGACAATATGAAGCATGATAACTGTGGTGATATAAGATGACATTGATTTTTTTTTTCTTTTAAAGATCCTTTTTTTTTTTTTAATCCTTTAAATTGTTTTTCTTTTAATTTTTTTTTCTTTTTTTATTGACTTATTTTGATTTTGCTGCCTCTCTCTTCTGTGACACTCCAGCTCTGCTGTTCCCATGGTGCTTACTCCGATCTTGTCGCCCCAGCCATATCAAGGTTCATGATGCTCATGTCCTATCCCCACTGTCAGATAGATGACCATGGGAAGCTTTGCGGTGTTAGGCTGCTCTGGGGCTACCCATCAAAGGGCCCTGCACTACTGCTGGGTCACTTAGGGGGCATTGAGTGGTGCCTGTTCTAAGCCACCATGTGCAGGCAGGACATTAACGTCTGAGCAGTCTACTGGCAACAGTAAGAGCTTGATCATGAGTGAGCCAGACTGAGACACACAGATCCTGGGATGGTGACCTGTACATCCCTCCAGAGACGTTTTCTCATGAACGTTAAACCCTGAAGGTTTGGATACCAACCAACCACATGCACAGGGAAATAGAAACTTCAGTTGTTAAAAAAAATGATAATAAAATGATTTTTTTTTTTTTTAAAGTAACACCAGAGCAACAGGGACCACAGAATCGGGGACTTTATTTTTATAGCATGAAAGTCTGTGGCGATGAGGCTGATGTAATGGTGATGCAATGGAAGTGCACCCACCATCTTTAAGAGGACTTGACAGAGCTGTCTGAACTCACACTTCCAAGCTTACCCCAGCATCAACCAGGCCCTGCCCAAGAGATATATACATACAGACAGACACCTGCATTGTTGGTCATTGACTGTGAGCAGTCACTCTCTGAATGCATCTGTACGTGGATGATCCCTGACAGTGAGCCTTACTCTTACATAGGAGCTGGCTGGAGTCTGACTACCCTATGACTTGTGGGATTGAACTGGCACTCTTCCAGGCAGAAAGCCAATGCGCAATCCACTGTGCCATAGCAGTAGTTTTTGTATTGGCGATGAACTGTGTGGTTATTGGGATTATATCACATTACTATTATATAATATTATATATTATATTACTTTCTATTTCTTATTTTATTCTATCATAGACATTGGTTACTTTCCCCTCCTTTCCCCAATATGATGTATGCATTGGGGAAGGGGGTTGATGACATTGACATAACTGATTAACTTTTTGTTTCATGCTTTCCATCACCATACATGTATGAATTCTTTGAGTACAGATGCCACCAGTATTCCTATCATATATTGTCTCATCATGCCATAACCATTTACATTTTTCTCCCGCTGTCTGCCACTACAGTTCACTTTTTTTTTCTTTTTTTTTAAAATAATTTTTGCCCCATTAAACTTTGACACATCACAACATTTGCGAGTCGTTTTATAAGCGGTGGTTGAAACATAAGTTGTCAGGACTATCAGAATGTCTGGTTCTTGAACAGTGTCTGGCTTCAATAGTGTTGTCTTGCAAAGATTTTGTGGTCAGGCGTGTACTGTATGTGACATTGATCATTATTCTTGTCCGTAAGTCTTTAAATTCAGGTAGTGTTCATTGTCAGTGCAATGTGTTCTGTGGCACGTTCAGAAACTTTTTTCAGTTTGTTCTCCTTTTTGTGTATCCTCAGTTCCTTGTATGTGCTCTGACCAAATACTTGTGTAGATAAATTTTTGTTCTGGTTTGTATAACCAATGATTCAGTACACCATTTTGTACAGTGTAAAAAATAAATAAATAAATAAAAAAAGAAAAAAAAAAGTGTCTCTTGTCACACTGATGCAAATAGTAAAGTATTATTGGTGTGTTGGCTGAATGATGCTTTATGAGTCAGCATTAGCTGCAACAGACTGCATGTCCTGAATACTTGGGAGAGTTGCCAGCTAAAAAAAAAAAAAAAAAAAAAAACAGTGTCCTTTTTGTACAGATGCCTCTTTGATTTCCACTTGTTGTGAGAGTGGGGTGTTTACCACCTCTTATGGGCATGATTGTGGAGTTTGGTCTTTCTTTTTTTTTCTTTTTTTTTTTTTTTTTGTAATACTAAATATTTCTGACTTGTGTGATTGAAAAAGTAAAGTGAAGTAGAAGGAAATTGCAGACAGTGGCCATCTGATAACTAAATTGTGATTTGAAAGTGCAATCCAGTATATATAGAGATGCTGATGCCCCAAGTCACAAGAAAAAAAAGGCTCGGGCATCAATACTGTGCTGTGCAATGAGTGCTTATGTCTATGGAGAGTATGACCTATATGCCTGCTGTCTATACCTTTTTTTGTGTGTGTGTGTGTGGTTTTGTTTCCTGTGAGGCTTGTGATGTTGTCATTCCAGATTCTTTTTTGTCTTTGAAAACCTGTATATCTCCTGTCACAGTATGGTTTGAATTCAAGACCTAAATGGCCTTGAGCTATTTTTTAATGCACTGCTGATGATTACTGTAGGTTTGTTTGGTTTTTTTCTTCCTTCCTTCTTCTATCCTCTCTAGAAGACTTGAGTAAGTTTGCAGTGATGCTATGGTTGAAGTTTGAGACTCTTCTCTCTCTCTCTCTCTCTCTCTCTCTCTCTCTCTCTCTCTCTCTCTCTCTCTCTCTCTCTCTCTCTCTCTCTCTCTCTCTTTCTTTCTTTCTTTCTTTCTCTTTTATAAGGGTTAAATATGTATATACCACACACTAAAGTACACTTCTGTGTAGAATTAGGTGCACCCAAAAAAAAAAAAAAAAAGTTTCATTGACATTTACGGAAATTTGAGTATTTTTGCCAGATTTTAAAGCACTTTCTTGTGTGTTAGCTGCTTCACCAAGTTACATGGAATTAAAGAAAAAAAATGTTTTTTTGAATTGTAAGTGTGCTAACTGCCTGTGTGTGAAATTGCGGATGTGTGGGAAACGCTCACTGAAGATACAGATTTGTGAAGTTGTCAAATTGTTGAAAGAGAGTGAAAGAGATCACACTTAAATGTAAGGGTGGAGGATTTCTTTTTTTCAAAGATGTTGCCATTGACCAGTTTGAAAAAAAAAAAAAAGAAGAAGAAGAAGAAAGAGTCTGGTAAATGAAGTGTTATCAGATCTTCAGACTCTTTGAATTTGTGAGTTTTGTTGTTGACACAGTTTGCAAACTTTTATTTCACAAATAAGATTTTTTTTGGGGGATGTGTAATTGATGGTACCTAATGTTCAGGGATCTTGCTCCATTGTCGTGGTCAGAGTGTGTATGTTCATGTTTGCTTTTGTACAGAGAAGCTTTCAGACATGCATGTATGACATGTTTATAAATACACATAGCAAACAACTGTAGCAGGTCTTCTTCTTCTTCGATATTGATATAGTAAAACTTAACTGATTTTGCATCACACACACACACGCATGCACGTGCACACACACACACACACACACACACACACACACACACACACACACACACACACACACACACACAAAGTAAAGTGAGAGTTGTCCATCAGATATTAAAAATGACCATGGTGCCCACAGATACTTTCTCTCTTTAAAAAAAAAAAATTTTGAAATAAAGGAAAGGAAACAGAAAAATTCCCATATTCCTAATTGAACAGGGGTTCTTATTTGTTTTATGATGATTCCTGAGGAGGAATCAACCTGTCCTTCCCAGTCTTAAAGCTTTTGATGGAAACAGAATATTGTAGGGGAGGGTTCTAGTATTAAAAAAAAAACAACCAACAACAGATTCGGTTTTGAAATAGACTTTTGCAAAACAAACACACTCACTCACTCACTCACACACACACACACACACACACACACACACACACACACACACACACACACACACACACACACACACACACACACACAGAAGCATTTTCATATATCACAATATAAAGTAATAGATTTAAATGCTGTTGAAAATAAGAAGAAAAAAAAGAGACCCTCTGTATCTAGCTGTAGTTCAGATACCCAGCCATACAAATCAGCACAATGGTTTTTATTCCTGTTGAAACTATTAGGAAAAATTGTATCAGTTAAGTTTTCTGAACTTTTCTCTTCTCTTGATTCCATTGACTTCTTGAACAAAATGAATAATTGAATGCAGGGTAATCTTTTTAATTCTTAGCAGTCTGGTGTTTCCTTTTTTTTTTTTCGATGTAAAGAAAAAAAAATCTGTTTTTGCTTGTGCATATGTGAGTTTCATGCATTTTTGAAGTTTTCTAATGTTGTTTGTTCTGTGTTTATTTTGAAATGCTTGAAGTTCAGTAGTAAATAATGTTTCCAACTAATCACTGCTTTCTGTTATTCTAGAATGGGTGCAAGAGTGTACCTTCACTCACTATGTCTGTTTCTTTATCTCTGTCTTCATCTTGTACAGTGCATTTTTTGTTTGTTTGTGTGTTTGTTTGTTTTAGATGCAACAATCATTGATGAGTGTGAGGTATGCTTTGAGTAGAGAAGTTTCATATACCTAGACTACTTCATACGTGCCCCTACACCAGGGAAATGACTACACACACACACAAACTACACTAGTCCCTTTGACATCGGAGTGGGTGTGGCCATGCTGCTCTGACAAAACTATCAGTTATTGAGATTTGTGGCAGTTTTGTGCCAAGGCTTGGGTCTCGGGAAAGCTGTTTTCGGTCCATGTTGTCAACCTGTTTCTTCCTCTGTCTGCCTTTTCCTGTACCTGCCAGGGCTGTGCTGTGCAGAAAGATCTTTGAAAGGCGTCCGCATCCAGTGACATAACCATACTACTTCAGTTTTCTTTTTCTTGACTAAAGGAGGACTAGACTACATCGTGGTGTGGTTTGTCTGAAGATGGTGTGGATTCACACACTGGTGACATGGTCCAGGAAGGAGAAGTGAAGAATTCTTTAACAGCGTTTCTGTTCAACTGTTTCAGTTCTTCTCATGCAAATCCGCAATTAAAAGTCCAGAACTCAAACGTGCATACAGGAAGAGAGCAAGAACCAGTGCAGCAATAATTTCACTTTCATCTTCTCACACTGATGTTTGTAGCCATCAACATTGTTTTGAGCTTTGCCAAATTAGCAAGACTTAAGTGGAGTGACAAATTTGCGACAAAACTTGCAAATTATGGTGTGTTTTTTCTCTGCTCCCTTTGACCTTGGCAGAAGAACAAAGATGTATTCATCAAGAAGGTCTAGCATGAAGGGCATATATCAAAGATCTTTCAACTTTGGGCTGATCCCTACTCTTCCTTTCTTAGTCACTTCCATTTGAAATTGGGTAGTCTTTTTTTTTTTTTTTTTTTTTTTTTTTTTTGTAATTGGGTTGTCAGTCCATTTGCAAATGTTAGAAAAATGACTGTGCCACTTTTGGTATAGATGGAATCAGGCTTGACATACCATCTTCCTAATTTTGGTCAATTGATCACTAGCTGACTAAAGTACTAAAACATCTCAGCTTTCCCTCACAAAGCATATAGATTTTATGTATGTGTAAAGTGTAGCATCATGTATTAGGAACCAAAGCCTCTGTTCATTGCCTCTTTGAGTGCTGCTGTCTGTGTATGAATCGCATGCGTGTGTGGGAGCAAAAACAGCATGCCTGTAATGATGATTGTTTACTACCACTTATCGTACCCTGTGTTTAAAATATGCTCCATCAGTCTGGCAGATCTTTCTAAAAGAGTCATTACGAGTGCAGTTTGACTGATGAGTGTACAGAATTGCTCAGTAATCGTGTCGGCATGCCGAAGAGTAAAAGTGTCCACAGTTTGCTTCTTTTTTTTCTTTTTTTTTAACATTAATGACTGTAACAAGAATCAATATTCATGTGGCATTACTGTAATTTCTATAGCAGAGAGAAACGTATGTTTATACATAGAAATTATGTTTGTGTTCATTTTCCCACCATGACTTTTTAAAAATGGTTTATTTTCAGTGGAGCGGAGCTATGAACGCGGGAGTGCTGTATGTAGGCCAGGGACTGTGCGTTTGTGAACTGAATGAGTGAGTGGCTGCAACTACATGAACTGTTCTCATTTTGCACTAAAGTAATGTACAAAAGCACATTATTTTTTTACATTTGATTCTTATTGGTTTGAATTTAAAATATTCGTTTTAGCAGATGATGCGATGATGTTTCCTTTTCAGGCTCTCTGTTCTACTACTTATGATGGCTGAAAGTGGTCGTGTTTTCTGTATGTACTTAGCCTGCAGACGGCTTTCTTGCATGTATGATTCTAATGAAAAGGGAAGATTACCTAGGCTGGCGAATAAGAATGATTAATCCATGAAACAGATAACCTGACAGACTTTGTTCTCCCAGTGTCTGATTCATTTTTGCATCTTGTAGTTCAAGAGAAAAAGAAACTGTCAGTTATTCACATGAGAACCTAAACATCAGCGATAAGACAGGGATATGATATTCAGTGACTGTATTATTCCTAGGTTCCTATCTACAATAAACTGATGATGTTATCATCAAAAACGTAAATTGAAATAGGTTAAAATGTTAATTGAGAGCCAGTGAATCATTGTTTTGAATATCAATACAATTATCGCAGAATAAGGATCATAGTCATAAAGTGTTCTCAATTTGAATTTGAAGTCAAGATGTATAATTTGGGGTAGGCTTACTAAAAAAAAAAAAAAATGATTCGAGCTGTAGAAGTAAATAGCTGCAAATTGTGTTCTCTAACCCCAGTGTGGGCTATGTTTGTCACTAAACAGTTCACTCAGTCAGTAGCTTATTGTGTGTGGTTCATGTATTCAAATGTGTATGATTGTTTTTGGTACCAAAAACAGTTATTGGGGGGTTGATTTGACCACTTCATGATTTTTATATCGTAATTATGGTTCCTATTATTATCATTATTTTTTATTATTATTATCATTATTATTATATTATTATGACCTTTGACTTTGCTCACGTGTTGTCTTTAGTTACACTGTACAGTACTCAAAAATCAGAACGGAATAAAGGAAAGGATTATTTGTTTTGTTACGTGGGTTTTTTTCAGATTCTAAACTTACCTTGCACATGCACCCGTTTCTGTATTCATATGTGCATGTATGCGTGCCTTCTCTCTCTCTCTCTCTCTCTCTCTCTCTCTCTCTCTCTCTCTCTCTCTCTCTCTCTCTCTCTCTCTCTCTCTCTCTCTCTCTCTCTCTCTCTCTCTCTCTCTCCTCCCATGGAGTTACCTGGTGGGACAGGATAGCCTTATGATCAGAACATTGCGCTGGCAATTTGACGACCCGGGTTCGATTCCCGTTTGATGGGATTTTTCCCCTGGGGTTAACATCAGTGCTGACTCCACTCTCCCCAAAAGTCCTTGGATGAGACTTTAAACCAAGACCCATGTGCAAACGCATGCAAAACATCTTGCACATATGTTAAATCCTGTTCCTCTTTTCGCAAGAGTAGGCCATTGTGTGCTTATTCCATTATCCTCAATATAAAAGACTAAATAAATAAAATACACGCACACAAACACACACACACACACACACTTTTCCGCTTTTCATAAGAGCAGGCCATTGTGTGCCGGTGGGAACATATGACGTTTACAAAACTGCATACACATGGGGACTGGATGTAAAAAAAAAAAATTTTTTAAAAGCACATGAGTGCTTATTCCATTATCCTCGATATAAAGAATAAATAAAACCCACTCACATTTGTCTGAGTACATACACAGTTGGGTTTATCTTCGTGCATACATTGTGGGCTTGATGCATGTAGAAATGCATATATAAACATATTTATCTCGTCTACACAAAACCATACTTGCCTTCACATCAGCAGAGAGGAATGCTCATGCATGTATGCAGAGCCTTATCATAGTGTTCCCCTCTCATTGCACATAAAAAAAAAATTATACAGAAATTGCATACCAACAGCAGAAATGGATCATCCCTGATGGAACTGAGCCAAAAAACTTTATAATTGTGTGTTTAAATGAAAGGCAGCCAGATGAGGATAGGGGCTTACTTGTACAGACAAACGTGATTATGACACATGTGAGCACACATATGTACGCATGCATACACACACACGCGCGCGCGCAACACACACACGCACGCACATTGATCACATGCATCACACACAAGTATTATACATAATGCTTTGACATGTCAGCCATTCCAAGGATTTTTTTTAAAAAATTAATTGGGAGAGGAGGGAAAACTTTATAAAAAGGAAATGTCACGTTAACCATGTCACATGGTTTTCAATCACTGAGGAAAGACAGATGTAAGTTGTTGTGAAACTGCAAATAAAACCAATTAAGTATATAGTAGGGGTTTTCTTTTTAAGTCTACGACTGAACAATTGGGGGGGGGGGGGGGGGGATTGTGCATGTAATTTTGAATGCATGACATTAATTAAACTTAAATTATGCCATGTAATTTTGAATGCATGACATTATGTGAAACTCGATGTGGGAATGTGGCTACCTAAATGGCGGGGACAAAAAAACAACAACAAAAAACGGTCACATGTGCAAAAATCTCACCATTGGTGAACCTCATACCTCTAAGGAACAAAAAAAAAAAAAACAAAAAACGTGTTAGAGAAAATTCGTGTGTCTAACTGCTTGAAGCTTGGTAAGAGCTCTATGAGTATTCATGATCATTAGTATTGCACACCTGTTCAAACGCCTGTTTCCCCAACAAACCATTACATATTGGACTTTAAACAGAGACCCTGTGTGACTGACTGCAGACGTGTTCAGACGCCTTTTTCCCAGCAAAACCATTCATGTTTTCTCCAGGCTGGTCTGTCTTTCAGCCATCTTGGGGGCAATGTCTACTTGAAGTGTGGGTGGGTAGTGGTGGTTTTATCAAATATCATCATTCTGCTAGCTGATGCTTCAGCAGCAAGGACTAAATGAAAAGTATGACCACACATACAGAGACGTGTTCTACTTTTCTTTCCTTCTTTGGCTGCCACATCTCTTTGACTATGTCGTAGGAAACCAGGGCAGGTGGTGTCAGCGCTTGTGCCCTGCTGTTGTGGCATCTCCGTGAAGTGTGCCATTAAATTAACTGCGTATGTATGCAAACAGAAAGCCCCACAGGCAAACTTCCTGATTTTATGTGCATTTACCATATTGCTGGTTTTAATTCTCTCTCTCTCTCTCTCTCTCTCTCTCTCTCTCTCTCTCTCTCTCTCTCTCTCTCTCTCTCTCTCTCTGTGAAACAAAACACTGTTAGGATTTAGCTGCCATGTTTATAAAGCTTGTTCAGCAGGCAGGCAGAAAAAAATAAGTAAAAATCGCACACTGGGACAGAGCAGCCAACACGATTGCGGTATATCAATGCAAATAGCTGGTCAGAAAAAACAACAACAACAACAACAAACATGATTATTGGCCATCTGTCCCTTGACACTGCCTATGTACTACATGTTTCCCACATATGTCACCACTGGTGAACCTCGTGTCTGCCTCACTCTTCCCACCCCTAAAGGCCTTGATCCATTGTCTGGCCTGTTTTGGCGGTATATTATATTATACATCATAATTGCTTGACCCTTCTTCTTCTTCTCTTCCTCCTCCTCCTCCTCTCTTCTTCTTCTTCTTGGGAGACGGGATAGCCTTATGGTCAGAACATTGCACTCGCAATTTGACGACCCGGGTTCGATTCCTGTTGGAGGGGATTTTCTCTTTGGAGTTAAACATCAGTGCTGACTCCACTCCCCCCAAAAGTCCTTCGGATGAGATAGCTATAAACCCGAGGTGCTGGATAGTGCTGAAGTTTGGACACTATGTTGTGGTATTTCGTCCGTGATATTTTGTTTACCTGTTTACTGTTTTTATGTATGGCTTGTAACCCCTAAGAATTTCTCTGTCTCTGAGATAATAAAGTTTATTTGAATTGAACGTCTAAAGCTACTTCTAATGCAGCTGATGTTGTACGAGACTGTCCAACGACGACGTACGACGGTGTTTAGTGGAACGGCACCTTTAATTAACATCAGAGCAAAATGTCGGAGCAAAGTGTTGGAAATCGTGTGGGGCAGATCTGTCAACAATCAATGCATGGGTGTTGTTTCACAGCTTGTGTCTGTCAAATAGTTTCTGTCATATGATGCAAGGTTAGATTAAATTTAGTCGAACTTTGAGCACGCACGCGCACGCACGCACACACACACCACCACACACACACACACATACATACACACACACGAAACACACACACACACATACACTCGTAGGCATGCATGCACGTACTCTCTCTCTCTCTCTCTCTCTCTCTCTCTCTCTCTCTCTCTCTCTCTCTCTCTCTGACGTGTAGGCCTCCACTCTCGGTCGTCAGTTAACACAATGCAAAAAGAGATAACTAAAAATTAATTTAGCAAGGTTGAAAAATACACGGACAGTTGACAGACAACATATTATTAGTCACTTTCCATTTTAGCGTTGACACCTCCATGTGAGGGGGAACATCAATATACTTTTTTTTTTTTTTATTATTGTTGCTTTGCTTGTCTATTTACTTGTCGCTGAAAATATCGTTAGTGTCATCAGTTATTGGTGGTGGTGGTGGTGGTGGTGGTAGTGGTGATGGTGGTGGTGGTGGTGTGTGTGTC
>CM060324.1:52400404-52402904 GCA_030674155.1 Stramonita haemastoma
ACGGGAAACTCGTACTCCGACAGAATCATCGAGGCAAAGGCGCTCATCTCTTTGTTGTCTTCATCCTTCTTCAAAGCCTGAGAAACAAAGGGTTTTGTTTCAAATCCCCATATGTGACGCTCCACCACATAATGAGACGGAGTGCACCTGAGGTCAATTTTAAGTTATTGATATGTTATTATATGGCAAAAAAGTGGCTATCAAATACAAAAAAAAGATTGAAAATCGACAATTCGTGCAAACATTATTACAAATTGAAATGATAGACTGCAGGATGGGACAAAATGAGAAACAGGCAAGTTTATTATAGTAACAGGTTGTCAAATGAGTGCTTTGGTATTTTCAAAACACATTTAAAAAGCAAAAGGAATAAAAATTATGCCTTGATATTTCATTCTAAGGTAAATAAACAGATCTATTTAATAATCAATCAAAATCTCAAAATTGACAACTTGACCCCCCACCTGCCTTTAAAGGCTCCTAGCTAAAAATTAGGTAATGTGCTAAGCGATCTCATTTCTGGTGGAGCGTCCACATATAACTAATTATTTCTAACTTGTACAAACAGGCTCGCAGCTGCCCCCAAAGAACCACCTGCACCCCCCCACCCCCTCAAAAAAAGAGAAAAAAAAGTAACTGAAATAAAAGTAACATACGACCTCAGTTTAACACCTCACCTGAAAGCAATACCTATGATTTCAAACAATAGGACAGAAAAAAAATCCCTTTGCGTGCACACACACACACAACACACACACACACACACACACACACACACACACACACACACACACACACACAAATACTGATTCAAAAAATTCAAATCCTTCTACTACTATCAAAACTATTTTCCAGACTCCATTGATGCCAGTTAGCCGCATGGCAGATCACTATAAACAAACCCTCCTCTGGTACCGTTATCGCCAGAAATTCTGCTGACAGGACTGAAGGGGAGAGCGCCGGGGCAGGAATCCAGGATAGGGGAAGTAACTGTCAGCAGATATTCAGACTGTAAGGGTCAATGGTGGTGTGTGACCCAAAGTGCCTGAACCTCTTCCCTATTTATTATTCATTTATTTATTTATTCATTCTTTTATATCAAGGATAATGGGATAAGCACTCTTGTGCTTTTTTTACATCCAGTGCCCGTGTGTATGCAGTTGAGTAAATGTCATCTGTTCCCACCGGCATACGATGGCCTACTCTTACGAAGAGCAGAACAGGATTTAACGTGTGCGCAAGATGTTCTCTGTGTGTTCGCACATGGGGCCTTGGTTTACAGTCTCATCCGCAGGACTTTTGGGGAGAGTGGAGTCCGTTAACTCCAGGAGAAAAATCTCCTCAACCGGGAATCAAACTCGGGTTGTCAAACTGCCAGCGCAATGTTCTGACCACTAGGCATACCCATCCCCTTTGACCACAAGGCTATCCCGTCCCCTTTGACTGACCACTAGCTATCCTGTCCCTTTGACCACTATTTATTTTTTTTTATTTTTTATATTTTAAAATAATAAAAATAAAATAAAAATCCCGTCCCTTTGACCACTAGGCTATCCCATCCCTTTGACCACTAGTCTAATTACTTACATAACCCTCTCTTTGACCAACTAGGCTATCCCAGTCCCTTTGACCACATATCATAATCCCTCCCTTTGACCACTAGGCTATCCACCCTTTGACCATTTTTATTTATCTAATAAAAAAATAATAATAAAACCCGTCCTTTGACCACTAGGCTATCCCGTCCCTTTGACCACTATTTAAAAAAAATTTTTTTATTTTATTTAAATAAAAAATAAATAAAAAATAAAAAAATCCCGTCCCTTTGACCACTAGGTTATCCCGTTCCTTTGACCCCTATTTTTAAATTTATCTTATTTTTATTTATTTTATTTTATAAATCAAAATATAAAAATAAAATAAAATAAATCCCGTCCCTTTGACCACTAGGTTATCCCGTCCCTTTGACCCTATTTTAAAAATTTTTTTTTTATCTTATTTAAATAAAATAAATAAATAAAATAAATAAATCCCGTCCCTTTAACCACTATTTTTTAATTTATCTTATTTTTATTTTAAATAAAAAAAATATAAAATAAAATAAAATAAAATAAATCCCGTCCCTTTGACCACTAGGCATCCCATCCCTTTGACCACTATTTTTTATTTGTTTTATTTTTATTTTATATTTATTTATTAAAATAAAACAAAAATTAAATAAATAAAATAAAATAAATCCCGTCCCTTTGACCACTATCTTATTCCTTTTGATCACTAGCTATCCCGTCCCTTTGACCCTTTTTTTTTTTTAAGATATAAAAAAAAATAAAAATAAATAAAATAAATCCTGTCCCTTTGACCACTATTTTGTTTTTTTTATAATTTTTTTTAATTTTTTATTTTAAATAAAAAAATAAAATAAAAAAAAGAAATAAATCCCTCCCTTTGACCACATTTCTTTTTTTATTTAATTTTCTTTTTCTTTTTTTTTAGTTTAAAT
>CM060324.1:52410404-52415404 GCA_030674155.1 Stramonita haemastoma
AGTTACACAAGCCATCTAACAAAGACTATGCTCTCCCCTATGTTAAGTTACACAAGCCATCTAACTAAGACTATGCTCTCCCGTCAAGTTACACAAGCCATTTGACAAAGACTATGCTCTCCCTTTAAGTTACATAGCATTTAACAAAGACTATGCTCTCCTCTTAATTACACAAGCCATTTAACAAAGACTATGCTCTCCTCTTAAGTTAAGTTACACAAGCCATTTAACAAAGACTATGCTCTCCCCTTACATTAAGCTACAAAACCATTAAAGATCATTGGATATATATGTCATTAAAAGATGAATTCGTATTATTGGACTTAAACAAGCGTGGACAAATTATCATACATTATGTTAAATATCAAGATATCACGTTACGCAATACAGACAAGGGTTGGAGATCTATACAGAAGATTTTGAAAACAACAAAAGAGATCATTTTCTAAAGTGAGGGTGGGTTGTTTTTTTTACAGCTCTGTCATATATGTTGAACCTTCACACCACAAAATGAGTTGGATCTCACTGGAGGTCAACTTTAAGCCATTCACATGTTATCTAACTGCAGTAAAAAGGCCATTCAATGCCCCCCCCCCACCCCCCCAAGTGAAAATCCGACAATTCTTTGAAAAGTTATTACAAACTGAAATGCTAAACTCCAGGAAGTGACCACCAAAAAAAAAAGAAATTGAAAAAGTTTGCATCTTAAAAGGTGACCAGGATCATGCAAGGCTTGCATGTTTTTAGATGTATTTTTAAACTTAAAGATAAAAGAATGAGAGAGCACAGACATCATCGGGATATACAGATCTCAAGAAAACAGAAAGTCAGAAATAGTTGGGGTTTTTTAATAACGACAAGATAATTTTTTTTAAAAAGAAGGAAAAAAAAGAAAAGACCATGCCAGTAATGGAACCAGGTAGAAGGTGGAAGTCACTTGCGTGAAATTTGCACATTACATGATGATTTAATAGAGAGCTTTTTATTTCATGTTAGAAATAATCAAATAAGATGCATAGGTTTACAAGGTAATGAAACCAGGAGAGTATTTTTCTTGATGAAGATTACAAGATTAAAAGTTTTCTTTAAAAAAATTTAAAGGTGTCCCATAACCTAGGTGGTCAAAGGGGAGCAAAACATCAGGGGCCTCAGCTTCTCCAGGGGCCAGCATATTGAGGGCTGCACCCCTCTCCTCTCTCTCGCTGCTTAATCTTCCCTGACCCCTAAAGAAGCAGGTGACCATTTGCAGGTGAACTGGGGAACTGTGCTGAAGCCAAGATGTGCAAACGGTCACCCATCCAAATGGTAACCACACTCAATGCTGCTTCACAGTGGTAGGGGAAAGCAAGTGCTCTGACCACTCTGACCAATGATCTATCCTGTCCCCACTATTCCAAGATTACACATGATTAATTAAATACACAGAAGACTCCAGTTTTAGAAAAAGAGCAAACTATGGTCCAGCGATGGGTTTCTTAATATGACTAATATGAATCCAGAAAATTTTGCAAAACCCTGAGATGCTTTTAACCAAATGTTTACATTTATGTCAAATAAGTCTCTCTATGACCTGATTAAAACATTTTCAAAATCTGATTCAGAGTCTAATTCTAATTTTAAACATTCATGCACAGATTAACACCATTTGCAAACATTTACACAAGTTTCTCATTCATTTTCTCCTCCCCCCCCCCCCAAAAAAAAAAGAAGAAAAATTATGTTTGCCTTTATTTGGACCATTTTCATTTTTGGGGGAATTTCTGCATAACAGAGGGGATAAAAAAGACTTGCCATGTTGTCAAATTCACAGTGAGTAATGATGGGTACATAGAGATGAGTAAAGAAGATGGGGAAAGAAGTAGTGGATTTTGAGAGGTGACAGGGAGTTGTGTTAACCAGTGTGAGGACAGACCTGCTTTTGTTAGCCTCAGATCAGTGCACCTGCACAAGGCAATCATGTACATATACATTAGTTTCACAACACACACATGTGCGCACACATGTGCACAAACACACACACGCACATACACACACACACACACATGCATACATACACACACACACATACACACACATGCATACATACACACACACACACACACACACACACACACACACACACACACACACACACACACACACACACACACAATCTTTATATATATATATATATATATATATATATATATAAATATATATATTATATATATATTATATATATATATATATATTATATATTATACATACAGTTCTATCTGCACACATGAGAGAATGTTAATTCCTACAGTTAGGTAAAACATAAACATTCAGAAAAAATTGATGCTGTTCAAGGTACACATCCATGAAAATTAGGAACAGAAGACCACTGACAGTTCAGTGTTCTGCAGGAAATGTCTATCAACCTTTAATTACATGTGCTTCCTTCCATTCTAATGAGGGAAAAAAACAAAACTTTACTGTCAACAAACCTTCAGATGAATCTTATTTTGATAAAAATGGAGAGAATGGAGATTGTGATAATAAAGACCGGCAGCTAGTCCACAGCCAAAATCTATTCGACCGTTCGCGAAGTTTTCTATGACTCCAAGTAATGCATGCATGCATGTATGCATGTTTATGAATTTTTGTCTATGTATATATACATACACATTTATGTATTCACAGAGAAAGACAAAGAAAACAGACAGACAGACAACAGACAGACAGACAGACAGACAGACAGACAGACAGACAGAGACAGACAGACAGAAACAGAGAACAGAGACAGAGATCAGTGCGTATAGATGTAGTGGTGTGATTGCAAGTGTGTCTAAATCACAAAGAAGTGAATGGACATTACAGAAAACCAAACAAACAAATCCCCTACCATTTTCCCAACAAATCAAAAGCAACAACTCAACATCTGACAAACCTCAACAATTCATTCTTCTTCTTCTTTTTTAACGGAAATCTCATTTTTCTTGAACTGGAAAAGATCTGACATATTCCAAGCACCAACTTTTGATATCATTTCTAAAGTCACTTTTGATGCCTCACATCATGAACCTCTCAAGCTTAACAACATAGCGCCGGTAGCAGAATATTCAAACAACCAGAGACTAACATATCATATAACAACAACAAAAAATGATAAGGAGAAAATGCTGAGAGAATTAGGGAACGCTACAATCATCTATTAAAAAAAAAACTAAAAAAAAACAGATGAACACACATTATCTTACCTTGACTCCAGTGCAAATGAGAATGATGTTAGAACAGTGTTAATTTATTGCACCACCACACACCACAAATGCATGGAAGAAGTTGAAAGAACACAACTCTATATTAAAAGATTATAGAGGTGCTGTCACTGGGCACAGTGCATGGATGGTGGCATTACTTGGCTGCGAAGATTCATCAAACTGACACACTATTTAGCAGGATAGGGTGACATTTCCTCTTCCCAAAAAAATAGTCTTCAAATTTTCCTTTGTTTTTATTCTTTTCATCATCTTAGTTTATCCCATTTTTTTGTGATCATTTTTTTGGTATTTTTATGCATTTTTGTTGTTGTTGTTCCTCACCTAGAGCTCTGAGGTTTACCATTGGTGAGATATTTCGCAAATACAACTGTTTTTCCCTACTGTTAAGGTAGCCCCATTCTGACTTTAGGGAATGTTTGTTTTCTAAAAAAGAAAAGAAAAAAAAAGAAATAATCTTTTATCACTTTTATCGCTGATTTTTTCAAGTAAACAATTTGTAAATTCAAGACACTCCCAGATGTCTTCACCATGTAGCTGCTTAGCGTGCACTTTGTGATCAATGCACAATCATCACACACCGGCTACTCAAACTATTGAGGGGCATGACATCGCATTAAAAACAGAAGATTCCATACAAACCTGGTTTTGTATGACCAATCACAAGGATAGGATGGTTGGTGCATGCATGCGTGTGTGCATGCATGCATCTGTGCATGCGTGCATGGGTGTGTGTTGTGTGTGTGTGTGTGTGTGTGTGTGATTGTGTGTTGTGTGTGATGTGTGTGAATGCATATAGTTTTGCGTATCTTGTGATGGATGAGTTTGAATATTTGACATTTCGCTCATTATCTTCCCCCCCCCACACCACCACCCCAAAAAAAACCCACAAAAATAATTTTTAAAATACTGTTCTCTTTTTTCCTTATCTTTCATTCAATTTGATTTCATGTCATCTAGAGACGGGTCAGAAACCTATACAACACTATTTTTCTCTGCATGGCCCAGTGAACAGAAGACATGGACAAAAATAGTGCACAAAAAGGAACACACGCACTCACAGAAACAAAGAGGAGAAGGTGATGACAATGCTTACCCATAAGCACAAAACATGTGTACTTACCAGAGGCATGAAGTAATATCTGGCATAGCGCATATACAGCTCCATCAACTTGAGGCCAGCTTAGGCAGCTAACAGAAAACATTGCAAAAACACCCGATAAAACAAAAGTTGCAACTTCACAAAAACACTGACGTGATAGTAATGGTGTACAACAGATAGCGATTTTTTTTTCATCTTCCGGTGTGTGTGTGTGTGTGTGTGTGTGTGTGTGTGTGTGTGTGTGTGTGTGTGTGTGTGTGTGTGTGTGTGTGGTGTGGTGTGTGTGTGAGTACATGTGTGTGAGTGCATGAGTGCTTGTGCATATATGCGTAAACTTGCAACACAGATAAAAGAAAATATAAATAATGACAACTTTTTGCTTACTTTCAAACTTAACAAAAGAACAATTATTTTATGTTATCAAATCATACTGAAAACAAAAAACAAAAAAGCAACATGATTAACAGGCAATGTAACAGATTGTGCAGAAAGTGTTTTGCTTACTTCAACCAAATTGTAATGACGAGACTAGAATCTCTGAGATTTGTTCCATTTAAAATAATCCCAGCTTTTCTGAATTTTTTTGCATCATTTTTAATCAAACCAGATGGGGTGTTTGTTTGTTTTTTAAATTGCTGGTTTTTCCAAAGGGAAGGGGG
>CM060324.1:52420404-52445404 GCA_030674155.1 Stramonita haemastoma
TGATCGGAGTTTTGTGCTAACCATGTAGAACACTGTGGGAAAAACCTGTTGTCCTGTTTTATTGCAATAGTGCAGTACAATGAATGTTGCTCCATACCCTTGATTATTTCGACACCAGATGAGATATGCAGGTAAAGTTAATAACACAATCGGTTCACTTAATGATGATTATGATTGATAGATAATTGAGTGACACAGTTTCTGTGTCTTCTGTACTGCTGTAGTGTATAATTAGATGTATATATTTGATATAAACTGTAGAATTTATTTTCAGTCTAATGTGTAAAAACCCTGTGTTAAAACTGAAATCTCTGTAGTATCATGTCATGTGTAAGTGTTGCAACGCATGATGTCACCCCACCTACTGTTGATGTCAGTGTTTAGATGCCTAATGCGATGGATAAATCTGTGGAGTATCCATATTGCACATTTGCAGCATTTGTTCCCATCATTAAAACTAAAGGGTGTGTGCATATGTATCTTACTTTTCCTGTCAGCATGATTGATGATTTTATTTTGACTCAACCTGTGGGAAGATAGAGGCAAAATACAAGTCGCAACTATCACTGTGTTTTCTACCCACTCAGTTTCTGTCACTCGTACCCATGTCTTGTTTAGTTGTTATTAGTGTTAAGCAACCTGAAGTCATCTCAACATCACCTTTCAAATGGATGCATCCTGTACCATTGTGAAGGTTTATTCTACTTCTAGTATTGTACACAGTCTAGAGAGATGCTGTAGCTGAATGGATCTATAGATATTTTACTTCCATCCCGTGGGTCTATGAAGTAGTGGGTTTGAATCTTGGCTGTGGAGTGTGGTGTCTGGTGAATTAAGGATGGGAATGTGTATGACAGTCTCCAGGATCATCATGAAAGTGCAAACCTGCTAGTGCTTTGATTTTTTTTTTTTTTTGGGGTAAGCATATTGATCAATCAGAAGAGTAAACATGCACGTTAAAGATCCCATAATTTATATTGATCAGTGTTCTTTGAATTACAGTAGCACAAAAATCCCAAGCATACTCCCTTTACCTGGAAGGGATAAGCTCTGCCAGACTCATCTTGTTGTTCAAAGATATCATGACCTTTTAGATCCAGTACAGTGCCTCATTGACCCTTGGAGTTCAGGGGGAAAAAAAACAAGACAGATCTATAAACTTTGTCATAGCAGATTTCTTGGCAAACTATACATTTTCAGGAATGGAACAGCCTCATTTGTACCCCAGTTTCAGTTTTCCATTTTTCTGATTTTTGTGCCAGTGTTAAGTAAATGTCATGTCAAAGCCTTCAAGACTGGACATTGTGGTGGTTGTGACAAAGTAATTAGTTTAAATACTCAATTTACTGTCAACATTAGGGAGCTTAGTATGTGGTGCCCTGCATAATATATTATCTCAGAACAGGCACCACACCACCAAAGTGAAGCAGCAGCAGGGCAGGGCCATCAGGATGGTGACCTCACAACTGCCCTGGAGATGTGACGTGACAAATAGATCATATGGCTGGGATGGTGAGATCAGATATGAGCATCATGAATTAGCTGGGCAGGATTGCCATAGGAGATAAAATAGCAAAAAGAGAAAAGAGAACAAACAATAATGTCAATATATGCATGTATTATACTACAGGCTGTATGGTTGTAGGTTCAAATCTCATAAGAGCCATAGGGATTTTGGTTACTAAAAACATGTGTAATTTACCTGAAAACAGGGACACGATAGCTCAGTAGTCAGAGCACTCACTCTTCCTGAGCTAAAGGTTAAGCAGTGATGAGGGTGGTTACCAAGTGGATGGGTGACTGTTCCTGCACATTTGTTTCAGTAGTTCACCCAGCTGTAAATGGGTACCCACCCTTTTAGGGACAGGGAAGGTAAAATGCTCAGCAAGGGAGAGGAGATGGATGCCGCCCTCAGTATGCTGGCCCTAGAAAAGCTCAAGTCTGTCACGTTGCTCACTAGCAACGGCAAAGGTTATGATGGGAACACCTTTAATTTTATTGTGTTTTTTTGTAAAGTTTCACAAGTGCACACTGTGATACCTATTTGAAAGACAGGGGGGGGGGGGGGGAGGGGGGGGGTAGAGTCAATGTGTGTAAAAATAAAATTCCTCTAATTTAACATTTCAGCAGAGACTCAAACCCAAGCCCACAGTTATTGCCAAAAATTTAGATAACATACTAACCACTTGGCTATTCCACCACCACCAGTCGTGTACATGGCCAAGAACTGGTGGATTAACTGGAGTGGCCTCACCCGTGATGAGACAAGAAGGCAGTATTATATATATAGTTCTGTACTCTCTCATTGCTCAGCGCTTTTAAATTGCCTTGAAATTGAATGGTTCTGTCACTCACCTTTTTGTTATTGTTATTGCTGTTGTTGATGACACATCTTTTATCATTCAGGACTTTAAAAAGAATACCCAGGTACTTTAATTTTAGAATTCCTAAACTAGGAATGTTTAGGTGAGCAAAAAAAAAAAAAAAGATTTTTTAACACCCCATTTATTTCTAGCTTTGCTTTTCATGTGTGGTGTTTTAGTTAAGTCGGGGTGGGTGTTGTTACATGTAAAACATTGTTTGAAGAATGATAACACTAAAGGTGAAGAGATCAGCTGCAGCCTATTCTTGTATATTATATATATATATATTATTATATGGATGTTTGAGTATCCATATTGTTGTGTCTAGGTAGCCAGAGTAAAGAGGATTCGTACAATAAAACTAGGCACGGACGCTTGGAGTTGGAAGTCGATGTCGGTTTATTCTGTTTCTAGCTCCATGGTAACCGAATCCCATTGCATGCTGGGTAATTATCAAAAGATGCCAAATCTCGCACATGCTAACGAGAAATAAAACAAATGAAATGAAAGTAACTAAAACACAACACATATATATAAGCTTTGCTTGTTGTACTCATTTCATGTATCGGTGCTCATTGTTTCTGAACTAATAAAATTGTTTAAAACCAAGTACACGATCTGAACTAAGGGACTTTTTGTGCTGGCGCGTTTCAGGGCAGCAGCGGCTAGAGAAGAGAAAAAAATTGATGACAAAGACGGTCACAGCAGGGGGTTCTGCAGTCCGCTGTTAGAGCACAAGCTGCCCAGCCAGCCAGCCTCCATCCTCCCGGCATCATGTTCCACACGTCCCACATTCATGTGCCTCGCAACCGGCGGCCCAGCGCCCTGCGGACCTTCATCGCATCGTCGTCGTTCGGCCCGCCCGACACCAAAGAGCCCCTGAGGCGAGGGATCTTGCTGACTGCTGTGGCCTTTGTCCTGCTGCTTATTGGAAGCATTCTCACCTGGCTGGGTAAAGTTGGGGGAGGGGGGGGGGGGGTTGTTTTTTTCTCTTTTTTTTCAAGTAGTAGTTTGATTTTCGGATGAGACTGTAAACCGAGGCCCCGTGTGCGAACGCACGCAGAACATCTTGCGCACACGTTAGTGTCTGCTTTTCGTAAGAGTAGGCCATTGTGTGCTGGTAGGGACAGATGACAATACTTACAAAACTGCATACACACGGGGTCTGGATGAAAAAAAGCACATTAGTGCTTATTGCATTATCCTTGATATAAAAGAATAAAATTAAATAAATAAATAAATTTAAAAGTAAAATCAGTATGTGTAGTTGTAGTAGTAGTGGTAATAGTAGTAGTAGTGGTGGTGGGAACGGAAGTAGTAGTAGTAGTGGTGGTGGTGAATTTTTTTAAAATAAAATTAACAGGCTGGTATGGTAAGATTGTTAAAATAGTTTTTTGTAAAATAAACCCAGTCTGTATGTACTAGAGGCATTCATTTTTTCTTTGTGATATCAAAGACATTTTTTGTTTAGACCTTATTTTGTTTTATCTTTTAGTTTTTATATATTTTCAAATCATTTACTTAAATGGATTTGATGTTGACATCCATGCTGAAATGATACTCTTTTTTTAGTTGTTGTTGTTCAAATGACACATATCAGTGCAGATAAACAAAGGGCAAGTACAAACAGATAATATATGTGCAAGACAGATAGATAGATAGATAGATAGATAGATAGATAGATAGATAGATAGATAGATAGATAGATAGATAGATAGATAGATAGATAGATAGATATTGCAACAAAAAATGCACTCTTATGACCATGCATGCATAGATACTTACACACATTCTTGCACACATACATGCATTCATTGAGACATTCATTGTCTTGCGTTGTTTCATTGTCTTGCATTGTTTCATTGTCCTGCATTGTTTCATTGTCTTGCATTGTTTCATTGTCTTGCTTTGTTTCGTTGTCTTGCATGTTTCGTTGTCTTGCATTGTTTCATTGTCTTGCATTGTTTTGTTGTTCTGTCATTGTTTTCATTGTCTTGCGTTTTTTCATTGTCTTGCATTGTTTCATTGTCCTGCACTGTTTCATTGTCTGCATGTTCATTGTCTGCATTGTTTCATTGTCTGCTTGTTCATTGTCTTTCATTGTTTCATTGTCCTGCTGTTCGTTGTTTTTCATTGTCTCTGCGTTGTTTCATTGTCCTGCATGTTGTTTCATTGTCTTGCATTGTTCGTTGTCCTGCATTATTTCATTGTCTTGCGTTGTTTCATTGTGTGCAGGCTTCAACGATGTGTTTGGGGCAACATGTCCATGACTGGTCCTCTACTGATTGCTCTGTCACTTTGCTGCTGCTGCTGTCCTTCCGGCAGTTTCTGCTGGCCAGAAAACGCAACACCACCACCACTCGCTCTTCTATGCAGGTCAGGACTAAGGCTTTTCTCTTTCTGTTTGGTGTAATGAGATAATACCGATAACCAGACTGAAATTTTCTGCAATCATTTTTTAAAAGTTGGGGGGGGGGGGGGGGGGGGGGGGGGGGGGGGGTATAATGAGAATGATTACTGATAACCAGACTGAAATTATCTGCAATCAACTTTTTTTTTTTTCGGGGGGAGGGGGGGGGGGGATGATGAGAACGATACTGAGACCCAAACTGAAATTATCTGCAATCAGCATTTTTAAAAAGTTGGGGGGTGTTGGTTATAATGAGAATGATACTGATAACCAGACTGAACTGCAGTCAGCTTTTTTTTCTTTAAATTGGGAGGTGGGGGGAAGTTTGTTGTTTGGTGGTGGTTTTTGTTTGGGGGGGGGGGGGGGGGGAGAGAGAGATAGCTGAGAGCATTGATCTCATGATCTGATGGCCTGGGTTCGAGCCACCAGTAAGGCACCTATTCAAGGGAGTTTTTCCCCTGGAGTTAACATCAGTTCTGACTCCACTCCCCTAAAAGTCCTTTAGATGAGACTGTTAACTGAGGGCCCCTGTGGAAACACACATAGAACATCTTGTGCACAGGTTAAAACCTGTTCTGCCTTTTGGAAGAGTAGGCGATTGCATGCTGGTAAGAATGGATGACAATTTGTTTTTAAATGCTTGCACTCTATATCTTTTTCTTTCTTTTTTTTGCTGCCTCATCTTCTGTGATGTCCCCGTCCTGTTGCTCCCACGCAGCTCATTTCAATCTCCCTGCCACAGCCATACCCTGACTCGTGTCTCACCCACAGGGTCAGGAGTCCACAGGGAGCCCATCAATATTAGGCCGCCGCAGGGCCACCAGCCAGAGGGGCCCTGCGCTTCTGCTGGGTCACTTTGGTGGTGTTCAGTTGTGCCTGTTCTGAGCTAACATACGCAGGACACCACCTACTAAGCCCCCTACTAACGACAGTATTAGCTCAGTCGCGGAGCCAGACTGAGTGAGCCACCCACCTGAGGTGGTGACCACCACAACGTCCCTCCAACGACCGCCTCCCCACGAACCTCCAACCCCAAAGGCTTTGACACAAACTCACCACAGGCACAGAAGCGTATGGGGAAACCGAATCTGAGGTCACCATGAGACCAGAGCAACGGGAGCCACCGAATCAGAGGCAATTTTTACTATTGCATGATGATCAATGATGATGAGGATGATGTAATGATGCTGCTGTGGAGTTGCATCCGCTTTGAGACTACTTGACAGGGTTGTTCTCTACGCTTACTGTCATAATATATCCCGGCATCAACCAGGCCTGAGAGATACGGACACCTGCAGTGTTGGTCAGGTAATTTGAGCAACACTCTCAAATTCGCATCCGTAAAGTGGATGAAGCTCGACTGTGTGGTCCCAGTCTCCCCACTGAGCCCACAGCACACTCACTCTGGGTAGGAGCCGGCCAGAGCCTGAAAAATCCCTATAACTCATACTGGCCCCTAGAGAAGCTGAGGTCTCTGATGCCTCGCTCCCCTACGACCTGCCTAGGTTATGGGACACCTTTACTTTTTCATCTTTTTTTTATGGAATAAAAGATCTTGGAAGTCAGAGTGCATGTAGGACCTCAAGTGTTGCTGCTCTTTCAGCTGGACTCGGTGAACAGAGAGAGCATGACGGCGGTGGTGGTGAATCGGGACGACGGCCTTCACCCCTCCACTGTCGTCGTGGACAGGTACAACCGCATCGGCTACGACGGCAGCATCACTGTACATAGGTGAGTGATTCAGCCTTAAGAAATTAAGTGATTTAAGTATTGTGTCATTTACTGTTTGGGTTTTTTGGGGGGGTTGTTTTGGGTTGTTTTTTTAGATGTTAGATATTTGAAAGTATTAGAAGGTGTTAGTTTTGAATTTGGAGTGAAAGTTACTGGAGCCTCTGAAACTGAATGAGGTGACAGCCCTGATATGGCTTTCGTGGTGGGTAAGGGCTATAAACAATATGGAATGGAATGGTGTGTACATTTATGTGTATGAGGTTGTTGCTGTATCTGCCTATACGTATAAGGTAGTTGCTGTAACTGCCTATATCTATAAGTACAGTATAAGGTTTAGTACAGTACAGTATAAGGTAGTTGCTGTATCTGCCTATATGAATAAGATAGTTGCTGTATCTGCCTGTATGAATGTGTATAAGGTAGTTGCTGTATCTACCTATATGAATAAGGTAGTTGCTGTATCTGCCCATACGAATAAGGTAATCGCTGTAACTGCCTATTTCATGTAAGGTAATCACTTTAACTGTCTATATGGATAAGGTAGTTGTTGTATCTCACTATTTAGATAATCTAGTTGCTGTATCCGCCTATATGAATACAGTAGTTGCCGTACCTGCCTATACGAATAAGGTAGTTGCTGTATCTACCTATACGAATAAGGTAGTTGCTGTATCTGCCTATACAAATAAGGTAGTTGCTGTATCTACCCATACAAATAAGGTAATCGCTGTACCTACCCATACAAATAAGGTACTCGCTGTACCTGCCTATACAAACGCCTTAATCTGAACTGTGGACAGGCACTGGGAGGACGACTGCGCCCCGCCCTCCTACCAAGAGGTGACGCGCTTCATCAGCAGGAGCAACACCCCGTCCTGTATGCCCCACGACGACCAGGACGAGCTGCCCCCCACCTACGAGGAAACCATGTGCTCCGCCATCTACACCCCTCCCCCTCCCCTCCTCCCTCGCTGATCCCCCCTCCCTCGTCCACCCCCACGCCTGGGCGCTCGGAAAGGGGCCTGCTGCTGTTGCCGCGGTCGACGGGAGGGGGTGAGGGGAACGTCTCGGGGCAGAGCGCGGAGAGGGACTCGACCCAGGCCCACGTGGTCGTTCCTCCCCAAGCAGGGGTGTATCCTCACGTTGTCACCGCCCCCCCTCCCTCCCGACAACGCAAGCCGATGACGACGACGTCGCAGGTGAAGACGACCTTGACCGACCTGGACCTGGAGATGGAGAGGCGGGGGGTGGGGGGGGGGCCGGGGGTGGGGGGGTCGTTCAGGCACCAGAGCGTGTCAGGGGGTGGGGGGGGGATGGGGATGGTGGTGCCCCCCCTCCCCCAGCACAGCCTCTCCCTCCCTCACGCCCAGCACATGTCGGCTCCGGCGTCGCCGCGGCAGCTGTCGGCCCCTCCCTCCCCCCACCCCTTCTCGGCGCCCCCCTCCCCCCGGCAGGTGAGCAGCCCCCGCCCCACCCTCACCCCCCCGCCCCAGTACATGTCCCCTAACGGTTCCTGCGCGCAGCTCTCCTCCAACCCCCCTTCCCTGCACATGCTGTCGGCCTCCCCCTCCCCCCATGGGTTTTCCCGCCCCTCCTCCCCGCACTTTTCGGCCCCCCCCTCCCCCCACCCCGGCGTCCGGGCAGCAGCACAGCCTGACCCCCCCTCCCCAGTACACCTCCTGCCCCCCTTCCCCCCGCCAGCTGTCGGCCCCTGCCTCCCCGCTCCTCTTCTCCCCTCCCCGCTCTCCCTGCTTCATGTCGTCCGGCCCCTTGCCAGCTATGCACCCGCTGTCTCCCCAGCCTCTGCCCCACCACCCCTTCCCTCTCCCTCCTCCTCCCCCTCCTCCTCCACAACCGCCGCACTCCTTATCACACCAGCTTCCGGACGTTTCGCAGCAGATGTTCCCCCTCCCTCCCTCCCACAGTGCCAGAGCCTGGGCCCCCTCCCCCCCCCAGCACCCGGCCCCCCGCGGCCAGGAAGGGTACACGTGCTTCAGGTACAACTTTGTGTCCCACCTCCCCGAGGAGGCCTCCCCGCTGTCGGCACGGCCTCTTCAGGGCCTCCTCCCCACTGCTGCTGCTTCCCCGTTCAGCCCTTTCCCCAGGGAGAGTGCTAGTGCTGGTGGTGTTGCTGTGTCCTGCCCGCATCCTGTTGTCCCTCACAGCCTAGGGGAGGCAGCAGGGCCCGGCTACTCCAGAGCGTTTGAGGGCAGGCCCGGTTTTCCCCGAGGGGGGGGAGTTCAGACGGTGGAGTCGCCCGTGTACGGTGGTGCTGGGACCAGGGCGTGCATGCCTTCCTTGTCGGACGTCGGCGGTCTGCAGAGGGATCCTAACGCGGCACCGCCCTCCTTTACCAGCAGAACTGACATCCAGGCCAATATTTGAGTGGGTGCAGGAGACTGTGTGGGCTTTTTCAAAGAAAGAAAATAAAAGATATCGGAGGGGAAATTCAATTCATGCGGGGATATATAAGCATTCTCAAAAAAAGTGATAGTCTGTATAAAAGATTTAAGGAGAAGCGCTTCGGTGCATTGCGGGATAGCTCGGAATGGTAAAGCGTACCTGTTTGCTGAAAAAAAATGAGCTGATGTTTTGCCGAGCGTGGGTCAGTAGTTTGTGAACAAAGGTAGCTAATTCGAAGAGAAAAAAGCGGGTAAGCTAGGGAAATGGTTTGTTTTTTGTCAAAGTGTTGTGACCGTGTTAAGGACCGTGAAGAGGACTGCAGTTGTGTTAAGTCACCCACCTCCAAAGACTTTCAGTGGTCCCTGCTTTGCTGGTGGTGGGTGTTGTTGACATCTTAACTGTTGACAGGAAGAAGTGTGTGGGTTTGATCTCGACAGAAACCTTAACAACTTTCTCATCTGCTTCTTTTTCTTTTTTTTTAAAGAGAGGAGATTTCAAAGCTTAAAAGGGATGAGTGGGACCATTTAGTCAGTTGCCATTTATATTAGAGATGCGTGTCTCGTTTAAAAAAAAAAAAAAAAAAAGAAGAAAAAAAAAAAGAAGAAATTGCTCAACCTTTGCAGGCAACATTTGTCTGTTATCTCGTTGCATGGTTTTTCGCAGGGGTATGTTGTGACAGGAAGTGTAGATTCAAGTCCTTGGTATCATGTAGTTTCAGAACAAACCAAGGCTTTGCAGTTTTATTGTGGCCATTCATTCCATCTTGCTGATATAGCACGAAATATCAGAAGCGATGAAAAGTTCAGCTCCCAGAATAAAAACTCAGTACTGATTTTCTCAAAAACTCAGTTATGATTTTCTAGACACATGCATGCCACTTCTGACTTTGCATTCAGATTTTCGGCATACCCTTGGAACTGACAAGTGACAGTTTCAGCAGCAGGTATTGAATATCTGGTGTTGACAGCTAAACGATACACTGATGTTCATCAAGACTTTGGCCTGTCTGCCTGCCTGTGGATGGTGTTATGCTGGTAGGCCTCTGCGTATGCTGGAATCAAGGAGGCAGATCAGAAAGTCAGAAGTTGTGTAGGCCTCTGCATATGTTGGAATCCGAGGTGGCAGGTCAGAAGTGGTGGTTTTGATCCCCATTTGAACCTTAACTTTTCCCTCATTCACCAAAGCTTGACCGGTGGTCTAGGTACAGGTCTTTTGACCAAAGCTATGATAAACTGGCTTCCCATGTTCAACGTTGTAACGCACGTCAAAGAACCTGTTTGCAACCAGAGAGTTGTTGGCCCTAGAAAAGTTCTGTAGGGGGAAAAAAAAGCCAGCCACTCTTTAAAAGAGGGAAGTGAAAATGACATACCGACAGGAAAAAAGTGAAGATCAAAGAAAAAAAAAAAAAAAAAGAGTGCCACTGCTGTTATGGAGACCTGCCCTCCTCGGGGAGAGCAGTCTAAATTTCATGCAGAGAAGTGTGCTGTGACTGGAAATGGCGTACAATACATTACAATACAGTAGGACCTATTATATAATATAATACAATATATATAATGATAATGTAATATAACAGCATGGGAGAGAGCGAGTAAGGTAGATTGTCATGCTGACAGACTGAAACAGAGAGAACATTCAACACAAGAAAACGAAGACGACAACAGCTGATGGAACAGGGGTTCTGTGCCAAGTGCTGTCTGTCGTCTTTTTCAATGGTTTTGGATTATACAAAGAGGCTTGCTCACTTCTGTTCACAACCACTGATCCCGTCTCTTATTGTTTTCCTCCCTTTTTATCAGAAAAATCATTTTTCCTTAGCTATCATGCTCTCCTCACTTTCATTCTACTTTCTGTCTGTCTGTGTCTCTCTCTGTCTGTCTTTGACATCTCTCTGTGCTTTCTGTCTCTGTCTCTCTGTCTGTCTCTGTCTGTTCTGTCTGTCTGTCTGTCTTCTCTTCTTCTGTCTGTCTCTCTCTCTCTCTCTCTCTCTCTCTCTCTCTCTCTCTCTCTCTCTCTCTCTCTCTCTCTCTCTCTCTGTGTCAAAAACACAGACACATGCTGTCTTTCTCTCCTTTTTGGCCCCCCCCCCCCCCCCCCCCCCCCATTTACACACGCACCACACACACACACACACACACACACACAACACACACACCACACATGTACCACATGTACACACACTACCACTGACACAAAAGGCATCAAGCTATCCAGAGAAATACTATTCTGTTCCTTACCCACAGTGTTGCACACGAGAAATCCATGGAAAATCTGCCCTATCTGATTGAAGAGGAATAATTATCAGCTGCGTGAACGTTACAGACAGTGTGAGATGCTGCTAAGAAGTGTCACAGTCTTCAAGTGCAATAAAACTGATAGCATTTGTACACCATCGAAAGTTTCTGTATATCGTGTATTTATGCCTCATATAGCTAGTTGTCTTTATATACTTCCAGTCATTATCATTGTCTTATCTGTAATAGATATTGTTCGGTCTTCATATATATATATATATATATGTATGTATGTATGTGTATCCAAATACCCTTCTTTGGGTATAGTTTTGTTTTCAGTTCTGAAAAAAAAAATTCAACTGTTGAGCAATATCGAGAGAATGTGTGTGTGTGTGTGTGTGTGTGTGTGTGTGTGTGTGTGTGTGTGGGTGTTGTGTGTTACATATGTACCCTGTCTGTTAAGTGATTAAGTGTTGTGATATTCCTTGGCATATTATTCAGTCGTCAGTGTTCAGTATTTGTTGTGTCAGCCATAATCCACATGCCAAACCAAAAAAATAAAATACAACAAAAAAAAAAGATTTTCCCCAAACAAATTGTCACAAAATAAGGCGGGTATATTTAGTATGAATGGTGGCCCATTTGTTGTGTGATGTTCATAATATCTTTTGCTGGGAACTGGACAGACAGAGAATGGTATGAGTAAAAGAAAGATGAAGATGTGGCAGATGTTCTTGTTCTAATCACAGACTAATGAACAGTCTTTTTGAACCAGCGTGCAGTCGTTTCTATTCAGCTTTGTTTTTCTTGCTTGTTTCTCAGCTAGTGCTCCTACGTTTTAACCAATAGCGAGATTTTGTATCGCGACCATTTTTGCCCACTATTTATTCATTTATTTATTCTTCTATATTGAGGATAATTTAATAAGCACTCTGTGCTTTTTTTTACATCTAGTCTCCGTGTGTTTGCAGTTTTGAAAATTTTGTCATCTGTTCCCACCAGACCGGCACACCAAAGCCTACTCTTTCAAAAAGCGGAGCAGGATTTAACGTTAAGGAAGCAGCATTCCAACTTTTGGAGATGAAGTCCAAACACACCACTAGTGTGCATATGCGTTTGTAAATCAAATTTTGTCATCTGTTCCTACCAGCTTGAAATAGCCTACTCTTTCAAATAGCAGCACGAGTTTTGAAGTGTATTTAATGTTGTGGTAGTCAGTGAAGGTAGTGATGGGTTAGAAACAAGAGCCTCCCCTCTGGGAGTGTCAGAGAACTCTTTTGGCAGTGATATTTATTCTAACTGGAAAATTTCAGCTAGGAATTGTCTTCTTTTCAAGTTTGGGTTTTTTTCTTAATTTTCTGCCATTTTTGTATTTACTGTGTTGTGTCTGTCTCATTCATCATCTGATTTAAAAATCAATTTACCTTTATTTTTGTTTGGAAAATTTTTGAACCCAAACTCTTCCTTCCCATCTACTCTACAGACCTTCAGTGGTGGTCATGGTGCTTGTCTTTCAGACAAGACGATAAACCAAGGTTTCATTTGCAAAGCACAGTTAATTAAGTGCACATAAAAGAGCCAAGAGCAACAAGACCGTTGTCCAGGCAAAAATTCTGTTTTAAAGAAAAAAAATTTAATCATAAGAAGATGTACACACATGAAAAAAAGTGGCATAGTTCTTGTGGCGACATGCTCATCCCAGGGAGAGCAGCCTTGATCTCATGCAGAGACTTGAAATTTGCTTTTGATCAGAAATGGTGTTACAAAGCACAGCAGTTGAAGCCTAGTCTTTTTGATTTTATAGTTGACTTTAATATGTCTTCCAGTATGTTTTGGCATCTGGATAGTGTTTAGTTATTTGCAGCTCACATTTTTTTCAGTTGGGCCTGTTTTTATGACCTTCCGTATGAAGATTTTTAGATACCTATCTATTTTTGCCTTTTGGTTACACAAAGCAGTATGTCTCAAATCCGCGATTGTGATATAGTCTTTTTTTTGTTTTAAGTTTGTAACTTTCTTTTCAGGGGTGAGGGTTGCCCCCTTAGGCTGTTTGATGAAATGTGGAAGGTATTTGGCTTGTTTTATTCGTGGGTTGTGCATTGACTTTGTATGACCAGGGTTGTAAACCAGAGAATAAGAGCGGGATGCGTAGAACTTCAAAGAATTTGTGCAACAGGACTGAAAGAACAGGACCAGCAAAATAAGCTGTTGTCTCTCTTTTTTTGTGTGTGTTTTTTTGGGGGGATCCTGTTTCTCAGTTGTTATTCAGGTACTCTTGTCCAGTGTGACATTTTTCTTTATGTGCCTCTGTTTTATGTTTTGTCTTCGTTTTCCGCCGTGACATAAGAAACCAGTACCATTGGATGGAAAGTGAAAAACAGGAATGTACTCGTGCTACTTTTTTTTTTTTTTTTAAGACTAGAACCTTGCCTGTAACTGTTGCACAGTTCTGAGCATGAATTGTCGTGGAAGTGATTGTCCTGATATGGTCCATGTTGCTGGTAGGTCTATAAAGTGAAGAAAGCAGTTGAAACGGCAGTGTTGACTGAATGATGTCAGATACGGAGTCATACTTTTCTGCAGGAAATTAAAAGAAGCTGTCCTGGAGAAATCTAGGTTGACACAGTGTAGGGCCATCTTTTTTCTGTGTGCCAGTACATTTTTTTTTTTTTTTTTTACAGGGGGAAGTGACTTCCCCTCCCCCCCCCCCCCCCCTCACCCCCCCACATAATTTTGGCCAGGTACAAATCTGTAGCTACTCTTGTGTTCTTTTACATGCTTTTACATGCCTTTTACATGCCTTTGAATTCATGCATCAAGTGCATGGACGTTTTGTTTAGTGTCACATCTGAAAGTCTAGGACTCCATACCTTCAGTTGGATGGAGAAAAAAAAATCCAGCATTGGACAGGATTCTAATCTAGGACTTCTCTCTTGACCAGAGCATTACTGCTGGACTACCAATGCCACGTTTTTTCCCTGAAAAGAGTGGTTCCATGCTAGTTTATGTGAGGAAGAATGCAGTATCAAGACAAGAGCATTACTGCTGGACTATCAGTGCCACGTTTTTGCCTGGAAAGAATGGTTCCATGCTAGTTAATGTGAGGAGGAATGCAGTATCAAAGTTACAGGTCACAGTTCTATTCTATAAAAAAAAAAAAGTGAGGGCTTACTTAATTTTACCAATGTAAAATGTTTTTTTTCTGGTCACTATATTTTTTTTTTTTACACATGTACAATTTTGTCTGGAGGAACAATCTCCTTTTTTTTTTTTCTTTTAGAATTAGATAGCTGTGTATGTTCTTGTTGATATTTAGTAAGGTGGTTCATAGTGCAGTATTAACGTGTGGAGGCTGTAGTGTGAGTGTATTCAGATAAATGTTCCCCCATCTTTCATGCCACAGTCGTTGTAGAGAGAGAGAGAGAGAGAGAGAGAGACCAAGGCAGGGACTGTTGTCATTGTCATATACCATTCATGAACCTGACGCTGTCAAAAAAGTCTGGTATGCATTTTAACGCACAAGTGGTATAAATCAAATTGTCTGTTGAAACGAGTGTTCTGCCATGTATACCTGGTAGATAATGATAATGAAGATGACAATGAATACGAGATGTATGTGTGGATTTTACTTTTTGCAGTCCGGAGATGTTTTTTAAAAACGCTTTGTTCAAGATGATGGATGTTATTTTTGTTGAATCTTCTGTATTATGAATATTAACCTTTGCTGCCATATATTTTTAAAAGGTTTGTGAGAAGTATAGTCTCGTGAGAAAAGAGAAAAGCATGTTACGTTTCCCTCCCCCCCCCCCCCCCCCCTCTTCTCCCCATCCCTGCCCAGCACCATTCTCCTTTCCCCCCTGAATCTCCAACACTTTGATGTTATTTTTGTTCTGTGTGTGGTGTGTGTGTGTGTGTGTGTGTGTGTGTGGTGGGTGGGTGGGTGGGTGAGTGTGTGCGTGCGTGCGTGTTTGTGTGTGCATGTGGGGGAGGGGGGTGTTTGAAATGTTTTGCACCATACCATTTATTTTGTGTTGAACTTCAAGGTCAACATGTGGGTGTTTCCTCTTTTTAAGTTTTAGGTCAAAGTGTGTGACCCCGGAATCCCCAAACCAAATCCGAAGACGAACATCAAACACGGGGTGTGTAGACAAGGGTCAGGAAGAGAGAACTTGTTTTTTTCTTCTTTTTTTTTGAAGGGGGCAAAGGGGAGGGAGAGGAAGAGAGCTGGAGGGGATAGGGGGAATCTTGAAGCTATCTCTGATCTTTATTCTTCCTGGGTCAGAAATCTTGGAGTGCCTTTGCTGTCTTGTGTAGCAGTCCTTTGACCTGCCTGTGGTACATATGTTCATACGTACGTACGTATGTACTTACGTACGTAGGTGTGTATGTGTGTACAGACCTGAATCAAATCCTTGGGACTGTTTGCAATCCTCATACTTTTATTATCTTGCCTCAGGAGGTTCCCCTCTGCTGCCTTCGATGTTTTTGTTCCTCTTTCCAAATGGCACTGATCGTCTTTTTTTTTGTCTTTTTTTTTTTTTGTCTTTTTTTTTTTTTTTTTAAACTCTGTGTTGATTTTTTGCCCTTTTGTATATATGGAGTGAGTGTGTATCGGTAGAATTTGATGACCTAACCTAACCTTTTGAGCACTTACATGTTTTGGAAATTGTGTGTCGTCGCAAGAGTAGGGTTACGCATGTATACGTTCTGATCTTTTGTAATATCCTACAAGTGGACATTATCTATTGTGTTGATCAGCACTAAAAAAAAAACTAAAAAAACCAGCAATAGTTGTTATATGATTTACAAGCACAGTGGTCCTGTGTTGTACGGTACTGAAGACGTCACTGCTGTGATTGTTGCAGTAGTGATGTTGGTCTTTGTTTCTGGGTACTTGGAGTTGTTGCGGATGGCGGTTGCGTATTGAGAATTTTGTGCGTATGTTCATACGTGTGTGTGTGTGTGTGTGTGTGTGTGTGTGTGTGTGTGTGTGTGTGTGTGTGTGTGACTTTTTATGTGCAAATCTGTAACTGTGTGCATGTTAGGCTTTCTTTTGTTTCCTTTTTTTTTTTTTTTTTTTGGATAGATTGTTGAGCCTAGGTTGGGAAATAATTTATATAATGCCTAAAACCCAATGGAAACCTTGATCTGTTGTGCAGTGGATCTGACAGATAGCCATACAGAACAATCAGAATTATTTATTGATGTGTGTGTGTGTGTGTGTGTGTGTGTGTGTGTGTGTGTGTGTGTGTTGTGTGTGTGTGTGTGTGTGTTTGACTGTGTGTATGTGTGTGTGTTGAATTTTTTATGTGTATCAGTGTATGTCTTGGCAGAAAGGAAAGGAGAACAATCCCACATTTGTGTGTGTGTGTGTTGTGTGTGTGTGTGTGTGTGTGTGTGTGTGTGTTCACGCGCGCGTGCGTGCGTGTTGTGTGAATGGTCATGCCTTTTTTAACCTCTTTCAGTGAAATCTTATTTTTGTTGTTGAACAGAATAATTTGTGTATGAAGGAGAGCTATTTTCAAAGATTGAACATGTAGTTTTGTTCAGAGTTTTTATGGTTGTTGAAAGAATTCCACTGTGAGTGTGTGTATGCTTGCGCATATGTGCATGCATGCGTGCATGTTTGAGTGTTTGTTGCATTGTGTTAATCTGGCTGTTGTTTTCATGGATAACCTGACTCATAGTCTGTTGTGCAGTATATTGAAAACATAAGATTATTGGAAAACTAATTCATGTACTCTCTGATTTGTCTGTGTTTGTTTGGGTTGGGGGGTGGGGGGGGGGGGGGTATGTGCGACACTATGCGTGCTTGCTTGATGTATATGTTTTATAACACCCCCATAAGTGCTGAACTTGCAACAAACATTTTGAAAAAGGACTTAAAGGTTTGTTGATATGCTGAACACATTGGTGAATCATACTGTGCATAAGATAGCTCCTTCTCTGTTGAATGCTACTCTTGTACATGGTACACAGTTGTCATGAAAATGCTGCCTTCATTTCTCGGTCACATCTGAAATGTGTGTGACCGATGACGCGGACACGAGTAGGCTAAGCACTAAACTGCAAACAAGAACAAAACCACTGGCTGTCTTTCAAGACACAAAAAAGTCCAGATCCTATGCTGCTGTCAACAGCCATATACCTGTATAGGAAAGATAGGCATTCTATGCTGCTATCATCAGCCATATACCTGTATATAAAAGATAGAGGCATTCTATGCTGCTATCAACAGCCATATACCTGTATATGAAAGATAGAGAGGGGCTCTATCTGCTATCACACATATGAAACTGTGTGAGATGAGGGCATCGATGTGCTCAAGCTATAACTGCAAACAAGAAAAATATTTCCACTGCTAGTCCTTTCAAGAAAGAAAAAGCCAATCCTATGTGTGCTGTCAACAGCCATATACCTGTATATGAAAGAAGAAGGTATTCTGTGCTGCTATCACAGTCATATACCTGTTATGAAAGATAGAGGCATTCTATGCTGAATCATCAGTCATATACCTGTGTATGAAAGATGGAGAGGCATTCTATGCTGCTATCGACAGTCATATCCTGTAAGAAAGTAGAAAGGCATTCTATGCTGCTATCATCAGCCATATACCTGTATATGAAAGATAAGGAAGTATCTGTGCTGCTATCATCAGTATATACCTGTTATGAAAGTGTAGAGGGCATTCTATGCTGCTATCATCAGTATATAACTGTTATGAAAGATATAGGGGCATTCTATGCTGCTATCAACAGCCATATAACTGTATATGAAAGATATAGGGGCATTCTATGCTGCTATCAACAGCCTATATAACTGTATATAAAAGATATAGGGGCATTCTATGCTGCTATCAACAGCCATATAACTGTATATAAAAGATATAGGGGCATTCTATGCTGCTATCAACAGCCATATACCTGTATAGGGAAGATGGCGAGCCAGTTTCCTCATTTGTATCCATATACTACAACCTGTTTTACGTATCAGCTTAGAGGATGGCTGACAGGTAGCTGAATTAATTAAACAGTTGTTGGCCCAGAGTTGTGTTTCATTAATGCTTTACATGGAAAGCAACATGTTTGTTCTACATATTTTATGACTGGCGAGAACAGCACATAGCGTTATTTAAACGTGAGGAGAGAAAATTGACAGGTCATTTTAAATGGTGTGCAATTGGCGATGTAAAAAAAAAAAAAAAAAGAAAATCTACCTATACTGTTTGTTGTGTACAGTGTTGTGCTCAAGACAATGCGTGTTTCTTGTTCAGACTGTAAGAACCCGTTGCCAAAGTAGAGTAGAATGAACTGCCTGAGTATCTTTCTTCCCTGCATAGTTATCTTGCACTCAGATTTCAGTTTCCTCTTTGTGTTAAAGTTAAGGCCTAGCGTATGAGAGGAAAACTTTGTACTGCTTTACACAGACACTTTCTGATGAAAGAATATATAGTGAAACATGGGGTGACTGCCCTGTTCAGACTTGGACACTTTGTACTGTAACACAAAAGTATCTGATGTATGAGTTGTCAGGGTTTTTTTTCTGTAGAGAAGTGGGGTTTTTTTTTAATGAAACTAGTGTGCTGCTTTGGTATAACACATGGTATGTGTACAAGCTGTAGGTCATTTTGTGGTCTGTGTGTGTGTGTGTGTACACAGCACTGCAGTTAGAGAAAAGGCTACAGCAGTTTTCAAGAACATAAGCGTAGGGACAGATTATTATTGTCTTCACTCTTTCTTTCCTCTCAATACAAGTGCCTGATAATAGAAGGTGGCAAGTATGATATTACAAGTTCACCTCGTAGAATGTGAAGTTGCTTTTTGTCATAGAAGTAGACCTTTTCGGAAGGTAGTGGGGTTTGGTTTTGTTGTTTTGTTTTGATTTTGTTTGGTTCTTTTCTGTTCTTTTTTTTCTTTCTTTCTTTTTTAAGAAGTGAAAGGCCAGATAGCAAAGAAAAACAGAAGGGGAAAAAAACTTAGTTGAAACTGACAGAAAATCGTGTAGGCCAGCAGCTTAAGTTACTGTTTTCTATTTTATACTGTTTCTGTCTCTGATCATTCCCTCCACCACCTGTTACTTTATTTTCAGAAGGAAATGATTCAGTTTTTGTGTAACTTGGTTAGTTCCAGAAAAACAACAACCATTACTTCACAGATCAGATGAAGATTCCCAGGATATGTAGTAGCCATCCTGTAGGAGTGTATCAGGAAGCTGACCTGTCTAGCATGCTTCTGTCACCGTCACCATTAGGTGATTCGTGAAAGCGCCAATTTAGAATAGGGTTAGACCATGAGTGGTGGTCTGGGTGCTAGTCTTTCAGATGAGACGATAAACCGAGGTCCTGTGTGTTACACATCATTGTGTAGTGCATGTGAAAGAACCCACGGCAACAAGGGGGTTGTCCCTGGCAAAATTCTGTAGAAAAAAAGCCACTCTGATAGGGAAACAAATACAGTTGCAGACAGGAAAAAGAAGGAAAAGAAGGGTAGATGCTGCACTTGTGGCAACACGCTCTCCCCGGGAAGGGCAGCCCGAATTTCACGCAGAGAAATCTGCTGTGACATAAAGTGATATGAAATAAAATAAAATAAAAATAGCTGTTGTCTTGACACGAAAACTGTTGTTGCTGCAACTGTAGTCAGCCCTTATCCAACAGGATGCAGATGTCGTCTGCTAGTGCTCCTGAGTTTTGTCCCTTTGGCCCTGTCGGAAAGAGCAGTAATTGTGTTATTCTTTTTTTTCCTGTATCCCGTTTTTATCTTTGATATATGGCCTTATTATCTACTATATATTTTTCTGACATTTCTCATCATCACATACGCAGGATTGGTCTTTTCTTATTTATTTCTGGCCCTGTTCTCTTTTTTTCTTCTTTTTTTTTTTTTTTACATTTCTCTCTATTCCGATGGTTAAGTGTTTTTTTAATTCTAAAGCCAGTCATTGGAAATGATGGAGTCGAATTTCATCCAACTATGACAACATTTTTTTTTGGTTTTTGTTGTTGTTGTTGTTTTCAGGGGGGGTGTTTGGTTGGAGTGGTTTTTGTTGGTTGGTTTTTTTTGGGGGGGTTGGGAGGGGGTGGTAACAACAAAACTAATATTCATTACTGGTCATGAGGGCTAACTGATTTCATACCACCCATGTACATGGGGGCTATACACTTCACAACATGTGAATGGTCGCACTGTACTGTCTGGTTTTCCTCTTTTTGGATTCTTGGACCAAGACTGAGGTAGCAATAAACTTATTAATCCGTTTGTTTGCATTCAGCTCTGATGCTAGAGAAATAGATATCACTCCTCCGTCCTCATTTTCTTCTTCTTCTTCTGTCTCAAATGTCATAATTATTATTATGTCTGCACACTTTGAACCCTTTCTCCCCCCCCCCCCCCCCCCCCCCCCCACCCCACCCAGAAGAGCAATAAGAAATTGTTGTTGTTTTTGAGTGCTCTTAAGTCTTTACCATATTTTTTTCTCACAAGCTGGGGGTATTTTTTGGTTTCATTTGGTTTTGGGTTTTTTGGTAGGTTTTCTTTTTTTTTTTGGGGGGGGGGGGGAGTTGTTTTTATAGTATTAATTCTTTTCCACAAAGTAGTTTTTACATTTTGAATAAATAACCATTATAAATTGGTATTGGAGCGTGCAGGTGTGTAAAATAGAAATATCAGTAGCATTACACGAGTGGAGTCACTCGTAGTTTGTAAAATCTTTTTCTTTCCAAACCAAAAATTGAAACAAAACAAAATGAGTAAGGAAGACATTGTTCTGGTTTTTTGGGGTGATAGTTTTGTGAAGAACTCTTCGTTTATGAAATAATGATGAAAAGGCCCATCATAACCATTTTTGTTCTGAATCCTCAGGTTGCTGGTTTTCGGCAGATCGTTAAAAAGTCTGTTCTGTTTCCGTTCAGTTTGTGTTCCTCGGTATGTTTTTAACACACAGTCAATCATAGAAGAAGAGTTCTCTTGATCTGGCCTTGTTGCGATTTTATTATTGTTGTCATTATTGTAGTTTTATTTATTATTATCATTATAACCAAACGTATTTATCACTGACTACAATGTACAGAAATTTTGGCAACTTGGTGGCAGAGGAAGGGCTCAACAGAATGACTGACGTCCATGCCTGAGTTTCTAGAATGATCTTTTGAATTGCTGTTGAACCTGTGGCTAGCTAGGAGTTCCCCCAGCAAGCTACTGCAATGTGTAACCACAGTGCATGATCACCTGATATATATAAACTACGCATTCCACACAATCTTCCTCCACCTACCCATCACTGATGCAGTTTAGGTTTAAAAAAAAAAAAAAAAAAAGTAAGGGCCCCCAATCACAAGTGTTCTCAGCACTGTCTAATGTCTAACCCCTATAGCATGTTGTTTACCCTATAGTGTATCGTTTACTTGTCGACGATGTCTGCTGATGTATACTGTCTACCCTACAGTGTATCGTCTCCTGTCTAGCCTACCGTGTAACGTTAACATGTTGACTGTGACACCCGATGAATGCTTGGCCTGCATGGATCATGTACTTCTTTTTTTTTTGGGGGGGGACCACCTCCCTTCATTCACTCTACATCATCTGAGTCAGCCCATCTCACCAACCCATCCCTACCAATCCCTGATTGTCCACACCCTCTGTTTCATGGTCATCATCAGAAAGTATGCTCAGTTTTGTTTTCTGGGGGGTGGGGGGGGTTCCATACAGAAATTCTTCAGGAAGAGTTTGCCCATCATAGTTTTTTCTGCCATTTGGGTCAGTGGTCTTAGAGGTAATGCTCCTGCCTAGAAAGCGAAAAGTCCAGGTTGGAAGTGTGTGGTGGTTCAATCCTGGCTTAGGCCCCAAATTTTTCCCCCATTCGTTAGATCATGAGTTGTGGTCTGGGTGCTAGTCTTTCAGATGAGACGATAAACCAAGGTCCTGTGTGTTACACATAATTCTTTAGTGCATGTAAAAGAACCCACGGCAACAAGAGGGTTGTCCCTGGCAAAATTCTGTAGGGAAAAAAAAGCCACTCTGATAGGGAAACAAATACAGTTGCAGACAGAAAAAGAAAAAAAAAATAATGGGTGGCGCTGCTCTTGTGGCGAAGTGCTCTCCATGGGGAGAGCAGCCTGAATTTCACGCAGAGAAATCTGCCGTGACTTAAAAGTGGTAAAAAAAAAAAAATTCTAAAAGTCATAAAATTTCGTATTAACAGCCTGGTGGAATTTGAGGAGAATGACTATGATCTTCAGTATATTATAATACAGACAGCAGATTTCCTCTGGTGTTTGTTATGTGTAGGACAGTATAGCCAGACCACATAAATGCATCATTGGCTGAAGTCTGCCTCATGCTGATGTCTGAAACACGTGGCATATTAGGTAGGCTTGCCTGCCCACAGTTTGGTCATTCAGTCCACTGTCTGTCAATTGTTAACATTAAGCCGGTTTTCCAATCAGAAACATAGCTGGAAGTAATGCTTTTGATTGTGTGTGTATCTTGCATTAGTGAAACACAGGTACAGAGGGGGATCAAAGCAGGTATGGAAATGGAATCTATGTAACAAGGCTGTAGCAACAATCCATGCCTATTGCATTGCAGCATGCAAAGCCATTGCGTACGTATGACTGTAGATACAAGGCACATACCCGGATTGAACAAACAGTGCTTACCACAAAACAATGGCGTGGGTGTCTGCAGCAAACAGCACTGCACGCACTGCGACACTTGCAAGAGAAGGAAAACCAAGGTCACTACTGTACTGCTGCATTTCATAACTAGTTGTGTGTTACACTGCGCTATGTTGCATCTGCATTGTATAATTATCTCACTTGCAATCCTGGCAGATTTCTGTGGGTAAAACTTCACATGCTTTCAGGGCCAAAAGCGTATTCCCACTAGTGTTTTGTTTTTGGTTGCAGTTTTTTTGGGGGGGTTGGTTTGGTTTTTGGTTTTTGTTTAGTTTGCTGTTTAGGGGGTGGGGGTTCCTCTAGATGAGAACGGCCTTTTCTGTAGAATTTGGATAGGGACAAGTCTTGTTGCCCTGGGGTATTTACCCTTCGCTAAAATGTATTATATCCAAAAGACGAGCACCCAGATGACCGTTCATGGTTTTTTTGTTTGAAACAGAAATAGAGTTCACCTCTCGCTTATGAGAAAGATGTTTTTTTTCTGCTAGACCAACAGTCTGATTAGTGAATAAGTTCATAGAAAGTGAACAAATAATACATAGAATAAGATGAGAATTAAACAAGCAGAGAAAGAAACGAGGTGAATAGTAAGAAATTAACTAGAAACACTAAAAAAAAAAGAAAAAAAAAGAAACTAGATTTGGGGGGGGGGGGGGGGGGGGCTTAAAAATTGTAACGAGCCATTTCATTTTCTCCCTTCCGTTGCTTCATCGAGTGTATGCATCCGGAATTTTGTCTGTAGATGTTTGTCCTTGATTAATTGTGTGTATATATTTTTTCTGTTCAATTAGCTCACACTATGATTTGCACAAAACATATGATCAGTCTCATTAACTGGTGCAATATAATATATTCTGAGTGATAAACTGTGGTGCAATGTTATGTTTGGAGCTGACAAGTTGCTCACTGCAGACATTATGACAGTTAGAGATATTTTTGCTGGTACGAAGAACAATGTGTTTACTTCCACTCACCTTAGACCTCCTTTGGCTTGCGTTACCATGCTAAATATTGTGTCAGGAAAAACAAATAAACATTTATTTTGAGAATGTTATCTGGTTTTTTTTTTTTTGGAGGGTCACTACGTGTGTGCATGTGTGTGTGTGTGTGTGTCTGTGTGTGTGTGTGTGTGTGTGTGTGCACAAATGTGTAAGTGTCTGTCTATCTGCCTGCCTTTGTCTATGTCTGTGTGTGTGTGAGAGAGAGAGAGAGAGAGAGAGAGAGAGGAGAGAGAGAGAGAGAGAGATGAGAGAGAGAGAGAGAGAGAGAGCTCGTGTGTATGCTGGCATGCTCTGGTAACTTGCAATAATTTTAGGGTTTTTTGGGAAACTATTCCCTACACAGAAAGCAGATTGAAACAGAAGTGTATAATTGTATATGCTATACCTTCCCTGATCCTAAAGAGGGCAGGTACCCATTTACAGCTGGGTGAACTGGGGGACTGTACTGAAGCTAAGGTGCGCAAATGGTCACCCATCCACTTAGTAACCGTGTTTGATGCTGCTTAACCATAGCTTGGGGAAAGCAAGGGCTCTGACCACTGAGCTATCCCATCCCTCTAGTATAGAGCCAATGATATTGTGAAAACCTCAGCATTACTGCAGATAATGTCCTTAATGATATGATTTATCTTCAGCTGGTATAACGAAAGCTGCACATGCTTGGTCCTTCACAAGTTTGGACCCAACTCCAAAAGGTTTTACTTCAGCCTCCAATCATAGGCCAAAGAAACCCTATGTCTGAAAAACCTCTTAATTAATGCCAACTGCACTACCTCCTCCAGCTGAAGCAAAGGAACAGCCTGGATGTTTCAAGTACACCAGACCTGTGTCCTGTGCAAAGAGCATCTAGTAGAGTGTTCATCTTTCCACAGTGACAGGACTGGTGAAACATTCCAGATTCAACAGGGAATGTCCTGTGATACAAAAAAAAACAACTGGTGTACCTTCTCTACTGCGACATCTGCCCCTTCAAACAATATGTTGGAGAAACAAAGAACACCTTAAAAACACGATATTACTTCCACAGATCCAACATCAACAAAAAACACGGATACACTTATCACTCTAGCCGCCGCTGTAGTCTAGTGGTTAGGGCGTTGGACTCGTAATCTAAAGGTTGCGGGTTCGATCCAGCTTTCGGCTATGGCATTGTGCCCTTGGAAAGGCACTTTACAGCTTTTTCT
>CM060324.1:52450404-52457904 GCA_030674155.1 Stramonita haemastoma
CCGGCTTCTTTTTCCTCTTTGCTGGGGGCTCCTCCACTGCCTGTGGACACAAACCAGTTTGATCTTCCATTTTTTCTTCATTCTTTTCTTCTTTTTTTTTTATTTTTAAAATCTGACTTGCTTTGTGAGCCGTAAGTGTGTTTAAACTCAACTTGCAGATGTCTCTGAATTGCATACATACAGATCTCAACAAGCCTTCCCACTCACACACAGTCTGTACATTCAACCTGAACTATATATACATACAGATCTCAACAAGCCTTCCCACTCACACACAGTCTGTACACTCAACCTGAACTGCAAACACACAGATCTCAACAAGCCTTCCCACTGACACGCAGTTTGTACAATCAACCTGAACAACATGTCTCTGAACTGCATACATACACACAGATCTCAACAAGCCTTCCCACTCACATGCAGTTTGTACAATCAACCTGAAGTGCACACATACAGATCTCAACAAGCCTTCCCACTCACACACAGTTTGTACACTCAACCTGAACTGCATACATACAGATCTCAACAAGCCTTCCCACTCACACACAGTCTGTACATACCTCTGAACAGGGCGCCGAGTGTTTCACAGCTGCAGAGGGCTTCTCTCTTTCAGGCTCCACATTCACTGATGACACATCTCCCGTGGAAGGCAGTGTTGGCCCTCTCGGTTTAGAGTCCCGGGTTTTAATGTCAGTGTGTTTGGAAGAGGGTGTTTTCAAAGCCAGTTGCTTGACAGTGTCCAGCACTGCAGATTTCTGTCTGCCCTCCACACCAGTAGTGTGTGACTCCCTGCCTGCAGCACTGCAGTCTGTTGTCTCGGGCTGACTGGGTGGAATGGCAGTGAGCTGAGAGGCAGGGGAAGACCGTGTCTCTTTAGTTTCCTTGCTGTCTGCTTTGTTGTCGTCTTCCTCTTCCTCGTCTTCCTCCTCCTCTTCCTCCTCCTGGGCTTTGTCCTTAGTGGCTTGCATGGTCTGAAACGTGAGACAGACAAATCGATGGAGGTAGTTCATGTCAGGTTAACCCTCTTAGTCCCGATCCGGGATTTGCCAGGATTGAATAATTATCCCCCCTAAGTCCCGATCCGGGATTTGCCAGTATTGAATAATTACCCCCCTAAGTCCCAATCCGGGATTTGCCAGGATTTACACACAGTAGATATCCATCACGCTGTGACCATCACTAATTGCTACCACATGTTATACCTCTATCAGGCCAGAAGGAGAAACCCTGTAGAGTGTCTGGAAGTAATTATAGTTGCTGGTATGTCCTTAGAAGGAGGAAAAGGCCAGCAAGCATGTGTGCCTGACCTGATTTCAAGATGGAATGTGAAATCTAGGGGCAGTTTGTGTTCAGAGTCCAAATGCAAGAGGGTTAAAGGAACAGTACAGTTAAAAGAAAACTGAGTAGGAAATCGAAGGTTATCAAAACAGCGGAAATTTTAGTAGTAAAAAAAATCAAGTGATTTTGTTTTTTTTTATTAATATGAACTTCACAAGTACAGTTATCCATCTCTCCACATGTGATGAAGAGCCATGTCTCCATGTTATTTTGGCAATGAAGGCCTGATACCATTTCACTTGCTCCTGCTTCTTGTAGGAAAATTTGTTGCCGACATTGCAGTTCATCATACCGAGTGCAGCAACTCCACATTATTTCTCTGGGTAAAAGGTAAAAAAGGTAAAGGTGTCCCATAACCTATGTGGTCGTAGGGGAGCGAGGCGTCAGAAACCTCAGCTTCTCTATGGGCCAGCATGTTGAGGGCGGTGCCCATCTTCTCCCCCTCGCTGCTTTACTTTCCCTGACCCTAAAGAGGGCAGGTACCCATTTACAGCTGGGTGAATTGGGGGGGGGGACTGTACTGAAGCCAAGGCACGCAAACCGTCAACCATCCAACTGGTAACCACGCTCAATGCTGCTTAACTTTTAACTTGGGGAAAGCAAGCACTCTGACCACTTAGCTATCCCGCCCCCAGGCTATTTCTCTACAGACTGGAAACCTAGGTGAGCGTTCTCTGTGCATACACAATGACTGGTTACATCAGCCAAGGATGGTAACTTTGGCTTTCTAAGACAACAGTTGCAGATTTTACATATATATACATTTGTGGTTTGGGGTTTTATTTGTTTGTTTGTTTGTTTTTGTTGTTGTTGCTGTTGTTGTTTTGGGGGAGGAGGGTAGGAGGAGGGAGGGGGGGGGCGACAGGTCCCCCCCCCTCAGCCTAAAGACGAACAAAGAAAAAAATATTGATTCTCAAAACTAAAGACTGTTCATTTGCAGTTTTGTGGGAACACTTTATGTACCAAGTAAAAACTTTACACAACAACAGATGAGAGAGTAACTAACAGATGATGGAATAACATCTCTGTGTAATTACACGTAAAAAAAAAAAAAAACTTCATACAGTTTAACCAAAATCTCCAACAAAAAAGGAAGAAAACTGATCACAGCGACTGACTCACCACTGGGAAAAAAAAAAAATTTAAGAAATTAAAAAGAAAAATATAATAATAATAAAAAAAAGACTCACCACTGGAAGAGACACTGGTTTCTTGGGTCCCCGGGACATGCCGATCTTCCTGGTGCCTGCAGACAATGCTGCTGCTGCTGCTGCTGCTGCTGCTGCTGCCTTCTTCACTCCACTGTCCAGTCTGCAACCACGCCACTAGCATTAGCTTTTCGTAAGAGATGGCCATTGTGTGCCGGTGGGAACAGATGACAAGATTTACAAAACTGCATACACACGGGGACTGGATTTTTAAAAAAAATTTTTAAGCATACGAGTGCTTATTCCATTATTCTCGATATCAAAGAATAAATAAAGTTTTCGGTAGCCACATTCCAACTTTTCGGGATGGTTTCTAAACACGACACCTGTGTGCATGCAGTTTTTTTGTTGTTGGGGTTTGGGTTTTTTGTTGTCATCTGTTCCTACCGGCACACTATGGCCTACTCCTCAAAAAGATAGAACAGGTTTTTAACATGTGCATAAGATGCTCTGCATGCATCCACACAAGAGGCCTTGGTTTATAGTCTCATATCATCTGAATGATGATGACATTCAGTTTGATTTTTTTTTTTCAGTCAAACTGGGAAGAAACAGCAAGGCTGGGAATCAAACCCAGAACCTCACAGTTTACATTGTTGGCAGGTGAATGTCTTAGAAAGGAAATAACAAACACGAGAGAGAGAGAAGAGAGAGAGAGAGGAGAGAGAGAGAGAGAGAGAGAGAGAGAGGAGAGAGAGGAGAGAGAGAGAGGAGAGAGGGAGGGAGAGAGAGAGAGAGGAGAGAGAGGGAGAGAGAGAGAGAGAGAGAGAGAGAGAGAGAGAGAGAGAGAGAGAGAGAGAGAGAGAGAGAGAGAGAGAGAGAGAGAGAAGAGAGAGAGAGAGAATAATGCATGCTCAACCATTCATATCCATCACAATAGCAGTAGGAAAACAAAGATTCTCTATTCAGTTCTCCCGGGGCTACACATGTGATTCTAGCACATCATAGCTGATGACAGGATAATCTGATCTAAAAAAAAAAAAATTTTTTTTAAAACGAAAGAAAAAAAGGTGAACATCTTAACCTTCCTGCCACCCTCCTTCTTCTGTACAAACGATGACTCTGTAGAAGACAGTTCAAAACAGAGGGGTAGGGATCTACAACCAGCACTGGGTTCGATTCCCGTTCAAGGAGATTTTTCTCCTGGAGTTAACATCAGTGCTGACTCCACTCTCTCCCAAAGCCCTTCAGTTAAGTTAGTTAAAGTCTGTCCCGAGCCTAAGGCTCATCAGGCCGCTTATCCCGGTTTCTGTGGCGTTAAGCGACTGAGAGTCATAGACTCCCCCCTGGATAGGACACTAGTCTATCGCAGGGTTAACCCCCAACACAAGGTTGGTACCCCTTTTACACCTGGGTGGGGTGAGAAAATAGCTGTGAAGTGCTTTTTCCAAGAGCACAACGCCATAGCCGAAAGCTGGGATCGAACCCGCAACCTTTAGATTACAAGTCCAACGCCCTAACCACTAGACTACAGTGGCGGCTAAAGTCCCTCAGATGAGACTATAAACCGAGGTCCCATTTGTGAACGCATGCAGAACATCTCACGCACACGTTAAATCCTGTTCCACTTTTCGTAAGAGTAGGCCATCATGTGCCAGTGGGAACACATCACAATATTTACAAAACTTCATACACACTGGGGGGACTGGATGTAAAAAAAAAAAAAAAAAAAAGCACAAGAGTGCTTGTCCCATTATCCTCAATATAAAAGAATAAAATAAAAAAAATATAAAAAAAATAAATAAAATAGAGAGCAGGCAAAGAACAGACACACACACACACATCACACACCCTACTACTACTTCTCCTCTTCTTCTCTTCTCTTCCTCTTCTTCTCATCTCTTACTTCTTCAGCTCGGGCATGTCCGTGGGTCGGGCCACATTGACCAGCTTTCGCAGGCGCTGTTCATCCGTCCTCAGAGAGAGCAGCTGCCGTTTGAGGGAGAGGCGAGTCTTGGTGTCCATCACCCCAGCCCTGATGGCGGTCATGTAGGCGTCCAGAGCATCGTCCTCCTCCCCCATCGCTGCTTCCGATTCTGGAGAGTTGGGATTGAAAAAAGGGGATGTCAGGCATGATAGGGATGCAGGCATGACACTGGCACCAACAAAAAAAAAAGACTCATCGTTGCTATAGAACAAGGCTAATGTATGTGTTACAGAGTGGACACTGGCCCATGTGATGTCCCATCTCTGCACAGCTTCTCGGGTGGGTACAGCTAGCCAGTTAGGACGGTGACCTCTAAAAAAAGAGGTTGCATAAATTCTACCTTTCACCATGAAGGCAAAGAGAATATAATGGAGGGCTTTCGACCACCACCCAAGGAAACAAAGCATCGCTCAATTCGCAGGTGTGACCCAGATTTAGTAACACAACACTGTTACAGGGCTCCGATCGCATGGGAGGTAATCTACTTACCACCCCATCACATATGTATGTATGTATATATGTATGTATGTATGTATGTGTGTGTGTGTGTGTGTGTGTGTGTGTGTGTGTGTGTGTGTGTGTGTGTGTGTGTGTGTTGTGTGTGTGTGTGTGTGTGTGTGTGTGTGTGTGTGTGTGTGTGTATGTATGTATGTGTGTGTATGTATGTACGTATGTATGTATATATGTAATTGTATGTAATTGTATGTATGTTTGTCTGTCATGTTCAACGATGAACTCAAAAAAAACACAGGAGGCAGCGGCTATTTCAGAAATTGGGCAGAAATTTGATTATAGTGGAGATGCCTTGCCAACAGCGCAACAAAAAATATCAACAATATGTCACAAAATATTACACAAAGGAAGATCATGACAAAGCTCACACAGCACAGACCACAACTGTAAATTTGGTCACATTTTACATTTTTAATGGAGCATACATGCTTATAAAAAGTAAGATGGGGGAAATACACAAGCATACATAAAAAGTATGACTGATCTCCAGTTTAGATTTTACAAGGGTAGACAACAGTTACGTCTTTTAATCATTTTCCAAGAAGGTAAAAAAAATAATAATAAAAAAAAAAAAAGAAGAAAGGAGTACCAGCTAGTAGAAAGCAGCACATCTTTTGGGTGGGGTTTTTTGGTTGCTGCTTTTTTTTTATTTTTGGCTAGAGCTCCGAGGTTCACCAATGGTGAGGTTTTGCTTGTGCAATCCTTTTTACCCATCATGAAGGTAGTCGCATTCCGATTTCGGGAATCAACACATGTTTAACATTAAACTATCAAATGTAAAGGTGTGCATGTGAAAGTGTGTACATATGTATAGAGCGAAGACAGTAAGGTGCACTGATGGACGGTGTGGTGGTCTGTATGGTTGTGCTGTGCACACACATACATGATGAGACAGTACCAAAAAAATATATATAAAACCAACCGAAAGAGATTCTAAAAACACTCTCTTTTCAACTTGCAAAAAATGTACGCATCATCCAAAACATATGTAACATTACAAACAACTTGGTAGAGGACTAAACAAAACACACACACACAAAAATTATAAAAAATATATAAAAACTTGGTAGAGGACTCACGTGCTTTAGCCTGTTCCAGCTTGAATTCAATCTGAGCAATAGTCTTTTGAACCTCCTCATGCTTTGACACCTGCAACAAACAATTCATACAACCTTGATGTGTCATATATGTGTACGTGTCCAAAAAAAACCCATTCTGGAATGCATCTTTCACCCTCACCTTTTGGAGCACAGAATCATTTACTTCTACCTTTTTTTTTCCTTATATTTTTTCGTTCCTCTGCTACAGCTCCCAGGTTCATCAATGGTAAGATTTTGTATGAAACCATTCTTACCCAACATTAAGGTCAAGTCAAGTCAAAGTCAAAGTCAAGTCAAAAACACTCCAGGGTTGGTGTCTTAACATGACATCAGTGTGCATGCGTTCTTTAAAATTTTTGTCATACATTCCTACTGACATGAAATGGCCTACTCTTACGAAAGGATGTACAGGTTTAACATGAGGGAAAGATGTTCTGCAAGCATTCACATACAGGGCCTTGCTTTACAGTCCCATCCAAAGTACTTTTGGCGGAGTGGAGTTGGTACTAATGATAACTCCAGGATAAAATTCCCTGAATGGGGTCCTCAATGATGACTTGACCCCATGCCTTGGCTTTATATATCACACACACACATTGCTCTAACCACTAGGCTACCCGCCCCCTATAACCTGAACCTCTAGCTGTTTCTAAAACACACTGACTGCAGAAATAAGCTGAGTAAAACAAATGCATACTTACTTATTTACTGTACTGTACTGTACTGTACTGTACTGTACTGTACTGTACTGTACTGTACTGTACTTCACTTCACTTCACTTCACTTCACTTCACTTCACTGTACTGTACTGTACTGTACTGTACTGTACTGTACTTACCTTTACTGTACTGTACTGTACTGTACTGTACTGTACTGTACTGTACTGTACTGTACTGTACTGTACTGTACTGTACTGTACTGTACTGTACTGTACTGTACTGTACTGTACTGTACTGTACTGTACTGTACTGTACTGTACTGTACTGTACTGTACTGTACTGTACTGTACTGTACTGTACTGTACTGTACTGTACTGTACTGTACTGTACTGTACTGTACTGTACTGTACTGTACTGTACTGTACTGTACTGTACTGTACTGTACTGTACTGTACTGTACTGTACTGTACTGTACTGTACTGTACTGTACTGTACTGTACTGTACTGTACTGTACTGTACTGTACTGTACTGTACTGTACTTTACTTTACTTTACTTTACTTTACTTTACTTTACTTTACTTCACTTCACTTCACTTCACTTCACTGCACTGTACTGTACTGTACTGTACTGTACTGTACTTTACTTTACTTTACTTACCTTTACTGTACTGTACTGTACTGTACTGTACTGTACTGTACTGTACTGTACTGTACTTTACTGTACTGTACTGTACTTCACTGTACTTCACTGTAC
>CM060324.1:52460404-52472904 GCA_030674155.1 Stramonita haemastoma
CCCCCTGTGCACTGATTAAGGGCAAAATTGGGGGATGGGCGTTTGCTAGGGATAAACCCCATTGCACAGAGTAATTCAGATACTGGAGGGCTTTCAATTTGACAGATACAGTGTAAGACTGTCGCTTCGGCATTTTGCAAAAATGGCACAGAGATTCAAAAACCAACTTCAGGCCATCAGGAAGCCTTGTCAAAGTACTGATACATCACTGACGGACAAAAGACGCCAGTGGAAAAAGCATGACGTAATTTTAAGTCACTTTGTTGGGGATGGGTGGGAGTGAGGAGAGGGGACAAAGAATAAGAAAAAAGGAAAGAAACACAAAAGGTAAAGAAGGGGAAAAAGATGACTTTTAGAACAGTCTGCACAAATCCTAGTGAAAGTGAGCATAGTCTCTTTGAAAAAAGCAGGGTGGGCGTTTGCTAGGTAGTTACCCCTGTGCACAACTTTTGGCCCAAAGTGGGGGGTGGGCGTTTGCTAGATGGTGGGCTTATGCTAGGGATTTTACGGTATATGCAGGGTATCTTTGTGTTTCTATGACCTATCAAACACTGACAAAAATTATGGTATCCTCCAAGAGAAAAAAATTGAAAATCTGAACTTAAAAAAAGATTTTTTTTTTTTTAAAAGCCCCTAAACAAACACTGTGTTACATCCAATCGCAACTATAGGGTAGCTCAAATTTAGATAGATAGATAGATAGATAGATAGATAGATAGATAGATAGATAGATAGATAGATAGATAGATAGATAGATAGATAGATAGATAGATAGATAGATAGATAGATAGATACATACATACATACATACATACATACATACATACATACATACATACATACATACATACATACATACATATATACATCAGTGTTGATTCTAGGATTTCAAAAAAGGGGGCCCAAGGGCCCCCTGAAATGAAAAAAAGGGGGCATTTGCCCCCCCCCCCCCCCCCCTTTTCATGAAAAGGGGACAAGTAGTATGTAGTATTTGCTCATAATACCATTAGTACTCTGATTTCTGCTATTTTTCAAGAACGAGAAACAAAACAAGCAGGATGGTATGTAGGCAGACAGGATTTAATGTACACCTTATGTATTGCAGCTGGTCTGTAAAATGATTTTCTTACAAAGGAAAGACAGAGAGAGGAGAGGGGGGAGAGAGAGAGAAAGGGTGGGGAAGATTGTGGTACATTCAGATGAGGAGGGATACATACTACATAGATACAGGAGATGCATTGTATACAAGAGAGAGAGGGGGGAGGAAAGGAGAAAGAGAGAGGGGGGGGAGGGAGGGAAGGAGAGAGAACCAAAGTCAAATTTGTATTTCCACATTTTGAGTTGGAGAGGTAGATGTAGATGAAAAAAGAGGCAAGAGCCAAAATCAGTCTTACCCCCCCCCCCCCCCCCCCCCCCCCCTTACCACATGAAAGAAAGAGAGAGAGAGAGAGAGAGAGAGAGAGAGAGAGAGAGAGAGAGAGAGAGAGAGAGAGAGAGAGAGAGAGAGAGAGATATATATATATAGATAGATAGATAGATAGATAGATAGATAGATAGATAGATAGATAGATAGATAGATAGATAGATAGATAGATAGATAGATAGATAACAGGGAGAGAGAGAGAGAGAGAGAGAGAGAGAGAGAGAGAGAGAGAGAGAGAGAGAGAGGAGAGAGAGAGAGAGAGAGAGAGAGAGAGAGGGTCAACGTCATTTTTGATATCCAGCCGATAGTCTACCCTATGCCATCATTCTTGTTGCCAAGCACAGGCTACTTGTCTAGCCAGATCTGAAAAACCGCCTTGAAAACTCTTTGGTCTGCCAGCTTTGAACCCTGCTGGGAAGCTGCTTCTTCCACTAACACCACTAACGATCTCTGTTACAATGACGTCACTTGTTTGAGGAGTACACGGCCCCTTTGAAAAATGACGTAATGACGTAAATGAGTAGGGAAATGACGTCAGACCAGCCGCTTTATGACGATTGTGATGACTGTTGGCGCTAATCAGTGCATCCTGCTGTCCCTGGGGTATCAACCTAATGACCAACACATGTAGCGCTATTTTGAAACTATACAAACAGCAGTTGTGGGGGCGCACTGTTTGTTCAAATATGCGCTATCCACAGTTTTTTAGCGTCCGTCAGGGCGCACTGGTCACATTATTTTGCGGCAAAGTTGAAAAAAATGCGGGAATCCCGCAAGGGCGCACCCTAGAATCAACACTGTACATACATACATACATACATACATACATACATACATACATACATACATACATACATACATACACACATACACACATACACACACACACACACACACACACACACACACACACACACACACACACACATACATACATACATACATAATATGCTTTCATTCATAGAGCTGAGCGCAAAAAAACAATAGACAAAATGAGACAGGGAGATAGACTGACTGATCAACTTACTCCACAATACATTTATGCTTGCCAAATCCCACCTCCGTGAACTGGTAGTCTGGAAGGTCACAACCTGGGAAAAAAAAAACAACACATTTTTTTATTTTTTTATTTATTCTTTTATATCGAGGATAACAGAATAAGCAACATGTGCTTTTTTTCATCCGGTCCCCGTGTGTATGCAGTTTTTGTAAATATTGTCATCTGTTCCCACCGGCACACGATGGCCTACTCTTACGAAAAGCGGAACAGGATTTAACGTGTGCGCAAGATGTTCTGCGTGCGTTCGCACATGGGGCCTCGGTTTAAAGTCTCATCCGAAGGACTTTTGGGGAGAGTGGAGTCAGCACTGATGTTAACTCCAGGAAGAAAATTTCCTCGACCGGATTCGAACCCGGGTCTTCAAATTGCCAGCGCAATGTTCTGACCACTAGGCTATCCGCCCCCCTAGATGAGCCTTCAATCAAATAATATCTTTGGAAAAAAAAAGTCTTTTATACAGGAAGAAAAACAAATTACCATACTAGCCCAAAAATCATTTTCAGAAATTGTTCTCCCTGTTTGTGTTTGTCTGGTTTGGGGGGGGGGGGAGGGGTTGGGGGGATGGGGAGGGGTTGTGGTTGGGTTTGTTTTGTCTTGTTTTTTTCTTTGCTTGTTTGTTTGTTTCACATATTTTTGTTTTGTTTGTAGGTTGTCTGCTTTTGACAGCCATTTCTTTTTCTGCAGAGCAAAGCATTGATAACCCAGTATATATACAGTCCGTCTCATATCATGCAAGCTACAAATAATGACAGCCTGGCATACATTCCTTCTCATGTCAGGCAAGCTACAAATAGAATGCATACAAGCTGTCTGCTTGCCTAGAGAATTGTCCAATTTCCAAAGGCAAAAATGGTCATGTTTGATATATGGCTACAAGTACAGGATGCAAAGATTTAAACGCCAAACCATCCTCTGAACAAAACAAAACAACAACTTCAGAGAATAAAGAATTAACCCTAGTCTATCAAAACAAAACAAAGAACAAGAAAAATGAAAATTTGATGACCATTCTCTTCTAAGAGTCAAATGACTACTTACAAAAACAACAGCTTGTGAGAATCCTGATGACTTGAGTATAATGATACTTATAGTTGTTACAAGTATCACAGCATTCAAGCCACAAATAGCACACGTGTATTACAATCTTACAATCAAACCACAATTAGTACACATGTATTACAATCTTACATTCAAACCACAATTAGTACACATGTATTACAATCTTACATTCAAACCACAATTAGTAAACATGTATTACAATCTTACATTCAAACCACAATTAGTACACATGTATTACAATCTTACATTCAAACCATAACTAGAACACATGTATTACAATCTTACATTCAAACCACAATTAGTACACATGTATTACAATCTTACATTCAAACCACAATTAGTACACATGTATTACAATCTTACATTCAAACCACAATTAGTACACATATGTATTACAATCTGAACTATTATACTATTTCAACACTACCTTCCCGGTCATAAAATCCTTTCAAGGCTTTCTTGGGGTCATCTTTGTACAGATGTTCATGCTCGGGGACAAGGCCGGTCACAGAAAACGGGGTTTCCTCCTCTTCAACAGCATCCTCTCCTGAGGGGCACACAATGTCAAAGTCAAATTTATTCCAGAGATAAAACCTACTTGGGTACATGGAAATGCATGATGTACACAAAACCATCTAAATCAAAATCAATCAAGGTTGCGATCATCTAGCCACAGAATGATCACTCTCCAAAACAGGAAACTCCATCCACAACACACATGCACGCACGCACACACACACACACAAACGCACAAACACACGCATGCACACACACACACACACACATACACACACACACACACACACACACACACACACACACATACACACACACACACACACACACACATACACACACACACATAAAGCAAAAACAGGCAAAAATGCCCATAATGCAAAACATAAACAGTTTCAACAAAGCAAAATCAATTCAGCTACTTAATACAGCTTAACATGGTTTTTATCAACTTTGCCAGGTTTTAGAGTAGCATTACGTTAAAAAAAATTCATTTTTTAGTTTTGTTTAGTTTCACAAGGCTGGTTGCAAAAGTGATTAATTTCTCAAGCTTTTGAAGAAGAAAAACAACAAAATCCCAACTTGGAAAAAAATTGCAGTTTCACTTGTTGCTCTTTGTAAAATTGAAGAAACTTGTTTTTAAAATATTTTTTAAAAGTTATGCTCTCTCTCTCTCTCTCTTTCTCTCTCTCTCTCTCTCTCTCTCTCTCTCTCTCTCTCTCTCTCTCTCTCTCTCTCTCTCTCTCTCACACACACACACACACACACACACACACACACACACACACACACACACACACACACATACACACACATACACACACACACACACACACACACACACACACACACACACACACACACACACACACACACACACACACACACACAGAAAAACATCGTCTAGGAGTAAGGCACTCATCAAAATAATATGAGAAGTGGCGGCTAGTTCGATTCCCATTTCACCCTGATTATTTCCACAATCCACTCAAATTGAAGGGGTTCATGCAGCACATATTTAGCACACGTAAAATAACCCATGGCAGCAAAACATTTGTCCCTGCAAACATTCTACGGACAAAAGCCACTTTTATCAAAACACAAATATACATTATTCAGACTGACATTTTAATCTCCTAAATGGGTGACGCTGATCTTGACTTGAAGTTGAAGAGACACGGTCATCCAGAAAAAAACAGCTCAACTTTCATGCAGAGAATCTGCCATAGTTATATTGAAAAATACACAACAATACAATTCATTACAGTACAACTCATCACAATACAACTGATTTTCATTACAATATAAATATGATACAACACAACACAGTACAAATGCAGCACAAAGAAAAGAAAAAAAAGTTCTGAAAGAAGAAACAAAGAAAAACAAAAGAGAAAAAATGTACAATTCATAACAATACAATTCATTCAAACAATACAGTACAATACAATACAATACAATACAAATGCAACACATAGAAAAAAAAGAAAAAAAAAAGATCAGAAAGGAAAAACAAAGAGAAACAAGTGAAAAAATGTATGACATTATACACACATTCACTATCAAAAACTGCACACAACTTGCTTACCCATTCCCCAAGAACAGCCCCTGAGCTCCTGAATTTTCTGCTGCTGTTTCTCCCTCTCTTCCTCCTCTTCCATTTCTGCCTGCTTCAGCAAGTCTGCTTCTCGTTTCAGCCTGGCTGTCTGCTGCTTCAGCTCTGTGACACTCAGTTCAATTTCTGGTTCTTGATCTTTTTCAGGACCCTGACAACATCAAACTGTATTGTTCAGCCATTCCAATTCCAGACATAACACTAACAGTAAAAAAAGATCAACAGGTTTATGAAAACAGCCAACAGGTAAATAAAAAAAATATGTAATGGAAAACAGAGTTATTCAATCTATCTAGATACATCTAAGTACACAAAATGTCATATAATGATGAATCTTGCTCATGATTTTATAATCATGTCTTGAAGTCCTAACTGAGCAACTTAAAAAGTTAGGTCTATCAGTATCAGTGTACTAATATTATACACATACAGGTATACAATTAATGCTCCTTACACTACATGATACTACTAGTGCTACTACAGTACTAGCCAATAGAAAACTATACTGGCTATACAATGGCTACATCACTGATTTTAACCATAAGCAAGATTTTAAAAAGTAAATTATTCCAGACTTGCATACCAGTACCAGTACAATTTAAAATTCTTTTCAGTGGCACTAGTATATATATGAATTCATACATAATTATTATCATCATCATCATCATCATCACCATCATCATTATTAATAGTTCTGTACCCTAAAAATGTCAATTTTCAGTAGTTTTGTTACTTCATCCACTCACCAGAGCTCAGTTCATGCTATCTTAGAAGTTAAATATTATTATTCTATGTTGAACACCAAAGAATATTTAGAAACTTTTTCAAAATTTTTTTGCCAAGTACACACACACACACACACACACACACACACACACACACACACACACACCACGCACACACACATGCGCGCGTGCACACACACACACACACACACACACACACACACACACACACACACACACACACACACACACATTTTTCTTTTCATAAACAGAATCACCACAGAGACCAATCAAGAAAATCTTATGAACATTACTAAAAATTTTCTGTTAATATTTTGGCTAGTACTATGTGAGTATGTGCTGCATATATATATATATATTATATATTCCTTTGCCCGCTACATGATGGAGTGAACAATGTCTTATGATAAAAAAAAATATATCACACCAACCTGAAGAATATAAAGACGAGAACTGCCACCAAACTTGAGAACGTGCCCAACATGCAGTCGGCGATAAATTTTTGGTTTTATTTTCTCTTTGTTGACCCAAGTGCCGTGTGTGCTGTCGAGGTCATACAAATACCAACCACTGTCATTGCCTTCCTCTGCCAGTTCACGATACTGAACCACTGCGTGGTAGCGGGAAAGTGACGGGTGCTCCATACTCACATCACAGCTAGGCAAGCGACCAAACACCACCCATGGCTTGTTCCCCAGTTCAACACTGTCAATGACCGTACCGTTTTTTAACACATCAAAGCTGTATTTTTCACATTCCGGCGGCACACCACCCCATATAGGCTCTTTATAGGGCACAGAAGCTTGAGATTGTTTCAGCTGCCCGGCTCCGGAATGCTGACTTCGTTTCTTCTGTTCAACTGTTCCACTTTCATTTCCAGTTTGCTTGCTGTTGCTACTCGCCTGAGGTGGGGGCTCTGGTTTCTTTCGATCAGGCAAAGTTTTGGAATCTGGAACTTTGAACTCGTTTGCGCTATTTTCTTCATTGTCGCCGGTAACTTGCCTCTGTTCAGGAGGTTGTGGGGGAATAAATTCATTCAGTTCTGCCGTTTTACCTGAAGAAGTTTCTACTGGACCACTGGCAGCTGCCATGTTGTTTGTCTGATGGACGTAGTTTTACGATAAGAGTTATCTACCCTACTCTTGGCTTTTTCCGCTTCCTTTGGCCGTACTCCACCCTTAACTTTTTCCAATTTTCGGCTGTTTACCAAAAAACTCCAAAAGACCAAGACTCCGCCACTTGCACACCACCACCACGTAAGAACCAGACCAGGTTTTCTCCAAATTTTTAGGTCGTTTTTTTGGTGCATCTTGTTTCTTTTCATGATCTGATCAATAGCTCTAAACAAACTGGTGTGATATTGCGTAATTGTCGATATAAAGGAAAAAAACCTGGTGTGTGTGTGTGTGTGTGTGTGTGTGTGTGTGTGTGTGTGTGTGTGTGTGTGTGTGTGTGTGTGTGTGTGTGTGTGATTTTTTTTTTAATAATTATTCTTTTATATCGAGGATAATGGAATTAGCAATCTGTGCTTTTTTTTACATCCAGTCCCTGTGTATATGCAGTTTTGTAAATCTTGCCATCTGTTCCCACCGGCACACAATGGCCTACTCTTAACGAAAAGCAAGAACATGATTTAACGTGTGTGCAAGATGCTCTACGTGCGTTCGCACACGGGGCCTCCGTTTATATTCTCATCCGAAGGACTTTTGGGGAAAGTGGAGTCTGCACTGATGTCAACTCCAGGGGGGAAAAATCCCCTCGACTGGGAATTGAACCCGGGTCGTCAAATTGCCAGCGCAATTTTCTGACCACTAGGCTATCCCGTCCCCTGCATCACCACAAGAGCAACACATAACGCCCCCCTACTTCTTTGTTTTCTCTTTCCTGTCTGCATACAAGTGTTTTTGTTTTTGTTTCCCTTAGTTAAAGTTAAAGTCTGTCCCGAGCCTAAGGCTCATCAGGCCGGTGCTTATCCCGGTTTCTGTGGCGTTAAGCGACTGAGAATCATAGACTCCCCCCTGGATAGGACGCCAGTCTATCGCAGGGTTAACCCCCAACACAAAGTTGGTACCCCGTTTTACACCTGGGTGGGGTGAGAAAATAGCCGTAAAGTGCCTTTTCCAAGGGCACAACGCCATAGCCGAAAGCTGAGATCGAACCCGCAACCTTTAGATTACGAGTCCAACGCCCTAACCCCTAGGCTACAGCGGCGGCTTGTTTCCCTTAACAGAGGGAGTTATTACTTCATAATGTTGCCAAGGACAACTCTCCTGCTGCCGGGGGTTCTTTTGAGTGCTCTAAATGCATGTTTCGCCGAGACAATAGCACCCAGACCCTACTGGCTGTCTAGCGGAACAAGTTTTGGGCACAACCTTCAGTACCATTGGTAAATGGTATTTTTTGGAGTCCAGGAAATACAAGTTGTAGATATGTACAAATGTTTAGGTATTTACATTTCAACTAAGCTGACAATTTTGCACAGCATTTATTTATTTATTTATTCTTTTATATCGAGGATAACAGAATAAGCAATCATGTGCTTTTTTTCATCCGGTCCCCGTGTGTATGCAGTTTTGTAAATATTGTCATCTGTTCCCACCGGCACACGATGGCCTACTCTTACGAAAAGCTGAATGAATGATCTTGCTGAGCAGGCAAGGAAAGGATTCTTTTGAAATATTCAGACTTCTCTGGTCGCTTTACTTGACGAACATGCACCCGAATTTTTTCTGTAAATTGTGTGATTGCCAAATTCAACCCATTTTGAGTTATGGTTCAGAAATCAGGGGTCTCTCAACTAATCAGGAAAATAATTGACGGATTACTTTGGTTTGACCTTGAGAAATTCCTAGAAGTTGATGCTAAAGCTCCAAGACACTTGATTTATGGAGAAACTGAAAGGTATTCTTTGTCTGTAAATGCACATTTTTGATGCATCAAATTCTAGCTGAGACTTAGAACCACAGACTCCCCAAGAAAGCATGACAGAAAAATAGAGATGGGAAAGAGACAACAATAAGAATGTAATTAAAAGCCAAGTTCACACACACACATGCACGCGCGCCCACACAAGCACGCTGACACACACACAGCACGCACGCACGCACGCACGCACACACACACACCACACACACACACACACACACACACACACACACACACACACACACACACACACACACACCAAAACTTGAGACTAGGCAGATGATTTACTGGATGAAAGTCATTTATATGCAAAGATGAAAAACACACATGCACACACACACCAGCCGCCGCGGTAGTCTAGTGGTTAGGGCGTTGGACTCGTAATCTAAAGGTTGCGGGTTCGATCCCAGCTTTCGGCTATGGCGTTGTGCCCTTGGAAAAGGCACTTACGGCTATTTTCCCACCCCACCCAGGTGTAAAAGGGGTACCAACCTTGTGTTGGGGGTTAACCCTGCGATAGACTGGCGTCCTATCCTGGGGGGAGTCTATGACTCTCAGTCGCTTAACGCCACAGAAACCGGGATAAGCACCGGGCTGATGAGCCTTAGGCTCGGGACAGACTTTACCTTTTTTACACACACACCACCTCCCCCAACATGCAAGCATTCTGACCCAAGTTGCCAAAACAGAAACAAACAAGCCAAGACTTTTCTGAACACAGTGGAATATTTATTTGATGACATTTAAAAACACATAAAAACCCTCAAAGCACATGCACTTTCATTGCAGCATCATTATGTCATCCCCATTGTCACTGATCATCATGTAAAAAAAAAAATTGCATCTGATTCGGTGGTCCCAGTTGCTCTGGTATTACAATGGCCTCAGATTCGGTTTTCCCGTACACTTGTGTGCCAATGGTGAGTTTGTGTCAAAGCCTGTGGGGTTGGAGGTTCGCAGGGGACGGTCTTTGGAGGGACGTTGCAGTGGTCCCCAGCGCAGGTGGACGGCTCTCTCAGTCTGGCTCCGCGACTGAGCTAATACTGTCGTTAGTAGGGGGCTTAGTAGGTGGTGTTCTGCGTATGTTAGCCCAGAACAGGCCCACTGTGCATCACCAAAGTGACCCAGCAGCAGTGCAGGGCCCCTCTGGCTGGTGGCCCCACAGTTGGCCTGATATTGACAGGTTCCCTGTGGTCTCCTGTCCCCGAGTATGAGACATAACGAATCTGGGTATGGCTGTGGCAGGGAGATCGAAAGGAGCAGCGTGGGAATCAGCAGGACAGAAGTTACTGATGAGGCAGCAAAAAGAAGGGCAAATAAGTACTGCTCAGAATAGAACATGTGTCTTTTTTTACGTGTACATTATTAGCCAGTCTGATCAATCAATAATGTCAGCAAATTAAATGATGTTTGGTTTATTTCTTTGATCAAATATGTCTTTGTTACTTTTCTGGCATCTCTTCTCTCTCTCTCTCTCTCTCTCTCTCTCTCTCTCTCTCTCTCTCTCTCTCTCTCTCTCTCTCAAACACACACACGCGTGCGCGCGCAATATACATGTGAACATACATGCGTACATATACACGTACACACATGCATGCATGCACACACACACACACACACACACACACACACACACACACACACACACACACACACACACCAGTAAAAAAAAAAAAAAAAAAAAACCATTTGCACAAAAGGCACACACATGCTGGTGTGTGGCCCACCTTTGCAATATGTATGCACACATTGTCTGTTTTACCCGATAATAATTATATAATATAATCTTTGGTAGGCCTAGTGTGTATATATTAATACCAATTTTTAAAAATTTAATCCAAAAAATCCCGTGCGTGATACAAAGTCCCAATATCATTCAATATTACGCCCAGACAAGGGAAACATGACCCTCCTCTTGTGTATGCATAACATCCATCCTCTTGTGTATGCACAACATCCATCCTCTTGTGTATGCATAACATCCAATCCTCTTTGTGCATGCATAACATTCATCCTCTTTGTGCATGCATAACATCCATCCTCTTGTGTAGCACATCATCCTCTTGTGTAAGCATAACATCCATCCTCTTTTGTAAGCATACCTCCTTGTGTAGCACACTAACACATCCATCCTCTTTGTGTAAGCATAACATCCATCCTCTTTGTGTATGCACAACAACCTCCCTCTCGTGTATGCTTGCTGAAAACACGCTATCTACATCAGACCAGGGTTCCTTCCTTCACTCACTCAAGGCTTGAACCAATCCATCTCAGTGCGCCTGGCTATTTTGACTGTGTTGAAGGGCACATGCAGCATGGGTCTGTTTCCCAGGTACAGCTTGGAAAAGATCATGCCGATGCTGGACTGTTCAAAGCGATGGCACCGTTCGTAGATTCTTCGGTTGGGGCCCGGACCGCAGTAAAAGTAGTCTGTGTTGTTCGGTGTGCACATGCAGTTGAAATCGAAGGCACAGGACAGCCAGGGCTTCATGATCGCCTCTCGTGTGAATCTGTACGCGAAATGAGAATGATTTAAGACATTTGGGGGAGAAAGGGTTTTAATTTTTTTAATTTAAAAGTGTGTGGTGTGGGGGGGGGGGGGGGGGGGGGGGGGGGGGGGGGGGACATATGTGAAAACGTAAAAGGTCCATTACTTTGACATGTTTCTGCATCTTCATAACAATGATGATGATGATGATGATGATGAAGATGATGATGATGATGAGGGAGGAGGAGAGGAGGTTAAAATTATTTGAATAATGATAACAATATTAATAGCCACTTTTTGAGCGTTTTCCCTTCCTCTTTATCATGGGAAGTACAAAGCGCTTTACATTATACAAAGAAATAAAAAGCAATACATTCAAATACACCACGCAATACCACTCATATAATACAGTGAAATAAACAAATTGTAATTTAAACAGCGTACATAAACATCGCTTCCAAAACCAAACAAAATGACAACAGGCGCAAAACATATAATGTTATTATACATACCACATGAATAATACATACATACCTATTTACACCACACACACACACACAACACACACACACACACACACACAACACACACACACACACACACACACACACACACACACACACACACACATGGGTTAGTTAATGAGTCTCAGAACCAAATGCTCTGAC
>CM060324.1:52480404-52495855 GCA_030674155.1 Stramonita haemastoma
ACAAATAGACATATATAATGAAAACTAAGTGAGCATCAACATCAAAACGCAACGTCCTTGATTTAATTTTAGTTACCATTTCCCAGTTCTGTGCTTTAAAAAGACAAACTACGGTTTTTCTTTTAGTAACAAACTAAATGCAGCAGCACACACATTTTTTTCTATGAGCCCCCTACCCCCCAAAAACAACAACAACAAACAAACATACAAACAAAACCCCCTCTGTTCACCATTCTAACCAATGGTATGGTCTGTACAGGTGGGCTGTGAAACATTCTTTAATTAAAGAGAAGTTTTCCACGCTTCATTGCTTGCTTTTTAAACATGTCTTACGTCACCGTCAGACAAAGGGGGCGAGATAGCTAAGTGGTCAAAGCGCTCACTTTCCCCCAGTCAAATTAAGCAGCGTCGAGCGTGGTCACCAGTTGGATGGTCACCAGTTGTCTCTAGAGCCTACTAGAGTGCAGCAACTCCCTAGTCTTCTGAGACTGACGGGTGCCTACACCTCGTGTATGCCATCACTTTTTCCAACATTAAAGTAGTCGCATTCCTACTTCAGGGTTAACATTAAACCCATTTACTGTGGTAAACAGCAAAGTCTATATATTTTGTTCATAATTTACAAGATCAACAGATTATCGTGGCAGGTGTTTCTAATCTTACACAGCTCTGTTCTATAGACATTTTTTTTTTTTACATCATTTACAACATGAACATTATATCATCGTGACAATAATGACTCACCTTAACACAGTTCTATGCCTTCGGCACCTGGGTTTTATCATAGTTCTTGATTAAACCATTGACGCTGGGGGCAACAACAAAGTGAGAGCTGTATGATCAGAGGCTTTCCCACTCAGGATCCCACTTTACAGCTTAGTCTTTAGTGATCGACTATGATCTCTGACCAGAGGCTTGACTTGCACAGTCCATTGTTGCCTTTAGAGAAATCTCAATTGACTCTCCATATGCCCTCTTGCCGAGAGAGTGGGGGGTGCTGGGTAAGGTACCTCCACTATGATCAAATTTCTGCCCAATTTCCGAAACAGCAGCTTCCCCCTCTGCTTTTTGGGGGTCAAAGTCGGACACAAACACAAAAAAAAAACAAAAAAAAACACAGCTCTGTTTTACACAGCAGTTAGGCTGAAAATGTACAGCAACAAAAGATCCAAATTTATCCTCCGTAACTGCTGGTATTCCAAGTTACCCGTCCCTCCCTCCCCCTACTCTCCACCCCACCCTCTATTTATCCTTTGCCCTCTAATCCCCCCCCCCCCCCCCCCCCCCCCCGTCCCTCTTCCCCGTCTCGTCATGCTGCTGTGACCACAGCATGGCACAGTGAGCAATCTGCTACAGCTACTCCTTCTCGTTAGTTATCCAAGCGCTTCTTAAGGTGTTGAGCCTTTGTGGTCATTTCAGCACAACAGAAATAAAATTCCTGAAAACCTAGCCTCTCTCTCTCTCTCTCTCTCTCTCTCTCTCTCTCTCTCTCTCTCTCTCTCTCTCTCTCTCTCTCTCTCTCTCTTCTCATCAGTTAGGATGACGCGTTTTGTTGAATGTATCCCGTTTTCTTCTTTTAAAACATTGGTTGAACTGCTGTTGGTGGTGATGCTGGTATGTAGGGGTAAGGAGGGGGTTTCTTAGCTTTATTCCCTGATCAGGGCAAGGGCCGGATGAAAAAAAGTATGTAATGCCTACTCTGTAACCTTGAAAAATAAAGATTATTCATTCATTCATTCATTACATTCTCTCTCTCTCTCTCTCTCTCTCTCTCTCTCTCTCTCTCTCTCTCTCTCTCCTCTCTCTCTCTCTCTCTCTCTCTCTCTCTCTCTCTCTCTCTGTTGTTGCTGGGTTTGTTTGTTGGGTTGTTTGGGGTTGTTGTTTTTTTACCAGGTACATAGTGCCTAGTCCTCACCTGTGCTTGTCATTTTGCATAAGGTCTGCCTGCTGGCCTCAACGGACACATTCCGACTTGGGGACAGCTATTTTCATTGTACAGGTTGCATGCTACGTATGTTTATATTTCCCCAACCCACCAAAACGATGACATGGATTACTGGATCTTTAACATGCATATTTGATTCTCTTGCATGTCTATCTACACGAAGGGAAATAACACACTGGCAGGTCTGCACTTGAAGCTGACCTGGAAGATGATAAACAAAAATCCCCACCTTTAATTCACCAGACGCCAATGAGATCTGAATCAAGTCTCTAAATCGGAAATCTCCGCTGGGACGTTAATTTAATCACAACAACGACAACGAGATTTGAACACCAAACGTCATGGACCCACGGGATTGAAATCAAACGGTTTTAACCATTCGTCTATGGATAGCCTTCGTCAAATCAACATCTATGATGCTGTGCTCCCTCCCCCCCTCCCCCCAAAAAACAAAACAAAACAAAAAATAACACAACAACAAAGCAAACAAACAAACAAAAACAAAACAAAACAAACAAAAGAAACAAAAAACAACAACCAAACAAACAAAAAAAAACTGATGTGTTCTTTTGTGTTGTCTATTACTGTTTATGTCAATCCATGAAATGGTTATACTGAAAGGTTAGGCTGTCTTTGATTTTGCCACAACACAGGGACAGTTTGATTTGAAAAAAAAAACCAAAAACCTAACGGTTTGTCATGTTCTTTTTTTCTCAATGGTTTTTTTTACACACACACACACACACACACACACACACACACACAGTACTGTTACTTTTTGTTGGGTTCCCTAACACAGTGGAATCTATTTTAATGAAAAAGTAGACACCCTTGCAAAATACGGGGCGAGGAATAGAAAGGATTCATGTGAAATAGATGTTGCATTATCTTTGCATGAGGGATACAGCTTGCTGCAAAATGCTTGTTGGAAGCATTTCAGAAAGAAGATCAGTGATTCTGGCTATCGGCTTTATGATAGCAGTACAAGTAATATGATAAATTTTCGAAATATCTTAACTTCTGATAAAGTCTGTGGTTGGTACAATCGCAGAAATGTGTTATCCCTCATGTACAGATTTAAACTAAATGCCTTCAAGACGAAATACTCAAAGGATGTAAACTGTATTTGTGGTGATAAGATGACGAATAGTCATATTCTTCTTTGTGGATATCTAAAACCACTTTTACCTTTTGTGCCTAATCTATCACTGGACCAGTTGTTGTCTGAACCATTGCGTTTGTTGGACATTGTATTAGCACTAATAAGAAGTCCGATAATTCAGTATTTATAGTTTGTTTAAAGTTAGCTTTATATTTTAAATTTATCTGGCATTGGTTTCAGCTATTGTTCAATTTTTCTTGTTCAGTTTTTTTTGTTTTTTTTGGTTTGTTTTTTTTGTGTCTAAAATCACTTAATGTGAATAGATGTTAAACTGAAGAACACACACACACACACACACACACACACACACACACACACACACACACACACACACACACACTACACACACACACACGCACGCACACACACACGTGTACACGCACACACACACACACACACACACACACACACAACACACACACACACACACACACACACACACACACAGAGCTTAAGGCATTATGCACCCATTTAATAAGCCTAACAATCAAAAACTGTATGCCATCACAATCGGATTCAAACTGAAAAGAAAAAAAAAAAAAAAGACTGACCTTTGTGAATTTTCAGGAAAAAAAAAAGTGACCTAATAGTAGACACATTCCACCCCAGTATCCCAGTTCGTTCCAGTCACTCCCACGGTAGGCAGGTGTCTGTCTAAAAAGTGACCCACCCGGTTTTAAGGTAAGGTCCAAGTCGTTTTCACGGTTTTGTCAACCGGACCCCAGATGATTTAGCCCATGTGTTCACGCAGTGGTAGGGGTCAGTGAGACTGTGTGTGTGTGTGTGTGTGTGTGTGTGTGTGTGTGTGTGTGTGTGTGTGTGTGTGTGTGTGTGTGTGTATGTGTGTGTGTATGTGTGTGTGTGTGTGTGTGTGTGTGTGTGATGAAAGTTGGCTGGAGATTATTTTCCCTTCTTGTCAACATCTTATGGTTTTATGTTGTTGTTTTTTTTAATCATTATTATTCATGATGTAATCCAAAATAAAGGCTGGAACTGAATGTAAAAAAAAAAGTAACCTCCAGATAAAGAACTTTGCATTACCTAGCCTTGCATTACATCTCTCTCTCTCTCTCCTCTCTCTCTCTCCTCTCTCTCTCTCTCTCTCTCTCTCTCCTCTCTCTCTCTCCTCTCTCTCTCTCTCTCTCTCTCTCTCTCTCTCTCTGGCTTGATGGAAAAAAAAGGGAAATTTATTGCTTACTGAATGTACCGTCTGGAAATAAAATTTTGATTTGATTTGACTTGATTTGATCTCTCTCTCTCTCTCTCTCTCTCTCTCTCTCTCTCTCTCTCTCTCTCTCTCTCTCTCTCTCTCTCTCTCTCTCTCTGTCTCTCTCTCCAGGGTGGTTAAACCTGACATGGACTGACCAGGTATAGTAGTAGGCCTAGCCTGGCTATATAGGCCTAGGCCTGTAGGGATTCATCTCCAGCGGAGCGTGATCTTGGCTAAACAGCGTTGCCACACGTGTACAGGACAGGACTGACCAGCCAGCCAGCCAGTCCCAGTCCACACAGCTTGCTGTGTTGTGTGTGACCTCCGAACAACAAGGTACTACTAAGCTTGACCTGGAAGAGAGAGAGAGAGAGAGAGAGAGAGAGAGAGAGGAGAGAGAGAGAGAGAGAGAGAGAGAGAGAGAGGAGAGAGAGAGAGAGAATGTGTAATAAAAGCCTCTTTCCTTGGAGGAAATCCGCCCAGTTTTATTTCTTCTTCCTTTTTTTTTTTTTTTTTTTTTTTTTTTTTTTAATAGTTGAACTATTCTGACAGCAATCGTCTGTCTCATACGCAAAAAAATGTGCTGCTGTTCTGCTGTTAAGTGTCTGACAATTCAGGGAAGGGCATTTCCCCCCCCATTCTTTTATTTCGAGGATAATGGAATAGGCACTCATGTGCTTTTTTTTTTTTTTTTTTTTTTTTTTTTTATTCCTGTCCCCCGTGTGTAGGCCTATGCAGTTTTGTCAATTTTGTCATCTGTTCCAACCAGCACACAATGGCCTACTCTTCCATGTGCGAACGCACGCAAAACATCTTGCGCACGTGTTAAAACCCGTTCCGCTTTGCGGAAAAGTAGGCCCTTGTGTGGTGGTGGGAATGGATGACAAAATTGACAAAACTGCATAGACACAGGTACTGGGTGTAAAAAAAAAAAAAGCACACGAGTGCTTATGCCATTATCCTCAAAATAACAGAATAAAGTAAATAAAAGCGGAACAGGTTTAAGCGTGTGCGCAAGATGTTCTGCGTGCATTCGCATACGAGACCTCGGTTTATAGTCTCATCGAAGGACTGAGGGGGTTGGGGGGGGGGGGGGTGGAATCTGCACTTATGTTATCTCCAGGGGAAAATGTCCCAGTGAACAGGATTCGAACCCGGGTCAGCAGATTGTGACTTGAGCATGGGTTGTTGTTGTGAAAGGCGGGGAGAGTAGGTCTTTTCATGCCAGTAGGAACGGATGACAATATTTCAAAAACGCACACACTCAGGTATCGTGCGGAATACAGCTACCTAAATGGTGGGGAAGAAACGGGAATCATTGCTGAACCTCAGAGCTCAAGCCGAGGAGGAAAACAACAATAACAACAACAACAAAAACAAAATCATGACAAATGCGCCTTCATGTTCCCCTGACAATCATCTAGGTCATGTAAAGCTGAAAACAAGCCAGTTTTGTAGTGAATGAATGAGCACAAAACAAGACATCTAGGCCCTATTTGTTTGTTTTCTTTCTAAAATAGTGTAATAGGCTAAACATGGTCAGAACATTGAGCCCGTAATTTGACGACCCGAGTTCGATTCCCCGTCGAGAGGATTTTCCCCTTGGAGTTAACATCAGTGCTGACTCCACTCTCCCCAAAAGTCTTTCGGATGAGACTGTAAACCGAGACCCCGTGTGCGAACGCACGCAGAACATCTTGCGTACACGTTAAATCCTGTTCCGCTTTTCGTAAGAGTAGGCCATTGTGTGTCAGTGGGAACAGATAACAATTTTGACAAAACTACATGCACATGGGGACTGGATGAAAAAAAGCACATGAGTGCTTATTCCATTATCCTCGATATATAAGAATAAAATAAACAAATAAATATGTTTTTGATAACTGCAGCTAAGGGACGGAACCACGGCTGCTTTGACAGATTAACTTCCCTTGATTACAAATGGCGCTAAAAGCCCAGAAGTTTGAAACTCTCTGTCGCTAGGCTACACAAGCCTAGGCCTACTACGCTATGTGAGTGTGGTTCATCGAAGCAGACCAAATCTTTCGACAGGATAAAATGGGTCTTAGCATTGGGGATCTGGATGTCAACCCAAGAATCATTTCTGCTGTTAAAAACGGTAAATCAAAAGTATTACGACATAATTATGGTACCTCCCTTGAAAACAGTTTTGATATTATAGGCCCATGCACAAACTTCAATGCCCAGCAAAGAGATAGGAACAGGCTTGTGATTGATCATTTGATGCATTTAGGTCGACTTTAAAAAGTCCGAGTCTGTCGATAGTGATACTATGTTGTTGAAATTAGATTAAAAGTTCAATGGAGATTTCCGATATATATAGAGAGAGAGACCACTCGAAAACGCTATGGACACGCACGTGTGTGATAAGTTTAAGATAGCTTTTAATGTAGATCATACTGATAGAACTCTGTCACTTTGAAATCCCTGCGAAAATTTCTGTAAGGACTATAACTCAAAAGCAAGAAAACCAACCATCTCACAGCTAAATCACCTCTGAGACCTATCCTCTAGCCCCCAAATCGGAAATCTCTGCAAGGACGTTTTGATAAAAATATTAATTATTATTATTAATATTAATCACAACAAGCTGTCGACTTGATCTTTAAAACTATAGTAGTAGCTCCGCATTTAAAATGTTCAATTGTGTGTATTACATTGATCATATCTATGGAGCATGTGGAGGAAAATATATGAATTTCAGCATATGATATGATATCAGCTTAAGATCTTACAATTTACATGATGATACATACAGTGCATAGCCGCCACTGTAGTCTAGTGGTTAGGGCATTGGACTCGTAATCTAAAGGTTGCGGGTTCGATCTCAGCTTTCAGCTATGGCGTTGTGCCCTTGGAAAAGGCACTTTACGGCGTTTTTTCTCACCCCACCCAGGTGTAAAAGGGATACCAACCTTGTGTTGGGGGTTAACCCTGCGATAGACCTGCGTCCTATCCAGGGGGAGTCTATGACTCTTAGTCGCTTAACGCCACAGAAACCGGGATAAGCACCGGCCTGATGAGCCTTAGGCTCGGGACAGACTTTAACTTAAGATACAGTGCATTATATCACACAACACATGCACATAGTCACATTCACATACACACACACAAACACAAGCATACACACACTTTATGTCCTCTCTCTCTGTCTTCCATCTGATGATCTGTTCCATGTTTTGTACTGTAAGTGTAACTATTTCCTTGCATTTCATCATGCATTTTCTATCTCCTCTCCGCCCCCCCCCCCCCCCCCTTTCATTCCTTACTCACGCAAGTTACTGTCTAGATTCTTCAAGTCACATGTTTAGGAACTATTCATCTTGCATAAGTCACAGCAGATTTCTTTGGGTGAAAATTGAAATTTGGGCTGCTCTCCTCGGGTAGAGCGCATCATCACAAGAACTGAGAAGCACCACCCATTGTTTTCTTTTTCCTTTTCTTCTATATGTTTTCCAACCAGAGTGGCTTTTTTTCTACAGAATTTTACCAGGGACAGCTGGCTTGTTGCCCTTGGTTCTTTTACATATTGCACACAGGACCTCAGTTTATCATCTCAGCTGAAAGACTACCACTCAGTGACTCATGGTCTAGTGAATGGGGGGAAGCTTTGGGCACTAACGGAGATCAAGCCCTCACTTTTCACCTTCTAGGTTGGAGTGTTCCCTCTAGTCTAGGCCACCGATCCACCTGCACTGTACTGACCCAGAATAAATCCATCAATGAATTCTACACCTCAGCTTACCATGTTTTATTGATTCTTAACCCTCTTGTGTTTTACAGACCTAGAAGTTAAACTACTAAAAAGGAATACAGACCCCCCCCCTCTCTCTCTCTCACTCTCTCTCACTCTCTCTCTCTCTCTCTCTCTCTCTCTCTCTCTCTCTCTCTCTCTCTCTCTCTCTCTCTGTGCTCTCTGTGTCTCTCTGTCTCTCTCTCTCTCTCTCTCTCTCTCTCTCTCTCTCTCTCTCTCTCTCTCTCCTCTCTCTCTCTCTTCTGTCTGTCTGTCTGTCTGTCTGTCTGTCTGTCTGTCTGCCTGCCTGCTGCCTGCCTGCCTGCCTGCCTGCCTGCCTCGCCTGTCTCTCTCTCTCTCTCTCTCTCTCTCCTCTCTCTCCTCTCTCTCCTCTCTCTCTCTCTCTCTCTCTCTCTCTCTCTCTCTCTCTCTCTCTCTTCTCTCTCTCTCTCTCTCTCTCTCTCTCTCAGAGATTTACCATGCCCTCCTGCTCTTCCTAAATGTCCAATATGATATATATTTTTGTTAGTTTTGAAAATGAACTGCTGTTGTGTTATAGTACTTAAATTAAATAAAACTAAAAAGTTATTGTATACATGTGGTATTTTGCAGCAGGCTTCCATGATGGCAGAAGAATCCTGACTTTGCCAAATGCAGAACTGGAGTGTCTGACAGGTCTGTCAGCCAGGGATGTGGTGCAGCTCAAAGACGTCATTTCAGATGCTGTTCTCCAATTTCACGCTGTTACAGGTTGTCAGATTTTATAATCCCATTTTAAAAAAAAAAAAAATTTTAAGCACAAGTGGTTTTTGTTGATTTAAGAAAGACGCTGACTAAGTCTGACAGTGTTCTCTTTGCTTTTGAAAGATTTATTTAAGTTTTGAAGGAGAATTTTTTTTTTCACATTTGACAGAATGGAGGTATGATATTCTCATAATAGATTATTCATAAAAGGTGATGGTATAAAACTGTTCAATAAATGTATTGGCGCAGTTAAAAAGCTTATGACATACGTATGGTGGGCTCCACTTTTCAGCTGCATTATTATGTAAGCAGAGATTCAACCTGTATAGTGTATCAGTCATTTTTGTCAGGGTAAAGAACAGTCAATCAAGAGGAGAAGAAGAAAAAAAAGTAAAACCCTCTCAGCTTCAGGCAAAGTTTGAAGCTTTAGTCTCCTCATAACTTAACCACCACTAGGGTTTCATGTGCTTCATGATTGCAGCAATGCAGCTGTCAACTTGGGTATTATTTCTCTTACTCTATCTGCTTTCCCGAAAACCCTGTGTGGATCCTGGAAACTCCAGTATGTCTTAATCCTACTGCACGTGAAGAGACAAGTTTATTGCCTTGTAAAGTCCTCTTTGTTTTGTAATTTGCTTTGTTTTAACTTTTCGGGTCCATCTCTCGGCATCTGTCTCACACCAAAATGTTCACTGACAGCTTGTAAACAGAAGAGGATGTGGCTGGGCAACATTGAACCAGTTTTCCTTCAAATGTCTTTTTTTTTTTGGTCATTTCTCCATCAGAAATATTGTATCCATGTTATTTTTTATTCTTGTTGATATATTGCAGGCTTGCAAATGTGGAAGGAAGAATGTTGTGAAAGAACTCGAAGCCCTAGGTTATCTACAGGATGCACACTGTTGGATCAAGCTCTCAGAGGTCAGTTGAAAAGCAGAATTGGAATTTGTGACTTACAGAACTTTTTACTTTGTTACTGATAGAGCTTTGATAATCAAATAATGTTCCTAAGGCTGTGATTGGGCATCTCGTTATTATTGGGGGGGAGGGGTATTATTTGTTTATTTTATGTAATGTTACTGTGTCCTTCAGTTATATGTTTTATGTAATGTGACTGTTTGTCCCTTACATAACTGGTTTTGTTTTTGTGTAATGTGACCACACCCTTCTGTAAACTGACTTTTATTTTGTTTGTTTCATATGTGACTGGGTTTTTTTCCTTTCTGTTACTGATGTTTGTTGTTAGTTTTATGCAGTGTGACTGTGTGTCCTTCTGTTACTGGGGGGGGGGGGGGGGGGGGGGGGTTTCATTTGTCTCTTGTTAATGGGCCCTGTCCAAGGAGTAAAGTGCTTTGTTCTTAACTAAAGGTCCCTTGAATCACACATTTCTGACAAGCCACGATAATGGCTACTTATCTGCTCCAAGCCCTGGTTTTATTATTTTAAAAAGAAGGAAAGAAGGAAAATTTTTAGTGAACATTAATTTTCTGCATGAAAGTCATTTGATACTGTTTGTTCAATTTTCTAAACATCAAAACACTCTGAAAATCAAAGAGAACATGAAGGCTGTAAAAGAAAAGGCAGTATCTAAAAGGTAATGAACAAAACTGAAAAAAAAGTAGAAGCTGTTGGTTGATTCCAGGCAATATACCTCAGTGCAAAAGAAACATCTTTCAAGTGGGCTTATGTATTATTTATCATTTATCATTAATATGGCTTGTTGATATTTGTTTATTGTTTTGATATGTTTTGTTTTAAAATTTTATATATTCATTCATTTTTTCTTGCATTTTCTGTATTTTATATATATATTTATTCTTTTTCGTCTGCAGTTTCTGTATTTCACACTTTAAAAAATTAGTCATTTCTGAGTGGTGATGAAAATTTCCTTCAGTCTGTAGTTGAAATTGTGTATTTAGGCCATTATTCTTGACAAACATTTCTTTCTAAAAAAAAAAGGTTTACAAACCTTTCTTATCATTCTTTCAGGAGGATTACTGGTGCAGGGCATCACTGAAATAACAGGAGAGAGCGGAGCAGGAAAATCCCAGCTGTGTCTTCAGCTGTGTCTGGTGTACAGCTGCCTTGACACATGGGGGCCTGGGTGGAGGTAAGACAGCACAGCCCTGGCTGTCAGCGCTGTCCTATGAACAGACTGTCTACGTTACATTGCACCAGCAAGACAGGACAGCCCTGGCTGTCAGTGCTGTCCTATGAACAAGACTGTCTACGTTACATGCACCAGCACAGACAGGACAGCATGGCTGTCAGCGCTGTCCTATGAACAGACTGTCTACGTTACATGCACCAGCAAAGACAGGACAACCATGGCTGTCAGCGCCTGTCCTATGAACAGACTGTCTAGTGTCTACATTACATGCACCAGCAAAGACAGGACAGCCCTGGCTGTCAGCGCTGTCCTATGAACAGACTGTCTAGTGTCTACATTACATGCACCAGCAAAGACAGGACAGCCATGGCTGTCAGCGCTGTCCTATGAACAGACTGTCTTTGTTTCTACATTACATGCACCAGCAAAGACAGGACAGCCATGGCTGTCAGCGCTGTCCTATGAAACAACTGTCTAGTGTCTACATTACATGCACCAGCAAAGACAGGACAGCCATGGCTGTCAGCGCTGTCCTATGAACAGACTTTCTGCATTAGATGATGATGCACCAGCATTGGGAAAAAATGTATGAAAATCATCCCTGTACGTACCATACGAATTATACCTACATATCTATTTACAACACATGCCCACGCGCGCGCCCACACACACACAAAACACACACACACACACACACACACACACTCTTACACATACACACACTCTTACAACACAATCACATTTACACACACACACACACACACACACACACACACACACACACCAACACACACACAAAACACACACTGAAACTTCAGTAAGAAGTTTCAAAAAAGAATCATTTTTAAACTGGATTTAAATGAAGACTTGTATAATTGATGAATGATTGTGTCAGAGCACTCGATTTCCCTAAGCTACAGTTAAGCCACATCGAGCGTGGTTACCAAGTGGATGATTGACCGTTTTTGCACCTTGGCTTCAGTACAGTCCCCCAAATTCACCCATCTGTAAATGGGTACCTGCCCTCTTTAGGGTCAGGGAAGGTAAAGCAGCGAGGGAGAGGAGATGGGTGCAGTCCTTGGTAAAGCTGGCCCAGAGAGAAGCTGAGGTCTCTGACGCCTCACAGCTGTCAGTTTCCCCCACCTTCAGCTCCTCTCAGCTGCTAATCAATCCACCCATCCTAGCCCAGTTGGGGCCAGCTGGTGCTAATTATACCAGGAACTGACCACACTCGGACTAGGTAAAAGGAAGGGGTGCATCAAAAAATAGCACTCTTGACGGGTAGTGATGTTAATTTGTGTGCTGTGGCCTCGCTCCCCTACGACCACATAGGTTATGGGACACCTTTACCTTGCCCTTTTTTTTTTACCTTTTTTACTTCAGGGGCCATCTACATCTGCACAGAAGGGGCCTTTCCCAACAAGCGGTTGTATCAGATGGCCCAGGAGTTCTCCAGGCAGCATGCTTCTGTGCTGAACCACTCAGTCCTGGACCATGTTCTGTTGGAACACATTGCTGATCTGGTGAGTCTCTCCTGCCTTTTCACTTCCATGAAGACTTTTTTTTTTTAGGTTTTTTCTCTCTGTCTGTCTGTCTCTGTCTGTCTCTTTCTCTGTCTCTGTCTGTCTCTTTCTCTCTCTGTTTCTTTTTCCCCCTCTCTCTCTGTTTCTGTCTTTCTCTCTCTGTCTCTCTCTCTGTCTCTTTTGTCTGTCTGTCCTTCTTTCTCTGTCTCTGTCTCTGTCTGTCTCTTTCTCTCTCTGTTTCTGTCTCTCCTCTCTGTTTCTGTCTCTCTCTCTCTGTCTCTCCTCTCTGTCTCTCTGTCTGTCTGTCTCTCTCTCTCTCTCTCTGTTTCTGTCTCTCTCTCTGTTTCTGTCTGTCTGTCTGTCTGTCTGTCTGTCTGTCTCCTTCTCTCTCTCTCTCAATTCTCTCTCTCCTTCTCTCTTTTCCCCTCTCTCTCTCTCTCTCTCTCTCTCTCTCTCTTTTCCTCTGTGTGTGTGTGTGTGTGTGTGTGTGTGTGTGTGTGTGTGTGTGTGTGTGCGTGGTTGCATGCATGCTTTGTGTGCGTGCGTGCGTGCATGCTGTGTGTGGATAGATATTTGTTTATCATTATTGAGGTGTGTGTGGTGTGTGTGTGTGTATGTGTGTGTGTGTGTGTGTGTGTGTAGATATTTTGTTGGGGTTTTTTGTTTATCATTATTGAGGAAATTATATGTATAACATGTATTTGTCATATTTTATTTCTATGCTATTTTTCAATTGCTATTGTAATTGTATACCCCTTTAAATCATGGCAGAGCTCTCTGTGTAAAATTCCTGCTGCTTTCTCCTGGGAGAGGGTCACCACAGGAGCAGCACCACCTTATGTTTTACCTGCGGACTACATGCAGAGATGTTCTCTTTTACGATTTCTCAGTAAAATACAACCCAGTGGGTTTTGTTTTTTTTTAATTAGAAAACTCCAGGTTACCCCTCACACCTACATGAAATTCTGTCCTGACTTTCAGGAAGGCCTGAGAAAACTGCTTGCAGAAAAAGCTCCGCGTAGCGCTGGCGCGGCAGAAAATCAAACTGATCATGGTCGACTCGGTGACTGCCTTGTTCCGCTGTGACCCACGACAGCCACAGCCTCGTGGGCAGAGCCAAGAAACTAGCCTGCGTGGCCTCGGAGCTCAGGGGACTGGCTGAGCAGTATAATATTGCCGTCGTTCTGCGTCAATCAGGTAAAAGGAACCGCTGTGCTGTTGTTTCTGTGTTGGGCAGGGTGATTTTTGAAGGGGTGGGGGGGGGGGGGGGGGGGTAGCTATTGATGATAATATGTAGATAATATATATGTTTTAATATAATTATATACATAGTCCTTCTTATAAGACCATAAACCGAGGCCCTGTGTGCGAACACACGCAGAACATCTTGTTCACTTGTTAAAATCCTGTTCCACTTTTCATAAGAGTAGGCCTTGTGTGCCTGTGGGAACAGATAATATTTTCAAACCTGCAATCACATGGGGACTGGATGGTAAAAAAGCACACGAGTGCTTGTTTTATTACCTTCGCTATAAAAGAATAAAATATAAAAGCACTATAGAACTCAGTGATGACATTGCAGACGCAGTCTTGTTAAGGGAACATGGAGCAGAGCCTAGCTCAGTTTGTTCAGTTTTTCTAGGTACAGAAGCAAGGTTGGTTTTGTGGGGGGTTTTTTTTAATTGGGGGGGGGGGTTTGTCTTTTTTTTTTTTTTTTTTTTTTTACTGAAGCAAGGTATTTTTCATTACAACCATATTCTTTTGCACATACTCTTTGACTCATACACTGCAAGGTTTCCTGAAGTCGGAATGTGGCCACTTTAATGGTGGGCAAAAAACGGTTGTGTAATGCAAAATCTCACCATTGGTGGAACCTCAGAGCTCTTGCCCAAGAACAAACAACAAAAAAAAACCCAAACTACACACACTGACTCATAAAGTGAAGGTGTGTAATCATATATCCTTGAGCCAGCAAGGAAAAGCTGCCGCTGTAGTCTAGTGGTTAGGGGCGTTGGACCGTAATCTAAAGGTTGCGGGTTTCGATCCCAGCTTTCGGCTAAGGCGTTGTGCCCTTGGAAAAGGCACTTTAACGGCTATTTTCTCCTCACCCCCACCACAGGTGTAAAAGGGGTACCAACCTTGTGTTGGGGGTTAACCCTGCGAAGACTTGGCGTCCTATCCAGGGGGAGTCTATGACTCTCAGGTCGCTTAACGCCACACGAAAACCGGGAAAAGCACTGGCTTGATGGCCTTAGGCTCGGGACAGACTTTACCTTTAACTTAACAAGCAAGGAAAAGCATCAGCTACACTATAGCGTACCATTGTATAAGAAGGAAACAGTTTTGTAAGATGAACCAAAAGCACTATGGGGATATGCTCAGTGAAAGAGCATCCGACTGCTGATTGAGAAGTCCCCAGTTCACACCCAGGTGTTTTTTTCTGAAGTTGGAGTATGGCTGCCTGTATGGCGAGGTATTTGAAAAAAATCATACTCGCATCCGCAAACTTCTCATTCAGTGTTCAATGTCCCTCTCACCCTGATTCCAGGTGGGGGTGAGCGAGTCACAAAATTTCACATTCTGGGTGACCTCCCCCAGGTTGTTTTAAAAGGGGAACGCACAACAACAACAAGTATGAAAGAGTGTGGGAACCTTTACAAAAAATGGTTAGCCTGTCGTTTTGACATCATGATCCCTGATTTTCCAGGGACAGCCAACATGTCCAGAACGAAGTGATGGGCCGAATGGGCCCCGCCACTATTCCCCGGTTTGGGGCTGGTTTGGGCCCCACCCTAAAAATGTCGCCTACTCCTGTCACAGGGGGGGGGCCTCTTTTCTTTGGGTTGAGGGGTACCATTGAGCAAGGATTGTCCCCAGTCACACGGGGTCTGTTTGGCCACCAGCGACAGTTTGGAGTGGGGTTTTTTTGGGCCCCCCACTGGGGGCCCAGCTGTGGTTTTCCCCCGGTGTAAAAACAAGAGGAATCAGCCCCCGAAGGGTTTT
>CM060324.1:52500955-52503455 GCA_030674155.1 Stramonita haemastoma
GGTTGTGTACACAAAATCTCACCATTGGTGAACCTCAGAGCTCTTGCCAAGGAACAACAACAAAAAAGCCCCAAACTACACACACTGACTCATTAAAGTGAAGGTGTGTCATCATATATCCTTGTAGCCAGCAAGGAAAAGCCGCCGCTGTAGTCTAGTGGTTAGGGCGTTGGACTCGTAATCTAAAGGTTGCGGGTTCGATCCCAGCTTTCGGCTATGGCGTTGTGCCCTTGGAAAAGGCACTTTACGGCTATTTTCTCACCCCACCCAGGTGTAAAAGGGGTACCAACCTTGTGTTTGGGGTTAACCCTGCGATAGACTGGCGTCCTATCCAGGGGGGAGTCTATGACTCTCAGTCGCTTAACACCACAGAAACCGGGATAAGCACTGGCTTGATGAGCCTTAGGCTCGGGACAGACTTTAACTTAACAGCAAGGAAAAGCATCAGCTACACTATAGCGTACCATTGTATAAGAAGGAAACAGTTTGGTAAGATGAACAAAGACTATGGGGATATTGCTCAGTGAAAGAGCATTCGACTGCTGATTGAGAAGTCCCCAGTTCATACCCGGGTGTTTTTTTCTGAAGTTGGAGTATGGCTGCCTGTATGGCGAGGTACTTGAAAAAAGTCATACTCACATCGCAAACTTCTCATTCAGTGTTCAATTTCAGTCTCGCAGTGATTCCCAGGTGGGATGAGCTAGTCAGATTGCACATTCTGGGTGACCTCCCCCAGAGTATTAAACTGGGGAACGCACAACAACAACAAGTATGAAAGAGTGTGTAACCTTTACAAACACTGTTAGCCTGTCGTCTTGACATCATGATCCCTATATTTTCCAGGTGACAGCCAACATGTCCAGAACAAGTGATGGCCCAAATGGGCCCCGCCAGTCTGTCCCGGCTTTGGGTCTGGTTTGGGCCGACCATATCACATGTCGCCTACTCCTGTCACACCGAGAGGAGGCCTCTTCTTCTTCAGGGCTTGAGGAGTACCATTCTGAGCAAGGACTTGTTCCCAGTCACACGGGATCTGTGTTGGCCACCAGACGACAGTTGGAGGTGTGTGTTTTGCCCCTCACCTGGCCCAGACTGTGGTTCCTCTGGTGATAACTCGAAGAGGAATCAGCCACGAAGGTGTCTCTGTAGGAATGTAGTTTTACAAACCCTTTCGCTGCTATCATATTTTGCTCAGGCACATACTGGACGAAACAGAGAGAGCGTTGAATCAGTGATCGTCAACTGAGCATTGCTGGCGACGGTTTTCTATGACAAACGCTGTTCATCAACAGTGCAGTAAAGAGGTTAACTAATACCGGACTATGCAATGCAAAAGGTAGGCCTGCTGACATTTATTAATGTGCCAAGTTGTTTTGGGGGGGTGGTTGGGTTTGTTTTTTATTCATTTATCTTATTTGGAAGATTTGAATGAGTTCTGATCTTACCTGCAGGTATTGACTTGATGCAAGCTTCCATCAGTCTCCAGACATGGGTATCTTACACCTCTCTTCAAGGGGACGGGATAGCTTAGTGGTCAGAACATTGCACTCACAATTTGACGACCGAGGTTCGATTCCCGTTCGTGGGGATTTTCCCCATGGAGCTAACATGAGTGCTGACTCCACTCTCCCCAAAAGTCCTTCAGATGAGACTATGAACTGAGGCCTCGTGTGCAAATGCACGCAGAACATCTTACGCACACATTAAATTGTGATCCGCTTTTCGTAAGAGTAGGACGTTGTGTGCCGAGGGGAACAGGTGACAAGATTTACAAAACTCCATACACACTGGGACTGGATGTAAAAAAGCACATGAGTGCTTATTCCATTATCCTTGATAGAAAAGAATAAATAAATAAATAAATAAGAAGTGTGGTGGGGATGACTTGCATGTAGGTAGCTCTAGGGAAGCTGCTGGTTAAAACGCTTTATTCATTCAGTGAATGTTGGCGTCAGGAAGCTTCCTATTCACACCTGGTTTTACATGTAGCTTCCCTTGTGAATTTTTACACTGTGATGCAGCTAGTATCCAACCTGCATTTGTTTTGAAAATTGACATTTCTCCTAGGAAATTTGAATGACTGATGATTACTGTGTACATTGTCGTATAAAGAGTAGCAGCTTTTTTTGTGGGTTTATCCATACATCGAGTGTCAAGTTCATTCATAAGTGTTTACCTGTACATGGCTTACTGACAGTTCTTGTGTGGTAAAGTATAGTCTAGTCAAAATGATTTTATCAACTCATGAAGGGCAGTTGCAGTGTATACCACTGATGGGCATACCACTTAGAGACATGCCGTACGGTTAATGGGCCGTTCCAGTGACAAGGAGAGGGGAGGTCTGCTGCATGGGTAATGGCTTGCCCTCCATACTTACTAACCCAGGCTTTGCACTTTAGAGCCTAGATTGCAACTCCATAGTCTTCCGAGATTGATGGATGCCTATGCTGTACAGTAAAGATGATAGACAAGAACGCATGTAGACAAATCTTTTATCATT
>CM060324.1:52508455-52613455 GCA_030674155.1 Stramonita haemastoma
GGTAGGCTACACGTTAAAAACCCGTTGCGCTTTCCAAAAGAGTGGCCATTTCGTGCTGGTAGGAATGAATGAAAACGAATTTATTTTAAAATGCATGCACACATGTGTCGTTTAGACACCTACCGAAGTCAAAATGCAGCTACCTTATCCACCAAACGGTCGCGTACGCAAAATTTCACAATCGATGAACCCCGAAGCTTTAGCCCAGGAATGAAAAAGAACGACAAAAAAAAAAACAGTTTGGTCTTACTTTTCTCCTGTGCCAATGCCGGGGGGTGGGGGCTGTCAGTGCAAACAGCATCCCCACCATCTGGAAATTCTGTGCCACGAATCCTTCCCCCCCCCCCTCCCCTCCCAGTTGGTCTAGAAATCCAGGTGAGCCTTTACTCCGAAAATCGTCTATCCCTATCGCCACGGCATAAGGAGAGGAGAAGATAGCAGACCGGACTAGAGTAGGGATTATCCAATTCCTGACAGGAGCATTTGCCACCAGTATAATACACAGCGCCAGTTTTATTTGTCGGTATGTGTGGTTGCCAGAAAGTTAACTTGGTGGACATCTGCACAGAAGAACCATGCTCTCTAGTATAAATAGAAAAAATAAGTCAGGAACAGACTTCTTGAGAGCATTCACTCCACAAAAGCTACTGTTATTTGACCGTTCCCTGTATCAAACATTCAGATTCTTCTTTTTTTCAAGGATCAATTCATCGTGGTGGATAGTTTACATGTGTAATGAATGAATGGAATCCAGTTGACGAGAAATTATTTTTTTGTAAAAATTTGACTTGCTTAAGTCTATTCACTCCTAGGGATTTTAGACTTCAAACAAACAAACAAACCACATTGCCTACACTCCAGAAAGGACAAACACCAACAGGAGGTCTGAAAAGTGACTCCCCATAACTATGGTCACGATGAACCCTTATCCCTCCTTCACCGATTTCTGAGCAATAATCGTAACAGACAGAATTGTAACAGATAATCTAAAGTTAGGAGGACAAAGGTGACTACCCACCCCACCCCCCCACCCTCCTACCTCTGACTTTTGTCGTATCTTTCGCGAAGTAGAAATGCTGAGACGGAGTTAATATTTCAGCTGGTGTTGAAAACGAAAAAGCTGGTGTCGGGGCCAGTTCAGTGTGACAGTGCTGTCTTGAACTGCAGTAATGTCAGTTGCAGAGTGACTGGGAACCAACAACCCTTTAGAGTACAAGGGGCTGTAGACTGTCTCGGCCATGTTGTCTGTAAACCTGTTCAGTGTTCGGGAAGCATTGCCGCGGTTTCCGTTTAGACGAAGGGCATCACTACCAGAGAAGGCAAGTTCTGCCCGTCAGTATTTTGTTTTTCTTATTATTGTGACACCACTGGCATAGACAGATGCGCACAAAAAAGCCGGGACCAAGGACAAGCCCAAAGATTAATGGCAATACACTTTAAGTCAGAAAAAAAAATTCAAACAAAGAAAATAGCGCAACGATTTGTTAATGATGAATAAATAAATACCTGAAATTTAAAAAAAAAAATTAAAAGCTAGTAATAAAGTCTCAAGTGTTTAAAACAAACACACAGTTTTTAGAAACATTTCACAGGGAAAAGGCTGATTATTGGAATAAACGATCTGTTGTAAATAAACAGCCCACTGAATACTAAAGTATGATTCCAAAGCAAAACTGACTGTGGATGGTCAGAATAGTATTCGTAGCCTACCGTAGACTTCTGTCCCACTTCGGGGAGGGTGTGTAAGCGATACTTGTGTGCATGCAGTTTTTTTGTTTAGTTTTTCTTTTTTAAATTGTCATCTGTTCCTACCGGCACAAAATGACCTTCTCTTCCAGAAGGCAGAATGTTTTATATAAGCCTACGTGTGCGCAAGATGTTCTGCGTGGGTTCGCACACGGGCTTCGGTTTATAGTCTCATCCGGAAGGACTTTTGGAGGAGAGGAGTCAGTACTAATGTTAACATTAGGGGAAAAATATTCTCCAAAACGGGCACCTCCGTGGTGGTTCGATACTGGGTCGTCAGATAAGGGTAAGCTGTAAAGTGGAATTCCACGAATGAGAAAGCCACTGATCACACAGCCTCTCACTTTGTTGTTGCCCCCAGCGTCAATGGTTTAATCAAGAACTGTGATAAAGCCCAGGTCCTGCAGACATCCCAGAGAACCCGGCGACAGTACCGACAAATCTGGCTTTTAAAAAATTTAATTACCGCCCCTGAACGAACTAAACGGGCAAAACGGCAGTATGAATCCACCTGTCCAAGAACCAAAAAATATGTACACACACACACACACACACACACACACACACACACACACACACACACACACATACATATATATATATATATATATATATATATATATATATATATATATATATATATATGCCTACACACACACACACACACACACACACACACACACACACACACACACACACACACACACACACACACACACATAGCCTACATATTTGCCTACGCATTCATACACATGTCAGTACTTTTTCCTGGACTAGAGCTCCGATATTCACCAATGGTGATATTTTCCCAATGCGACTGTTAGTGTCCACAATTAAGGTAGCGGCATCCCAACTTCTGGGATGATGTTTTAAAGACGACACACAGTCTGGATGCGGTTTTTAACATGTTTTTAATGGTTGTCCCAGGGACGCTATAGCTGAGTAGTTAGTTACGAGGGTTCGACTTCAATCCCATAGGGTTCATGAAGTCGTGGGTTCAGTCTCGATGGTATTTAAGGGTGGGGAGTTTTAGTCTTCCAGGCCAACTTCAAGTGCAGACCTGTCAGTGCCTTAATTCCCTTCGTAGGCTATGTATACGCATGCAGAAGTTCAAATATGCATGTTTAAGGTCCTGTAACTCACGTCAGCGTTTGGTGGAAACACGAACATACCAAGCACTTATCCCCGAAGTCGGAATGCAGCTACCTTCATGGTGGGCAAAAACGATCCCGTACACAATTGGTGAACCTCGGAGCTCTAGCCGTGGAACAAAAAAAAATGTGTGCAAGTCATTGTTACTTGTAAAGCTCCATATACCAAGACGAAAGAAAACATGGACTTTTTTTTTTTAAATTGTAGTTGACATATTATTTCAAGGTGATAACTGGAGTGTCAAATTCATGACTTGTATGGCTTGAGTTCCTTCTGTTGTGTTTAACCACTTGATAAAAGTCATGATGCATATGGGTGCATTAAGATTAAGTTTTTACCGGTTAATATCCTGCTTGTATATAGCCTAGCAGGAAAAAGCCATCGACAGTCCGAATGCACTCTCATGTATGTTCGACCACATCAATATCAATACTAATAGTAATAGCTCAGTGGTCAAGAGCACTGAATCTGCCAAAGTGATGGTTATGCAGTGTTGAGCGTGGTTGCCTGGATGGGTGTCCGTTTTTATTCTGTTTTGGATGCTTTAAAGTCCCAGCGGGGATGTCTGATCTAGGTCTGTGGTAACTGCAAGTCATCCCAATCATCCCAAGTCATCCCATTTTAGTGCCGCAGGCCACCCTAAAAATAGTTGGCCTACAATTATTGCAGTAATCCACCACTAAGTAAGCAGGATATAGGGCGTTCATTCGCCTGCCTTGGCTTGGTAACCCCCCCCCCCCCCCCCCATTCCTTCCCCTCACCTATCCAGTAGTCTGGTAGATCATTGGGGTAGGCTACCACTGAAGATTTTTGCAACCAGCTTCCGGGGGTTCACCCAGCTGAAAATGGGTAGGCTATCTGCCCTCTTTAGGCACAAGGAAGGTAAAGCAGCGAGGGAGAGGAGATAGGCGCCGCCCTCAATACACTGGCCCATAAAAAAGGTGAGGCCTCTGACACCTCGCTTCCCCAACGGCCGTATTGGTTATGGGAACACCTACTTTTAATTTGATAGCAGTAATAAAGTAGTAGAAAGACTGAGGGAGCTGAAGGGGTGGGGGAGGTAAAGGGATCACCAAACAGGTGGTATCTGTATAGTAGAGGCCCCAGCAATACTCCTCCGCGTGTGTGACTTCGTTAGGGACTGCAAGCACATGCTTTAGCTTTTCCCTGCGTGGGTGCGCGCGCGCGCGCGCGTGTGTGTGTGTGTGTGTGTGTGTGTGTGTGTGTGTGTGTGTGTGTGTGCGGCGCCTGCCTCTATCTGTATAAAGGAAATGCGTTTAGGTTCGACCAACCAAGAGCGACGAAAAGGCACAATAAATAGATAAATAAAACTATATAAAGTTATATAGAGATCTATATGAAAGTGCAAAATAGCCGAAATGACTTGTTTGATTAATATGGCCCCAAAATGTTGGAGGTTACTGATATTGACATTGAGGGTGGTCGTGGTAGATTTATTCTGTTTTTGAACAGAAAAAGATCTACAGACCTAAATTGAAAAAAAAAAACACAACAAAACAACCATTGTTGAGAAAGATTATAACTACATCAATTTCCTCATAGTACTTGGCGAACCGTGTATCAATTGTTTTTTTGTTGTTTTTAAACAGTCAGCAATCCCTCTACACATAATTTCTTTGTAAAGAATTTCAAACTCACCCCACCCAGGTGTAAAAGGGGTACCAACCTTGAGTTGGGGGTTAACCCTGCGATAGACTGGCGTCCTATCCAGGGGGAGTCTATGACTCTCAGTCGCTTAACGCCACAGAAACCGGGATAAGCACCGGCCTGATGAGCCTTATGGCTCGGGACAGACTTTAACTTTTTAACTAAAGAATTTCAAAGTAGACATTAACAAAATTTACAGATGCGTTTGGTGTTGGGGTTTTTTGGGTTTTTTTTAACAAGACCTGAAATTTAAAAAGAATAAACTGCAAACAGGTGCATACAATTATATAACTATACGTACGATTACACTGTCAAGCCAATACTCACATATTGTGGTGGTGGTGGTGGTGTGTTTGGTTTTTTTTTTTTGGTTTTGTTTTGTTTTGGTTTTTTTTTGGGGGGGAGGGAGGGAGGGCTGTTGATGTTTTACGTTGGTTGGTGGGTTGTTTTTGTTTGTTGTTGTTGTGTTTTTTTTATCGGCATGTGAAATGAAACATGGAAAGCACCAAAGAAACACAACAGTACGGAAAAAAGGGGCGGTAACTGGTGCTCTATGATCACCATGCAACTGAGGAGGAAAAGGGGGATTGGGGGGGGGGGGGGGGGGGGGGAGATGATGATGAAGAAGTGAATCTTATAAATATGAATTAAATGTATACACCAATATAGAAGTATAAAAAAAAAAAGTGTGAGAATGTTTTACAGACCAACAGTAATTTTGACTCAGAAGCAAAAGAGGGCACTGAAGAGAGAAGAGACTACTAGTACTTATTCCTGAGGTAGGTGCATGCATGGTCAAACTCGAAAAGAAGGAACAGTAAGTAGTGCAACGACTAACCACAGACCCAGCCACACATTACTGTCGGGTTCAACACCCAACTGTGCCAGCCAAACCTGCTACGCTATAAAACAACGGTAGAAAAAAAGACCATGCTTAGACAACCCTGCGCGAAGCAGACCAACAGACGCCACCCCCGTTGAATCGCAGCAGATGACTAAGAAGAAGAGCTTGGAAAGCACTCAACGGAAAAAGAAAAGCAGAAGAGAAGGAAAGTTTTAGAAGAACGAAGGAAGCAAAGATTGGGAAAAGTTTACAAACAGTAATGACAGACAATAGCGATACAGGAAAGCACAGATTCTGCACTTCAGTAGTCCTTATCCTACCGATGTGATTTTTATCACTTCGTAGTTGCACTATGGAAACACTGAATAATCTGTTCTCAAGAAAAAAAAAAAAGACTGACAACCCCCCCAAAAAAAAAAAAACAACAAACAACAAAAACACACACACAAAAAAACCAACAACACAACCCCAACACAATGACTTTAAAATTAATCTTTGTCTTCTTTTATGTCAAGGATAATGGAATGAACGCTCATGGGTTGGTGTTTTTTTTTACATCCAGTTCCTGTGTGTATGCAGTTCTATCAATTTTGTCATCAATTCCCACTGGCACACAATCAGACCACTCTTCCGAAAAGTGGAAAAGGTTTTAACGTGTGTTCAAGATGTTCTGTGTGCGTTCGCACACGGGACCTCAGTTTATAGCCTCCTCCGAAGGACTTTTTTTTTTGGGGGGGTGGGTGGGGGGAGTGGAGTCGGCACTGATATTAACTCCAAGAGGGAGAAGAGAGAGAGAGAGAGAGAGAAGAGAGGAGAGAGAGAGAGGAGAGAGAGATGCATGCTCAATTATTCATGTCCATTACAATAGCAGTAGGAAAACAAAGATTCCCTATTTAGAACCTCAGGGGCTACGAATGAGATTGAAAACTGAAAATATTATCTCAAATAAAGAAAAGAAAAAAAAAGAGAAAGAGTCCAAATCCTAAGTTTTGAACTTTCTATGAAAAGAAAAATATCTGATGAAAACCAATAGTAGTAATGTGAGAAGGAAGGACATAACTTTCGTGGGACAATGGAAATGGCGACATAACAAGTCAAAAATAAATGTTTCCACGACTTTTGACACCACCATCTGATTAGAATCAGGCATTTCAAACGAGTAAAAACATGAAGAAGAAGAAAGGTATTGTCATGAACAAAAAAAGTATTTTTCCTTTTCAAAATCGAAAATTCGCTTTGATAATATATTTTGGTGCTCTTACTCATGGTTTTTCAAAAGATGCTGTAGGTTTACTAGGCTATTATTGAGTTACTAATTCAGTACGGTTTAACTAGGGTGTGATGTGTGTGTGTGTGTGTGTGTGTGTGTGTGTGTGTGTGTGTGTGTGTGTGTGTGTGTGTGTGTGTGTGATGTTATATAGATATAGATAATAATATATTAGATATTTAATATTAAATGACAGTCCGCGGTGTGGTATCGTTACATCGGTTACTATGACAGCGCATTCTTAGAGCTAGCAGGTTAACGTTTAGTTTTTGCGGCTAGAGATATGGAATGCTAAAAGCGTCCGGTATGAATGGCATTTTCCAGCCTCAGCATTGGATCTATACGGTTAATCGATCTGCGCATTCCTTTGCCTGGTGGGTGTCTTCGCTTCGCGTGTCGTGTAGGCTCGTCTGCTTACCTGTTGTATATATATAATAAGGCTTTATCGCGCCTAGGTTTCCGTTTAGCTCTGAATTTGTATCTCTGGCCTTCATCTGTCTCAGTTTCTGTTTGGTCTGTGCTTGCGTATGTCTTGACTGCATGTTTATCTCTGTTTATCTCTGTCTGTCTGTCTGTCTGTCTGTCTGTCTGTCTCTCTCTCCTCTCTCTTTTCTCACCCACACCTCCACACACACACACACACACACACACACACACACACACACAGAGTGCAGGCTACCTTGGCACACCACTGATAAACGATAAACTCAGACACCCGAACACTAGTGGCTGTCGTCCTTTTCAGTGTTGATTGGTAGGAGAAAAGAGACCTTCCTGATTATAATAATAATGATACATTTCCTTCTTTAATTATGTAAGTGTTTTAGATAAGTTTTCTTTTGTTGTTGATTTTTTTTTTCTTGGGGGGGGGGGGGGGGGGGGGGGGAGAAGGTGTCCTTTAAAAAAAAAAGGTTTTGCTTTGATACAGTGTAAAACAAAGTGATATTCAGTAACATTATCGTAAACTTAAGTTTTTGATCTGTTTTTTATTGTAGTTGGTCTGGTGAGTGTGTTTCTTTGCTTTACCTTAAAAATGAAACTTAGATAGTCAGTAAAGGAAATATTGTTTTTACTATGCATTTTGGGTTTGTTTTTTTTTTTTTGGCACAACTGCTTTGCTTTCTTGGCGTTTCACGTATTTGCAATACGCTCTTTTTCATAAACCAGCCACATATCCATGGGAAAAAAAAAATTGGACGCTGCCACAATATGATTTTCCCCCTGATTGGGGATGCCAGGGAGCCTGCCAGCATAAACAGCATCCCCACCATCTGGAAATTTTGTGCTAAAAATTCCCTCTTTTCTGCCCCACTCTGTGTTTTTCTGCCTTGTTCCTTTCCTTCCTGTCACCTTGTCTATTTTCTTTCTTCTTTGTCCATTCTTCTGCCTTCCCCCCCCCCCCCCCCCCCCCCCCCCCCCCCCCCCCCCCCCAGAGAGACTGAAAATATAACAAATCTCTCCCACGCCGAAGTCGGATGCGGTGGTGGGCCTGACCTGGCTTATTGGCAGTGCAACGCATTTCCCCTCATATGACAGACAACATACGTTGCTGTCTGAGTGATTGAGGAAGATGAAGAGTATGTATGACTTGGTAAACAAATAATGGGTCCTACTTTTTCTCTTTCGGGTCAGTTAAGTGGCAAGGAAATGTTTCCCAACTATGATGTGATTATGTTCTCTCGTCCCAAGCAGCGAATTTCCCCATCTACACAGTTGAAACTGAGAAGTTTTATAGATGGATGCTTTGTTACAATCAAGATCCTACGACTCATGTCAGCATCCAGTGTGTTACGAAACACGAACACCCCCAACGTAAATCCTGCACAAGAAATAAGCAAACAAACAAACAAAAAAATACACAGAATTTCTCTTTGCACGATCATTCGTGCCCATCATGATAGCAGTAGGAAAACAAAGATTCCCTATTCAGTTCTCCCTATTAATTTTTATTTTATTTTATTCTTTTATATCGAGGATAATGGGATAAGCACTCTTGTGCTTTTTTTTTTTTTTAACATCCAGTCCCCGTGTGTATGCAGTTTTGTTCATGTCATGTTCCCGCCAGCACACGATGGCCCACTCTTACGAAAAGCGGAACAGGATTTAACGTGTAACGCAAGGTGTTCTGCGTGCGTTCACACACGGGGCCTCGGTTTATAGTCTCATCCCTAGACTAGGCATGTGATTCTATCCCATCGCAGTTGCTTACAGGAAAAAATACCCTGGACATCTTATCTGAAAAACAACAACAACAAAAAACAAAAGCCTGCTCTGAAGTCGGAATGTGTTGGCTAATTGGCAGACCTCCTGCAAAGTGACTTGTAAGCATGGGCGAAAACCAGGTACCACCTATCCCACCAAATAAGGGAACACAGAGAAGAGAAGAGAATGATGAATGAACGAACACCTCAGGACGTGAATACATCAAGTCAAAAATACTTTAACCATCCCACGAAGGGCAATTACAACACTGACAAGCTAGGTCATAATTGACAGAAATGAATAATCTCGAAGAAGAAGAAGGGTGGCTGGATGGTTAAGACGGTCGCCTGCCAACAAGTTGCCTAAACCGCGAGGCTCTGGGTTCGATTCACAGCCTCGTCCTTTCTTCCCAGTTTGACGAAAAAGTCGAACTGAATGTCAAAATCCTTTGGGTGAGACTACAAACCAAGGCCCCGGTGCGAGCGCATGCATTGCATTTTGCACACACGTTAAAAACCCGTTCCGCCTTTCGGAAGAGCAGGCCATTTTGTAATAGCAGGAACAGATGACAGAAAAAAAAACAGCATGCACACAGATGGAATGCAGCTACTTAAATAGGGGAGGGGGGGGGGGGGGGGGGGAGGTCGCATACGCAAAAACTCACCATTGGTTAACCTCGGAGCTCCAGCCGAGGAACGAAAAAAAAAAAGAGAATCGAAAAGACACAAGAAAGGTATGATTCATTATTGTTTACACATTCCAAGATCACTTCAAATATTTAAAAAAAAAAGTTTGTTTTTACACACCCACCACACACACACGAGAGAGAGAGAGAGAGAGAGAGAGAGAGAGAGAGGAGAGAGAGAGAGAGAGGTGAATTATTGCCACCGGCTTTGAGGAAGGGAAGGGGGGAAGGGGGTTCTTTCATACGTAGTGCGCCTCCCATGGGCACCTGTTCCGTGGCAGTCTATCGAAACTTTATGAAGGCGAAATTCATCTAAACAAAACAAAAAGGGCAAAAGCGACAATACGAAAGTTTCATCATGAAGGGAAAAAAAAAGCAGAATCCAATTGAACAGCCCATAAAGTTTTGCTTACAAAAAGTGGGCGTGACCCTTCTGAGTTCGAGGAACAGCTTCCGTACAGGAAGAAGCGAGCACCTGCGGCTTGCCATTTTGCTTCGTGTGAAGTTTATGCGTTTATCTGTCAAAGATTCTGACCGTTCGATAATTCTATAGTTATCTCCAACTTCCATCATCTCTCCTTACTATAGAATGTAAGCAAACGAATTCTGAACACACACTGTTGCCACTGCTTTTCAGCTGTTTTCATCGCGATGATGTCATACTTTCCAAGGGGAACCAATCGTGGCCCGTTGTTCACTTGACCTCTGTGCGCACGGCTGTCACTCTCCGGCGTGGTTGAAAAAGTCAGCCATTTTGATGAGTGGATTAGGAAGTAACCAAGACGTAAACATGGGATTGACTCAGTCGTCAGAGGATTAAAATGCTCATGATGATCATCCATATCAAAACTGATTTCTTTGTGAATGTGTAATTGCATTTCTGTGACCAGAAATGCACTGAGAGTTCTAAAAAGTGCTATCTTTCATCTTCCTACAGTGCGTTTGGCATCGAGATCCTTAGCGACCTGCTATTGCGGCAGATTCTGGAGTATTGCAGGCCACTTACGCATTGATGCATCTGGGATGTGCATGGCTAATCAGAGACTCGCAGTCTGCAATAGTTTTAGACACGTGTTAATGAAACTAGCTGTCAATACAAGGTAGTTTGCATCCTTCGCGGAGAGATTATAAATTCAAAATGTCTGCCACAGCCCGAGTTCTACAGACAGTTCACGAGTCTGTTCCAGTGGATAAACCTGTGAGTTAATTTTAGATTAGAATGCCATTTAACCTTCTATTATACACCTATTGTTATAAAGTTTGTCTTGATTAGCTCTAATTTTTCGTAAATGTGAAGGAGTGATTGTGTATTTCATACATGTGTGTGTTTTCTAGCGCGCAGCACAAGCCGTAGACGACAGTGTCAACACTACTACAGTACTGCACCCATCGGTCCCAAGAACTCGGTCTGATGAGCCACACATCGGAAAATACCGGCTTATTAAGACAATTGGAAAAGGAAACTTCGCAAAAGTGAAACTTGCCAAACATGTGCCTACAGGAAAAGAGGTAATGATGTTGTAATGCATGTTTGTTTTGTACAGTTTAATTGTTGGTATTGTTCCTGCCTTAAAAAAATTATAATCTGCTTAGTGCTTTTGAAAGTGTTGACATTTTAAATAGAGATGTCACTGAGTACTATTAGTATTATATTAATATAGATTAGAGGAGTATAGACATAGAATGAAAAAACAACAACAAGGCTTCTGTTTAACTTTAAGAAAAAGGTTGTCTAGAGCTAATAAAATCTATTTAAATTGTTGCATATATGCAGTGGAAAACAGTGTCAGTAGCCTACATTTTTCTTGTCAGAAAAACTTATTCAAAAGCCAAGAAGCAAAGCAATCATTAAACTAAATTTATTGATTTGGATCTCTATTTTCAATACTAGATTAGATTAGTGCAATTTAGGCCTACACTGGCTACGCCTACAGTCTTAGAGTCTAGAGTGGGAATGGTTGGTTTGTCAGTTGTTCACTTTAAATTTTTGTTACTGATAGACTGATTTATGTGAATATGAATCATTGAATGTTGTCACAACAATACAATAATTCAAGAGAATAATAAAAGCCCTGTAATTTTGCTGAATTAGCCGCCGCTGTAGTCTAGTGGTTAGGGCGTTGGACTCGTAATCTAAAGGTTGCGGGTTCGATTCCAGCTTTTGGCTATGGCGTTGTGCCCTTGGAAAAGGCACTTTACGGCTATTTTCTCACCCTACCCAGGTGTAAAAGGGGGTACCAACCTTGTGTTGGGGGTTAACCCTGTGATAGACTGGCGTCCTTTTCAGGGGGGAGTCTATGACTCTCAGTCGCTTAACGCCACAGAAACCGGGATAAGCACGCCCGATGAGCCTTAGGTGGATAGACTTTAACTTTAATTTGCTGAATTGATAGTGATATGGTCAGTTTGGGTTATGATATGCTGCCATGCTGCTGTCTCAATCGCACTATCTGTGACAATATGCTATGCGGCTTAATCATGTATACAATCGCATGCAGACTTAACATGTGCTACCCTTGGTTGCATAATTCATGGGGATAGATTTGCAAAAAAATGCTTAGAGTTTAAAGTTGTAATTGAAATTTACATCAAGTGGCCTTGCCCAGACTGCAGTGATATAGTTATCACTTATTGATGTAAGTATAGCTTCCCCAGTGGGAATGCTGGGGATCTGTCAGTATGAATAGTAATATTAGTATCCCCACCTTAATTGCATCTTTTCTATTGATTACTCTTTTCTGCTTTGCTCCCTTTCTTCCTGTCACCTCCTTTTGTCTATTTTCTGCTTTCTTGGCCCATTCTCCTGTCTTTTTTCCAGAAAGACTTAAAAGATTATTCTCTCTTATGCCGAAGTTGGATGTGCTGGGCCTGACTAATGACTTGTCAGGTGCTTAATGGCAGCACAACAAATTTTCATTCATGTAACTTGTAAGACAACAATAATTGCTGTCTGAGTGTTTGACGAAGAAGCTGTTCAGCTCAGTCAAGTGCTGAGGCTGACATTCATGAAAAATACATTGTTTTAAAATGTCTACATTAAAATACATGTTTTATTAAAACCTGAACACAGCATTTTAAAACTTTTCAAATGTTGTGTTCAGGTTTTCAGCCATGACAAGCTCTTATTAACATTAACAACCTGCTCTCTTGTTTATGGGAATAAGTCAGAGTATGGCTGCCTGTAGTATACATTTTTTTTATGGTGAGGTTCTAGAAAAGAATACTACACTAACTTCTTATTCAGTGTATAATTAAGCTTAAGGTTTTGTGCTAGACACAGTGAATCCCATGTGTGTGATGAGAGTCAAAAATGCATAAGTTGTTGTTATTAACTAAAATTGTTAAGCTGAAGAACATTTAACATTGTGTTTCCAAACAGATTTGATGGGAGAAATTGTACCACATACTCATGATACTGTAAAGTTCTGTTGATCATGTGCTGACACAGGCAAATTATCTGTTAAATAGTCAGTCTGGTTGCAAGAAGTAAATATTGCCAGTGAGACAGAAACAACTGAAAGTCTTGTATGAATAAAGTTAATTTATATCACTATCAAGGCTCTTCATGACTTATCACTCAGCTGATACAAAAAATGACTGATGGTGTTACCTTTTGCACGAACTTTGCTGACGATTATGATACTGATACAGTGATAGCAAAATTTGTTAGATAGTAAATTATCATAGCATGGGATTGGGAAGGAAGGTGGCAGGATGGTTTAGCGGTCCACCTGCCTAACAGGTAAATCATGAGGTTTTGGGTTTAATTCCTGGGCCTTGCCCTTTCTTCCCAGTTTGACAGGAATATCTGACAATGTCAAGTCTTTTGGAGGAGACTGTCTAAATGAAACCAGTTCGGCCCATGAACTCTTGGGAATTGTGCATGTCAAAAGAACCCGTGACAGTAAAAATTTTGAAAGATAATGGAGGTACCTCCCAAATGTCCCAGCAGAAGTGGTATGTTCAATTCCTGACTGTATCCCTGAAGTTGGAATGCAGCTACCTGCTGTAGCAAAGGAACCAGAAAACAATTATTCCATAGCTTGAGTAATATTGATTGAACTTGGTTGTTGCCAGTTCTGGTCTGAATTACATCATTATCAAAATGTGTCATCTATGAATTATAGATTATAAAATGGTGAAATTTTTCAGGGCATGTCAATGATCATTTAGTAAACAAAGCATGCAAAAGACTGATTTTTCTCGTTTTATTTTCCCACAGCTTATTTTGAAAGTTATCAAAGATTGATTTTAAAAACTTTTTTCAAGTTTTCTTCTGGAAGTTATGTTACCTGTTATTTCACATGCACATATTGCGGTCTCACACACACACACACAACACACACACACACACACACACACACACACACACACACACACACACACACACACACACACACTTGCATTTTTCTCTTCTCTCTCTCTCTCTCTCTCCTCTCTCTCTCTCTCTCTCTCTCTCTGAGTGTCATGCACACATACTTACACACACACACTTACACACACAGAGGCACACTCACATAACACATTTTCTCTTATACACACACACACACACAATGACACACACACACACACACGCACGCACGCACGCACATGCATGAGCGTGCTCGCACATGGGCACACAGACACACAGACACACAGACAACAGACAACACACACACACACACACACACACACACACACACACACACACACACACACACACACACACACACACACACACACACAGAGTTCAAAAAGAGAGAGAGACAGAGATCAAATGCTATACATTTCTTTTTCAACTTAAATTTTTTTTTTGTTGTGGTCAATCCAAATGAATTGTATAACTTGAATATTTATTACAAGGAGACCAAATCCAATCTTGGACTTTATTTGTACATATATGCATGCACATGAATACTAGCATTATTAATAGTGATTATGTGTGTGTGTATGTGTGTGTGTGTGTGTGTGTGTGTTGTGTGTGTGTGTTGTGTGTGTGTGTGTGTGCTACATTTAGTAAACTAGGTACATTTTAAAAAATAGAAATTAGTAAGATAAACCATGTCACTCTCAAAAATGAAACAGACCCCCCAAAAAATAACAAAAAAACAAAAAAACAACAACAAAAAAAACACACACCCTTTCACACACACACACGCACACACACACACACACACACACACACACACACACACACACACACACACACACACACAATGATCTCTCAAAAAAACAACTCAAATCCAAGAGGAAATTGTATCATTCACGTGACCATTGGGTTGAAATCTTGGAAGCTGCACTTGTTTAGTTAACTAGGATCAGAATTTTTACTATCTGATCTCCTAGGTAAGCTAAGTTAAAGACCTGCGCAGGCATGCCAGTAAATGCATGCAGAAGATCATCAACTGATCAAGTATGCATGAGTAAATGGTGAGCTTCTACCTCATTGTTTGCAGAGAATCGCTGATGAGTTTTCAGTTGCTGAATAGAAATTTGTACAGGTCTGTGCAAAATCAGCAGGGAGACTATATCAATAATGAATCATTTACAGTACTTAGTTCAAATGAGACTGCTGTTGTATTTAAATTTGCCACTGTCAAAGTACCATTAGTATGGATGGATTTTGCTCAGACTAGAGCTGTCATGAAAAATACTGGTTTTTGCAAAAGCAGAGATGCTGTTTAAATGTACTTATTCAGGTTAACTCTGAGATATTTTACAGAGAAAGAGATGTGAAATAGCTTCTCCAGTTCTTCACTTCTTGTTAAAATTTTAGCAAAGACTGAGTCAGTGAGTGGGGCAAGACTATCTTTTCTGTGGTGGGGTAGGGAGTTTAGATTTGTTGCAGTAAACCATTCTGAGAGTGAATGGTAAGGTAAATAAAGTGATGCTAGTTTCTGAACCAAAGCTTATTTGAAACTGATTCTGAATTTGTGCGCTTGTGTTTTTCTGATCAATAGAAATCATTTGTTGAGCCTGTTGTCAGTGCTGAGTGTTGTCGTTGTTCATTTTGATCAATATCAATTTCTCACAAATTTCAGTCAAGGTGGTCAGTGTCAGAGTATGGTGGCACTATTTTCAGTATGATTTGATGTTTTCAAAGATTGTTTGATAGCAAGAAATAATCAATACAATCACACACACACACACACACACACACACACACACACACACACACACACACACACACACACACACACACACACAACAACACACACACCACACACACACACACACACACAACACACACACACACACACACACACACACACACACACACACACACACACACCACACACACACACACACACAACACACACACACACACACACACACACACACACACACACACACACACACAAGCACGCACACATGCGCCCACACACGCACACACACACACACACACACACACACACACACACACACACACACACACACACACACACACACACACACACACACACTCACTCACTCACCACACTCTCACCACACACCTCACACACACACACACACACACACACACACACACACACACACACACACACACACACACACACACACCACACACACACACACATTGCTAATAACCCAAACAGAATGAAAACTCTTGGCTTTAAGTTGGCATCTTTTTGAAGGTTTTTGGTGTTTATTTTTTACTGTTTTATTTGTAATTGTATTACAGGTTGCCATCAAGATCATTGACAAGACACAGCTCAATCCTTCCAGTCTGCAAAAGGTATGTCACTGTGTGATAGAATGAGCTGAGAGAGAGAGCGAGAGAGAGGCAGACAGATGCCTGTGTTTGAGCTGTAATACAGCACTTCGTGCTGATGAATCCCCTCTTCCTCCCAGCCTATTCCCATTTTGGAGTACATAGGTAAACAGTCCACCCTCTGACCTCCCAGCAGATTCTACAGTAAGCCCAGAGAGTGCAGGAATTGGGTCAAACCCAACTGATTTTGCCCTGTTAAGTGCAGAAACAGTCATTTTGTATTGGTCTATTAATGTTATTCCCATTCTGTTTGGTCTTCTTGTTTCTAAAAAATATGAAGGTGATACGCTACACAGTTTAACCTCTTTACTGCGCTGTTGAAAAAGCATCAAAAGAATTTGTAGATAAAAAACAACAACAAACCGACAACAAAACCAAATTTGAAAAAAATCAACCAAACAACAACCTGAAAGCAAGGTCATGATTCATTGGTTGGCACTTTGATTTTAAAACAGTTGACAGATGTGATGATTAGAATTACCTTCTTTTTCAACCCTTTATGTGATGAGAAATGTTTACTTCTGTTCATATATCGATCTATAACAATGTGTGCAGTGATGGCTCATTTTAGCAAAGAAAGAAATGCAAAATAGGCAAGCACAAAACCGTTGAATGCAAAGGTTGGCAATGAAAATTGCCAAATGTTTCAAGTGTTCACTTATTGACTGATTGATTTGACTGACTAGTTGATCGACTGATTGCTTGCAGAATGGTTTGTTTGGTGATTGAGTTGATTATTTTGGTGTTCATTTGTGGGTATAGTTTGGTCTATATTGATTTGGTTGATCAGTCATAATTGTTAAATTGATGTTTGATCTTTTGAACTTTGTTTACTCTCTGGGTTCTGTATGATTTATATTTTGTTTAATTTATATTTTGTTTCATTAGTTTGTGTTAAATTGTCTTTAACTTGTTTCTTGATTGATCCTGTCTGGTGTGCGTGTGTGCGTGTGTGCGTGTGCGTGTGTGCGTGTGTGTGTGCGTGTGTGCGTGTGCGTGTGCTGTGTGCTGTGCGTGTGTGTGTGTGTGTGTGTGTGTGGTGTGTGTGTGTTGTGTGTGTGTGTGTGTGTGTGTTGTGTGTGTGTGTGTGTGTGTTGTGTGTGTGTGTTTTGGAAGCATGCCAGAATTCATGTGTGTTATATTTATGTAGATTATATACTATACATACATGTGTGACTGTGTGTGTACATAGAATGCACATGTTTGTGTGTATGTGCACATGCTTGTGTGTTTGCATGGGCACGCATGCATCTTTGTATTAATTACTAAATTAGTTTGTGTGTGTGTGTATGTAATTGGTGTGTGTGTGTGTGTGTGTGTGTGTGTGTGTGTGTGTGTGTGTGTGTGTGCTTGCGTGCGTGCGTTTGTGTGCATGTGTGTGTGTGTCACTGTGTGTGTGTGTGTGTGTGTGTGTGTGTGTGTGTGTGTGTGTGTGTGTGTGTGCATGCATGCATGCATTTGTATGCATGTGTGTGTGTTTGTGCATGCATTTGTGTGAGTGCTGTGTGTGCACTTGCGTGTGTGTGTGTGTGTGTGTGAGTGTGTGTGTGTGTGTGGTGTGTGTGTGTGTGTGTGTGTGTGTGTGTGGTGTGTGTGGTGTGTGTGTGTGTGTGTGTGTGTGTGGTGTGTGTGTGTGTGTGTGTGTGTGTGTGTGTGTGTGTGCGTGTACAGTCACACATGCATTCATGCATGGTTTCATTCTTGTTTGTGTTTCTTTCAGCTGTTCAGAGAAGTCCGGATCATGAAGATGCTTGATCATCCAAATATAGGTGAGCATTTAGAACCAGAGATTTTGTCACTTCAAATGCATGTCCTATTTTCATGAAAAAAGTCTCTTGCTGATAGGTTATCTGACACAGTCTTTTACTTTTATCCTAATTGGTGACTTTCAGTTTTGCCAAAAACATAGTTTTCTGTTGTGGTCAGATGGTGGTGGTTTTTGGTGGGTCAGGTTAATCTTTTTATTTTATTTTTTTTTTTTATTTTTTAAGTGATATTGTCATAAATAGATCATTGTTGTCAACAGGGATGATTTCAGTCTTTGTTTGGCATCTGGAACTTGACAAACTTTCTGTTACAAAATGGCCTATAAACATTGCTGTCAACATTCATTTGGAAGGCAAAAATTGATATATCTGATAGGTTAAGGATTCAGTAAACCTGATGGATTAAGAGTTTGGAAGGGGGGGGAGATAGGGATGCTTCTTTCCAGAGAAAGTGGGAGTTAATGGGTACAGCCCCTAAATGCAAACATGATTTTCCATTTTTGAGACACAAATCCTTCATTACCCAGAAAAAAGAAAGAAAATGTATTTTGGTGAGTTGGGGGATGGGAACTATGCTGAAATGGGAGTGAATGCAGTTGTAACTGCTTGGCTGTTATAAGTGTGCTCAGGTTAAAACTCCAGCTTTGCGAAATTTTACATGAAAAAAGAATTGTTTACAGTATTTCAAGTTGAGCTGGATTGGATGCAGTTTGGTTTTACGATTATATTTTTCTGCAGCCATGCATGTGGGGAAAAAAAAGAAAGGAAAGAAAAGGGAAAGTAAAAGAATAAAAGGAGGATAGGGGTGGGACAGTATTTAATAGTGATTTATTAATACAAAACAGAACTGTTTTTGTACTCTTGTTCAAATGAATATGTATATAAATTTTAAAAAAAAATCCAAGCCAGTATGTGGTTGTGATGTACATAGTATTATAATGTATTGGTCCATCTTTGTTTGCATTGGTTAAGCCATTTATAGATAGAGGCCTTCACTGATTAAGCTGGAATGGGGTTTTGATAAGTGCCTAATAAGATCAGTGTGCAAGCCACTCACAATTGCAAATCCTTTGTAGGCTTTCATACATGTGTATGTATTCATATTTAAAAGAAAAAAAGTATCATAATGATCTTGGAAGTTTTGTTTTTAAAATTTCTTTTGACTCCCTTGTGATGAATTAATTCATATTATATCTGCATATTTTGCAGAAGGTATACTTTCTTTTTGATGTGAATTGTCAATAAAGGATCACATCTTCATACTTCTGTCAAAAACTATCTGCTGTATCTGTGATGTTTTGATAGTATACTATACTGCTCATCTTGGGCTGTTCCAGGCAAAACACTTGACAGCATTTTTGTGGAAGTATGTTGTATCAGCCAGGTCTATTAAATTAACATTGCCAAAATTATAGGAAAATCTGTGCATGTTAGTAGCACAACTGTCAGATTCCCCTACTTTCAGCTACTCTCAGCTGCTATCCAGTCCATCCCACCCCAGCCCAGCTGGTGCTAATTATAGCAGGAACTGACTGCATTTGGACTAGGCAAAAGGAAGGGGCATGCTAATTTTAGCACTGGGCCCTGAACCCATGACTGAGTTGTGCTGGATTGTGCGCTGTGATAGGCATCCCTCGTGTTACCCATGCAGCAGACTCCCCCTCCCCATCCCCTCATGAATGTTTTCTAACAATCTTCTGTTTTTAGATTGATGATGATGTGTTGTTGTTGTTGTTCCCCAGCTTAATTAACACTCTGGGGGTCACCCAGAATGTGTTCTCTGACTCGCTCATCCCTCCTGGGAATCACTGTGAGATTGAAATTGCACACTGAATGGAAGTTTGCGTGTATGACTATTTTCAAGTACCTTGCCATATAGGCAGCCATACTCCGACTTCCGAGGAATGATGTGTTTAGGCTGCATATTTTTCATTCAGAGAATTTATGGGCTTCTGGTGTGGATTGTTGCAGTGAAGATCTTTGAAACCATCGAGACAGAAAAGACAGTGTATCTGGTGATGGAATATGCCAGTGGAGGTAAGTGATTATGGTAACTGGCCCTCCTTACTTGTTGTTCTTAACAGTTGAAATTTGGGTTTGTCCATAAACTTGTTCTGTGTAGATTTTTTTTTTCAAATGGTAAAACTGGGTTTTTTTATAGTTTGGAAACGCACGCATGCACGCACACACACACAGTCTTTCAGTGTGACTCTCACATGCACACACACACACACACACACACACACACACACACACACACACACACACACACACACACACACACACACACACACACACACACACACACACACACATGTACCTCTTTCAAAAACCTTTCTGTACCTTGAAGCAGCTTCTGAATAAAGCCATACACAAGGGGGGGAATGAAACAGACCCCACATCCTTATCCTGATTGAAGTACTCAGTATGGATTGAATCTTTGTCTTCCAATAACTAGTCCAAAGACTGGAGCAGAGTTAAATCAGGCTCATTTGTTTGAGAGATTGCGATTCAGATCTCAAATCTTGCTAATCCCTTATTCAAGTTGCAGTATATGGCCTCTATATATATGTGTGTGTACATGTGCCTGTGTGTATGTGTGGGAGTGTGTGTCGCTTGCACATGTGCTTGTGCACTTCTTGTATTATATTGTACAGCACTACTTTCAGTCACGGCAGATTTATCTGCATGAAATTTGGGTTGGCACATCGCCACTCTAACCATACCATCCATTTAAAAAACTACCTTAATTGCATGTGTATTTGTTTACCTATTAAGAGTAGATTTTTGTGGTTTTTGTGGGTTTTTTTTTTTTTTCGCAGAATTTTGCCATGACAACTGTTATTGCTGTGGGTTCTTTGACCTGCGTTTTTTGTCTCATCTGAAAGAATAGCACCCAGATCACATTCCATGGTCTAGTGGATGGGAGGGAAGCTTGGATTCAAATGTGGATTGAGCCTTCTTGCATTCTAGCAGGTGCATTTCGTCTAGACCATCATTTCACATATTCTGTGCTTTGTGCTCATAGCAAGGATACCAGTCTACTGGTGGTTTGAAAAAAAACAACCACCACCAAAAAACAAACCCTCCCCACTTTTGGGTTTTTTATTTATGTGTTTATTGATTTGTATAATTTTTTTTGGCTGGGATAAAGGTAAGCATCAAACAGAAGGCAAACAGTGGTACAGAATGTAATCAGTCATGTTTAATATCTTTACCTCTGTGTTACTTTTTATGTATCCCTTTCATGTTTTTGCAGTATTGAATACTGAAGATTTTGTTGTTGTTGTTGTTGTGGAATGCTGATGACTTGCTGTTTTTGTGTGTGTCTGTTGTGATCAGGTGAGGTGTTCGACTACCTTGTGGCACATGGTCGGATGAGGGAAAAAGAAGCCAGAGCAAAGTTTAGACAGGTAGGTTTGAGCAGTTTGTTAAGACAGGTATGTTTGAGCAGTTTGTTAAGACAGGTATGTTTGAGCAGTTTGTTAAGACAGGTTGGTTTGAGCAGTTTGTTAAGACAGGTTGGTTTGAGCAGTTTGTTAAGACAGGTTGGTTTGAGCAGTTTGTTGTCAAGACAGGTTGGTTTGAGCAGTTTGTTAAGACAGGTTGGTTTGAGCAGTTTGTTAAGACAGGTTGGTTTGAGCAGTTTGTTGTCAAGACAGGTTGGTTTGAGCAGTTTGTTGTTAACCCTAGTAGCGCTGTTCCCGGATTACTCCGGAATGACGTAGTACAGCATTTCTGGCGGCTCCCGGAATATTCCGGAATGACGTCGGTGATCGTAATTGAAGGCTTTCTTTCGCTTTCAAAGGTCATCCAATGAACGTGAAGGCCATTGTAGGGCCGCAGAAATGGGTGAAGGTCGTCCGCAGTCGCAAGCAACGAGGATTCTGATTGGTTTAGAGGTGTATTTTTTATTTTTTTTGGATGAACGTCGATCGCCTGAAAACAAAATGGCGGCAAAGTATTTGCGCTCGTATTACTCGAAGTATTTTTCGAGTTTTTTGACGATATTGACGTGGATGAGGAGTTTTAGAGGCTGAATTTGGTTGAATTAAACGATAATAGAGACGATAAGGTAAGGATTGTGAAATATTTTTGAAAAACTTCGGAAAAATTGATCGCGATCGGACTGAATCGAGCGGTGCCAAGTTTTGTCCAAAGCACTTCATAGCTACCGGGCGATTTCGATGTCATACATTGTTTTACTTTATTTTAACGCAACACGGCTTCGAAATAACTGTTTTTAAGTCATTTCTATATGCTGTCGAGTACTTTGCATCACACGAAATCAAGCGATTGTCGTATTTTCGTCATATAACGCCGCCAGTTCGCACGAAATAAGTGTTCACCGCCATGACGATCGCGTCGATCATTTCGCTGGACTTTTCCGAGTATTTGACGACCGATAAAGCCACGAAAGCTCTTTATTTTTTCAAAACTTATGTCAAGAGACAGTATTTATCAAATCATGACATTTTTGCACCGCGACAACATTGCATATCGTGTTAAGGGGGACCGCGGCATAGGTTTTCACCAAAAAAAAAAAAAAAATGACTTTTGGGATTATGGTTGCATTTAGTCAAGTAATGTGTCAACTTTGCTTTTCAATCACTCATTTTGTTTGTTTTGACCCATTTCATTGCAAATAAAATCATTTTCTGAGGTAGGGGTGGGTGAATTTAGAGCAATTGTGGCCCAAAAACGCGAAGTTTGCATCAGTTTGAAGATCGTCGCGCTTGCCGACCAGTTTCGCTACCCCCCCTTGTTTGGTATCAATGTGAAGGTCATTCTATGACCTACTTTCTGACATCACCTCTCAATGGATAATTTCACTCACGGAAACACACGAAGAGCAAATCCGAAGGAACCCGAGAGGCATTTTCTACAGGCATACGGTTGAGTCGAAGTCTCTGATTGGCTTATGGCTGTAAAAAAATAGCTGATTGGTTCTAAGAGTCATGTGACTTTTATCCAAGATGGCGGATGTTTACATCTCGAGTCTGTTCGATGCACGTATTCGACCTGTTTTCAGCCAAATTTTTTTACTTAAAGTCTCAAAAATGCCAAAATATGCCGAAAACAAGTGTTGGACTACCAATGCCTTTGGTAGAAAGAATGAAAAACGGAAAATAGACTGACAATCGTTGGCTGGAGTGGTGACCTAGTTTTGCTGTGCCATGCACATCAACTCGCGATGTTGCCGATAACCACTCGCTTACTTCATTGATGCGAAAATTGAAGTTTTTCTCCGAAAAAACGTGTATCAGTGGCTGACAGCGACACTAGTTTTGATATAGACTCGATGCGCAAGAAAAATAAACCGATCCGCGGGGCCCACAACTTCTCAAACGACAGAACATCATCAGTGATGTGTCACCCTTGGAAAGTTGGGTGACAACATAAAGGTGCACAAAGAGAAATTATAGCTACATTTTCCATCGATTTATTACTATTTTGGGAATATAGCAGGGCACTTTTTTCCCCAATAAGTTATGTGTTGTTGGTACTTAGCAGGAATACAGTAGTGCCTGAATTTCTGGTTTGCAGTCTCTGACAAGGGCTATTCAGTATTCACTCACTTTTTTCCCATATTCTCAGTTTTATTTTTTATTTAGTTGTTTCTGTTTCAGAGGCAGTTTTAAATTTAATGATAATTCACAAAAGAATTGTTTTTACTGAGTTTGACACAGTGAATGGTGTTAGAAAAGAAAAACCTTCACCCAGAATTTTTCTTCTCTGCCCCCCCCCCCCCCCCCCCCCCTTTAAAAAAAATTTTTTTTTTTTTTTTTACTTTCTCCTGTATTTTCCACAATCACACAGTTGTTTTGCATTCAGTTTTGCATCCTCACACATCTTAGTTATCACATTATCAACAATATACTCAAAGCTGAGATGAAGAAGACAGTCAGCCTGCAGTCTGGAGGCGAGATACTTTTCCAGCAATATTGTGCTTGCTGGACTGGATTTTGTGGCAGTGAGCAGTGCAGAAGTGTTTGTAGATAAATCAGACATTCTCAGAGTGAAAACAGCCACTAGAAAATCATCTGATAGGGCCAAAAAGAAGAGGAAAAAAAGAAAGAAAGTGTAATGCATGCGGAACATGAACATAGCTAGGCAGGCAGAGGGGGGTGTATGCCCCAGGAACCTCCTGAAAAATTTATTCTATGAGAAAAGCTGTTTCTAATCACTCAGTAGTGTTGGCCAATTGTTATTTTACCATACATAATTTTTTGGTAATGTTTAAACATGATTTTCATTGATTAAATTGTTAACTAAATCTTTACGGGCATTTTTCTCAAAACGTGGTTTTTCGGCCGCAACTGTTATTTGGCCCACCTGTAACTTCTAACCTAATGAAAATAATCCACTGAAATTTGGTATGCTGGTGTAGAAATGTGTGCTGAGTGCAATGAGACAGTTTGAACTCTGTAGCTATTATAGTTTTTCAATACCATGAAATAAAAATTTAAAAACTGGAGCAAAATTTTTTGGGCATATTTGAAAAAAAAAGAAAAATATATTTTATGAACTAAACTATATTTTTTTGTGATCATTGCACACAGTGATGTCAAATCAAACAGGAAAAATGATAAACTTCATCATGCATTGCATATTTTGAAAGCAGCAGATGGGCCAAACACTGACCCCTATTTTTTTGGAAAAATTATCACATTATCATATCTGTTAGACTTACATACTTCAAACTTTGCACAGATGGCTTTATTAATGCACTTAGTATTTGTACCAAATTTCATGCAGATATCTTAAGTAGTTTCTGAGAAACTAAAATTTGCTAAAAGTGACGCAGTGGTCCACCTTAAAATCAATCTGGGTCACCGACATCGCAACAGTGATTGGTAGTTCACGCGCAGTTTTTAAACTTTATTTATTTTTTACATTATCATAAACACTACATGCTGCTATAAAATTTCACTCTTTTAAAAGCTTGTTATCTAAGCTTTCCAGTGATTTACAACTTTACACACTTAGTTTAGTTTTACATATCAATATCGAGAGTTGTTTGACCCCACCCTACTGCAAATCAACAATAAAAAAAAAAAAGTTAAAGTCTGTCCCGAGCCTATAGAGGCTCATCAGGCCGGTGCTTATCCCGGTTTCTGTGGCGTTAAGCGACTGGGAGTCATAGACTCCCCCCTGGATAGGACGCCAGTCTATCGCAGGGTTAACCCCCAACACAAGGTTGGTACCCCTTTTACACCTGGGTGGGGTGAGAAAATAGCCGTAAAGTGCCTTTTCCAAGGGCACAACGCCAAAGCCGAAAGCTGGGATCGAACCCACAACCTTTAGATTACGAGTCCAACGCCCTAACCACTAGACTACAGCGGCGGCTGCAAATCAACAATGGCTGCTGTTAATTCAGCCAGCAGCACCTAGTACCGCTGCCGTTATTACAGCGCTACTAGGGTTAAGACAGGTTGGTTTGAGCAGTTTGTTGTTAATTAAATTAGTTTAACCCTTTGCTGGGCACAGCAATATCATTTGTTCACTTCCTGCAGGACAGGAAAATGAAGGGGAGGGCCTGTGAATGTGTGCGTGTGTATTTAACATGCAAGAACTCTTCAATGGTTTGATTGATTGTGATGAAATAAAAGCAGCAAGATGCAGAAAGAGAAAAAGATACTGCAGTTTCCTCAACTGAAGCTTGTATTCTGTTTTAAATTGCAAACGAAAAAATCCCCTTGAACAATTACCTCGATGGTGGCTCGAACACTGGCTTTCAGATCACAAGCTCAATGCTCTATGTAATCACTAGGTTACCTGTTCCCCTTCCTCCCCACCACTGAATAAATAGAATGATGTGTTGTTCTTGTTGCATAATTTTCCCCAATTTCTTAATCCTACTGTAATGTTTGACATGGTTCACACACACACACACACACACACAGAATAATGGAACAAGGTTGTAGGTGAAATATCCTCTGTAGATATCATTTCTGAGCCGTGAATTCCTCCCACCTTTTGATTAATTTTTATGCTTGTTGTTTACAGATTGTTTCTGCTGTTCAGTACTGCCATCAAAAGCACATTGTACATAGAGATTTGAAGGTAAGTTTGGTTGAGAGAGGTTTTTAGTGTGTGATGATTTGTTTGAATGAGCAAAGTTAGTTCAGAATAGGGGAAGATAGAATAATCAAGTGAATAGTTGATCTAGCTGTTATACAACATATGTGGAGTAAATTTATGTGAACCTTGCATTTATTTTTTGGAACAAAGCTGATTGGGTGATCTGACTTTGTTTGAGTGGTTGTCTTGACAGTGTTTGTCAACAAGAGGGTATTATGACAGGTACAGTGTGTAAAGTCTGTTCTAATCTTTTAACTTTTTCTAATCTTCAGCTTTTGCCTTTTTAGAAACATTAAAATTAAATTAAAAAAACCCAAAACACCTCTGTTCAGTAAATTTCATCATATTCTTGTTATGATTTTTCTTTTATTCAGTCTTAACTTTTTGTACATTTTTTGCTCAATTCTTTTATTCAGATATTTTATTTCAACAAATTTCAAAGAGATTTTTGTTTATTAAATTTTTTTTAAAAAACTGTTGTTGTACCTGCAGTTGGACATATTTAGTTTAATGTAGTTTGCTGCTTAAAAATGTGAATCCACCAATTGGCATTTTTAATGTAATGTATGGTTTTATTTGTAGGCTTCTTTATTATCTTTTTGTTTCATTTGTTCTAGTTATTGTTTTATTGCAAATCTTGTTGGCAAAAAAGCGTATTCTAGGTTGATGTATATGCTCATATTTTTGGCTATTTTTCCATTTAAAAAGGGGATGAGGGTGTTTGGTGTGAGGGTAGAATTCATGTATTGTTGTTGAAGATTTTATTGATGACTCGACAGTGGCATCAGCATAAGTATGATCATATTTGGGGGTTTTTCCCCTCACATCTGTAATGGTTGATAGTGGCAATACAGGCTATGATTTGTTGTCTTCCAGGTCAAAGCAGAGTATACTTAACAACTTTACTCTTAGGTATGGTCCAAGAAAAGAAAGGACTCTTTTCCTGTTTGACATTTTGTGTTTGAGACATTGACTACAAATTAGACCTGTAAATTCTTTCAACTTTTTCAGTCAAATACTTTCAGATTCTAACTTTTTCCTAATGTCTATTTTTTCAGGCAGAGAACTTGCTTCTTGACGGAGACATGAACATCAAAATTGCAGACTACGGTTTCAGCAATGAGTTTGTGCCAGGCAACAAACTGGACACTTTCTGTGGCAGCCCTCCCTATGCAGCCCCAGAACTGTTTCAAGGTAGTTTAGTGTGTGTGTGTGTGTGTGTGTGTGTGTGTGTGTGTGTGTGTGTGTGTGTGTGTGTGTGCGCGTGCGTGCGCTTGTGCATGTATGTGTGTATGTTTGTGTGTGTGTGTGTGTGTGTTTGTGCTTTGGTATTTGCTTGTTCATTTTGTGAATAGGTCAAATTGCATCTACTTTTGATGTGATCATATGGCTGGGCATATCAATCTTATCAAAAATAAGAGCCTATGAAGTATTCCATTTCTGAAAAGCAGATGAGAGTGAAAGACAGTACATCAATTTAACCCTAGTAGCGCGGTTCCCGGATTACTCCGGAGTGACGTAGTGCAGCATTTCTGGCGGCTCCCGGAATATTCCGCGATGACGTCGGTGATCGTAATTGAAGGCTTTCTTTCGCTTTCAAAGGTCATCCAATGAACGTGAAGGCCATTGTAGGGCCGCAGAAATGGGTGAAGGTCGTCCGCAGTCGCAAGCAACGAGGATTCTGATTGGTTTAGAGGTGTATTTTTTATTTTTTTTGGACGAACGTCGATCGCCTGAAAACAAAATGGCGGCAAAGTGTTTGCGCTCGTATCACTCGAAGTATTTTTCGAGTTTTTTGACGATATTGACGGCGATGAGGAGTTTTAGAGGCTGGATTTGGTTGAATTAAACGATAATAGAGACGATAAGGTAAGGATTGTGAAATATTTTTGAAAAACTTCGGAAAAATTGATCGCGATCGGACTGAATCGAGCGGCGCTAAGTTTTGTCCAAAGCACTTCATAGCTACCGGGCGATTTTGATGTCATACATTGTTTTACTTTATTTTAACGCAACACGGCTTCGAAATAACTGTTTTTAAGTCATTTCTATATGCTGTCGAGTACTTTGCATCACACGAAATCAAGTGATTGTCGTATTTTCGTCATAGAACGCCGCCAGTTCGCACGAAATAAGTGTTCACCGCCATGACGATCGCGATCGCGTCGATCATTTCGCTGGACTTTTCCGAGTATTTGACGACTGATAAAGCCACGGAAGCTCTTTATTTTTTCAAAACTTATGTCAAGAGACAGTATTTATCGAATCATGACATTTTTGCACCGCAACAACATTGCATATCGTGTTAAAATCAATCTGGGTCACCGACATCGCAACAGTGATTGGTAGTGCACGCGCAGTTTTTAAACTTTATTTATTTTTTACATTATCATAAACACTACATGCTGCTATAAAATTTCACTCTTTTAAAAGCTTGTTATCTAAGCTTTCCAGTGATTTACAACTTTACACACTTAGTTTAGTTTTACATATCAATATCAAGAGTTGTTTGACCCCACCCTACTGCAAATCAACAATGGCTGCTGTTAATTCAGCCAGCAGCACCTAGTACTGCTGCCGTTATTACAGCGCTACTAGGGTTAAATGAAAAACCATCCCCAGTGATTGTAGCTGTGCACATATAAAAATGTCATATCGCTGATCAGGTCATAATTCATGGCAACGTTTAAAGCTAAATCAAGTTACTGATAAAAGAAAAGTAATAGTTGTAAGAAAAATTGGTATGGACATGCTGTAAAGATGTGTTTTGTTAATATATTTTTTTAACAAATAAAGCTTACGTCAGTTTGCTTGTCTATAGTCAGTGATATGAACGATATTTAGTAGAAACTAGAAATATCACATACTGTAATTTTAGATTTATGAAAAAGGTATGATTATAATAGATTTTAGTCTGTCTTTTATATATACAGTGTTGATTCTAGGGTGCGCCCTTGCGGGATTCCCGCATTTTTTTCAACTTTGCCGCAAAGTAATGTGACCAGTGCGCCCTGACGGACGCAAAAAAACTGTGGATAGCGCATATTTGAACAAACAGTGCGCCCCCGCAACTGCCGTTTGTATAGTTTCAAAGTAGCGCTACATGCCTGGGTCATTATGTTGATACCCCAGGGACAGCAGGATGCACTGATTAGCGCCCACAGTCATCAAAATCGTCACACAGCGGCTGGTCTGACGTCATTTTCTGACTCATTTACGTCATTACGTCATTTTTCAAAGGAGCCGTGAACTCCTGAAACAAGTGACGTCATTGTGACAGAGATCGTTAGTGGAAGAAGCCACGTCCCGGCAGGCTTCAAAGCTGATAGACCAAAGAGTTTTCAAGGCGGTTTTTCAGATCTGGCTAGACAAGTAGCCGGTGTTTGGCAACAACAATGATGGCATAGGGTAGACTATCGGCTGGAGATATCAAAAATGATTTTGACCCTCTCTCTCTCTCTCTCTCTCTCTCTCTCTCTCTTCTCTCTTCTCTCCCCCCCTCTCTCTCTCTCTCTGCATGGGAGGAAAAACAAGACTTTGATATTAGATTTCACCTCTTTTCTCATCTAGATCTAGATCTCTCTTTAACAGAAAATCTCTCTCTCTCTCTCTCTCTCTCTCTCTCTCTCTCTCTCTCTCTCTCTCTCTCTCTCTCTCTCTCTCTTCCTCCCTCCTGGGGAGGGGGGAGGGGCAAGACTTTGATATTGGCTTTCACCTCTCCTCATCTAGATCTCTCTAACTCTGAAAGTGGAAGTACAAAATTGACTTTGACCCCCCCCCCCTCTCTCTCTCTCTCTCTGTCTCTCTCTGTCTCTCTCTGTCTCTCTCTCTCTGTCTCTCTCTGTCTCTCTCTGTCTCTCTCTGTCTCTCTCTTCTCTCTCTCTCTCTCTCTCTCTCTCTCTCTCTCTCTCTCTCTCTCTCTCTCTCTCTCTCTCTCTCTCTCTCTCTCCTGTGTAAGAAAATCATTTTACAGACCAGCTGCAATACATAAGGTGTATATTAATCCTGTCTGCTGACATACCATCCTGTTTGTTTTGTTTTTCGTTCTTGAAAAATAGCAGAAATCAGAGTACTAATGGTATTATGAGCAAATACTACTTACTACTTGTCCCCTTTTTTATGAAGAGAAAAGGCAGGAGGGGGGCAAATGCCCCCCTTTTTTCATTTCAGGGGGCCCTTGGGCCCCCTTTTTTGAAATCCTAGAATCAACACTGTATATATATATATATTTTTTAGTCTTTCTTTTATTCTAAAATAAAAAGATACACATTGTTTTTTGAAACGCATTTTTAATGGCTGTGATTTTGCCATAGAAAATATGCTGCATGTATATTGAATTATGCCTTTTTGCTTTTATGTTGAACTAAAGTGTCTGAAAACCTGGAAATAACATAAATTTTTGCTGTATTTCTTTTTGCTAAGACATGTAGTTTTGGTCAAAGACCAGAACCCCCCCCCCCCTTTTTTTTTTTTTCCAGTAAGAGACTAAAGAGAAGCTCGAATAGACCTTCAACCACCTTTGATTGCAGTAGTACCACAAAAGATGAAAGAAACAAGAAACATTCACATCATGAATGTTTTTCAGGGAAAAAATATGACGGCCCAGAAGTGGATGTGTGGAGTTTGGGTGTCATTCTGTACACCTTGGTCAGTGGGTCCCTTCCGTTTGATGGGCAAAACCTCAAGGTCAGTCTTTTGTGTACATGGCAGTTTCATGTCTATGCTTTTTCTGGCTGTGTTTGCTGCAGTGTGAAGTGTTGTCTGAAAATCATTTAGAAATTACCGAGAAATAGTGGACGTCTGCAGGAAAAAATACCATCTGACATTCTAACATTAGATATTAAAAAAAAAAAAAGTTATTAAAAGGACTATTTTGTCAGTATGTATGTAAGAAAGAATGATTGCATGAACGTTATTAAGAACAGACACAGACATACAATTGGCTATTCTGTGTACATCATAGTCATTTGTGGTCAACTAAAAGCAATGAAAGTGTGATATCGTGTAATTCATTCATATAGTTTTGTGGGTTTGTGTGATATATACACATGTGTGATGCCGCCCATATTTTCACATTGAAAACCTGGAATTTTGTGCTGTGTTTGATATTTGTAGGAACTGCGAGAGCGGGTATTGCGGGGGAAATACCGGATACCTTTCTACATGTCCACAGACTGTGAAAACCTCCTCAAAAAGTTCTTGGTTCTGAACCCTTTAAAGCGGTTAAGTTTAGAGGTGAGTAGACGTGTGCTGCTGATGTTTTGCTGTTATTTAGTCTCATATTTGAAGTACTGAGGATGAATTAGAAGTTTAGTCAAAGTGCTCGTGAATTAAAAAGCTAAATTTGTGTTTATTTGGCTGTTATTATGCGTGAAGATTATCCATACTTTTATGTGTGCATGCACATGTCTTGTTTGTGTACATTTGCAATAGTGTTCACTATCACTCACACACACACACACACACACACACACACACACACACACACACACACACACACACACACACACACACACACACACACACACACACACACACACACACTTGTTTTGGTTTTGTTAATTTACCAAATGATTAAAGTGTTTAGTATTGTTTTGTTTTTACCTGAACAGATGAATGACATATTAACAAAAGAAAATTGGAAAGTCAAAACTTCCAACACATATTTAAAATGTTTTTTTCTGTTGTTTAAAATTGGATAAGCATAGAAAATCCTTCTTCAGAAAGAAACCAAAACAGTTAACTTTGTTTTCCTCTTTTATGATCTGACTGAGGAATCAGTGATTTTATGTTTTTATGATGTGGATTTGAAATGAGTTTTGGTAATTCTGAAAGTTGAATTCATAAGATTTTGTATTTTGTCTAGTGTCATATTTTTGGCCATTAAAATCAAGATGGGAGAGAGCATTTCATGGTATATGCGCTTGATTTTTCTTTCTCCACTCTCCTTTGTAGGCTGTTTAGTGTCAGACATGATAATATTCTGCCTTTTGGTGGAAATCAAGCTTTTTCAAAAGGCTTCAGTGCTATTTCTGAGATCACTTAGAATCATATGGGAAAATTCTAGGATGTACAGGAGAGTGTATCGATTTGTTATCAGTTAGTTTTAATCTTGGCAAGATTGCTTGTCAACATTTGCCTTTGGACTCGTCTTTCTGGAATCTGACTGTAATCTTACTTTGTACTGTGTTAGCCAGTTCTGCTTTGTAAATTTTCTGGATAGCCGGGGGAAATACATGAACAAAAGCTTTCTTTGTCTTTTTGCAGAGCTCATAGGTCAGTCTTCAAGTGTCAGATTGCTGCAAAGATTGCTAGATTGGTTAAGAGGGTTATATGTGCATTTTATATTGTTTATGAGGTCGTTATCAATTATTAGATGGGCAGTACATCGAAAACTTACAGCTGGTGAAGATGCTTTGATAGCTCTTGCTAATGTTGAACATTACCTTTTGGTCTTGAAACTAAGATTATTTCTACTAAAGGAAAAAAATCAAGATGGCCTGTGATTGACAAAGGAAATGGTCAGTCAGGCAGTGGAAGGTTTCATTGGGTCAGGAATGAGGTTATGACAGGAATGACAAAAACCTGGAAGCTCAGCATTGCCTGTTAGAGTGTGTACACTGACTCCCAGTTTCTTGCACATATGCAGCACACTGCAGTGTAAAGGCAGTCTTTCACTTCAGGGGACTGTGCCTCCTGAGTTCACTTCAGCCACAACTCCTAGACCCTCTGGGGGCCCAGGCTCCTCTTTTTCACTTTTTTCTGTTCTCATCTCTGATACTTGTTTACTCGTTAGAGGGGTTTTTTTGTCAGAATTTTTCTAGGGACGGTGTCGTCGTTGCCATGATTCATTCTATGCGCACCTAATGCATGTTGCATTTGGGATCTTGGTTTATTGCCTTATATCATCCAGAAACATGGTAAAGCAGAATTTGAGGGTCCTTTTTTATAAAAAAATTATTATGTTATTTTTTTTAGACATGATTTGAACGGCAGGCCTCTCATTTCCTTGATAAATTCACTACGTTTTGGTCTTTAAGCTATTATTTCAAGGCAGCTGCCCCCCCTTTTTTTTTTTTTTTTGAAAATCTAAAAGACGAAATCTAAGCTAGCCTATGATCGACAAAGGAAATGGTCAAATTGTGATGGAGATTCATTTTTGTGTGTGTGTGTGTTGTAGTAACAAAATAGGAAACCTTTGACTTGTTTTGGTTGTGTTCATGGCGAAAGGGGGAAAAAACCCCAACAAAGCCCTTCTGTAGCCAGATAATTTTCATACAAAATGTGCTTGGATTTGTTTTTCAGGTGCTGTGAATTTTGTACTATCTGCTGTCTGCAGTATTTTTGTGGTCTGTTTCATGCGTAAGCCATCTGGCTGTTCTGTTCATTTTGCATATATTTAGAAATTGTGAGTCATTGGGTTTAATGTTTGCATACTTCTTTGTGCATTGAAAGAATTTGTGAAAATATGCATAAAACTGTTAGTCATTTTCAGAAAAAAAGAAAGTAGAAAGACATCAGGCATCAAAGTAATATGCCGACAGAAAGATCAGAAATATAAAAAAAAACAAAAAACAAACCCACTGCAGGTTCTGGGGGAAAAAATTCACCAAAGCATATTTCTTTGAAGGGCATTGATGTTTGTAAATTAGCATTAACATGTTGAACATTATAAAAAAAACACATCGACAAACACTAGGTATCAAGCGTGATATGCTGACAGAAATATTAAGACACAAACCCAACAACAACAACAAAAACTGGAAGTACTGGAGTGGAAAAAATCCAAATCTTTTTTAAGGGGATAAGTGTCAGTAAATTTGCATTAACATGTTGAACGTTGGTATACATGTATAAAACTAGAATGTATTTCCTCATTTGAAAGTGTGACTGGGTCTTGTTTTGTTTCTTGCAGAATCTTCCTGCAGGAATTGTTTTGTTTGATGCCTGTGTTTCATGATTGATTGACCATGTGCCATGTTTTCCTTTTTCTTCCTTGACAGACGATAATGAAGGACAAGTGGATGAATATAGGTTATGAGGATGATGAACTAAAACCTTTCATAGAGCCTGTTCCGGACATTAATGATCAAGTGCGAATAGGTAATTTTTTTCATGTTGAAAGATGTTGGGCTGGAGAGCCCTTGTGGTGTTGCCCCCTTTCTGAATGTGTGTGTGTTGTTGTTTTTTTATATAGAATATTGTCTTGAGCTCTTGTTGTTGTATGACATGCCTGTATGTGTTGTAGAAATATAAAAAAGAGAGAGAGAGAGGGGACTGTGCATGCTGCATGCTTCATACAAAGCACGTTTAACTATGTTTGGCACAAAAACTGACCCAGTATTCTTTTTCTTTTTTTCTCTTCCTTTTTCTTTCTGGAGAAGTTATTGAAAGAAAGTGGACAGAAAGGAAAAGACAGTATTTCTTCCTGCTCTTCGAATCACTAGTTCTGTAAATAGTGTACATAAAGCCTTGTTCTGCTTTCTGCTTAGAATTAACATTATTTTATACAAAAAATCTTTAATATAATAATGACATAGCAATGATGCCGGAAAGAACATATGAAAAATTATATCTGTATAGGCTACATGTGAACAGTTGAGGGGTACCAAAGATGAAAAAAATGGAATTCTTGTTGAAATCAGTATTATGCACAAGTGGACAGCCTTCATAAAGATGATGTTATCAAATGTACATTATTTAAAATAAAGTCTATTCTTTAGTGTGTTTGTAGCTGCAAAACTGTGTATGTTGAAAATAGTGCACGGTACACTGACATCTCTTATGATTATGGTCAAATAATGAAGAAAAACATCATCATATTTCAGTGTTTTGTTCAATTGTCTGCCAGATATAAACGATAAATCTGTAGGTAAGCTACTGTATCTCAGCTGCTCCCTTTTGGGTTGGGTTGCATGTTCTCAAAATGGATTCAAAATGGTTCTGCCTGGAACTCCAAAAAAAAAGAAACAAAAAAAGAAGGAAAAAAAGAAAGCATTCCAAAGTAAACCCTTCTCAATACCAAAACCAGAAGTCTTTTAATATCCAAATATACATTACATTTCAAATGATAGCAACATTTGCAATAAACCAATATATATACATTCCAAACTATTAAAACTTTCAATTAAATTAATCGTATACTACTAAGTGATTCAACATTCAAATGTACATTGCATTCTAAATGATTTGAACATTGCAAAAAACCAAGAAGTCTTTGTATGTTGTGTTGATTTTGAAAACTGGATTTATAAGTAAAGAAAAAATGAATTGACAAATTATATACATGAACAAATTGACAAATTATTTGCATATGCTTTGAGAAAACTGGTTTTGGTGCATTTGTTTGTTCGGAGAAAATAAAATGTGGTAGTATTTTCTGTGGCTCACCCAACAAGTTTCCCCCTCTCATGCTTATTATTTGGGCAGTCTATTTTTATTCTTGAAAAAACAGTCTATATGCATATATATATTTTTTCTTTTTTTCCCCTTGGAAAGAATCTGCTTCTTTCTTGTATTCTCTTACCCCTGTCTCTGTCATCTTTCCCAGACAATTTTTATTTTTTAAAAACAGTCTATATGCATAAATAATTATTTTCTTTTTTTTTTTCTTCCTTGGAAAAGAATCTGCTTCTTTCTTGTATTCTCTTACCCGTCTCTCTGTCATCTTTCCCAGACAATTTTTATTTTTTAAAAACAGTCTATATGCATAAATAATATTTTTTTTTTTTTTCCTTGGAAAGAATCTGCTTCTTTCTTGTATTCTCTTACCCCTGTCTCTGTCATCTTTCCCAGACAATTTTTATTTTTTAAAAACAGTCTATATGCATAAATATAATTATTATTATTTTTTTTTTTTCCTCCTTGGAAAAGAATCTGCTTCTTTCTTGTATTCTCTTACCCGTCTCTCTGTCATCTTTCCCGGACAATCTTGCCCCCAAAGAAAACTGCATTACCCTGCCTAGTCCTGACCCGTTTGTTCCTCCCGGTGGTCTTGTTTTCCATTTCTGTTTGTGCCAAGTCCTTTTTACACCCAAAGATCTTGTAACTTGAAGGCTCAGTTGCCTTGCTAACCGGAGTCCTCTCTCTCTCCCACTGGGTGTGCGTGTAATGTATGTGTCGGTGTGTGTATGTGTGTGCTGAATGTTGTCTGGTGGTGTTTTGACACATTGGTTTTGTCTTCTGACCAGAACATAATGAAAGACCGCTGGATCAATATGGGCTATGAAGAATCAGAGTTAAAGCCGTACAAAGAGCCTTCAAAAGATGTTCTCGATCAAGGGCGAATAGGTAAATGTGCCCACTCCAGAACTAATAGAACAGTTTTTTTTTTGTTTTTTTTTTTCTCTCCAGTTATTGGTGTTCACTTCCATCTGCATTTTCATCTTCTTTTTTTTTTTTATGACTATGGTGCCTCAAAATCTGTCCTGCTTTTCAGTATTGATCCATAACCTTCTAATGCTTTTGCTGTTTGAATGGTTTGACTGTGGAGTTGTTTGCTCAGTTTTAACTTGTGAAACTGAAAGATAAAGAGAAATAGAAACAAATATATGGAAAGATGGCAGTGTGTGTGTGTGTGTGTGTGTGTGTGTGTGTGTGTGTGTGTGTGTGTTCATGTTCGTTGCTGGGGCAGGGGGTTGCTGTTAATTCTAGTGATAATTTGCCATTTTGCAAAGAGAAAAGATGATACATCTCTTTGTTAGTGTAGAAGGCTCAGCTAAATCTGATGAAGGGAGAGGGGACATTTTAAAAATGAAGACGAAAGATTACATATCTATTTTCAGTTTTTAGGGTGTTTTTTTTTAAAGGGGGGAGGGGTCATAATTTTAAATGATTATTTTATGTTGCTATTTTCAGTTAATGAAAATTTAGCATTTGAAAGTATGCTGCCTTCTGGTTATATCTAACATTATTTTTTAGTATGCTTTGAAGTATTCTACAGAAAGTAAATTTTGTTTGGATAGATCAACTAAGTCCTTTTGCCATCTAATTCACTGTATCAGACCTTAGCAAAGCAAGTATGGCCACTCGTCAGCCAAAACAAATTGAAATCTGAGGAACGAATTGCTTGAGAAATGCTCAGAGCAGACCTTGTGCATACTTATCATCACTGATTTAGTATTTGCTGGATTTGCCTATGACTCCTTCATTTTTCATTTTGGCCCAGTGCTGTGAAGACATCAGTCTTCAGTACAAGGTTGTATTGCTCTTTCTCATTTACTTTGAGTGACATCACTTTGTCTGGGGATCAGTTGTAGGAAAACTTCCATCTACTCTCTCCCTCTCTTCTCTCGTGTCAGTGGAGCTTCTAATTCCAGGTAATCTCTCTTGATTGAGTGGTTGCTCCGTTCTTCCTCAAGAAGGCCCTAACCTCTCTAATGACTTTTTTTCTGTGTGAGGCTTCCAGTGGTGGATTTGTACAGGCTCAGGGTCCTGACGTCTTGAAATCAATTTTTTGCTTTGGATTCCCTCTGGATACCTTTAACCCCCCCCCCCAAACCCAACTACTTCTCATAAGCTTTGACCTCATCTTTTTCTAACTACCTCTCTAGTCGCTTTGTTTCTCCTGAGGAGACATAGTGAGATTTATGCTCTCAGTGATTCTTCTTCTGGTAATGCATTCTATCGAAATGAGGCAGTTGCGTTTTTACATTCCTGTGTACTTCACCAAAAACCAAGGTACTAAATTCTGCTCCTTCTGAAAGGATTTGTTCTCTCTCTCTCTCTCCCCTGATATAGGCTTCTTCAGAGGTGGAGGACAAGCTTCCTTGACCAGTCTGCTGGCTTTGCTTCTGCTGGAATGAAGCAAAGGAATTGTCTGCACTTTAGATAAGCGTTGCCTTCTCATTTCTCACAGCTCTGCTCTTCTGAAAAGGGCAGATGGCTGGTTCCATAGGGATTTCCTTGCTACTTCAGCTAACACTGTCATTAAGTCTTCCTCCATTCCTTCCATACAAATTCCTCCGTAGGCTGTCCTGTCAGTGTCTTTGAATTCTGCCAAGATGTGATGGTAAAGTATATAATGTCAAAAATAACATTAAAAAAAAATACACCACTGTATCAAGACACAATTTCCTGCCAACTTTTCCCTCAAGGTCTGTATTCTCATAAAGGTAATTATTAGCCAAACGCAATGAATAGTCATGAAGGAATAACCACTGATCAGGCAGCCATGGGGCAGGTATTGGGTGTACTCTGTGTGGACGGATCAAGGACGAGGGTTATTCATTGACCCTCTTAGTCCTGATCCGGGATTTGCTGGGATTTACACACAGTAGATTTCCATCACGCTGTGACCATCACTGATTGCTACCACATGTCAGAGCTCTATCAGGCTAGAAGGAGAAACCCTGCTGAGAGCCTGGAAGTAATTATAGCTGCTGGTATTTACTTAGAAGGAGGAAATGGCCAGGGAGCCTGTGTGCCTGACCTGATGGAATGTGAAATCTAAGGGCAGTTTGTGTTCAGAGACTCTGAATGCAAGAGGGTTAAGGGAATCGGAGTTAAAAAAAAAAAATTGGGGGGGAGGGGGGCAATCAGGAGTTCATTTCACTGATGGAACAGTTCATGTGGCTGTGTTCTATAAACTGGTATGGCCAGAGTACTAGCCAAACATAGATTTAACTTAAACAGTTTATATCTGGCATCAGTAACTGACCTTGAAAGCATAATTGCTGTTTCATTTTCCTGGTTAGTCCTGTGAGTAATAGTTAAAATGTTCACAAAGTGTGCATTCTTTATCGTATTTTCACTAGTGTGTTAGTGAAGGTGGTGGTTTGTGTGTGTGTGTGTGTGTGTGTGTGTGTGTGTGTGTGTGTGTGTGTGTGTGTGTGTGTGTGTGTGTGTGTGTGTGTGGTTCATCTGCTTTAAAAACCCTGCCGTTGATGGTATCAGAAAACTAACACATTTCACTGAGTGATGCTAACCTCCATTCTGTATTGAATAAAGCATGACATTTCCCTTCTCTGTAACATCTATAACATTAGCAGTAGGGTAGATTTATACTTCTTGTATCCAGAATATGATCAAACACCACAAGAAGGGAGGAAAGGAAAAACATGATAGAAGCTTATTGTGCAGTCAGATTATCATTACTTATCATTTTTATTATTTTGATTCATTATCATTTTTTATTTCTAGGCTGCATTGTGTAATTCTTACATTTGTTAGTGCAATTTCAAGCAGTAGTGCACAACATAGGACACAGAAAATGGGAGAAAAAAACCTGCACAGCCGAATGTTTGCTAGTGCATGTTAGTTGCAGTATACATGTAGTTTAAAAAAAAAAAAAAAAAATATAGCCAAGTTGCAGTTCTGTCGGTGTTTCTGATTGGCGGAACAGTTTAGGTCTGACCAGTCGCCATTCCCATTTTTTCCTCTGTTGCACTTCACTCGAAATTTCAACAAGTAATACCTAACTTTGAAGATAGGATTGAACAAAGTACTACTAGTAAAAAAGAACATTGATGACAGAAACCGAGCCCTAGACTTTCAGATCTGGACTCTGATAAGATTTTTTTTTTTGTTACTTAGTCAAGAAAGGATGGCTTGCTTTGTAACTTAAGGCTGATTTGAGGTCAAATGATAGTTCATGGTCCCTAGCAACAGTCGGTTAGAAATCAGAAATATGAAAAGCATAGAATTAGAAATTGAGATTTTGCAGTAGAGAATAGAAGAGACTACTTCAAAACAGTCATACACACAAACTTCTCTTTTAGTGTGCAATTTTAATCTCACAGTGATTCCCGAGTGGGATGAGCGAATCAGCATGTGCATTCTGGGTGACTCCCAGAGTGTTTAGCTAGGGAATGCACAACAACAACAACATCTGTGACAAGCAATGATTATGATCTAGGTGTTTAATTTACCAAGATTTAAGCTGTCCCATTAAATAAAGTACACAAGGCATAGCTGTTCACATATGATATGTAATGTAAATATGCAACAAATAGCCCACTTTTTTTTTTTTTAGGCATTGGGGGCAGGGACACTGTCATCCTTTCTTTTTTTTCAGTTTTCAGGCCTAGGGGCCCCCTCTCCCCCCCCCCTCTTTTTTTTTTTTTTTTTAAAATGAAATCCAGGAAAAAACAGTTTTATTTTTACTCTTATCTTTTATTATTGTTACTTGTGTGTGTGTGTTTATGTTTAAAATTACAACAGGCAAAAAGATAGTTACCCCTCAAAACCATTTTGAGCACGATCAAACATGTATATCTTTGGAATCATAGGATGAAGACTCCTACATCCTTTGCTTATGATTCAACCCCCAAGGTTACTTGGCTGTAAACAGTTACCTGCTGTCCTTAGGGACTGGATGAAAAGATTGATGAAACAGTTAAGGCGAGATCTTTACTCTTCTTATGCTGGCCCAGTAGTGAGTAGCTAAAGTTTTGAGTCTCAGATAGCTCATTCATATAAATATTGATGCCACTTTTTTTATCTTAAATTTTTTTTCCTGTTACATATAGAGGTAGTAACTTGTGTAACGGCTTTCTATTATATCATATATCATATTATTATATGATGTTATTTGGTGAAGAAAAAGATTTGCTTGGTATTTCTGGGTTGGTAGCTTATGGTTTTCTTTCACTAATAAGCCGTTTTCTCATTTTCTTTTTTAAAAATAAATTTTAAAAGGGTTTTGGTGGCATGGTATGGGAACATTGCTGTGTGCACTTGTTACCTTTTCTCTTAACCAAACCATACAAAAGTGGCTTTTATGTTTCTACTGATAAGTTCTCCCTGCTTATTTCCTGGATTCATTGTTTATTTGGGATGAACTTTATTTTAACAGTTTAGAACATGGATATTTCCAGATTAGTTTTTCTGGAAGTTGGAGTGAAGTGGGAATAGCTGCGTGTAATAGGATAGGTAAATATTGGTAAATATAACATGCAGGTTTTATCTTCCCCTGCCCACCTGCTTTTCTCTCCTCCTCCTAAATTATGATTTCTGAAGTTTTATTAAAAAAAAATATATATATATATATACAGACAGCGACAGAATGTTGTGATGACGTACCTTTGTGTTTTTCCTTTGAGAAATAAACCAGTCAAAAAATGTATTTTTCTTTGTAAAGCATGGATGTGGAAGAGATAAATGCCATAATGTCATGTTAATACGTTGGATTAGAAAACTTGTCAGAATGGGTCATGCCAAAGTGGAACATTCTCTGACATGCTTCAAGAAGTTAGTCCATGCAGTCGTTAAGATCATTATCAAAACTTCAAACAACAAAATTATTCTGTTGCCAACATTTTTGCCTTGGAAGCATCCTGCCCCCAGATAGTATACATCATAATTTATGATAGCTTGCTTGTCTACAAACATTTTTTATAAAGGAACAAAAAGGTGTAGGGGGTAGGGTGGTGTGAAAGGTATGGCTGATTAGGCTCCTGGTAAAGCTTGTATTAATGTATTTTTATGTGTTTGTGTGTGTGTGTGCTCATGCTTTGAACTCTCCGAACATTATCTTCATCCATCTTTTTGACCCGTGTATTGTTTCTGTCTGATATCAAGTGTGAAGCATTGTGTACTTATTGCAAGATGATAGTGCAATAGTAGTTTGACTTTAGCCTTATGATTAATGCACTTTGGTCAGTGATGTAGAAGTGACCATTATGTGCACCGCCCTTCTAGTCAGCCTCACAAAGTGCACCTCTGCATGCTTATACATGTATCCAAACCAAAAAAAAAAATGTTTACTTGGTGGAATGTTGAGTGTTGTACAGAGACAACCTTTAATTCTGTTTTAGCTCTTTTTCTGCCAGATGGTCTTTGTGTTGGTATGAGCTGAAAGTTTTGATTGTTACACGTTGAAAGATGATCCCTTAGATTTGCATTTTCTGTTCAGTAAACATTCTGTTTTCTTTAGTTTTTTAAAGTTCTGCTTTTTTGTTGGTTTTAAAAGGGTCATACAGATGTCGCAAGATCCTAATGTTAAACTTTAAAGATTAGTAACTATGTAATAAGACCACCTGATGAAAACAAACTTTGGGACAGCAGAAGCTTGTTTCCCTGTAATTATCTTCTTGGCAGACTAACTCACACCTGGCTTTTTTTTTTTTTTTTTTAAATAAAATTTTTTTGTTGGTATGAGCTTAGGAGCTTTAATCAAGGACAACGTTCATTATGATTTTACTTCCAGATGAGCTACAAAGTTTGGGCTGAGAAAATAAGATACAGCATGTTGAACATTGCAAGAATAGTGACACAATCCTGCTGATGGCAGTTTGAAAAATTTCATTCGAATTTGCCATAGTTCTATACTGAAAAAGATGCAATTGCTGGAATGGATTTGTAGTAGCATGTTTGAAAATTAACTTTCATATCTGTGTATATTTAACCCTTCTGGAAATGCTTTGTCCCCTGGATATGGTGAAATGACTAAGGGACAGATGTAATATTTTCCCTTTTCTCTTTCTAGCTTTTTTTTTTCCTTCAGAGAGTCCATACAGTAACTGTTTCCTCAGGATAATATGGCAGTTAACTGTAATTCACAGTTGCGCACAAGTAATATTAAAGCAGGTATCCTTTAGAATCGAGGGAAAAGTCTGACATAGAAATGACCCAAGGTTTTATATCTGGAAGATACAGTGCATTGAGACAGTCTCGATGTTTCATAGTATGGTCCTTTTAACTGTTTTTCTTTCTGATTTTATATTTTGTCTGAAAATAATTGATGAATTACTAAATGTTGTCAGTTTTCGTTGACTTTTTGAAATTTGAGTTTTTTTAACTTTTGGAAAGTGTGTGTGTTTGCGTGCGCGCGTGTGTGTGTGTATGTGTACTGCATGCATGCATGTGTGCGCAAGTTTTTAAACTAGGAAAAACCTGTGGACTTTTAAGATTGAAACTGGTTTATAAAAAAAATGAGAGGAAATAAACAATGGTATGAATATGTTGAAATTGAGAGGAGATTAACACAAAGCGGATGTGAGGAAATATGTGCACATAACAACAGCTAACTACAGTAAAGCAAAGAGTGAAGTGTAAAACTGAATAAAAAGATTGTTCCAACCTAGAAAGACCTTTAGTAAGTGATGGTTTGTGAATGAAGTTGTAACATATTTTGTTAATTTTGTCTGTTAAGGATTTCATATGTGTATGAATAAGCAACTTTTTTAATCATTATTGATTGTACCAAATGTGTTACTTCTTTATATATTAATTGTACTGAATGTGTCACTTTATTATATTAACTGCTTTTTTTACGTGACAACTTTTGAAACATTTACTTGTTACAAATACACATAGCTGAAAATGGTTTGGTTTTTTTTTTTGGTCATTCTAAAATGTCAGTCACTTTGTCTTACAGTTGAGAGGACTTATTTTGACACTAAAATGTAATTTTAGAATCTTGTATACTTGACTCTGACAGAGAAATGTGTCTGTAAAGAAGCTACTTTTATTTTTTGATCACTGTGATACTGTTTATCAATGCTGTCTTTATCATACAAAGACAGTAACTTTGAAAGTTGTAAAAAAAAAAAAAAAGAAAAAAAAAAAAGACTTTGAAAGTCATACCATTTACACAAAAACGAATCTGTTCTTAAATTGATGACTTAAAAAAACCCCACAAAAAAAGTGTCACAAAATGAATGCTGGATGATGAAATTTATGTTTGTTGGCCCTGCAGACATGATGGTGAACATGGGTACAACCGGAAAGAGATTGAGGACTCCTTACGACTGCAGAAGTACGACGACATCCATGCCTGTTACTTGTTGCTGGGTAGACGGTCAACAGAAGTGAGTGTAAGCATGGTTTGATTTCCTTTTAACACTTCCCAGCTTCGGCTTTTTTGTCTCCCTGTCTAGTGAATGCTGGAGTTTTGGAGGAGGGGGTGGGGGGTGTTTGTGTTTGTTTTGTTAGAGAAGTTTTGATATGCGTAAACTGGTAGGGATGATCATAAACGTATGGAGTTGTTTCCTTGCCATAATGAATCCCATATTGTTTAGATCACAGTAGTCCCAAAACTGGAATAATAAAAAAAAAATTTATTTAAAAAACCTTAAATTTTTTTTAGGGTCTTTGTTTCACCTTTAACATTGCATCAAGGTGTCAACCAAAAGAGGGAAAAAGGAAAAGGTGAACAAATAATTATCAAAAGCAAAGCAAAATCACATTTTGAAAATCTCCACTTTGTCCTAAAAATCCTTCAAACTTTAAGCAGTAAGCAGTAGGTACAGCCTGCCTTCCTCTCCACTGCAGTCTCTTTTAAATACAGGCATCCATTGTTTGTGGAGTGTTTATATGCACAAAAGTAATGGTAGATAATCTTTATATGTATGTCCAACCCCCCCCCCCCCCCCTTTTTTTTAAAATTTTAAAATGTATGTCCACCCCCTTCTTTTTTTTTTTTTTTTATATGTACACCCCTACCTTTTTTTAATTTTTTATATGTATGGCCCCCCCCCCCCTTTGATCTGTATGTCCAAACACTCCTTCCCCTTCTTGATATGCATTTCCTCCCCCCCCCCCCCCCCCCCCCCCCCCCCTTCCCCTCAAGAATGTGATACAGTGTTTCAAATGTTTAATTCAAGAGACTGGCCTGTTGATGCCAAGTAAATAAACAAAGAGCTAAGCCTGGGAGCTACCTGTGTGTTGCTGTAACGTGGTGGTCGTTGTTAAGTGGACAGACTTGACAGAAATAAGAACTCCCCCCCCCCCCCCCCACAAATCTAGAGACTTCTTGTGGATTGCTGTGTGCCTACCATTTTTGGTAAATGACCAGATGCTCAGAACAAGGTCAAAGCCTCCCCCACCCCCCTCCCCAGTGCTTTGTTTAGATGTATGTAATTAAAGTCCTGAACTGAATATATTTATGTAGGTTAAATGCTGATATGAGTGTCCTCACCTTCTCCTGTCCTTCACCCTGTGAGCCCCCAATGCACTAACTGCACATCACAAAACAAATGAATATGTTAAATTGGGTCAAACTCAACAACCTTTCTTGATAAAGTTATGGGGTACCTGTTTAACGTTCTCAGTCTTGACTGGGTTTTTATCTAATTAATTGCCATAATTTGGGGTCTTTTTAAAATTTAATCTGTGTTGATGTTAAGCCATGGGCTGAACAGTTAAAAAATCATATCTAGATACTTTTGGACCGAGTTTGCTGCAGTTGAATGTTTTAAACCAGTTAGTGACGAGAAAACCACTTACCGACCCCACATACATGCCTGGATATTTACAGTTCATTCTGCACAGCGGCCAAAGATTTTTTTATAAAGACTACATTTTTAGGCGAAAATTGAATTAGTCCAGAATATTTTGAAGTTTTAGAAATTGCCATGTTTAGTGTATTTGTAGTACTTTCCAAGACATGCTTAATTAAGACACCAGAATAAAGTTGTCATGTGCATGCACATGTGTGACTCAGTCTCAAAACACTGCTACAATTATTCTAGTTATCACTCTCTTCCTAAAATTTAGAAGACCCCCCTCCCTCCCCCCTTTCCTCCACACACGTGTACATCTGTCCCTTACCCTGCACCAACTCATAGGCTGGTACAAACACGGTACCCCCTCAAAACTATGGTGCTGATAAAATAATGCAACTGAAACAACATGAAAGCCAAAGGTTTAAAAAATTTGGCCTTATTGAAATAGAAAAAAATTGCAAAGTTATGCTTAACTGTGTTTAACTGAGGGTGCTTTGACAAAAATGCCCATGCTCACTTAGGGTAAAATGTCTAAAAGCATTTGCCAAGAATTGGCAATCTTTGGAGATCTAAATAAAGACATTTCTGTGAGTCTTACATCAAATCTCATGAAAATTAGAATAGAGAGACTTTCTACTATGCCTTTCTCTTGTATTCAGCCTGGTTAATTCTTTTGTTAAATTTTTATGAAAAAGTAAAGGGTATGATTCACATGAAGTTTGTCAATTCAGTACATTAAAGTGAACAGAAAGTACCAACACCAACGAATTCCAGTGTATTAACTGAAAAAAAATCTGAGAATGAAAATGTAACAAAAGTTGTCAGAAAGAAGGAAAAAATCCTGGATGACCTGAATAAAGGAACGTAGATAAGCCTAAAAGCAAGGGAGGATTGAGCAAAATGCTGGCTAGAATCGAATAAAACCAAGTTTGTTTAAAGAGTCATTGCTTTAAAGTGAAGTGCAGACTTCCACTTTGCTTTGAATCGTCTGCATCTTACATGTCTGACCATTAGTTCTTTGTTGTTGGGTTGTTTGGGGTTTTTTTAATATTTTTTTTTTTGAAAAAGATTCTCTCCTTGCATGGGTTTTAAATCCCCACTTACCTCTCTGTCTTGCCTTTGTTTAGCAATGTTATGATTGTGTGAAAACTGAATGAATAAGGTGAATTTACTGACTGATGAGTAACTTGATGATTCCATTTGTTCAATGATTTATATATTTGATTTTTAAATTTGCAATTTTTGATATGTATGTTTGTGTCATGTTAGTGAGAGTGATGTACAGAAAAATGTGCGGAATAGTTGCATAAAGCAAACAAGCAGTACATTTTGAGAATAGTGTTCTTGCATATTTTTTGCTGGGTTAACACACACACACACACACACACACACACACACACACACACACACACACACACACACACACACACACAACTGCACATGCATCTATCTACAAGTAACATATTTGCACATTGACCAGCTTGCATGCATACTTTGATACTTTCACACATGTTTGTAGCATAAATTGAACTGAAAATAATTGAGTTTAAAAGACATGCATACATTTTAATGGCAAAATGTCATTTTCATCAATTGTTAAAAAGTTTGTTGGTCTAGTTTTAAAGTGGATTTTTTCTTATTGTGCTCTCTTTAGAACTGGAGGCTTTAATAGTTACAGATTTTTAAAGAATGAAAAACTGTAGATTAAAAAAATATATTATTACTTAGATTTTTTTTGTTTCTTATTTTCTTTTCCTTTTTAACACGTTTCTGCTTACTAGTGTATAAGAAGATTGAATAGTGTGTGTGTGTGTGTGTGTGTTTTGCTTGTGGATGAGTGTACGTGCTACAAGAGAAACTCTTTTTTTTATAGAATACTAACTTTTAACAGATTTTTTTTAACAAGATAGTCCATGCTATAATTTTAACAATTTGATCCTATCTCTAAAAGAAAAAAATTTTGGTTTTTAACAAAAACAATCCTCTGTCGATGCTTGGAAGTGTAGCTAGTGCGTGTGTTGATTGATTGATTGATTGATTGATGAATTAATTAATAACTGAATTAACCATGATGCTGTTTTGATTTTGTGTCTTTTCTGCTTGAACTCCTGCTGATGACTAACGGTAGCGTCTCTGCCACTGACCAATTAACACCTCTTTCCCTTTGCCAGTTGGAAGGCAGTGACCGGTCAGGTAGCAACTTGTCGTTACAACAGATCCGGATGACCTCGGGGCAGCGCCCCCACAGCGACAGCAGCTCCACCAGCCAGTCGCCCAACAAGGTGATTCGCTCCCAGTCAGCCACCAGCAGCTCCGGCTCCCAGAAGCCCCGTAGGTTCAGCCATGGGAACGAAAGCAACGGTAGTAACAAACGTTGGTGTTTTTAGTGATGGGGCATCACTGTTTTTTGCTTGCTTTCTCTTTTTTTTTTTTTTTTTAGAGTTAAGGTTTTTTTTGTGTGATTTGTTGTCAGGGTTTTTTTTTTTTTCATGTTAGTTTTGGATTGATTGATTGATTGTTTTTATTTTTGGTTTGCTTTGAAGTTGTGGTGCGTTGAGTTGTGTTGTGTTGTTTTATTATACGGTTTAGGTATGAATTGTGTTTTTAGAATTCAGATTTACTCTTCCGTGTGTTTCCGTGAGTGAAATTATCCATTGAGAAGTGTTGTCAGAAAGTAGGTCAGTGAATGACCTTTACATTGATACCATGAAAGGGGCGTTAGGAAAATGGCCGCGAGCTTGACAATTTCAAAACTGATGTGATTTTCGCATTTTTGGGCCACATGTACTCAAATTTCACTCCACCCATGTCAGAAAAAGATTTTTATTTGGTATGAAATAGGTCAAAACAAACAAAATGAGTGACAGAAATGCAAAGATGACACATTGCTTGACCCAATATAACCATAATCCCAGAATAGATTTTTAAAAGATTTTTTTGAACATGCATGCTGCGGTCCCCTTTAAATCAGTTTTATTTGTACAGGAGATACAGTACACTGTCAGAATGATATTATGAGTACAAACTGACCAACGCACATACACTCTCTCTCTTTTCTATTTGTCAGTGTGTGGAAGAAATGTGTGTTTCTAGATTTTAAAATATGTTTTCTATATATTTGTATGCTATATCTGGGGATCCAGATCAGGAGTTCGTAGGACATAAATGTCTTGGGTTTTTTTTTTCATGTTTTCTTCTAAGTCAATGTACACTACCTCTGTGCTAGCATGGTTTTGTGGAAGTTTATATCCCATTTGCCTTTGAAGTTGGTATTGGTAAATCATGGAAACTTAACACTTCAACAAAGGTCTTCTGTAAACCCAGGGCTTAAGTGACAGAGCAGCTCACTTCTCCTGTTTTAAGAAATGAGATTCTGGTGCCTTTTAGGCTGATTATCAGTTTGTCAAAGAAAGAATCTCAGATATAGGACAGCTCGTTTTCCTCTTTACTTTTCCAGTAGCTTGGTTTAAAACCTGTTTTGGGGATGCTAGAGGGAGTAGTTAGTCTCAGAAGTATGACCCAAATATTGCCAGAGCGAAATCTGTGTAAAATTCTTTGGTGACTGCAGATGGGATATTCTGTAGTAAAGACCATTCATAGTGCTAGACCTGATGACTGAATTTTCAGTCCGAGGATGCGTGATCCCAAGAGTGTGGGCATTGTTTTTTTAAAGCTTTTCTGTTCGTAGTATCTTACACAGAGACATTTTTTCATAACGTGGTGTGTGTGTTTTTTTTAATCCTAAAAAGAGGCCCACCAAAGCAGTCACAGAAAAAGAGATAAAACATATTTGGCATATAAAGTTGGTTCTGTCTCATATTTGGCATATAAAGTTGGTTCTGTCTCATATTTGGCATATAAAGTTGGTTCTGTCTCATTTTTGGCATATAAAGTTTGGTTCTGTCTCATATTTGGCAATAAAGTTGGTTCTGTCTCAATATTTGGCATATAAAGTTGGTTCTGTCTCATATTGCATATAAAGTTGGTTCTGTCTCATATTTGGCATATAAGTTGGTTCTGTCTCATATTTGCAATAAAGTTGGTTCTGTCTCATATTGGCATATAAAGTTGGTTCTGTCTCATATTTGGCATATAAAGTTGGTTCTGTCTCATATTTGGCATATAAAGTTGGTTCTGTCTCATATTTGGCATATAAAGTTGGTTCTGTCTCATATTTGGCATATAAAGTTGGTTCTGTCTCATATTTGGCATATAAAGTTGGTTCTGTCTCATATTTGGCATATAAAGTTGGTTCTGTCTCATATTTGGCATATAAAGTTGGTTCTGTCTCATATTTGGCATATAAAGTTGGTTCTGTCTCATATTTGGCATATAAAGTTTGTTTTGTCTCATATTTGGCATATAAAGTTGGTTCTGTCTCATATTTGGCATATAAGTTTGGTTCTGTCCCATGTGCTGGCACAGAAGAATTGTATTTATTTTGATTTTTCTGCATGTTGATAATGGCAGGGCTTTTGTGTGTTTTTATCTGTGTGCTATGATCGTTGGCCAGTGATGTGCATGTGGTTGTCATTGTAGCAAACAGTGATAAACTTGGAAAAGGATGGCTTCTGTTTCTGCAGCATGGAAAAGTGTGTCAGGTGGCTGCGCTTTATGTCAGTGTTTGGCTTTGTTCATGTATGTGTTTGTCACCACGATGAGAAGTGTTGCTGTTGTATGGGACAAAAAGTGCTGTGTGGAGCTATGTGGAAGTGAAAGTTCATACTTGTGATTTGTATCGTCTGTTTAAAAAAAAAATGTTTTGTTTGTTTGACTTATTCAAAATCAAAAGTACAAGTCCCATTGGCTAAATTTTCTCTGTATTTGCTCATATCTGCTGCCTGAAGCATTGTGTATACTGTCCAATGAAGGGTAATGGAACCAGCTGTGGGGTTCTGCTTGAGAAATTTTTTCATGTTTCCTTGTGTGTGCATTATGTACGTCATACAAGGAAGATTATTGCAAGTGGGAAGTAATCAGACTTGTGTGAGGTCACCTGTGTAATAAAGTCACACAAGTAGTGTAAAGTTTTCACTCTTCATACAATGTCTGTGAAGTAGACTTTGGACTGGGCAAACAGTGTAACGGAAATAATGCACAATATGAAAGCATAAGCTTACGTGCTATAAGTTTATATTAATAGATTTAAAGACGCAGATGTTGTTATTGGTATCGACTTTGTTTGGCAAGCTATCCCTGTGCAAACTGTCTTTTCTGTTTTATGGTCTTGTTAGTACCCTGCATAGTGAAGAATTTGAAAGGAAGCCAGATAGCTATCAGAACTATTCAGTTTACACATTGAATCGAATTAACTCCCAAGTCAAACTGTCTTACTAAACTAACTCTCTCTGAGATAATGTTGATACAACAGCAGCTGTGATGACCTCAATTTACAGGAAGATAGATAAACTTAGTCTGTTCTTTAAAAGGCATCATCAGTAGCTCTTTGTTGATGTTTCATTCCAAATTAAAGTATATTAATTTCAGCCCTCAGAAGTAAGAGAGATGTGTAGAAAGATGCAAATCAACATGTTTTAATACTTATATTAATTCAGTCTGTCAGTTAACACAGGTAGGTTGTACTCATCCACTCTTTGTTTGCTCTGTTCTTAAAGGAAAGAAAAAAGCCGATATATGCATTCCAGACTCCATACTTCTTGACTTAATGATTCATTATCAAAAGATATGCTCGTTGTTTTTAAAAAAAAAAAAAAAAATGTAGTTTCGTGATCTCAGAGTTTCTGGGCTGTAGCATTGTAAGATGTTGACATTTTTATCATCAGGGTAAATGGGTGTTGGAGGAAGGTGATCAGTTACCTACTCCCATTTTGCCTTTTTAGCAGATAGATGCCTTCTCCTTCTTTCTTGTTAATCACTCTGTCAGCTATTATTGTTTGTTATATGACCAAAAATCGTATAGCCCACATGGGTTTTGCCTGTCACTCATATTATGTCTGTAGCCTTAGCCTCTTGTCTCTGTTGACTTGTTAATCGTTATATTATTCAGGGGAGTTGTTTGCTTTGTTCATAGTTGGAAAGGAGTTTGTTTTGGAGGGAGGAAAGATAAAGAAATAGAGGGGCATGAACAGAGGGGAAATTAAACTTGACACAATCATAAAGTTAACAGCATTAAAAAAAAACACCCCAAAACATCCAAGTTTATTGATTCATTTAGTAAAGAAAATTTATGTTGCTCTCAATTCCTTAAATCATCATGAAAACTAATATCGCTCTCAATTCCTTACTTACGCATGATTTTCAAGAAAACTAACATCGCTCTCAGTATCCTTACTGAACGCATGACACTCCCGATTTTGAGCGGTGACAATGCACGGATAACAATACATAGACTTGGCCACTGACACAGGTGCGGGCAGTGCCACGGGCTCCTCTTCCTCCTCCTCCTCGGCTCAAGGCTCCACGCGGCGGCAGAACACCATCGACACCTCCACCACCAAGGAGAGCGCTCTGACCGCGCGCATGGGCAAGACCTCGTCTGGCGGATCGGTGTCGGCAGAATCACCTAAGGTAGGAGGACCGGGGTTCATTTCGCTTTTGTTGTGTGTTAGGAGGTGGAAGAGGTTTTTATTTTGTATTTTCGTTAGATTTTTGTGTTTTGTATACGTGTTTGTGTGCGTTGAAGGTTGTCTGTCTTTGTATATTTATGTTATATATATATATATCAGTGTTGTGCTTTTTTTTTTTTTTTTTTTTTTTTTTTTTAGATTGCTAGTTTTGTCTGTAAGGTGTACATATTATCTTTGGTATTTTTAGTTCATTGATCTTTTCTGAAGAGAGAGGGAAAAAAGGGAAGCTTTGGATTTCAAATCACTGAACACGTAGAGTAGCAGCATCCAAGTGTTTTTTATGGTATCTGTTCAGTGCAAAGTACTGCAGTGTGAGATGGTTGGCTGAAGGCTAATGCATGCGTTTCAGATAGACAAAAAAAACAAACTTGGCTTAGTGGATCAGCATGGTGTGAGGTCTAGAGGCATGCTTTACAGACAACCACAGGACTGAAAAACTGCATGGAGTTCTGCATGACCCGTGTTGTAGTCAGTTTTCAAGATGAATTGCTACAGGTAGGAAAGATCGCACAAAGAGAGAACATGGAGTTTTGTTAGGGTATGGATCTGGCTGACATCTATGCTGTTGATTGAAAAAAAAGTTTGTTTGCTGAAGATTAAAAAAAGAGAAAAAGCTCAGTTTGCAAGTTAGTGTTTAAGGACCAACAGGCCGGCCACATACGACTGTATGTCCAAGTCAGCAGAACAGGTTTATGTTACAATTACTTGTAATTATCTACTTCCCCAATGATAGTATATATGAGCAGTACCTACTGTTCAGGCCAGATCCCCCTGGTTCACTGTCCTTTCAGGGCTAAAGGTCCCATTCCATAATATACAACAGATGAGCTTTCCACATCTGTTTAGAGAGGACATATTCATCAGAGCAGGTTATCCTTCCCATTTGTTGCTGAATATTTAGCAGAGGGCAGATTTGAGGACAGATCTTGTGTCAAAGTTTTTGGAATTGTTGCAATGCCTACATGCCTGACACATCAGTCAGTCAGTCAGTGTGCAAAATAAGATAAGACAGTCATAGTGTATTATTAGAAGAGTGTTACAAAACAAGAGAAAGTGCATGGGTGTCCTTTTCTTTAGGGTAGATTGCACTTGCATTGTAAACTTGAGGGTCAGAATAGTGTTTATCAGTAGTGCATATGTTATACGGAAGTATCTAGACACCAGAGACTGCTTTGATTGTGGTATGGGTTTTAGTTGCTTTATTCTGTTGAATATACTTGTACATAGAAGTCTGATTTATGATTTCATTCTTTTGCTTTAAACTCAAGGTTGCTTGGGTTTGGCCTTTGGCCTGTTTGTTCTTTATGATATATGTATGTGTTTTTTCTGATGTGTCTTTACTTGGTTAGTGGTTGGAAGATTATAGGAGGACATGCCTAGATTATACTTTTGTTTTCAACCCTTTTTATTTTGACACTGACAGGCGTAAGAGGAGAAAAGATGGGGGAAACTGTATGGAAAAGGATAAAGAATTATTGATGAAATTCATGGATTATGCAGATTTGAATGTTCTGATATAGATCCATGCACGATTAGAAATACCCCCCCCCCCCCCCCCCCCCCAAAAAAAAGTAACTACGGTCAAATTGTCCAGTTTCTGAGCCTGCATGAGAATGCCCCATCTCCCCCCCCCCCCCCCCCCCCCCCCCGACTGACCAGCAACCTATCTCTCTCTCTCTCTCTCTCGCTCACTGTGCCTGCACAAAGTTTTGCATGAGCATGAATCTGCCTGCAGTAGACCTCATGGACATGCACGCTACGTTACGTCGCCCCCGATCACGACATTGCACAGAACAGGTCTGCTGACGTGTCATACTTTTCTTTCCTCCTCTCACGCCTGTCTGCCCGTCTGTCCAAATTTGCTCCACTCCCTCTCCCTTGTCCCCCCTCCCCCCCCCCCTCCCTATAGCATTGCCCTGCATGTGACCTGGCTGCAGTAGAGTGTGTCTTGTCTTGATTAGACCCCTTCAGGGGCCGGGCCAGCATGAACCACTCAACGACCAGCAGTAAAGATTCTATGTCCTCCTCCTCCACTGCCCGACCCAAGACGCCCACCAAGGGGGCTGTAGATTCGCCAAAGGTACGACTCGTTCAGGATTTGCCGCTCCCAGGGGCAAGGAGTTGGCTCTGATGTATATGTTTCTTCTTATGGGCTTTTTTTTGTTCTGTCTGTCTGTCTTTTTTTTTTTTTTTTTTTTTTTGATTTTCATGATGGGGCTTTTTATGTTTTTATTGTGCACACAGAATCTTCTACACTCTGTTATGCAAATTTTTATTATTTTTTTTTATTTTGGGTTTGTTTGGTGGATTTTATGTGTTATTTGTATCAATAGTTTTCATTTCAGATAATAGAACTATTGTGCATGTTCATATTAATCAGAGCAACATGAATTTAATAGTTTATTGTTGTATTCAGAATCATTAGATTTACTTTCTTACGGGGGAGGGGAGGGGGGGGGGATATCTTTCCATTGGGGGTGAGAAAGATGTTTAGAGAGCAAATACTGTGCTATATATGCCTTTGCCTTTGTGCGTTGGCAGTACCCAGAAGGTCAAACTTTTTGTACAGTTTCTGAACAAAAAATGGTGCATGTGCATTACAAGTTTTGTATATAAAGTTGTATATATGTCAATTTTGAGAGAGAGAGAGAGAGAGAGAGAGAGAGAGAGAGAGAGAGAGAGAGAGAGAGAGAGAGAGAGAGAGAGAGGGGGGGGGGGGGGGAGATGATAAAGAAAGGAAGGGATGAATATAGAGGAAAGGTCTGATTGATAATGATGGGAGGAATGGGAGAGTTGGACGTTATATAGTTGTGAGACTTTGAAATGCTTTTGTTCATCAATCTTTACTGTGTTAAAGGTATCGTTTTCTGCTCAATTATTTTGTTCTATTACAAACAGCTGATTTTTAATGCTAAGAAGTTCTGAATATAAAATCCTACATCTTGAAAAGCATTGATGTGGTGGGAAGAAGCTCTGAAAATGTAAGGAAACGAAATTGATAAAATAAATGAAATAATGATATGGATGGAAAAGAAGTGATGAGAAGAAAACAAAATATGTATTAAAAAAAAATTGCATGTCATTAGTTTACTTGTTAATTTTTAAATTTTATTTTGCACATTGTATTCAGTGGGTGGTAATGTTTTAACTAAAATGGAAACTAAAGACTGTTTAAAGTGTGTGTGTATGTGTGTTTGTGTGTGTGTGTGTGTGTGTGTGTGTGTGTGTGTGTGTGTGTGTGTGTGTGTGTGTGTGTGTGTGTGTGTGAGAGAGAGAGAGAGAGAGAGAGAGAGAGAGAGAGAGAGAGAGAGAGAGAGAGAGAGAGAGATTGAGACCTGTGCACTCTCTCTCACTTTGCTGTATTTGTCAGAGAAAAATCTTCACACAAACATGATTTTGTAATTCAACACCTTAATTTTTTTTTTTACTTCATGATGAAGGAGAGCTAAAAGTTTATTAGCTTTTTTGCAAGGAGAAAATATATCCAACAACAACAACAAAAAGAAATCAAACAACACACTCACACACACAAAAAAAACAATAAGAGGGGGAAAGGGTTTCATTTTGTTTTTCACTTGTACCATATGGGGAAAAAATGGTTTGCATACAGTGTGTAAAAAAAATTGAAAAGCTGGGTGAAAAAATACTGAAAATTATCATCAAAAGATGCTGAGGGATAGCACAGGTCAGATGTGTGTGTGTGTGTGTGTGTGTGTGCGTACGCACGCATGCACGTGTGTGTGTGAGTAAGTGTATGTTTGTCTGTGTCTGTGTTTTGGGTATGAGTATTCCATGTTGTTTTCATTCTGTCTTTTAATTTCATATGATTTTCCCCCCATTTTTGTGTGAATGCCATCACCTTTCTGTTCCTGTGCTCACCCAAAGCTGTCATAAATAAGGTCACCCGTCTTTATCTCCACTAACCGTTTGTTTGGAAGTGATGTTGTAGAAGACTCATTCTTGTGTGTTCAAAACACCCTGAGTACTAACTAAAGCTGCGTGTGAAATTTGCATGAAACACAGGATCATCTTTTTCTGTAAAAATTTGTTAAAGCTTTGGGGGGGGGGGGGGGGGGGAAGTAAGAAAAATAATTTTCCTGCTGAATAAGTTGAATAGGCTCCAAACACAACTAAAAGCTGTGTGGAAAAAAACTATTTGAATGATTTAAACATGTGTACACATATAACGAAATGCGAGACAGACAGAACAAAATTACAGATTATTTTACGAAAATGGATTAAAAAAACAAAACAGAAGTAGGTGTACCTCAGAATGGGAGCATGGAAACAACACATTGCACACCCAGGTGCAAGTAGACCTCAATGTACACGCACATACACTCGTGTGCAAGCACACAGACACAAACACACACACACACACACACACACACACACACACACACACACACACACACACACACACACACACACACACACCACACACCACATCTCTCTCTCTCTATCTCTCTCTCCTCCTCTCTCTCTCTCTCTCTCTCTCTCTCTCTGTCTCTGTCTCTGCTTCTGTCGTCTGTCTGTCTGTCTGTCTGTCTCTCTCTCTGTCCTCTCTCCTCTCTCTCTCTCTCCTCTCCTCTGTCTCCTCTCTCCTCTCCTCCTCTCTCTCTCTCTCTCTCTCTCTCTCTCTCTCCTCTCTCTCCTCATCTCTCTCTCCTCTCTCTCTCCTCCTCTCTCTCTCCTCTCTCTCTCTCCTCTCTCTCATCTTTGTCATACACACAAGAATGCAATACTTGACAGTCTACATGCACTGGCTACAGATACTTGTTATGCAAGCTTCTTAACACTTTTTAATGGAAGACGTTGAAAAAAAAGTACAAACAAAATGAAATACCAAACTATAAGAAGGGGGGGGAGTTTTCATTTTTTAGCTGGAAAGAAAATAAAACTTCCATAAAACTTTTCATTGTTTAACATCTTCCTGTCATTTGTAACCATTTCCCTTCAGCTGTTCCACTCTAATCATTTCATTAAGTAAGTTAGGGATGATAATGAGCGTTTTGTCCATTAGATTTCCCCTCGAAAGCCTTTGAATCATTCGTCATCTACCACGTCAAAAGAAAATTCGGGCACAGCCTCAAAAGGACGACCGAAGACCTCTCCAGCTAGGGGTTCACATGATTCAAAGGTAAAGACACGACAGTATTAAACTGATGTTTACACATTGAGTAAAGGTGATACCAAGAAGAAAAGTGATGGTAATGATATTATGAAATAAGGAAAGAATAAGATTCTGGTACGTAAGTGTTCCCGTAAGATTATTTTCAGTATGTTTGGTTGTTATTGTCAGATGTAGTGTGTATACTTTGATTTCTGCTTGGTCTTCAGTTTATGTTTTGCATTTAGCTATTATGTTATTTGTTTTTTATGTTTTGATATCACTTTACACAAAAGGTGAAGGACTCTCTCTGAACATAAAAATATGCACATTCATTCACATGTGCATGCACATAGCTATTACACATTTTGCACCAGTGTGTGCATACACATTTGTACACACCACACACACACACACACACACACACACACACACACACACACGTGTTTCATAATCAGTGGAGTATCCTTACAGTTTATAGATGAAATAAAATGTTGCCTGGCATTTGTTCATGGAATAGTAACCCTTATGCTGCCCATGGTGTTCTATGCAAACCAGCCAAGTGCCGATGCCACATTTGAGTGACTTTATCTGTGCTGTTTATTCATTTGCATTCTGTATTTATGATAAGGAGGCAGCAGAAGTTGTTTTGAAAATATGTCACAGGGAAACCCTTGCGACTGATAGACCAGTTTTGGTTATTGAATAAGCAAGTTACACTGTTTGAAGTCAGTAGGTATGATTTCTGTACTGCTGATTTTAAATTAGGGTGTGCCAGAATGCATATTGCACCACAATCTCACTGCCAGTGTAAGGGTTTGAAGAAACTATAGCAGACAGTTTTGTCAGTTTTGCTGACAGGAGTACAAATGGTTTTATTTCATTCATCATTAAATCGGTTTGTTGAATTTAGAATGAATTTGTGTGGGTGAAAAAATGCATTTGGGATGTGTATGTGACATAACTTTAAAGTCTTTTTCCATGTTGGGGTTTTGGTATTTTTCCCTTATCTTTTAATCTTTTTTCCCTTCTTTTATTTCATTTTGTCTTCCAAACTAAGGGATAGAGTTACTGACGAGTGTACATACGCTGAGAAACAAACTTGACCATATCAGTCATACCTGAACGAACAGTTTGAGTGCCAACAGAAAAAATAGAGTTGAAAGTTTGTTGTTTTGGGGGTGATTTGTTTAAGATTGGTTGTGAAACTGTAGGGTATTTGTATAGATCTGTTAGAGAGTAGTGCAGCACTGCTGTTGATACTGCCTGTTTGCGGGTTCAGTTTTGCTTTGAGTGTGAGTAACTGTGGATTTTGTGAGGAGAGTTTGTGAAGGATAATGGAGTGATGCACTAAACAGTCATTGCATGGACCACTAACCAGTGCTGTGCATGTTGACACCCCCCCCCCTCCCCCTGGGAATCCTTTTATACTTTGCTGTGCTGTGTCCTTTCCCTTTCTTTTTCTTTCCTTTCACTTTTAATTTACTTTTTAGTTACGTGATCATTGTTGCTGAAACCAAACTTAGCCCGTAAGGCACATCCTGTCATTACTTTGTGAATCTCCTTTTCTTTTCAGGTTTTGTATGTGTGTGTGTTTGTGTGTTTTGGTGTGTGTGTTTGTGTGTGTGTGTGAGATATAAGAAGACACTGAACTGGATTCATTTCTGAAGCTGACCCTATCTTTGCTTAGTGAAGCTTTGTTGTTTCAGCTTCTGTTTGCAATATCTGTCTGTACACACACAAACAATAATGTATCTGAACTCCTTTTTCAAATCGAAAATAGAGATTGTACCTGTGGCGATGGGCAAAAATATATGTTTGCTTGGTATTGACAGTAAAGGTGAAGGGTAAAGCAGTTTGGTAACTTAAAATTTGCTGAGTAACTTAGTCACGTTTTTAGGTCTGGACTGGTAGGTTAAATCAAATAGAGAGTTTTGAATATGTGCAAACATCACTGATTATTCGAAGGCCTTCGCATTTTGATTGTATTAATATGCTGAATTAGGCGGAAGGGCTGAATTCAGGTGTGTGCGTGTGTGTGGCGTGCTTTCTTAACCAGGAATGATTTTTCATCAGTTTTAGGGAAGAAAAACTCGAGCGGAAAATTTATATCAAGTCTGTCTCATGGAAAATGTACCAGTGAAGAAGAAGACAAGTTTATTCATTCATAAACACTTAATTATGAATGAAATTGATTATACCCAGTGTATTTGTTGTTTGAAATATTGTCTTGAAAAAGCCACACGCACAAAGCGATGATTTTCATTGCACCTTGAATCTCTCTTCTCTTTTGTGTGTGTGTGTGTGTGTGTGTGAAAACTTTTATTACGATCCCCAAGTATGGCATGCATTTTGACTTGCATTAACACACCAACACACATCACAATAGCAAAAATATATAAACAACTTCATGAAACAAACGTTTGATTTTCCAGTATTTTGAATAGGTCCAACTTGTATCTCTTTCTAACTTAAAAGATACATAAACTGAAGAGGTCTAACAACCCTCTTGTTTTTAAAAGAAAAAAAAAGTAAACAATATTTTGTAAGAAAGTCCTTGGAAAAGGATTGAAGCTTTGAAAAGTTAAAGTTGTTTAAATTCAATTTTCAACACAAAAGTTTTGTACAGTGGAATTGGTGACTGTACCATACCCCTCCCCCAATGAAAACAACATGCAAAGAGGAAACACCAGCTCGAGTAAATGCTGAACACACAACAGGCATGCATTGAACAAAGACCGTTTAAAAAAAAAAAAAAAAAATCATGAAAGCGGACCAAAAATTCTTGCGATTGAGTGATCCTGGAGTTTTGTCAAACTTGATAGAGAATACCAGCAAGTAAATATGCAACTGATGCATTCCGTCCTTCCCCTCTCTCTCTCTCTTCCTCCCTCCTCTCTATTTTCCTCCCTCCCTCCGTCCCTCCTCTCTCTCTCTCTCCTCTCTCCTCTCTCCCCTCCTCTCTCTCCCCCTCTCTCTCTCTCTCTCTCCCTCTCTCTCTCTCTCTCCTCTCTCTCTCTCCTCTCTCTCTCTCCCTCTCCCCTCCTCTTCCTCTCTCTCTCCCTCTCTCTCTCTCTCCTCTCTCTCCCCCCCCTCTCTCTCTTCTCTCCCCCCTCTCTCTTTCTCTTCTCTTCCCCCTCCCCCACTCGGCCCCCTGTGTTATATTCCCCTCCCCCCCTCTCTCTCTTTCTCTGTGTTTGGGTTTTTGGGTTTTTTTTTGTTTGTTTTGTTAGGGGAAGGAGTATGATCTATGTAAATCAAATCTTTAAGATCCTAAAGCTTTTTTTTTTTCTTGGGCGTTTATGTTTGTAGGATACATAAAATCAATGACCATTCAGAAAAAAAAACAAAATATAAACAGATTTTTATTTTTATTATTTTTTATTTCTATTTAGAAAACAATAACGACAACAAAATATATATATAAAATCAATGCTGGTTCAGAAAAAAACAACCCAAAATTAAAAAAATTGTCTTCACAGCCGATCATGTACACTAGTGAATGGCACTGTGCAGATCACACCGTCGGGCACAAGGGCGACAATGCCTGTGCGGAAAACTCCACACACCCCGGTTCAGCACCGTCTTCAATGTCGGCCTCTGCCTCCTCCGCCTCGGGGAAGAGCTCGGCATCGTCACAGAGCCACAGCACCAGCATCCCTCGGCGGAGCACCATTGGCCCTGGTGACACGCGACCTCAAACCTCTGCTGAAAAGTCCAGGCCGACCAATGGGCAGGACATTCGAAGGTGAGTGAGTTTTTTTTATTTATTTTATTATTTATTTTTATTTTAATATTTATATTTTTATATTTTTTTTTTTTTTTGTAGGTGAGTCGAGTTGTTGGGTCAGTTGTGTGTTTCTTCTAAGTGTCAGTTTTTTTGTTGTTGTTGTTGCTCTGTTATAAAGACGATACAAGCTTAGCTTACCCCTTTTGTGTGAGTCGGTGGATGTTTTTAAGGGGGGAAGAAGAAACTGGATTGAGTAGTTTACTTCAGATGGATGGAGTATGCGTGTGGAGAGGATGAAAGGCTAAAAGGAATGGATGGCACAGGAAGCAGGTGGAAATACAGTATGCAAATCCAGCTAAACTCAGTCAAGGGTCCGAGAGGGGAGGGGCAAGCAGGGAGAGGGGGAGTGCTAAAGTTAGGCCCCCTTTTACTTATCCAAGTGCAGTCAGTTGCTGGTATAATCAGCAGGGATGGGATGGAATGGCTAGCAGCTGAGAGGAGGTGAAAGTGAGGGAACTGACAGCTGTGGAAAGGGAAGGTAGGCTTTAGCGGAATGAAAGCACAACAGTAGAAAGAAACAAAGCCAAAAAGCATTAGAACACAGCTAGCAGAGAAAAAGGGGGAAAAAACCCAACCACCAACCCCCCCCCCCAAAAAAAAAACACAAACAAAGCTGGTGGTGGTTTGTTGTATCCACTGAATGCATCCTGGTCACATGTTGGTATTTTGAAGTTAACAATAGTTGCTTGAGTGTTTGACAACAAAGAAGAAGTTACTGAAGTGAGTTATTGGTAATTTTGGAATTTAATGTATGCTTCCATGGTTATTTCATAACAGGCCTATTTTAAAAAAAATTTCTTGTGTGGTGTGGTGTGTGGTTGTGTGTGTGTGTGTGTGCCAAACAGCCATTTACCCAATTCCTCCAGTGCTTCTTCTGATGTGACCTCTCCACCGTCAGCACGGCCGAAGGGTCACACCAAATCCGCCAGCATGTCGCAGTCCTCTCGCGTCACAGACTTGCCTCCCCTCACCACTGACACTGACCACAGGCCTACGTGAGTTTAAGTGAATAAGGTTGTACTGTCTCCATAAAGCTTTGAAACTCTTGATTTTTTTTTTTTTGTAGATGAAAGGTTATACTGTCTCCATAAAGCTTTGAAGCTCCTATTGAGTTTAAAAAAATTTTTTTTTTTAGCTGAATAAGGTTATGCTGTATCCATTTTAAAGGAAAAAAATATCCCCCAATACAGATAAATGAAAAAAATTGCCTCGATGTGGTGGTCCCTGTTGCTCTGGTCTCATGGTAACTCAGAATCGGTTTCCCCATACACTTCTGTGACCTGTGGTAAGTTTGTGTCAAAGACTTTGGGGTTATAGGTTCGTGGGGGGGAACTGTCATTGGGGATGGCGGGACATTGTGCAATCTGTCTATACCTGGTTTCAGAGTGAAACCACATTGTGTTTTGCTGTGTCAGGGGAAAATTGATTTTGCTATAAACTTATGGTAGTAAAATAGGAAAGGACGTTTGATCTTCGTGTAAAATAAAAGGATCTAGCACTCTGATTGCGATTTTGTCCTGATGTATTCTATTGACAAATAATATTGCTTACATAATCTTGGTTCCAAAACAATATATGTGTTCATTGCATCAATTGGTGTACAATCTAGTGAGGCTTCGAAAAGTGTTAGCAAATAACAGATATATGAACCTACGAACAAATTTTTTACCATGTAATTAAGAATTTCCCGTTTTGCTGCACATAGTTTTGACTCAAAACCTACATAACCTATCATTTCATTGGTCATCTTACTATATTTCCATCTCCATTTATAATCTAGGTTATGATCGTTATCATTTACTGTAAATGATTCTGCCTAAACAGGAACCCCCAAAAAGTTGTAATTTACTGTGAATCATTCCTCCTAAAAAAAGGGACAAGGAACCAAAAACAAAAACCCTGTTACCCTGTTGCAGAACGGCCCCAGGGAAATCTTTGCCGTATCTCCACCAGCCACTAGTAAAGGGCCCAACCTGCAGAGGGGGTCTGTGGCCCGCAATACATTCCATGGCAAGGATGCCCGCCGACAGGTGCAAAGCCCCTACAACGGGCCAGGTGGCGCCCCCTCCCACACTGTGGACACCTCTGCCATGGGGCCCGGAGGTGCCCGCCCTTCTTTCTTCAACAGAATCACCCAGAAATTCAGTCGGAAGTGAGTCAATTGGCATCTCCTGACTACTGTTGTTGTTACTTTTAACGATTGTTCTTGTGGCTTACGAGTTGTGTGGGCTGAGATCAGGGATGTGTTGTATTGTGCTTGTGAAGTGAAGTGAGTTAGGCTTAGTTCAGAAAGAGAGAAAAAAAAAAGTGATAGCATGGGTTGGCTTTTTTCAAATGGAAAGAAGAACTGTGGCATGGATTTTTGATGTTGCTGCGCTTGTGTGGTAGACGAGCAAGCCACTGACCGAACAGCAGCCAGGTTTTGTTGATGAGTTGTGTCAGTTGCTGTGAGTTTTGAAGACAACGGCTGATCGTTTTTAAGCCTCTCTTTTTTTTTTCTTTTCTTCTCTGTTCTTTTTAATCTGACATGGTTTTGTAAAAAAAAAAGCTATGTTGACCAGTGTAGACATGCCTACCAGTCCGGCTAGCTTGTATTTCATGCAGAAAATCAAGATGTTTCAAACACAGATAAAGTGAAAAGTAGCCTTTCGCCGTACAAGGGAATTTTGATCATGCTTTTTGTAACATTTACATTTGTTATGTTTCCATCAGTCAGGATGGTGAGATGATAACATCTGGCAAAACATGGGAGACTGGCAGTTATGATACAGATTAAAATGCTCTTTTTAAAAAAAAACCCAGCAAGGATACCTCAGAAACGTCTTTTTTCCATTGGTGCTGCAGCATTGGTCAGATCTAGCCTTATTGTTAGTGCTCTCATCTTACACATTAAACTCTTGTTTCTCAAAAAATGTGATGTTCCTGATTTGGGAACTCATGTCCCATGAACAGAAATTGAGGTAGGCATGTCTGCCTGTGTAATGCCAAAAAAAAAGGTGTTAGTGTTTTGTGGTAGTTTAAAAAAAAAAAATTTCTATGGCATTTCAGGTCAACTTTTTTTCCTTTTGTTTCCCAGCATGTCTAAAGATTCAACAATCCCTTCAGTGCCAATGTATCGTGTAAGAGGGTATGTGACACCCAAGCTAATCAAACAAACAGAAAGGCAAAAAATGAAATAGAATAAAAATTCAGGATTATTCTTTGATGGAAATTTCAGTCACAGAATGTTGGAAATAGCTGTGATTTAAAAAAAATATTTATATATATATATATTAGCTTATATATGTAGAATATTTGGTCCGAAGCATAGAAGGGAGTAAAAAACAAAAAAAACTCCTAGTCCACCTTTACCCAAGAATAGATTGTGTTTCAGAGTAAGCAAATGACTTGCTGTCCATATTTCAGCACAAGCACAAAGTGGAGACAGTTGCACAATGTATCAACCGGCTAATCAAAATAGGGTTCGTACGGTTCATAAACATTAAAAAAATGTTTCGGGTCCCAAATTATGAGGCCTTGAAAGTCCTTTAAAAAAGAAAATCGGACATTTACTTCCATGTGCTTCAAAAGTACTTCCAATTTTGCAGATATAGATCACAGGGGGGGTGAGAAGTTTGGATGAAATGTATGGTGTGAATTTGGAAAACAGTATGAAAGAGGAGCCAAAATTAGGAGTGCTCTCTGAATACCAAGGGAGGGGGTGGGGGGAGAGGGGGGACCCTCTCTGTGGAAAGAGGGTTGGGTTAGAGGAAGCTGCATGGCAGGTAGTAGCTATGGCAATAGGACCCAACGATGGTCAGGGTTTTTTTTAGGTGGAAGAGGACTCTCAGCCTGAAAGCAGAAGGATGAATAAGACAGTGGAGGGGAGGGGGTGGCTTTTATCACTAGCTGGTCAAGAATCATGACCTTGGACTTGGGCACCCTCCGGCACCCTCGACTCCGGCACCCTTGGGCACCCGGGGACTGGATGTAAAAGCACAGAGTGCTTATCCCATTATCCTCGATATAAAAGAATAAATCAAATCAATCAAAAATCCCCTTCCGGTATCCCCCCCCCCTTCTCATTCACACATACCTCCACCCTCCCCCTGCCTGGTATGTTTTCCTACTTTTCTGCCTTTCCAGCTGCTTGGTTTTGAGTACAGCAAATCTGGATCTTTTATCTATCTGCTTTAGACGGAACCTCCCGATTCCACCTTTCATTCCTTTACACTCTCTCTCCCTGCCCCCCCTCCTCCCTCAGGTGCAGACATGCACACACACACACACACACACACACACACACACACACACTCACTCACCACACACACACACACACACACACACACACACACACACACACACAACACACACACACACACTGCACATTCAGGCACACACTTTATGCACACGCATTCTAATGTACACCCACATTGTAAACATGCGCTTGCGCACATACACATAGTTAAGACAGACATTTCTACACAGACACACTCACACTGGCACTGATTCACTGACTCGTTCACTCTGTTCTCATATTCCTTTCAGCAGTTGTTTTACATTCCACTGTACCACTAGTATAATAGGAAAACCTTTGTCCTCCATGTGGTACCATTCCCCCCTCTGTTATCCACTGAGGATGACTTTGTACAGTTTTAACATTGTGAGTAGGTACTTGATGCTGGACTAGTGTCCTGATAGAGGTCTGTATTGAGATAGATTCTGAGAAGCAAGATACAGTGAACTCACAGGAGAGGGGATCACTTAGTTTTTAGTGTCCTGTGCTAATTGCATGTATTGAGTCCTATACATTCCTAGATTCACCACTTGGGAACTGCAGAACCAATATTGATTTTTTTTTTTTTTTTTCAAGAAGAAGGCATGAATGGATTGTTAATGCTATGATTTATTTTCAGCTTTGAACCTTGCTCAGATATATACAAAAAGTACTTGTCGAAGGAGGTCCTTAACAGTAAAACAGTTCCTTAAAAGTCCTCTAATTGTCGTTCAAAAGTTCCGTACGAACCCAGTAGAATGACGATGTATGGTACATTATATCTGTTTGCATGACTATGTAAAAAAAAAAAATGCACATGAAACTAAAACCGAATCGTTTGTTCCCTTTTTCTTCATCAGTCCGGGAATGAGGTATTGACTTTTCTGTGCTTTTTCTTTGTGTGTGTGTGTATGTTTGTTTGCTTTGTGTGTGTATGTGTATGTGTGTGTATCTCTGTATCTTTTTTGCATTTTCCTTTCACCGCTGCTTGCTTGCTTTCAACTGACCAACATAATCTGAGTGAACTAATATTTTAAGGGTGCTGAGAATCTGTGCCAGTTGTGTGTGTGTGTGTTGTTGTGCTCTTTCTCTCTTTCTTGCTTGATCAGAGGGGTGTGTTGGAAAGCATCATGATTGTGTGAATCAGTCAGCTTTAGCTGTTCAGAAAGTTCTGCAAGTTTGGTTACTGTTGTTTTAACTCGGTGTGCTGGATAGCGAAGGTCGTGAGAATGACTGTGTGAGTGTGTGTCTGTTTAAAAAAAAAAGAAAAAAATCAGACATGGGAATGTTCCGCTTTTTGGCAGAAATCGAGTTTTTCGAAATGTTTCATGACAACTTCAGTTATGGTAAGACCACACCCCTCCCCTTTTATGTAGACACATTTATAAGCACACGCACACGCGCGCACATACACACACACACACACACACACACACACACACACACACACACACACACACACACACACACACACACACACACACACACACAGATAACAGCAGTTCTGGAATTCAGGAATGAGAATATATACGTTGAAAATGTCAGGGGAGGGGGGAGATGGTAATGCTTACAACCATGAACATACTGCAGTTCATCAGATTTGCATGTGTCAGCATAGCACACAGAGACGATAATGGAAACAAAAGGGGGAAAAAATGTTTGTGGTTCCATGTCACAACCATGATTCTTTGTCTTGCTTGAACTGGTACGGTCGGTTGTGGGTTATGACCAAAAGGTAGTTGTTGGTTCATGATTGTTCTTTGTGGCATCTTTCTTTCTGCCAATAACAATGAAATACCTGTCAGAGCTGACGTTTCTGGGCTAGAAAGTGACATAGGAATAAGTGGTGATGGTGTTAGCTGACAAAAGAGATGGCATTCTGTTCCCAAGGCTTGTGCAGTTTACATACACACCAGGAGGTCTTTTTCAGTGCTTTATTCCTCGAGCTTCAGCCCAATGTGACTGATGATTTATGCAATGCATTTTTGGTTAGGGAACATTCTGTCAAAGGACAAAAATTTCCCTTGCTGTCTCTGTCCGTCTTTCAGTCTATATGTATGTATGATTCTGTCTCTGCCTCTCTCTGCCTCTGTCTGTCTCTCTGTCTCTCCCCCCCCTCCTTTGAAGTTGGAATGCATCTTCCTTAATGGTGAAGAAAAAACCAGTTATGTACGCAAACATCTCGCCACTAATGAGCCTTGGAGCCAGAAAATTTTTTATCTTTATGGAACAATATCTTCCCACCCTTACCTGGGGCTGTCGTTGCCTCTGAACCTTTCTGGGGGCTTTGGTGGCCCCCAGGACCCCTGACCCCTGACCCCCCCCCGTTCCCCCCCTCCAAAGCTCTGATACATTCTTCCTTTTTCTTGTCATCATCTCTGTAAACAAAAGAGAACTATTGCCAATGTCTGATTTATTAGATCAGAGCATAGAATTCTCCGCGTTTCCGCGGATTTCCGATTTTTTAAAACTGATTTCCGCGGAAAAAAACCACTTTCCGCGGAAAAAAAATCAGGGGGAAAAAAAAAACGAAACCAGATGAAATTCTCAAATGGTGTGAGTGTCGTCAAAGGGTTCAGTTCTCACTCACTAGACTCGGTAGGCCTAGCAAAATGGCTAGCATATGCGGGAGAACGATCGTGGATCGGACTCAATGCTTATGATGACAGAGGATGCAAAAATGCATGGAAATGGGAGTGGGTGGATGGTGAAGTCAAGGCTGGGGATCGAAATGTGTGGATTGGCGAGCACATTGGCAAACTGGATGCTGCAGGCAAAGCCTTTTGCGAAGCTTGCCAGTGCGACATTCGCTATGCTAGCCAGGGCCGCAGAGTGCTTGAAGACCATTAATTTTGCAAAAGGCAAAACACAAGAAGGTGATCTAGCCTACCCCATCCGCGGGAATACAACTTTTGCAGACTGACACAAGAGAAAAATACTGCTGTGGACAACACTCAGGATATCCAAGCAGGGAAGAAAACATAATGCAGCTTCTTCAGAAAATGAGAAACAGATCAAGTGTACATAAACAGGCAGACACAGGATAATCAGGCATGGTACATCTCCACGAATTCGCGGAAATCCGCGTAAAAGAAAAAAAAAAGAAAAGAAAAATAACGAAACCCACAGAGAACCAGTCAAATAATGCCCAGTACTTCCCTTCTCTTCTTTACATCACCAGTCTACTAGGTATCTGTTGACAGAAGGGTGTCAGTTGCAGCTGTAAGGCTAAGGGGGGGGGGGGGGGGGGGGGGGGGGGCTTTCCACTGGCTGCCTTCAGCCTGTATGGGGTCAGCCATGTTTACAGTATCATAACAATCCTCAGGCAACCAGCCTGCCCTTTCTCTTTCTGACGTGTCTGTCTGTCTGTCTGTCTGTCTGTCTGTCTCTCTCTCTTACACCCCCCCCCCCCCTCTCTCTGTTTCTCTGTCTGTGTGTGTCTGCCCTTTCTTTCTCTTTCTTCCTCTATCTGCATTTGTGCACATCTGTCTAGAAATGTACTTATTTTTGCTATGTGATTACTTGTATGTAGAACTTCCTTTAGATTGAAGAAATGACAGAAAAAGTCATACTTGGAAAGCTTATTTTAGGGCAGAAATTGCTTTGTATGAAAACTGAAATTAGTTCAAGGAGAGGCCTTTAAACAGGCTAGAATTGTCAAAAAACCTTCAGCTTCAGGGGGCGTTGCCCCCTGACCCCCACAAGGGGCTCTGCCCCTTGACCCCACAAGGGGGCAATGCCCCTGGACCCCCACTACATTTCAGGAAAAAGTGCTTTTCCTGGATGTTTATGTCCTCATTTCTCTCACCCACTGTTTTTGTCTGTCTGTCTGTCTCTGTCTCTCTCACTCTCTCCATGTTTTCCAATAACCATCATAGTTGTACACACAAACTTATGTTAGGGCTACCCAGAAGGGATCTTTTTAAAACAAGTTTGACATACTCTGGTGGTTCTTTATGGAAGGTCTAACAGTAACAGTCTGAGTCTGTGTCTGTCTGTCTGTCTCTCTCACTCACTCACACACACACACACACACACACACACACACACACACACACACACACACACACTCACTCACTCACTCACTCACACACACACACACACACACACACACACACACACACACACATTGCTCAAAGTGGTGCCTGGAGAGGCCTCCAAATTGCCTTTAAAATGCTAAAATTCATTTTCGGCCGGGGGGCTTCGCCCCCCTGGACCCCCCAGCGGGGCTTTGCCCCTGCACCCCACCGGGGCCTAAGCGGCCCCTGGACCCCGGCTTACTTTCCTCTTTTTTTTTCTCTGCCAATTCTACGCTCTGATTAGATATGTTAGAAAAAGAAAATTCTTAGAGTCTGTTCCCTTGTATCAAGTCCTGTACGATTGTGCAGTGCCGTGCCATTTCTTTGATGTTGACGTGTATTTGATTAGTGTTTGTGTAATGATACAGTAACTTAGCCATGTGTAGATCATTCCTTTATAATCATGGTGTTTGTGTGCTGCTTTTTTTTTTTTTTTTTAACATAGTAAGTACATTTGGGTAAAAGTGAATAACCATCGTAAATCTGTTTGCTCTTTACTTTTTGGTCACAATTTTTGTAAGCATGCCAATTGTCCTCTATATGGAATTTTCCATCATGTTTCTCAAATTTTGCTGCTTTTTGTTGTTGATAATTGCTATCTTTTCTTTTTTTTTTTTCCCCATTGAGAACGGCAGTTAGAAGCATTTTCCTGTGGGGAAATCAAAAAGTTGAGATAAACATGTGTCAAAAAGAGATCTAAAAACATTAACATCGTGAAGTGGAGAAAGTTGAGAGCATCATCGTGTTTGGTGACTTGGTATTGGTGCAGTTTCAAAATAATATTAACAAATTTTATTTTTTTTAGATTAAATCTTTGATGTTGTAGATGAGCTTTTCCTTCCGTACCGAACCCTAGTCATCAAGGCCAGGAAGGCAAAAATGGCATTGTCTTCTGCCCAGAACACCCCACTAGTTTGCTTTCCACCATAACCATTCCCACCACTTTTAAAAAAATATTTTTATTATGGGTCCTGGGCAATTGGCATGCTTGGTTTTGAAGTCCTTGGCTGTGTCTTCGTAGTTATTATTTCTGTCTCTTCTATTTTTGCCGCAAGCTTTACTTCTCTCTTCCGAAGCAATCAGCAGTTGCAAAGGTAATGTTTGCATGTGACAACTACTTGTCCTTGTGGATGATTTCTACTGCTAGTGTATTTTGACAATGCTTTTCCCCCTCCCCCCTCCAAAAAAGAAAGTTATTGCTGATGGTTGTTTTTCCTCTCGGTTACTATTCCAAGTCTGCCAGTATCGGCAGTTCTGCTATTCCCGCTACCTTACTTTTAAGAACACATTGGAAAATTTGTTATAAATCAGAATGAGTTTTTTTAAGTGAACTGGAGGATTGTATTCCGTTTTCATTTTGTAGCATCAGATTAGATCTATACTTTGTGATACTGTATATATCAGAGTGCTGTCAGCCATCAATAGTTTGTAACTGCATACTTTTACTGCTCAAAATGAAATAGACATAAATGCTTGATTTTAATTGTATCATTTTAAAAAAATGTTCATGTTTAGCATAGATTAACCTTATTCTGTAAAGAAAAACGGAAGGTTTTATGCAAGGGTAAGTAAAGGGTTAACAATTTTTTTTTTTAACTTCCAGCTATCTGTTTTGGACCCTCCCACTTCTCACCTCTCAACCTTGCTTGTATTGTTGTGCCTGTGTTTATTTGCATTCTCTTACTGTAGTTCTGTGTGTGTGTGTGTGTGTGTGTGTGTGTGTGTGTGTGTGTGTGTGTGTGTGTGTGTGTGTGTGTGTGTGTGTTAGAGAGAGAGAGAGAAAGTGTTGGTATATAATTCATTATTTGGCTTTGTGCATGTGTGTATGTGTCTATACACACATCAGTGCATTGTGTGTATGCATATTATAAGGGGGGGGGGGGGGGGGGGGGGGGAGAAAATGTTTGGTACCTTTTGTTTGCTGGCTTCTGTCTGATATTTCTGCATCAGCCTTTGTGAAGACGGAATTTTGTTTCAGACCATCCTCATTTCCTGCTTGTGATTTCTCTGATTAATTAGTACAGGCTGTTTTTTTTTCTGATTTCAGTTAAATTAGTTTTCACATTTGACTAAATATAGTGTGTTTGATTTGAAATACTCTGTTTCTGATATTTTTTTTTTCTTCCCCATTTGAAACGCACTCTGTATCTTATTTGAAACACACACTCTTATGTCGCAATCTCTGTTTCACAGTGCTTGTTCATGTTATGGTTACCAAGTGTCGTCTTTCCTTCCTTTACATTTTCTTTTGATTTATCTTGAGACTGTTTTGGGAGCGGATATGAGCCCCCTGCTTACACCCCCAAGCTGATGCTGTGTCCCCTTTACCCCCAATCCCCCAAATAAAAGTGACACAGGCAATAGCTGATGGGGAGAGGGGAAATAAATACTCTTCATAGATGGAAGTAAAGGAAAATCCAGTACAACACTTTACAGTGCACATGTATGCATCTCTCTCTCTCTCTCTCTCTCTCTCTCTCTCTCTCTCTCTCTCTCTCTCTCTCTCTCTCTCTCTGTCTCTCTCTCTCTCTCTCTCTCTGTCTCTGTCTCTGTCTCTCTCTCATCTCTCTATCACACACACACACACACACACACACACACACACACACACAAACACACACACACACACACACACACACATCTGTTCTTTTTAATGTCCCTTCTGTGTCTGTGTTATAATGGCTCAAATCCTTTAAAGATGTCTGAATGTTCCTGTGGAGTGTGGTCTCATTGATATCATAGATTTTTTTTTTTCTTTGATTAAAGCATGTTTTCCCCTACTGCAAGGGCATGGGTTTGGTTTCTTTGTGGTTTTTTTTTTTTTTTTCTTTTAGGCACAGAATTAATTTGACCTGCAATGAACTTGGATCCTCTTTTTTTTTTTTTTTTTCAAGCATCTGCATGCTTACTGTAAAGACAGTATGCAGGTGATGATGATACAGAAGAGAGAACAGAAAGGGGTCAGAACAGACAGGTGGTCAGAGTGTGAAATTTGTGAAGGGATATCTTCTTCGTTTGTCTTCTTTGCCCAACACTCAGACAGCAACTCGGTGGTTGTTGTCTGTCATATGAGTGTAAAGGCGTTGGACTGTTGTTAAGTGCCTGACAAGTTGGGGGCCCAGCACATTCCAACTTCAGCATGGGAGAGAATGGTTATCATTTAAGTCTTTCTGGGGGAAAAAAAAAAGCAGAAGATGGGACCTAGAAGGCAGAAAATAGGCAAGAAAGAGATGACAGGAAATTAAAAAAAAGAGAAGAAAAACCCCACCACACACGTAACATCTTGCACACGTGTCAAAACGTGTTCCACGTCTCAGAAGAGTAGGCCACTTGTGCTGGTGGGAACAGATGACAAAATTTACTAAAACAGCATATACACAATTGTCATTCTTATACTTTACTGCCTGAAGTTGGAATGCAGCTATACCTCGGAGGTTAGTGGGGGGGGGGGGGGAGAAAAAGAGACTAAAACACAGCATTCCATGTGTGAATGCATGCATTTCATCTTGCACGTCCATTAAAATACCTTTCAATCTTTTGTAGAAAAGTAGACCCATTGTAGCTGGTAGCATGGAGGTTGGCCTTTGTCATGTCCATCTTTTCCAAGGAATATTGTTAGGTAAAGTCACGTCAGTGCTAAAGAAGCTTCTTGAGGAGTTAAGGGAAAAGTCGGGTCACAGAAGTCAGGTCACATGGGAAAAGGTTTATACTGGTTAACGTTGCTTCATGTCTGCTCTCTCTCACATCACCTCATCCCCCAACATTGTGTGTGTGTGTGCCGCTCTGCGTGCATGTGTGTGTGTGTGGTGTGTGTGCGTGTGCGTGCGTGCGTGTGCGTGCGTGCATGCAGAGCTGTGACCGTCATTCCTCAAGTCAGCACTGCACTTATTCAGGACTGAAACTAGGAGGTTTTATAAGGCTTTGTTTCCTCTGCAATGTATCTATGTGTGCACATATGTATATATATATATGTGTGTGTGATGAAAGTGCATTTTCATGCATGCTACTGGGACTCTGAAGTTCTGTGAATGTTCTTTAAATTGAAAGTTTTAAATGTGTGTATTTGTGGAGTCCAGCAAGAAGTCAGCTTCAGGAACCTTGGAAAGAGAGAGAGAATCAGCACAAAAAGCATGTTTATGTATGAGCATCCTGTTTGTTCTTAAAGGGCCATGGGTAGATCTTTAAATTTAATAGGAGGATAAAATGTTTATGTATGTGGGTCATTGCACAGTGCTGTGTGCCATTTGTGTGACATGGATGGGTGATAAGGAGTAAGTTACAAGAGCTGTACTATGTCATAAATCTCCCCCCCCCCCCCCCCAAAAAAAAGACCGCCATTCTTATACACAGACTGAAACCTTTCATGACTATAAGACGCCTATACACCCAGGTCAAGACAACCTGGTCAATGAAAACTTCATTTGTGGCATTCTTTTACCAAAGTGCTTTACCCCAAGAGCCCTCCTAAAAACCCACTGCCCCTGTCCAAGCAGCGATGTGCTGGGCTGACTGCCTTTTCCTTTGCCCACCTTTCCCACAGTCATCTGGAAGAGCCAGGGAACGAACCTATTGGAAATGACAGCCAGTTCTGAGGGCAACCTGCAGTACATTTGCAGACCTGTAAGGACCTAGGGGCAGCCAGTGGCTTGTAGAGATCACAGGGCAGGCAGGGGTACAGGGTAGTTTGGGCGCAGGGTGCCCCCCTGTGAGCAGTGATGCTGACCCCATCTCATAGAGTTGCCCTAGAACCGGCTTCTCCAGTATAAGAAGTTGTTGCCTTATTCCTTTCCAAGGAGGCCGTAGAGGAGTTGCCTTTCTTTGCAGACCCTGGTATTTATGGAAATCTTTTGGTGACACCAAATGCATCAGGAAGTTGGCCCTGTGTGCTTGACTTCTGCCCCCCTTCAACAAGTTTAGACTTTGAATCATCCATTTGAAATAGAAAATATGTTTGATTAGAGTGTCAGTCATGGAGAGGGCTGATGTGATTGATTGCTTTGTTTAATTCCACATGCAGATAAAGCGTGGTAAAGCTCTGATACTGCGTTAGTGGTCAGTAGGGCTGTAAGTCACCCCCTTGAAGACTGTCTTTCTTCTTCTTCTTTTCTTCTTCTTCTTCTCTTCTTCTTCTCTTCTTCTTCTTCTTCATCATCATCATCATCATCATCATCATCATCATCATCATCATCATCATCATCATCATCATCATCATCATCATTCAATGGAGTTAATAGCTGTAATTACCAGAAATATGGGGATACATCTTGAGTTGACAGGCTGTCTAACTTTGGTGTTTGAATTCAAATTGTTGCTCAGCTGTCATCTGCTTTATATGCATGCCTATGTTGCACTGTTAACTGCAAAATCTAAAATATTCATCCATTTTTTATGAGATGATGATTTTTAAAAAATTGAATAGGATAAAAAAAAAAAAGAAATTTAATGAAAAAATTCATACTGCATGTAGTGTGGAAACTTAATGATAAAACTGGCTATTTATGTTTGCTTCCATGTTAATTCAATGTTACGAGTTGGCTTTCTTGGAGTGTGTGTGTGTGTGTTAAATGATTTTGTGTTCATGGGCATCTTCAACTTCTCTGTTGATGTAAGCCAAAAAGGACCATGTTAAGTATTCTTGTTTGTATGGAACAGTTTTATGGTATAGCACTGTTGACATGTAAGATCTGAATACTGATACTGGGTGCAAGTTTTATCATAGCTGTAGAGCATACAAATGTACATGGCATACATACATACATTTTCCTTTTTGTGGTTTCTTTGGGGTTTTTTTTTTTCTTCAGTTTTAGAATATCTAGAAAATTTTAAAGGCACATAACTTTCATTAGAAGAACAAAAGACATAAAAGTGCAGTCATGGTTTTCTGTTTTGGACATGATCTCCCCCCCCCCTTCTGTCAAACAGTGGTGTAGTCATTGGTTGCCCACATAGAACAGCTCATCAATCATGGCATATAGGCAGCCTTCAGTCTCCATGGACTTTTGAGATGGAAGGATGCCTATATGTCATGATTGACACACTGTTCTATGCGGCACACATAATTAAGAGAGGTAACTTCTTTCTTCAGGAAGATCTTACAGATCAAGTAGATGATTCCATATTTGCCACACAACATCAGCTAAGAAATCAATTTGGCAAATGCTGCAGCTACTGCGCATTTCAGTCCAGCAGTGAAGCCTCCAGTGGATGTGGGGTGTTTGTGTGTCATCTTTACCTGTGACCCATTCTTTGGGGGGGGGGGTATATTATTGTGTACATGCTTTCACTTTGAGGACCAGTTCCTGACATTTTTACTAATTCAAGAGAATTAAAGGGCTATATTTCAAAGATCTAACTAAACTTGCAGCTGGGAGCCAGTTTTTGTGTAAGTCAGATATGGTAAGTATGTTTTGCTAAAACAGGGATTGGAAAAAAATCCTTCTTTATGTATGCCAGAAAATGATGGGTTGCTCATGATGTGATTTTTGTATCCGAGGTAACAGAGATTGTTGGTGAAGTTGGTGCTGACTTTTCGTTCTTTTCATTTTTCAGAACGGAATCAGGACTGCAGTATTCTCCTCAGCCCTCTGCAGCCTCAGCCAGTGGCCGGCCCAGACAACTACAGTGAGTTTTTTTTTTTTTTTTTTTTAATATAATATACTAATCCATTGAAACACTTCTACTAGTGTTGTTATTGCATTTATATATAAAGGGCTTTGATTCACTGCTGCAAGGTTTTATATTAATCCACTCTACTTGATTTTAGAATGTTTTCAGTTGGTTTACCAAGTTTATAATAATAATAATAATAATACAGGGAATTTATATAGCGCTTTATCTTGTAAAAACAAGGTCTGTTGGTCTGCAAATAGTGGGATTGAGTGTTGCAGATGAGTATGTTCAGGGTGAAGGATGCAACTGTTCATGGCCTGGAAACACTTAGTTAAACTGCAGCAGTGCAAAAATACCCAAAAAACACTTGTGTGTATGATTAGATACTACCTTTTGCCCCAGTCTTGGTACAAGTTGCTTATACTTTTTCCTTATTTGATGTTTGTTTGTGACTTGTGTTTTTCTGTCTGTATATGCCTTTATATATATCTACATAATCCTTTCTATAATACCTTCCTTTCCGTCTTAACCCTGTCACTTCTCATCCCTTACACTCTCTCCAAGTTAGACTAAAGTAATTTTGTACTTGTCACACATTTTTGTTTCTTTTTTTGCTAACTGTGAAGTTGGTTGGATTTATAAATTACAAGAGACGAACATCAGCAATCAAAAGAGAATTATCCCAGGCTATAGAATCAGCAAAAGAGAATTATCCCAGGCTGTATAGGATCAGCAAAGGAATGAGCTATAGATGCAAAGAGATTATCCAGGCTATAGAATCAGCAAAAGAGAATTATCCAGGCTATGAATCAGCAAGGATTATCAGGTATAGAATGATAAAGAATAAGAGAGACTGTGCAAAACAGAAGTATCTACTTGACATTGACCTTTTCACCCACCAGCATACAATTATATAACGATGAAGTATTAGACTGTGCAAAACAAAAGTATCTACTTGACATTGACCTTTTCACCCCAGCATACAATTATAGAACGATGAAGTATTAGACTGTGCAAAAACAAAAGTATCTACCTGACATTGACCTTTTCACCCACCAGCATACAATTATAGAACAATAAAGTATTAGAGAGACTTGTGCAAAACAAAAAGTATCTACACGACATTGACCTTTTCACCCACCAGCCTACGGCTTTGTCCGACAGGTCAGCCAACGATCGGGATCCTGACGGTCTGAAGCCGCGCTCGCTGCGCTTCACGTGGAGCATGAAGACCACCAGCAACATGGAGCCCGGCGAGATGATGAAAGAGATCCGCAAAGTGCTGGACTCCAACAACTGTGACTACGAGCAGCGGGAGCGCTTCTTGCTGCTGTGTGTGCATGGGGACCCGAACACGGACAGCCTGGTGCAGTGGGAGATGGAGGTGTGCAAGCTGCCCCGCCTCTCCCTCAACGGCGTGCGCTTCAAGCGCATCTCGGGCACCTCCATAGGGTTCAAAAACATCGCTTCCAAGATAGCCAACGAGCTGAAGCTATGAGAGTGGTTGTGCTGCCGTGTGGAATACCTGTCGTGTAGTAGTAGGGAGGGAGGGAGATCAGGGGGTGGGGGGAACAACGCTAAGTGATCGGGAGGGGAAAGAATCGTGCGGGGTGGGGTGGGGTAGAGGGCCTTTGTTTTTTTTTTTTTTTTTTTTTTTTTTTTTTTTTACTCCCCCTAACTGAAAAAAAAAAAACTCTTCAAAATATTTGAACGGTTTTCTCCATGGAATGGTAAGGGGAGGACAGTGAACACCGGCGAATGATAAGGAAAGAATGGAAGAAGGGAGGGAGTCCCTGTTTTGCAGCAGTAGTACAGATGTCTCAGCAAGTGTGTGTACATGGTTTGTACTTGCTGCTGTGGGTGTGCCTGAGGAGGAGCATGGAGGACGGGGCTCCTCTCTCTCTCTGTGACACTCGCTGGTGGAGCTCACTGTCGGCGAGGATTATGGTGGGTGGAGTCCTTTGGGAAACGGAAAAAACTGGAGGGACAGGCAAGGGGGTGGAGGGGGGGTGTGGGTGAATGAGGAAGGATAGCTCGGGCGAGTCTGGCTACGATGGAGAATGTGAAAGTGGAAATTCATCTTTCTTCTGGGGGGTGGGGGGGTTGAAATTACAGGATGCTTTAAAATAATGAGATTCCTCCTCCCTGTCCTACTGCCAATCTGTCAATGTGTGGTTCTGAATGTTGATCACTTCAGTTTAATTATACCGTAACTTTGAAAAATGTGCTGCTTGAAAGCAATTCCAATATTGACCAATTGGGGTTTTTTAATCGTTACACCTTTTTTTCTCTCAGAGTGGACTTTCAGGTCTGACAGTGGTGAAGCAGTGTGTTAGACTTGTGGACTGATGCTAGTATAATGGAGAGAATTCAGTCCGTGTTCACTACAGGACTGTCGAGGGCCAGTGGTTGTACTGGGGATGCCAGTGTGGACTCCTGATTGGGTGATGCACTAACACAAGGAAATGGATGCTGGGTCGTGGCTGTAGTTACGGTCAAGAAATACCATGTTTCGTGATACATGAAACGAGTTAATAACAGTCATGAATATTTGGTGATCAGCCATCACTGATCCTGAAGTGGTTTTTTTTTTTATAATTGGACTTCCAAGCCCAATTCAAATCATGAAAGAAATTACAACAACAAACAGTTTTGATTTGTTTAGTTTCAAGAGTTCAACAAAAGAGAAGGAGTTTAAAAAAAAAAGAAATATCATTATTACCTTTTCTTCTGTTGCGCTCTCTGAGTATGTGAAGTCTTTGTCCTTTTCTTTATTTTTTATCTTCTTTGTATAGATAATTTTTCTTCTTTATATAATTTTCCTTTTGAAGTAGTAGTCCAGTTTTCTCGAGAAGCATTTTTTTTGCTGCAACATTTGTGAATGATTGAAGAGAAAGAAAGAAAGAGGGGAAAATTAAAATCAGGGAAGTTTTTCATGCAGTGTTGTGAAGCTGTGATAACTGACCTTTCATTCTCCCAGAGAACATTGACTATATTTGAACATCTCCATTTGTTGTGGGCAGACAAGACAGGCGTGTGAGTGGTGAGGACCTTGGTGTACATATTATTATTATTATTCAATCATACAGCAGCTTGCATCCTTTATTTTCTGTGCTGTGGGAGAGGGGGGAGGAGGAGGAGGAGGAGACCCATGTCCTTTAGTCATGCTGAAGGACAGTCAATGAAAACGGTATTGCGCATTGGATTTTAGCAGTTAGGGAGCGGAAAAGAGAATGCATACGATCTGTGGCTCGTTCTGGAGCAAGTCCTTATTTTCTCATTTCCCTGTGATACATGAGATGCAGCATGTGCATTTTGGGAATAAGAGTAAAGTTTTGATATGAAACCTTTTGCTGGTGAAAAATGAGGTCTTTTTTTTTTTCTGTCCAAGTAAAATTTTTAGTGAACTGTTACATTGTTCTCACATTGAAACAGGCAAGGCGTCAGTATTTTATTTATTTATTTTTTTTATTTGAAAATAAGGAGAGAGAACTAGTGTAAAGATAAAATACCAAGGGAAGAGGGGGAAGGATGGGGAATTATGAGAACTTTTGCAGGATAAGTCTGCAGGGTTTTGTTGTTGTTGTCTCTTTTTAAATGAACATTTCTAGCCTGTGTCTGTCAAGAATCATGAAATCGATTCCTACATCTTTTATATGAAGTATGTCTGAAATCTTTCCCTCTTGTAAACTCTTTTCATAATCCCGTAACTCCTTTTTTGGGGGGGAGGGGGGAAAGGGTTGATATAAAAGAATTTTGTGCTTGAGCGTAATATAATATTGCTTTGAATTATGTAAGTGATTTAATCTGATTTGTTACTTTTTCCTTTGAAGAAGAAGAGGTGTGACCAGAAGAGATGTGTTAGTAGTAAGTAGACAGAAGAGGTAGAATAGGACATTTGTGTTTTCCCCCTAAGCACTTAACTCCAAGAATGTGATGCTTCACACCTACACCAGCAGTTTTTCAGAGCCCATTTTCGCAAACAGGATGTCGTGAACAACACTTACACATGTACAAATATGCTTGTGGGCACACTAAAAAAAAGCATGCTCCTCTGTCCTGGACCGTGCACTGATTTGAAAAAACTGAAACATGTTGAAAGAAATGGCTGCTGGCTCGACATGTTGAATGAAGACGAAGAAGAGAGATGATGAGGGAGTAAGTTAGAATGGGCATGTGCTGTGTAAAAGGGTGGGCTCTGCATTCAGCCTTGGAGCAGTGCTAGATAGATATTTAGAAATGTGGACAAAATATGGTTTGGGCTTTGACCCCCTTGTAGTTTCGTCTGGCTTTTTTTTCTTTCTTTCTTTCTCCTTTTTTGGTTGTTTATGATTTCTTTCATTTGGTAGGAACATTCTGTCTCTTCTCAAGAAATGTTAGTCACGTGTGTACTTTTCTTATCTCCAAATCGTTGCATGTTATTATGTTTTTTTCCTTTTTTAAAAAAATCTTCAACTTGCTACATGCTAGACAAATTTGCCCTTCTCTTATCTCAAAATTATTACGTATTAGTCGTGTTTGTCTTTTTCTTACCTCCAGATTGTGACATTTATATGCATGTGTGTGGCTGTATGCTTTAACTTTTGCTAAGAAAATGTTATTGCTGTCCTTTTTTTTTCTGTTTTAGTTTTGAGGACAGAACTGTAATGAAGATTACTGAGCAGATACAAACTACATGATGGTACTGGCTGAACAGTTGTCTGTGTCTTTGAGAACTGCTTAAACAGAAAACTATTTTTTCTTGGGCTCAAAAGATTTTTTTTCCATCCAAAATATGATTTATATGGCACCAAGTCACCTCCATGTGCCTACCATCTTTTTTTCTTCTTTTTTTTATAAAAAACTTGATACAGGCATTATCTTCAAGATGTTTTTCAAACAAGTATTTCACTATATCAATATATTTACCACATGGTTTGCACAGAAATATGGATAAAACAGTGGGCTGTAGATAACAATATTACTTGCTTCTTAAATCAGTCGTCGTTTTAAGATTGTATTTAGTTGGCCCCTCTTCTCAGAAGGTACAGTAGACGGAATGATGAATAAGATTTAGAACAACAGTACGTGACAGTCTTCATAGAGAATGGAAGAATGCTGTCTTGGGTACTTGGTAAGTAGTCAGCCGGTTGATGGCAGATTTCTTCAGAGGTTCTTATTCTTAGACTGCAGGTTCTCTGCACCCTGTGTTTTAAAGCGTTCTGACAGAATGCGAGATGATCAGTTCTTGAATACTGAACCAGGCCATAGATTCACTTCCGTACTGGCCAGCGTTTCTCTGATTTGGCACTTTTCTCTCTTTTGTTTTCTTCTGTGTTTGCGATTGTCTGTGAGGTGGAAAAAAAAGAAGCTTTTTTCGTTTGGAAAATCAGACCGGAAGAAAGATGATAAAGATGATTACAGGCATAAAATGAACACATGAGAATAGTTGTGGTCATAGCTGGACCAAGGTACACACACACACACACACACACACACACACACAACACACACACACAACACACACACACACACACACACACACACACACACACGATATATTTTTTTTCAAAATCACTATGTGGCCTTCCAGCAACATGGAAAAAGATGTTGCAAAGACATTGCGTCTGAATACTCAACTAAAAGGGAAAAGAAAAAAAAACCAAGTGGGATAGTGCGTATGACCGCTAGACAACAGTGCTAAACAGAAAAGCAGCAGACGAACAACAGAGGAAGCTCTGCAACAGATCATGAATACCTGGTGCCAAGCCTGATTCTGCAATACCTCGACTGATCAGTGAAAATAGTCTAGTTTGCATTTATCACACCCACTGTCTTTTTTTTTTTTTTTTTAAAGAATAAAAGTTGGTGCCATACTTCTTCCCCCCCCACCCCCCTCTACAAGTTGCGGTGATGTCATCAGTCATGACCACAGTATGTATCACTAAATGTGATGGCTTTCTTCCCGTCATTTTTTTCTTCCTTCCTTCCCGCTACAAGCGTGCCTTGCAGATCAGCCAGCCGGAACTGGGTTTCTTGGTTACGCCATATAATTTTACTACATACGCCTAGCTTCACACCACCAGCAACCAGTCTTAGACAGGCTTGTTGGGTAACACGTAGAATCAGATTTTCAGTGAAAGAATGACCTACTTTTGATGTAACTTAAAAAAAATATTTTTAAAAATAAATTTTAGCAAATTTGTGTTTTTCCAGCTCGTCACTTCTCACTTTATAAGATTTTAGAAAAGTGTAGTTGTTAAGAAAATACACTGTTAAGCGCACTTTCCCCTCCTCTTCACTGTTTGTTTGATTACACTGTTAAATACACATTTGTTCATCAACACTGTAGATTTTTTTTTTTTTTTTTTAAAGGCAAATCTTAACTGTTTCATGTATTATTAAACTGCAAAAATGTTCCAGCGTTCATTGTTCTGAGTCTAGTTGTAGATATTGATCATGAGGAAAATTGTTTCCAGCACCCATAAAAGTAAAAATATTGTCAGCTTATGTGGATCCCCGTATGATCATTTGATCTCTGGAATAAAAAAAAAAAAAAAGAAGCAAAAAACCCCCTAGTGCTTGTATTGAAAGTATATGTTGAAGCAAATGACAACAACATCTGATCTCTTGGTTTTTTGAGCATCGATATGTAGTTAGAATTGTACAGCCATGATGTGTGATTGTATCTGCTTTGTATAAAAGCAATCGTGAACGTGTGTTTGTGTGAGTGTGTGTGTGTGTGTGTGTGTGTGTGTGTGTGTGTGTGTGTGTGTGTGTGTGTGGACGAGTACGAGAGAAGCCTCAGGTCTTGTGATGAGATATGTTCCTGTGAGCAGAAGTTGCTGTGTGTGATTGTCGGGGATTTGTGCCTGTGTTCAAAACTTGCACTATTTTACAATAGAGAGAGCTTTGGGCTTTTATGAATTTGGTTGGTTTGGAGGGTTGTTTTGTATTTTATTATTGCTTTGGCATCTCGGTATATCAGCAAATTAATGTCTTCATTTCTTCCGTAGTATCTCGTTTATGAAAATGAAGAACTGGAAACATTATCCTTCTTCCTTGGTTTCTTTTTCTTAGAAAAATTTATTCGCCTGTAGCAGAATTCTTTTCTTTTCCTTCCTTTACTTGATGTTATGCCGCCGCGGTAGTCGAGTGGTTAGGGCGTTGGACTCGTAATCTAAAGGTTGCGGGTTCGATCCCAGCTGTCTGCTATGGCGTTGTGCCCTTGGAAAAGGCACTTTACGGCTATTTTCTCACCCCACCCAGGTGTAAAAGGGGTACCAACCTTGTGTTGGGGGTTAACCCTGCGATAGACTGGCGTCCTATCCAGGGGGAGTCTATGACTCTCAGTCGCTTAGCGCCACAGAAACCGGGATAAGCACCGGCCTGATGAGCCTTAGGCTCGGGACAGACTTTAACTTTAACTAACTTGATGTTATGCCGGTCTGTGCTGTTTTTTGAGAGAATTGCTACAACACTAGGGCTACATTCCAGGAGAGGCTTTGAATATATGACATATTTTTTTTTGTGGTGGCTTTGGTCTTCCTTACCAGCAAGAGTGTTGGGGGATTCATGTGAATCATATCCCCGCCTTTCGGGAATTCTGTGCTAGAAATTTTCCCTCGTCTATTTCTGTCCTTATCGCTTATTTTTCTCTGTGTGTGGTGTGTGTGTGTGTGTGTGTGTGTGTGTGTGTGTGTGTATGTGTGTGTGTGTGTATGTGTGTGTTTGGTGTTTTTTTTTTCTTATTTTCTGCCATCCTTGTCCATATGTCTTTTTCAAGGCTGACAAAGTTTTTTTTGTTTTGTTTTATTCGTTTTTGCTTTTTTTTTTTTTTTGAAGGGGGGAAGGTAGGTGTGGACAGAGTTTATGACATTTAGCCCATAGTTTTGTTTTGGCGACCTGGTACTGAAATTGTACTTGTTGCCAACCAGTATGTATTTTCACAAAATTTTACAATTTAGACTTTGATTTGGATTTTTTTCCCCCGCTTTTTTTTATATCTGGCGTTGACACCTCAAGTAGAATGATGGGTGTCCACAGCATAGCCCGGTTTTGTTGCCGTCAGGAGTGAAATAGAGTATGTAATATAGTTTAGGTAATACGCCATTTTATATGTCTTTTGCAGGTTGTCAGCAGTTGTTACCGGAAGCAGTAAATATCTGTTGAAGTAAATGTTGGATGAGAGTTTCAAAATTGAACAGGGTGACGGCTATGGTATCGCTTTTGTGATCCCAGGAGGGGAGAAGCAAGGTGTAATGAAATCGAATGAAATTGTGGCCTAGGTCAGTGTTTTGACCTCTCCTTTTATGGTAGACAAAAACAAAAGGATAGGTGTAAAAAATGATTGCTTTGTATTTATTATTTACGGGAGAAAATACTGAATTGTATAGTTACACAAGCAATGGTGTAAATGTTTTCTGACTGTCAGCGTCACTGAACATGTTTTCTGACAGTTTTGAGTGAATGTGGAATCCTGGTATGAATTTACTTGGTTCTGTTCCAGAGTGTCTCTCTTGGTGACAGTATGTGGCGTTTTGTGGCAGGGATAAGAATTGGTTTTGGAACTGTAATGGAGAAAGCAAAACAGATGGACATTACTATTTCAGATAGACACATGACTCTGCACAGTTGACAGAATGGTGTTGAGCAGCAGTTTGAAAATTTAAACTTGTATTTTGGTGATAAAATCTTTTTTTTTCTTTCATGGTAAAACTAATGACTCCTGTACGGTTTATTCTGCCCTTGGGTTTAAACCCACGCTGTACATGGTTACTACCTTGTACCACTGCAGGAAAGCATTGCAGCCATATTTTGCACAAGTGCGTAGTGTTAGCTCGTCCAAATTGTCTTCTTCTTCCCTTTCCATTGCCTGTGTTGTAAAAAAAAAAAAAAAAAAAATATGGCTAAGTTCAGCTGTGAAATCTTGTGCAAAGTTTAAGTGTTGAAGTGTCAAGTGTGAACCTTTGCAAGTGCGCCAGAGCTCTGATTCAGACTATTGGTTTACCTGGCCACTTAAGTTTCATGTTGTAATTCTTCACTATTTTCAAACCCTCAAATTCAGGGGATTTTTTTTTTCATATGCATGTCGAAGGGGTGCGTAGACGGAATGATGGAAAAATTGGATTCCAAACTCACTCGTATGAAAACAGAGCACAGACCGAAGTATATTTTGTGCAGATTTCAGTGACAATTTTTTTTCTTCAATAAATGTGTGGAGCTTTAGTGAGGGAAAAATGTCACTAACTTTTTGCAGAATTTCCCCCTTTATCTGGAAGGCCACTCACTACTGACTCACCACACCCATGTGTTCTTGTTTAGAAGCAGAACCTTCATACACAGCTTGAAAGCAAGTGATGGATGTTGTAATCTCCATCGTTTATGTCACTACCACAGGGTTTTGTTTCTTTTTAAATACAAAACTCTTGGTGAATAAGTTGTCTGGAAATGATGATTAAAAATTAAACTGTAGGCATTTATAGCTTAGGGGTAAAAATTTGAAACTATTCTGTCGTATGTATTTTTAAAAAACTGAAGTAGTTTTTTTTTTCCCCCAAGAAAATACTCCAGTTCACAAGGCAAGATAAGAAAAATAAAAATCAGCAATCTAAAATAGGGAATATGAGTGAAAGTAAAGTTAAAGAGTCAAAAAGTTAATGTAATTTGACACGAGTCTGCAACCGAGATGCAACATTCTGAATGTGAACGGTTTTCGTCAAAATGATGTTGTAACAGTTTGTCAGCCAGTTAAAAATTACTCCAAATAATTTGAAGTAAGACTATAGGTTAATGGTAGTAACAAAAAATACTGATCAGTTTCTGTTCCTGCCGCATAATAAGTTAATTAACCTGATAGCTGCATTTGTTTAGATGTTGTGTGCGTTGGAGAAGTGTGAATGCGGGCACAGAGATTGGCGTGGGAGAGATGCTGTGTGACATTTCCTCTCGTCTGAAGTGGACATAATTTCAGAAAAAGTGGACATAGTTGACGATGAGCAGATGAATGAACATGTAATTTACAAACTATACAGCACTTCGAAGATTCCTTCCCCTCCTCCTTCCCAAACATCAGGAATATGTGTTGCGGTGAGCATTGTGGTAGGAGAGAGAAACACTGACCGTATGAGTTGACTTTTAGCTGCATGCTTCTGTTGGTGCAAGTGGTAGTGGAATGAAAGGAAATGGGTAACACACTTGTAAACAATGCAAACTTACCTATTATTATTATTATCATTATTATTATTATCAGCACATGATGGTGTGGTTGTTGGTGTGTGCATGGTACTTGCTGAGTGTTCTCCTCTGTAAATACAGCCCGGAATTTGATGCATGGTTTGGAAAGCGAGTGAGCGAGCAAGAGAGATAAAACAAGGGTGTGATCATATATTTTTTAATAGATTTTCCCCCCGTTTTTTGGTGTTAATTTAAACAGAAAGGAAAAGATGTGAACAATGACTGTGAACATGGCACCATTGTTGTAGAGAGAGGTGTTCATGGGATAATTAAAAAGCATGAATGTACTACTGTGCATTGGAGTTCCAGGTGTTTTGAAACGGGCTATGAAGTGGCTTTGTACACTTGTGGCTGTTTGCAAGAGTGCCAGGTAACGGACAGCTCAAAGACACCATAAGCAAACTGCAAAACACAAACTCCAAAACATTTCATCTATCGATTCAGATGTTCCTGAACTAGCAGCTCTTGATGACAAATCTTTCTGATAAGACAGTTCAGAACGTTTAAAAAGTTTGCACAGAATGAAACAGTTTTCATAATCACAAAAGGACAATTATGTGATATATGAAGGAGGTGGCAGAAAACTGCCTGCTTCCAGGGTTGTCTAGTTAGAGAGTGAAGCATAGATCTCTGTCAGTCATAAATACCAATAGAAAAGCAAAAATTCCCACTTCAGTGCTCTTTGGCCCACGGTTGTGATTTTTATCACTCCCTAGTTGCACAATGGAAAAACTGAAAATCTGATCAAAAAAAAAAAAAAAAAAGTCTCTCAGTCCCTGAGATCTAGCTCAGGAAGATCTGAAATGGACAGTGAGGATGAAAGAACCTTGAAAACAGAATGGCATTTCTTTGGGGTTGTGTCTGACTTGTCAAAGACAAACAACAAACACACACAAAAATCACCACCACCACCACCAAACGAACGAAACAAAATATGGCCTTTCTTGCCTTTGAGATAGGCAGTGACCAATGAACTTACAGGAGAATGTAGATCAACCCATTACCAACCCCTTACAATGCACTTGGGAGAACGTACATCAAACCCATTACCAACCCCCTTTCATGAACTTGTAGGAGAACGTACATCAAACCCATTACCACCCCCTTTCAATGAACTTATGGGAGAATGTACATCAAACCCATCACCACCCCCCTTTCAGTGAACTTGTGGAAATGCATCAACCATTACATCCCTTCAGTGAACTTGGGAGAACATACATCAAACCCATTACCAAACCCCCTTTCAATGAACTTACGGGAGAACATACATCAAACCCATTACCAACCCCCTTACATTGAAATTACGGGAGAACATAGATCAAGCCCATTACCAACCCCCTTACAATGTACTTACGGGAGAAGTATTCAAACCCATCACCAACCCCCTTACATTGAACTTACGGGAGAACATAGATCAAGCCCATTACCAACCCCCTTACAATGTACTTACGGGAGAACATAGATCAAACCCATTACGAACCCCCTTACATTGAACTTACGGGAGAACGTACATCAAACCCTCTCCCCATTACCATCCCCCGTACTGATCTAACACAGTATATTTCTGTAATCATCATCCTGGTAAGATTAGTATCACCTGCTCCAGTAAGACTTTAAGAATCAACTTTGAGCTTCCTTGTATATGATGTATCAAAAGATTTTTTTGGGGGGGGGGGGGGGGTTCTCTTGTTGATTTTTTTTATATTGTTTGTTCCTTGGGTCTGAGATTCTCCAATGGTGAGATTTTTGGGTATGCAACCGTTTACCCCCCTCCCCCCCCCCCAACCTGAAGTAGCCGCATTCTGACTGTGAGGAGGATACAGTTGGGAACTGAACCTACCAGTTTTGCCAGGACAGTTGGGAGGTACCTCCCTGCTCTTTCCGATTTTTAACTGTCATGGGTTCCTTTCACGTGCGCAAGTTTGTAAACACACATAAGTAGCAGCTTATAATCTGGAAAACACTGTAGTTTTTAAACGGAAATTTTCTTTCTCAATGACCAAAGCTGTTTTGTTTGGGGGGGGGGGGGGGGTTTAATTTTTTTTTTATTTTTTTATCTCAGTTGAGGTTGTGTTTCTTTTCTGTCATTCCCTCTGATTCAGGGTAGGGAGCTCACTACAGTTTCTATGGAGAATGTTAGCACTTTTGATCAACATCATGCTGTCTATCTGTACTTACACTACACACAGCTTTTGAAATAAAGTCAAGTCTTGTACACATTTCCATCAACACATCATCTGATTGAAACGGGCCAAATTCACATCATGTTTTTATTTTCATTCTCAGTTTGAAATGTACAGGGCAAAGATAAACTCATGATAATTTTACATCACAACTGTACACAAGTCATAGGTTATATACAACAGAACAAGAGCAATATCGCATCACAACTGTACAGGGAAAGATGTCTAAGGATTGCATTGTGCCCATCCCAACAGCAATGGCTCAGTCCTACATTACAGGTACAGGAGTTTATTTACACACCGTCCATATCTCGCATTAATCGAAAAAAAAGGATTACTGGCAAGATCTTTGTCAGAGATCAAGGGAAAGAATTATGGAGAGGATCACCTGATATATATATATATACAATTTATATACATACATTACATACATACATAAAGGTGTCCCATAACTTAAGCGGTCCTAGGAGAGGGAGGCATCAGAGGCAGCTTCTCTAGGGGCCAGTATATTGAGGGCAGCGCCCATCTCCCCTCCCTCGCTGCTTTACCTTCCCTGACCCTAAAGAGGACAGGTACCAATTGACAGCTGGGGGGACTGTACTGAAGCCAAGGTGTGCAAACGGTCACCCATCCAACTGGTAACCATGCTCCACACTGCTTAACTTGACGGGGGGAAAGCAAGCGCTCTGACCACTTAGCTATCCCTCCCCCTATATATAAACTTATTTAAATGAAAATACAGCACAGCTGCTTGCTAACATTCATATCGGATTTCAATGTGTTATGAATGTTCATTGATAAACCTCGTAAATTCTGTAAAGTCATTTTTTATGACTGCATTTTTCATTTATGAAAAGAAAATCTTGAGGAGGAAGAGGATGCAGAGTTTGGAGGAGGGAACAAAGAAAAGATGGCACCAATACTACTGAGAAATATTACACTGTCAAACACTTTTTACCATAACCCTGTTCCAAGTACCAAAGACTCAATGGCCTCTTTTTAATTATTTTTTTTCAAACAAGCAACAAACTGTATGTATAACTTCTCCAATTCATGACAAGGGTGTTTTTTTCATTTTTTTTTCATGAAATAATATAATTTCATCATGTAGAACATCACACATACCTCTTATGATTCTGCACTTCGCATTAGAGATGTGAAAACACAGGGATGTTTAACATGCACCACCCTTGAAAATATGACTCAAACGTTGAAGAAAACAGAAAAGTTTTTTTTTTTATATATGCTTTTAACCTGCATGAGTTTTGTCGTTCCACTCAGTGAAATGCCTTCTGTGTTGAATACTTAACCTTTTCCCCACAGGTAACTTGTATAAAGTATCAACCATCTACTAGCCCTTCCCCATGTATCACCCACTACTGGTTACGTTACAGAAGCATGCATACAAATGAGCAGAGTGCACGTGTACCGTGAAAGAGGGGTTCTCTCCCTACATTAGTGTTAATTGAGGTGATAAAAAATGATTGCAAGCACCAATATACACTGTGATGTGTAGCAATAACATACTACAGACATTTTTGCTGTGATGCTGGAGGAAATCGGGCCTCCTCTTTAGTGACCTGACACAGGCCCACACATTACAACTATAACCCTGAATAGCTCGCTCATTACTCTGGTCATTCAGTCAATGCAGCAATGTGCATTGCTTTGTTCGCTTTCTCACTTTCCTTCAATCATGAGTGACACCAAACACATCATGCACACTGATCTGCACTATGCTAGTCACTGAGCCATCTCACTGGTATTCATGACAGGGGGAAGGAAAACCGTAACACTGTCATGTTACATTTTGTTTGTTATTTCTTTTTAACCCTGTCGGTATTTGGAGAGGATTGTACCAACTCGCCAACAATCAAAATGGAACAATCACAATGACGTGGAACATTTTAACACTACACAGTGATGATGGTTGATTCCTCCAGCCAGAGACAACTTTGAAGATAGTTTCTGGCGACATGTCTTTTGGATTCTTAAACAAAGCACACAAAAAAAATGTTGAGGGGGGGGGGGGGGGGTGATGCTGCCTTACTTGTGGTGTACTATGAACCAGTACACTGTTCCTCTACCTCTAACTCCTGTCCATCAACAACCATGCTACACTCGCACGTCATGTTTGGTCAGGAGTCCACAGAAAGCTACCACTGTTGGGCTTCCATCAGGCTATTCACCAGAAAGAAGCTTTGCATTGCTGCTAGCACACTTCAGTGTTGTCAGTTCAACATATGCAGGACACCAAACGCTCCCTACGTATGTCCTGACATGTTAGTCCTGAAACCAGTGTGAGAGACTGGTCCTGGACTACTGACAATTCCCCCAGACTCCTGAAGTTTTTGACGTGAATTTCCATCAAGACATGGAAGCCATGGAGAAACCCAAACTGAAGTCACCTTGAGACCATAAACAAGAATCGCTGTGAAAGAGCTTTTTTCACACTGCTGGTGATGATAAAAAGGCGTTATGGAAATCCACCATTTCGAGACTGCTTGGCAAGCCTGTACTCTATGCTCCCTTTCAAAAAATGAACAATATATTGGTATCAACCAGGACTGAGTGATACAGACACATGCAGTGTTTGTCAAGCAACATTAGCAATTCTTAAAACATATGATTTAGAGCATCTGTAAATAAATATATCGAGTGATTTCTGAAGGTCATGTGTGCAGTTCCCGTCTGTCTGTTAAGTCCACAGCAAACCCCTTTGGAGTGGAACACAGACAAGAAACCCTCTGATGGGATTCAAACCTAAGACCTATTAGCCAGGAATTCAACACAGAAACTCCTGCGCTACAGTAGCAGTTTTATTGCTGATGGTGGTAACCCATTTTCCCTCCAATGTGCATTTTACAAGCCATTTTGAATCCTGCTATCAACTACACTCATTTTAGCTAAGGTTGGGGGGAAGAGGGTCGGTGTTTATTTTTCTTAGTTTAAAGAAAAAAAAATGTTAACAATATCTGTCGATAGGCACCACTGACATTCACATTATGAGGTAACGATTCGAAGTCGGGGGAAAAACAACTGAAGCTGAGCAAGAATCGAACTGGTCACACATCAAACTATCTGTACTGTAAATCAATAGACAAAGTTGGACAAATACATTTTATCTGCTCCGTGATAAAGCTGTCTGATCTGTTTACATTTCAAAAAAAAAAAAAAAAAAAATCAGAACCCTCTTCACATAATGATCCATACACCCAAAAAGTGTAGCAGCAACATCTGTAATGTTAAATCTTTATTCAAACTGTATGTCACAACAATTCTCACTCTGTAAAAAAAAAATCAAAAAAAAAAAAAATCATCACTCTGGCCATGTATTTGGTTGTTTTTCATTTCCAACCTAAACCACTTTGACAACTTCACTCATTTAGTCGTGTGTTTGCACTCTTCAGTGCTTACCATCCATCCACATGTCACAGGACTTGACAGCTTACTTCTTGCTCTATCCCCTCTCCTTACCAAAGACAATATTCTGGCCCCCTCAAGGGATGAGTGTTGCCCACATAGTCTACAGTTTGCTGTGTTCGTGAAGATTTTTAGCAATCTCCAAGGTATCTCAATGGACTGCAGTTTTCTGCCTCAATTTTAGGCCTTCTCCAACATACCTGAGTACCCCATAATGTTTCCTACCTTAGGCAATATGATGCCTTAATCCACTTGTATATGGCTTAATCAGTTAAGATTTCATATGTTTCTTCATTTAAAAAAAAAAAAAGAGAGAGAGAGAACAAAAAAAAACCAAAAAAACCCCCGCCCAGCATGTAATTTTGAGAATTAAGTTCCTACAAGGCTAGAGAAATCAAAGCAGACAATCAAACCTTACATAATCAAACGGCCAACACCAAGTCCAAATTGACAAAAAAATATATCATATTATTACATGAATGGGAGAAAATGACGGCGGTCACGATGAAATTTTCTCAAGCCTTTTCTTTTATAACTTAATTAATCAAGAAAGATCAACCCCCCCCCCCCAAAAAAAAAAGACATAAAAATAACAGAAAGGAAAAATCCATGGAGCATTCCACTTTTTATTCATTCACTATGACAGAGTGTAAAAAAAAAAATCTAGATTTCATTGTCGTGTCTTACAAAACGGGGAAGAGGACAGAGTATTCAGACTATTCAAATTCAAATTCACCCTTAACCTCACCCATTCTCCCCCCCCCCCTCCATCCCCACCAATTTCCCTTGATATATTTCTCTCCACTGTCACAAACATATCCGTTGACCAAACAAAATCAGACGGTACATAAATGACTGATCATACTGTCAAAGAATGAGCAATGAATCGTATTTCCGCACCTTAGGCCATAAAAACGACAAATATAATGAAAAAGATGATGAGGACAGCAAAGATCTTGATCATCAGCCATCGATTTGACGAGACAGACTGGAAGTATTTCAGAATCTCCGTGTGCGCCGATTCAACGTTCACTGTGGCGTCGTCTACGTTGGAGTCTATCCTGTAAACATAAAACAGTCATGTCAGTCGTGGGAGCATTGCCCCATTCTCCCTTCGACAGTTATTTTTGACACTTCACACCTCCACAAGCAAACAAACAGTGAGCTTAAAGACTTAAGGACTATTAGCTCTTTATGTACACACTCAGTTTTGGTAAAAAAAAAACCACCACCAAAAAATAAAAAAAAACATGCACACACTCACTTTTTAGCTGTTTTTTGTTGTTGTTTTTTTTTTTGGGGGGGGTCATGAAATTGTTTTCCCATATCTTTTCTTCACCTCTATGCTAGGAAAAGAGGCATCTTAAACATAACTTGATTACCGTATGGTACATTCTGATCCCATTTAAAAAACAAACAAACTTATCTCTTCATTTTTTGGAGTTGGTTTTGTTTTTGCTTTTTTCCCCTTGGCCAGAGCTCAGAGGTTCACCAATGGAGAGATTTTACGTGTTGTGTGTGTGTGTGTGTGTGTGTGTGTGTGTGTGTGTGTGTGTGTGTGTGTGTGTGTGTGTGTGTGAGGGGGGGGGTGCATGCATATGTGTGTGTGTGTGTGTGTGTGTGTGTGTGGTGTAGGGGTGGGTGTGTGTGGTGTGAGTATGTGTGTGCGTGTGTGTAAGAACGCCCATTAAAATCACCAACTACAAACTCCTCTAAAGAATCAACAAAAATCTTTAAAATTTTTTTTATCAGCATCAGCATACTGTCTGTCTACGTCTAAATCAATCATGCACACAGGTGTGTGTTTAGACACCTTCCCTGTGGAAAAAAAATAATGGGTAGGCGCTGCACTTGTGGCGACGCGCTCTCCCCAGGGAGAGCAGCCCAAATTTCATGCAGAGAAATCTGCTGTGACATAAAGTGGTATAAAATATATAAAAGTAAATAAATAAATCAGCAGCAGCATCAGGAGGTGGAGGCAGCCAGCACTCACCTCTGCACCATCTCCTCCTGCTCCTTGACCATGTGGGCAAGCTGCTGGAAGATGGAGCCCAGCTCCACAATGGTCGACTCGATGCTCTGCATGGTGTCTGCTCGCTCCTGGATGTACGTGTCCTGCCACACCACACCCAGCACACAGTGTTTTAAGTTACTATTCCTTGGGTTTTATTATAACAGAGCATTTCAAGTCACTATATCATAACTGAGCATTTCAAGTCACAACTTTTGTTTTTATTATATCAGAGTATTTCAAGTCACAATCCCTTGGTTTCATTTATCTATTCATCTGAATCGTTTTCATTTTTACAGCCTAGTTAACCACAGGAGCCATGTGAGAACTTTATATGTCTTCCAAAATAAAACTTCTTGAACAGAGAAAACCTACAGGCCATGTTCTCTGTAGCCACTTCAAAGTCAATCATTACCCCAGGTCAGGCCAAAATGTAATAAGACTAACGACCAAGTGCAATTTTTTCAGGAGTTACTGACAAACAAGTATTCAAGCAATGCCTTAAAACTTCCAAACGATTGGGACACAATCTGAAGATGAATTTTACTGAGCCTGCTTCTTTTGAGAATTATAGAATTTGTTATAACATCCACACACAAAAAAAGGAAGGAACATCTTTCCTGCCCCCGCCCTCCTCTTCTCAAAATTTCATTGAGTTCTAGGCCAGTCCATTTTGCTGAGTTGTCCTCCTGTCTCTTCACTGGTCTGCCTCTTTTTTTTTCCACTAAAAATAGACCACACTTGGACTTTGTACACCAAAGGGAAGGGGAGCACTAATTTTAGGACAGCCCCTGGACCCTTGACAAGAGTGAAGCTGGATTTGCGTGTAGTGGCCAGCTAGCCTTCACCACCAGTGAGCGTCATACCTGTTCCTGAACGATCTGCTGTTGCTGGTAGTTAGTGGTTGTCATGGCACCCATGTCTATCGCCACGTCTCCTCCGTGGCTCACCTCGTCTGCAGTAGCACTGACCCCGCTGTGGAACACACACACAGACACACATCAGCCTTCATAACAACAGCAACAACAACAACAAACACAACAACAGGCATTGACAGTCGCAGCAACCTACTTACCCTGCTTAACACACACACACAGCATCAGCCCAACCATACACAACCAACCACCACCACACACACCACCTACCACCAACATCACACATCCACCAACAACAACAAACAACAATGATGAAAGTCGCTGAGCAGAAAGAGTAAAAGACATTAGAACCTGCTGCACACACATACGCATCAGGTTCCATAAACAAACAACTGGCATTGAAAGTCTGCAGCAGCACTTTTTTTTATCTATGGTCAAGGCAATCTCTTAAAGAATTAATAAAAAATATTCAAGCATATGTTCCCAGCTTCGCCCTTTCTTCTCAGTTTGACGAGAAAATCGAACAGAATGCCAAAGTCCTTCAGATGAGACCATAAACTGAGGCCCTGTGTGTGCAAAATGCAGGCAGAACTTCTTGTGCACACATTAAAAACCTGTTCCGCCTTTCAGAAGAGTAGGCCAATTCACACCGATAGGAATGGAATGACCTTTTTTTTTCAAAAACGCATGCACACAGGTGTCATGTTTTTAGACACTATCACTGAAGTAAAAAAATGTGGCTACCTAAATGGTTTGAGGGGGGGGAACTGCCGCATACGCAAAAATCTCATGATTGGTGAACCTCGGAGATCTAGCCAGGGAACAGGGGAGATAAAAAAAAAATCAAGCCTGTCAAGGATAAAAGGAAATTATCAATACACAGAACGCGAAAAAGAACGACACGCAATGTCCACTGACTGTGATGTCCTTGCAGAGCTTTGGGGGGCAGTGAGGCTGTGGACTGTGCAGCAGACTGAGAAAACTGCTCCCTTCGACTTCTTTGGTGCTTCAGGTTCTGCAAATAAAACCAACAGCTTGTATATATATATATATATATATATACTACCAACCTGTGTGTACAGATATCAGTGCTTTCTACTAGAAGCAAATACTAAGATCATATACATACAGTTATCAGCGTAGAAATTATATTGTAAGTGTAAACACAGGTACCAGTGTCTTTCCTACCTAGATAGCAAATACAAGATCAATACATACAGATTATTGCGTAGAGATTATATATATATATGTCAAACACAGGTACCAGTGTCTTTCTTACCTAGATAGCAAATACCAAGATCAATATACAATACAGATTATCGGCGTACAATTTATATACTGTATATATCAAACACATGCATAAAGGCATCAGTGTCTTCTACAGCAATGAATACCATAATCAGCACTGCAACAAAAAAAAAACTTAGGAAAGACCTAAATCAATATATAATACACATTGTCAACATAGAGATCAGAACAATGCAAACACCTATGTATAGATCTTCTATCATCATCATCATCAGTACGGTCTATATCTCTACAACCCTACACTTACATACCCATTTCTTTCTTTAAAATTTTTTTTTTTTTTTTTTGAAAACAGTATGATACTTGATCATCCTTTACCAGAGCATATAAATATTTGATGACAACAAACATTTCTTCACATTGTAAAGGTTTCATGCAAGTACTGCCAAGAAAAGAAATTAAAAAATGCCTACAGACATTTAGTGGTCAAACCTCCTACAATCAACTGATGTTTCCTCACCTCTGTTCGGACTTCTAGGACATGTTTGAAGTCGTTAGACATTGAGGCCAGCTTGGACTGCAACACACACACACACACACACACACACACACACACACACACACACACACACACACACACACACACACACATATAAAAAATCATGTATATATGTAAATCATCAGCTTCTACCCATAGCTTACATAAACATTATGTTAACAAACAAAAAAAAGACTCACTAAAAAAAAACAACAACAAAAAAACAAACAAACAAACAAACTAGAAGATGACAAGACAAACTGTATATGAACTTTCACAGGCCAGAATAAATGTTTTTCCTTCAGACAATAATCTTATACAATCAAAAGCAATAAAAAAAACAACAGACAATTTTCCTTCACACCTCTCTGACACACACCACACTATAAAGCCCCTCTGTTTCACTCACAAAACAGAAAAAAATTTTCCTTCACACCTCTCTGACACACACCAAACTATAAAGCATCTCTGTTTCACTCACAAAACAGACAATTTTCCTTCACACCTCTCTGACAACACCCACACTATAAAGCCCCTCTGTTTCGCTCATAAAACAGACAATTTTCCTTCACACCTCTCTGACACACACCAAACTATAAAGCCTCTCTGTTTCGCTCACAAAACAGACAATTTTCCTTCACATCTCTGTTTCGCTCACAAAACAGACAATTTTCCTTCACACCTCTCTGACACAGACCAAACTAAAGCCTCTCTGTTTCGCTCACCTGCAACGCCACCACCACGGAGTTGGAATGTGTCTGCAAATGCTGACGATGGCCATTCTGCGTCTTCTGCGATTTGGCCACCTGAGACAGCCAACATCATTTTAAAAAAAATAATTAAAAATAAAAATATATAAAACAACAACAAAAAACCCATCATTTTTTCTTGAAAAAAGTACAAAAACAATGAACGCTGCAACAAAAAAAACGTGCTATTTCTGATCATATGTCATGATCTTTTTATTATTATTATCATTATTTTATCTTTTTTTTTCACATCTCATGATCTAACAACTTGTGATCCTTGCAACTAAATGACTTAGTCTCCACATGTGCCATTAAGCTCTTGACCTGGTACTTCCCTCAGCTCCTAAAGGACTCGTTGGCTAAGTGCTCCTCTGAATTCTTCAGTCAGTGCATCTCCAGAAAGCTGAATCTCCCTATGTGTGGAGATTTTTCTTAAGAGTAGGCCATTGTGTGTGATTTACAAAACTGCATACACACAGGGACTGGAAGTAAAAAAAGCACAGGAGTACTTATTCTATTATCCTCAATATAAAAGAATAAATAAATATAATGCAAGCTGCAAGCTCAGTATGTTCCTGCCACATGCACACCAGTTACTTGGGCCTACTCTTCTCTTCTGCACAAGAGGGAAGGGATGTCAACATGTATGGTGGATTGTCCTGCAGTGCATTTGCACACAGAACCTTGCTTTATGGTTTTGTTTGAAGGACCTTCTAGGAAATGGGAGTAGACAGCAATGTTGATTTAATCCCAAAAATGCATTCAAACAAAGACACTTACTTTACAGTCTCATTTGAAGGACTTTCCTAAAAAAAAATAAAGAAGTTGATACCAATGCTAACACTTCTTATATCAACTGAGCAATCTTCTGAAATGCATAAAATTAAACAAATCATAACATAAAGAATAGCTTGAGGTTTAAAAAAAAAGAAAAAAAAAAAAAAAGCAGTAACGATTATTTAAGATGCAACAAGCCATCTTTGAAAAAACAGGGGTTAAAAATATTGTAATCCAAAATCTATCTGAGCTTTTTTTTAAAAAATTAAATATAAAACAGAAATAAGGCAAACTGTCACTGGAAACTTACCGTTGTAACTGTGCAATTTTTTCGTTGAGGCTTTTGATGTCCTGCTTGATGATATAGGTCAGCTCCTGAATTTCCACTGGCTTATCGTCAAACAGGGATTTTCTCTGTGCCACTGAGAGTAAGGGGCATGTCTGATTAATTAAGGTAAACTCTCTACATCCTTTCACTTTCTGGTAGAACTGCACCATCTAATCTTACCAAAAAAAAATCTTTAAACTAAAGATCATAAAAATAGTGTTGATGACTCGAGACATGCAAAATTAATGAAGTCACCACTTTGTAGGTTCCAATCCAATCCATTTGTAGGTTGAAATTTAAGAAAATGAGATAAACCATTATTGAGAATTCTTTCAGTTATTTATATTACACAAAGACAAAATCCACAGACATAGATACTCAAAGCAGCAGTTTTTATAAATATGATACTTGCTAAACCACTGGAACCCATAAAAAAAATTCCTTGTAGGTTGAAACTATGAGAATGAAATAATTATTCTTGAGAACTTATCTGAGCATTTCTCACAGTTAGTCTACACATGAACACAAGGACAAAATCTACCGACATATTTAAAGCAGTGATCATAAAACATACTTGCTAAGCCACTGGAACCTAAATCATGAACATAACCTTGTTAATAGCTCATTACAAATAACACTAAATCATTTACTGACAAAAATGTATACACACACACACACACACACACACACAACACACGCACGCACACACCCACACGCGTACCACACACACACGCACACACGCACACTGGTCTGTTTCTTCTTCATAAATGTACTTACATATTGTTAGTTTTTCTAGCTTTGTGTACGTGTTGGCAAGATCTTTTCCGATGTGCCTGTAAAACAAACAGCACAAGAGAAAAATCATTCAATCGATCACTCCACATTTCTCACCGCCATCATCATCACTATCTGATCATGGTGATAAAGCAAACTGTATGCCAAATCATAGTGAAAAACCATGTGCACAATGCAAACCAGAGAGAGAGAGACTGAGAAAGAGAGACAGACAGACACACAGAGACAGAGACAGTTGTCTTGGGGTTTTTTGTTTTGTTTTCTCTTTGTTAAAAATCTCAGTTGGTATGTTCCTCTGATAAGCTGTCAACTGTCGATTATGGCCTACAGTGGGTTTTCTTTCTTTTTTTATATGTATACTTCAGCATCTTTATACCATATCATCAATACACATCAACATCTTTACTTCATACCACACTGCAATACACTTCAACATCTTTACTTCATACCACACTGCAATGCATTTCAATTCTGGACTATAAACCCAGGTCCTGTGCACGAATGCATGCAAAACATCTTGCACACACGTTAAAACCTGTTCCGCTTTTCAATAGAGTAGGCTATAGTGTGCTGGTGGGAATGGATGGCAAAATTTACAAAAATGCATACACATGAGGACTGGATGTAAGAAAACACATGAGTGCTTACTCTATTATCCTCAAATAAAAGAATAAATTAAAAAAAGCATTTCTCTCCCTCTCCCTCCCTCACACACACACACACACACACACACACACACACACACACACACACACACACACACACACACAAAGTGACTGTCAGTGTGTGTCTGCCTGCTTCTCAGTCAATCAGTGAATCTGTCTGCAGGCCATCCGTTCATCTGTCTGTCTGTCCATCTGTCTGTCTGTCTGTCTCTTTCTTTTAATGACTTACTTGGCAATTCTGGAGAATTCACTTCTTTGCTGTAAGGCTTTGTTCTGTCTATATGCAACCCCATTACCCTGAAACAAGTTAAAAAAAAAAATTGTAATCAAGATCTTTGCCAATACATGAGGTACCTAAGATTTTGAATATACACACTACAAAAAAGCTAATAAGACAATATATATGCATTATATTTATTAAAAACAGACGGGGGGGGGGGGGGGGGGGGTAGGGGCTGCTAACAAGTAACACGTGCAAATATAATGCACAATCCCCTCTTTGATTCTGCTTCGCACCCCAGCCCTTCTGCTGTTCGTCCACTCTCTTTCTACACACATGCTACACCTTTATTTACAATATATATGATATCACCTACTCTTTCAAAACACACAGTATGTAACAAAATACTACTGAAGAAAACCTTGATGTTATCTTAATAACTACTGTCCAACTAAGATGAAGATGATTTGTGGGGGGGGGGGGGGGGGGGGGGGGGGGGGGGAGGGGTTAGAATAATCAAATATATATGAACAAAAAACAAAAAATCCTATTCTGTTTGTAACAGGAGAAAGTCAGAAACAATGTTAACTCCAGAGGGAAAATCCCAGCAGAGCAGAGGAAAAATCCCCACCAAAGCAGAGCAGAGGAAAAATCCCCACTGAATGAAGACCTCAGCAGAGTACCCAACCAACACCCTGAGGCACTTACCGCACTGCCAGGTCGCATGTATGACCCTGTAACCAAGACCTCTCCTGCCTAATATATCATTCATACACGTTCTGCCAATTCCTTCAGCTGCTCATTCTTTCTCACTTACTTAAATGGGTCGCATACACAAAACTTCACCATTGGTGAACCTCAGAGCTCTAGCTGAGGAACAAAAAAAAAGACACCCCCCCCAGACCAATCAACACAGCATCGCACACCGCAAAAACAAAAAAAAACATGCCAGAACTTACCTGTCTGGACTGCAGGAGTTTGACGGCTGACATGAACTCGTTGGATCGATCTCGACACGTCATGTCTGGATCTGGAGGTGGAGGAACGGATGGAGGTGGAGGGGAGGTACGAAGATACCTGCTGCCTTTCTGACCTGCCGCTGGCTGAGATGGTGAGGGGGGATAAGTCGGCTGAGAGTTGTCAGACCCTGAGTTGGTTCGCCTGCGTCTAGCTAACATTGATGATGATGTGCGCTCTGCATGCCCCAGTAAATCACAACACCGTGCATTCCTTACCAGCCAAAATTCTTCTGCAACAGAAATTAATGATATATTATATACTTTAAAAGCTGAAAATGGTTTGGAAACATATTCGTTCTGTCTGATCTTGCAGTGCACACCTTATCAATTCAAAAAAGATCTGGACCATACAAGTTTTCTGATTGCAGTTGCAGAAATCTTTCTGTTAACCAGTGTAATATGTTTAAAGGTAAATAAAATACCCACTGATGTCTTTTGGCTAGCAATTTGGGCTGCTTAAGTGCTGCTTTGACAAAATTTTATGATCATTTCATTTATCACAAGATGACCATGATATATATAAGTGAAAGCAATGCAACACTATTAGAATATCATAAAAGTTCAAGAACAAAAAAATCCAAAACAAAAACTTCAGTTTTGGGATATTACAAAGGTGTGCCCTTTTTTTCAAGATTAAATTTTAAAAGGAATTAGTATCTTCAGCTCTGACGGAAGAGTATTCTATACCTCAGTATAACTATAAGGGCCTGAGAAAGCTAAGCTGGACTTATGAATTTTATTTTATCTAGATATCATTACTTGGACAGGGGGAATAGAACTTCTGACACTGTGACAGGATGATTTGTTATTAGTAAACAAGGAACTGATGTCGTTAAGTACTACATCATGCGTTAAGTTAAAATTTTCAACATAAATACTGCTTTATCAAAATTTAATCTAAGTTGTTTATCTAGGGATAGAATATTTATATCTCTTTCTTCAGTTTCTCAACTGTGAATAATGTAATTTACTAGGCATATCTGGTGGAATGAGCTTCACTGCTCTTCAGTGGAGAGAATTCTGCCTTTTTAGTTGATGTCTCAGCACCCTTCGAAAATTTTTCAGACAGGTGTAATGCTGAGAGCATACTGAGAGAGTGATGCAGGAGTCACGATTTCTTGCTAAGGCTGTAGCCCTGCAGGCTACATGACAAGATTGGTTAGGCCTAGGTTGGAAGCCAATTTTGGAAAGTGGGGAAAAGTTTACTTCTCTCTATTAGGCCTAAATCAATTTGTTTTTGTTTTTCCAAGCTGTAGGTGGGTGGGGGTGGGGTGGGGTGAGTTGTTTAAGTAGGAGGTTATAATACTGTTCTGAAATCGTTTGGTTCTGATGTTTTGTTTTGTTTTTTCTCTTGCTTGCTTCCCCCCCCTGATGGTTTGTACTTTTTGTAAACAGATAAGACACACGTCACACACTACAGACAGCAGAAACAGAGGGTGGCACAGAAAAATAACAACCAGACAATATATATTTCAACTCAGACCAAATATCAATTCTAACAGCCAATTATCACCTGTCAGTAGTCAACAGATTCTTTAGTCGATTCTTAACAATCTGCCAGAGCCACAGACTGTGACTGACACTAAGGGACACCGACAGAGGGAAGCTGCCACAGCAGACGACAGAACATAGAATTGTTTCGATCACAAGCTCATAAAGCCAACAAAAGCTGTAAGCCAAAACAGTACCCAATAAGAATACTTTACAAGTAAGTTTGTGTAAGTGTTGTGGTACTTACATTTAAGCGTATGCTGTTTATACAAGAAAATCAAAACATGTTTACTGTCTGACGTCAAATCCCACACCATCGGTCCACGAATACAGGAAGTGTGATGTCAATGGCATGCGCAGTAGGCCCCTAGGCTAGCCGAAACCAATTTAAATATGGCGGAAAACACAAACAACTTCATGAATTCATGACATATATATGGGCTTGATTTTTGGCAACTATGTCGGACGACGAATATTTCGATTTCTTTGACAGTGGCTTCGAAGATGTTGTGCTCACGGTAGGTGTGGAACTCTTACTGGTTTTCTAAACACGCTGCATGTGAGACATGAAAAGCTATGGTGACAAAGTGAAACTAAAAGTAAATTTCATTTTTAGAAGATTAAGCATTGTTTAAAACAAATAAAAACAAAAGCAATCCACTTCACTGTTCACATCATAAAGTCAGTTCTGACAGACGCTATAGCTGAGTTGGTAAGACCGTTCGACTTCAATCCCAAGAGTCTATGAAGTTGTGGGTTCGAATCTCGGTGGCATCTGGTGAATTAATGGAAGGGATTTTTACGATCTTCTGGATCAACTTAAAGTGCAGACCTGCCAGTGCCTTAATTCCCTCTGTATGTATAGTATATAGTGTATAATTATATGCCTACATATGCAGAATATCAGATGTGCACATTAGTCATTACGGATCCCATAAATCATATCAGGTTTCAGTGCGTTCTGGGAACAGAAAACATACCCAGCATTGTTCCCCGAAGTCGGAATGCGGCTACCTTCATGGTGGGCAAAAACGATCGCATACGCAAAATCTCACCATTGGTGAACCTTGGTTACTGTTGGAGTTCTACTCAAAGAACAACAACAAAAATCATGTCAGCCAGTGGATGTGAAAGCCTGTGTAAAAAAAAAAAAAGTGTGTTCTGTATCCCTGATCATGTGACATCATGTTACATCATGTAAAGTATGTTATGTTGTGAATTTACCTTTTTTTTCTTCTTTTCTTTTTCTTCTTTTTTTCTTCTTCCTATTTTTAGATCAGATTTTCAGAATTTCCTGTCATCAACGAAACAATGTAACTGAATCACATAATATTAATAGCCTCAGGAGTGCTGAATAGTGAATAGGGAATCTTTGTTTTCCTACTCCTATTGTAATGGACATGAATGATTGAGCATGCATTATTCTCTGTCTCTGTCTCTCTCTGTCTCTCTCTCTCTCTGTCTCTCTGTCTCAGTCTCTGTCTTTCTCTGTCTCTCTCTCTCTCTGTCACTCTGTCTCTGTCTGTCTGTCTCTCTCTCTCTTGTCTCTCTCTGCTCTCTCTCTCTCTGTTGTTTGTCATTTCCTTTCCTTGCTTCTTTCCTCTTCTCTTGTTGTTGTTGTTGTTGCTTCCTTCCAGTTCCACTTTCATCACCCTCTGTCATTTGCTGTTAGCCAGAAGTTGGTGTGCTGGTCTTCAGGGCTGCTAGTGCATGATCCCAACTGTATCTTTGTCTGCTCTCCCGTACGTTGGTCTGACATGGGGGACTGGTCTGTAGGCCTAGTCCTGATATATTGGTTGTTGGCAGTGTGGCTGGGTCTGTGCTTGGCTGTGGTATAGAAGCCAAAGACGATGGCCATTTGTGTAGCAGTAGCATAATTCTGCAGTGCTCTCTTTAAATTGAACTTCTTTACATGAACAGTCTTTACACTTGTATGTTTCAGGTGACTGACATACAAAGGTACATTGTGGACCCAGTGTTCCTACAGCAGACTGGGCTGACAGATCACTCTGCTTACGATGCCTACGACATCACAGTGGCTGATGGTCGCTCCCGTGTCAGGGTGGTTCTCTCCTGTTTTTTGGACCACCTTGTGCAGAAGAGAAAGGTACTGGAAAATACTGTAGCACATGTGGCTATGACTGAACAGTGCTTGGTTATTTTGTGTTTCTTGATCATGCTTTGCTCAAAGTTAAACTAAATCTACTGCTGTAGGTCAAACTTTCAAAAGCAGTAAAATCTACACTGTAGTAATTGTGTAAAGATATACACATCCTTTCTTAATTTCGTGGTAAATGTTGAGGGTTTCCAGCCAGAATATATATATATATATATATATATATATATATATATATATATATATATATATATATATATATATATATATATATATATTATATACATCATGTCTATAGCTCAGAAGTTTACCAATGCATGAATAGTAAGATTTTGTGTTTGCAATCATTTTTATCCACCATTAAGGTAGGTTCATTCTGACTGCATGGATTTTTTATGATAAATTGGCAGAGAGTAAAACAAAAAGCAAAAATAGAAACAACTAAATAAAAAAAATGTAAAAACAAGCAAAACTCAAGGGAACTTTAGATTTGTCAAGATTATTATTGTTATGACACAGCTGTTTACTGAACTAGCAGTTTTGTTGTCTCTATTACAACTAACGTTCTTGCACAATGTGTTGCTG
>CM060324.1:52618455-52688455 GCA_030674155.1 Stramonita haemastoma
CAGGATGCTGCATGGCTGTGTTTTGGAACGTCATGGCTCTGCGATACCAGAACTAGTAAGTGCACTCCCTAGCTTTCTTGCTTGCTTTCTTACGTCAGATCTTGTTGTCGTTGTTGTTTTGGGGTTTTTTTGGGTTTTTTTGTTGGTGTTGTTATTTTTGTTCTTGTTGTTATTTTTTTGTTTTGTTGTTGTTGTTATACTTTTCAGCTTATCAAAGCTGTTACTGTTAAGCCACCCCCTAAAACAAAAAAGATATCTACTAGAGGCAGGTTTTCAGTGAACTTTTTTTTTGGTCTCCTGTTTTGTTTCTGTCTCTGGGCTAGAACTCTGAGGTTCACCAATGGTGAGATTTTGTGCACTCTTGACTCACTCATCCCTCCTGGGAATCACTGTAAGACTGAAACAGCACACTGAATGAGAAGTTTGTGTGTATGACTGTTTTCAAGTACCTCACCATATAGGCAGCCATACTCTTGACTTCAGAGGAAGGGATGCTATTTATACTGAGAGCCCCCCCCCCCCCCTCCCCCCCCCCCCCCCCCCCCCCTCCTAGCATCCCAACAGGGAGGAACTGTGACAGACTATGCACATTGTTTTAACCCTCTTAGTCCCGATCCAGGATTTGCCAGGGTCAAATAATTACCCCCCCCCCCCCCCCTAAGTCCCAGTCTGGGATTTGCCACGATTTACACACAGTAGATATCCATCACGCTGTTACCATTACTAATTGCTACCACATGTCAAACCTCTACCAGGCTTAGAAGGAGAAACCCTGTAGAGTGTCTGGAAGTAATTATAGCTGCTGGTATGTACTTAGAAGGAGGAAAAGGCCAGTGATCATGTGTGCCTGACCTGATTTCGGGATGGAATGCGAAATCTAGGGGCAGTTTGTGTTCAGAGAGTCCGAATGCAAGAGGGTTCAATCTGAATTCTCTTGTGCTTTGTGGTCAGTGTGCAGGAGGGCAGTGTGATTCTGCTGAGGAACTTCACGGTCAAGCCGCGCTTTCAGATGTCCGACTACCCGGTGTTACAACCCCCTGGACTGTGCTGGCATGAAGTGGACATCAACATCAACCCTCACAACCCTCAGTGCGACGTGACGCTCATCGATGAGAGCGATGTCGATGGTCTGGACGATGTTCGTCTCCCGTCATTGACCACTGATTTTGTCAGCCGGAGGGAGCTGAGGTATAGTGTGGTAGGATTTGAGTGTGGTTGTGTGTGTGTGTGTGTGTGTGTGTGTGGGGTGGGGGGGGCAGGGGGGGGAGGAGTGTAGTAGGTGTGTGTGTGTGTGTGTTTGTTTGTCCATACCCCAAAAGGAAAGAAAGGAATAAATCTCAGTGTGTGTGTGTGTTCAAATTCATTTAACGTCTTTTCACAAATTGTGATATTAGACGGGGAAGGGGGGGGGGGGGGGGGGGGGGAGTAGGTGGGGTGTATGAGTGTCAGAAAAAGAGGGTGTGGTTGGCAATGTATGGGATAAAGAATTTCAGGGAGTCAATACTTGCTAAGTAAATTTTAAAAAAAAAAAAAAAAAAAAAAAAACCCACACCTTTTTGTCACTAAACTATTGAACTACAGTAAGCAAAAACGGGAAATGCAGTTCTAACAAACTCTAACAAAAACAGTAATTCCAATGAAAAATATAACCAAATAGTTACTTAATTTCACATAAGAAAACACAAAATATCCCTCCCAGAAAAAGAACGGGAATACCCAAAATTAAATTTTGATTTAACCCTCTTAGTTTTAAATTTAAAATTTCAGATGGATCGGGACTAAGAGGGTTAAAACAATTTAAATTTGCTACCACATGTCAAACCTCTACCAGGCTAGAAGGAGAAACCCTGTAGAGAGTCTGGAAGTAATTATAGCTGCTGGTATGTACTTAGAAGGAGGAAAAGGCCAGCGAGCATGTGTGCCTGACCTGATTTCGGGATGGAAATTTAAACCCAAATTTAAATTTTGATGATTGTGTGTGTGTGTGTGTGTGTGTGTGTGTGTGTGTGTGTGTGTGTGTGTGTGTGTGTGTGTGTGTGTGTGTGTTTGTTTGTCCATACCCCAAAAGGAAAGAAAGGAATAAATCTGTGTGTGTGTATGTGTCACGGCTGCTCAAAACGGGGAAAATCTGACTCTTTAGTTGGCGGCTGGCACTGCACTCCGTAACCCGAAATTCCATCCCACCGCTAGGCTAGGCCTATCTAGGGCACCGCGCGGTCAGGGGTCAGAGTCCAGCATCTGGCGATGCTGCTATACTTTCCTTCTTTGCTGTCTATTAGCCACTGAGCAAATTTCTGTATGAAAGGCATTTTGTACCATACGCTGCCGGATTCACATGATTTTTTACAATGATCATACTTCAGTGAACAAAACTTCAATACCTGCTTTACCTGTTTGTGGTAACTTTGTTGGTGTTTGTTTTTGTTAACTATTTTAAAAAAATATTTTAAAACAATTGTCTCTCTCAAGAAACAAAGCCCGAGTGTCAGCTTGTTGCTGTGTGTGTGTGTGTGTGTGTGTGTGTGTGTGTGTGTGTGTGTGTGTGTGTGTGTGTTGTGTTTGTGTGTGTGTGTGTGTGTTGGTGTGTGTGCATGCGCGCATGCATGCGTGAGTGCTTGCGTGCCTTGCGTGCATACGCATATCAGTGTGTGTGTGCATGCATGTGCACGCATGTTTGTGCGCGGGCATGTGTGTGTGAGTGAGTGAGTGAGTGAGTGTGGTGTGTGTGTGTGTGTGTGGTGTGTGTGTGTGTGTGTGTGTGTGTGTGCGTGTGTGTGTGTGTGTGTCGCGTGCGCGCACGCGCATGTATATTTCTGCGGCAATACAGAGAGAGAGAGAGAGAGAGAGAGAGAGAGAGAGAGAGAGAGAGAGAGAGAGAGAGAGAGAGAGAGACTGTTCCTGTGTGTGTGTATGTGTGTGTGTGTGTGTGTGTGTGTGTGTGTGTGTGTGTGTGTGTGTGCGTGTGCGTGTGTGTGTGTTTCTGTAGCAATAGAGAGAGAGAGAGAGTGTGTGTGTGTGTGGTGAGTGTGTGTGTGTGTGTGTGTGTGTGTGTGTGTGTGTGTGTGTGCGTGTGTGTGCGTGTGTGTGTGTGTTTCTGCAGCAATAGAGAGAGGGAGAGAGAGAGACTGTTCCTCTGTGTATGTATGTGTGTGTGTGTGTGTGTGTGTGTGTGTGTGTGTGTGTGTGTGTGTGTGTGTGTGTGTGTGTTTCTCTCTTTCTCGTTTTTACTTTGATGTCAAAGTGTAGGTTTCTGTGTGGTTTGTTCTTTTTTCACAACACTAAAATAGTCACGCTTTTGATCACAACATTTTTTCAACATGATCAGAAGATTTTTTTGTATAGTATCAGAAACATCAATGAATATATTTTTTAAAAACCCCAGTCATTTGTGAGCTATTTCTGCCTGATGCCACTGAAAAGACATTTGTTTTCTACTGTGTGCTCGGGGTTATAAGCTGTACTGGATTTAGTTAGTAAATAAACCTTCAGCTGTAGCAGGAAACCACTAAAATCTGATGAAACAGTGGACTGTGTACGTGCTGAATCGCCATGACTATGCAGTAGGCCTAGTGTTTAGAGTGAAGTGAGATACCTAGCTGACACTAATGACTGCCAGACTCTCACCCCACGCTCTGTATCGCGCTGCTTCACGCGGCGCTGCAGGTGGTAGCCTACTACGGTGTGTTCATCTATGGCTTCGCTGTGCCCACAGAAACAAAACCATCAAAAAAAAAACCTAGTTAGTCTGCATGCAGACATGTTCAATTTCTTCTCTACATTTTTTGTTTGTATATTATAAATATGTGTTTTTTTAGAGAGAGAGTTAAAAATGACTGATTTTTGTGATTGTGTGTCTGCCTGTCGCTCTCCTGTTCATCTTCATCTATGTTTTGACTGCTCTCACGTCAACCAGTGTGAAAGAAAGTATATGGAGTTTGGTGTCAAAAGAAAGCTTGTTTCAAGCTGATTATAAAGAATGCTTTGTTTGTCTCTTTTTGGACGATTCACTGTACAAAACGATGTGTGAAAGAAACCATGGTAATCTACAGCTGAACACGGCTATAGCCCAAGCCCCTAGTGCAGCCTTTCCTTTTTCCCCGTTTATTTATATCAACGCCCTGCCAGCTGCGGGTCATGAACTTTGACTGGGGAACTAAAGAGACTGAAATGAGAAGCCGTGGTGTGTGTGTGTGTGTGTGTGTGTGTGTGTGTGTGTGTGTGTGTGTATGTGTGTGTGTGTGTGTGTGTGTGTGTGTGTGTGTGTGTGTGTGTGTGTGTGTGTGTGTGTGTGAGAGAGATGGAGAGAGAGAGAGAAGACAAAGAAGGACCTGTCACATTTCAGAGTGTGAATCAGCAGCTGAGCTGCAGAAACTGTTTGCTTTGTTCTGACAGGTACGTTCCAGATGGCCAGGTGTGTGACATTGCTGGAGTGGTGACGTTTGTGGGAGCTGTGCAGAGAGAGAAAGCAAAAGGTCAGCGAGATCTTTTTTTTTTTTTACAGTTGTCAGTCAACCTTTGTTCAGCATTGTGTCTGTCAGTCTTTTTTCTTTTTACATTGTTGTTAAATTGAAGGGTTCAAGCCATGCGTTTCATGTTGATGGTTGTGAAAAGGAAGGATTGAAGCTTTGTGTTGATGGTTGTGAAAATGAAGGATTGAAGCTTTGATGGTTGTGAAAATGAAGGATTGAAGCTTTGATGGTTGTGAAAATGAAGGATTGAAGCTTTGATGGTTGTGAAAATGAAGGATTGAAGCTTTGATGGTTGTGAAAATGAAGGATTGAAGCTTTGATGGTTGTGAAAATGAAGGGTTGAAGCCATGTGTTTCATGTTGTGAAAATGAAGGAGTGAAGCCATGTGTTTCATGTTGTGAAAATGAAGGAGTGAAGCCATGTGTTTCATGTTGTGAAAATGAAGGGGTGAAGCCATGTGTTTCATGTTGTGAAAATGAAGGGTTGAAGCCATGTGTTTCATGTTGTGAAAATAAAGATTTAAAGCCATGTGTTTCATGTTGTGAAAATGAAGGGTTGAAGCCATGTTTTGCAGGCAAATCAGGGCTGAGCAGTGGGGGCTTCTGGGTCAAAAGATGGCTTCACCTGCAGGACCACAGCAGTGACCTGCCCTTTGTTGTAAAGCTGTATCGAGGCACGCAGGTAGGTAGGGGTCATCAGTGGTCACAGATTCATGTTGTAAGGGGGCGGGTTAGCTTCGTGGTTAGAGTGTTGCGTCTAGGATCTGAGAGTCTGGGTTCAAGCCACCATCAAGGCACTGTTTCAAAGAGATTTTTCCCTGGAGTTAACATCAGTACAGCCGCCGCTGTGGCCTAGTGGTTAGGGTGTTGTACTCGTAATCTAAAGGTTGCGGGTTCGATCCCAGCTATTCCGCTATGGCGTTGTGCCCTTGGAAAAGGCACTTTACGGCTATTTTCTCACCCACCCAGGTGTAAAAGGGGGTACCAACCTTGTGTTGGGGGTTAATCCTGCGATAGACTGGCGTCCTATCCAGGGGGGAGTCTATGACTCTCAGTCGCTTAACGCCACAGAAACCGGGATAAGCACCGGCCTGATGAGCCTTATGGCTCGGGACAGACTTTAACTTTTTTAACATCAGTACTGACTCCACTTCCCCAAAAGTCCTTTTGAATTATACTATAAACTGCGGTTCTGTGTGTGAGGACACGCGGAACATCTTGTGCACACATTAAAACCTGTTCCATATTTCAGAAGATTAGACCATGGATGCCAGTAGAAATGGATGAGAAAATTTTTAAAACGCATGCGCACAGATGTTGTGTTTAGACATTGAATGCAGCAACCTTAATGGTGGGTAAAAACAGTCACATGCATACAGTCTTGCTGTTGGTCAACCTTGGAGCTGTAGCTGAGGACCAGCAACATCAAAAATAAAATAATCTATTTTACAAAGAAAGCCAGCATATACTTTGTCTGTGGGGCTATAAAGGTAAAGGTGTCCCATAACCTGTGTGGTCTTAGGGAAGCGAGGCGTCAGAGACCTCGGCTTCTCAAGGGGCCAGCATGTTGAGGGCAGCACCCATCTCCTCTCCCTTGCTGCTTTACCTTCCCTGACCCCAAAGAAGGCAGGTACCCATTTACAGCTGGGTGAACTGGGGGGGGACTGTACTGAAGCCAAGGTGCGCACACGGTCACCCATCCAAAAATTGGCAACCACGCTCGACGCTGTTTAACACTGGCTTGGGGAAAGCGAGCACTCTGACCACTGAGCTATCCCATCTCCTATACAAACAGCTCGAAATAAAATCAAATGAAATTTGACTAGAGTTTTGCTGTGATGAAAAAAAGACAAGAAAAAAAGACTTACACTTCTGAGTGGTTATTGGAAATGTGTGTATTTTCAGAAAGAGGAGTTTGACGATGGGCTGGTGACGGGTGTGTTTGTGGTGTGTCGCAACATGCGGGTGATCCATGGGGTGGATGACGCACAGTCGTCGCGACAGCCTCGCCACGTCTATGTCACCTCCACAAGAGACACGCATGTCAGTGTCACACAGGGACAGTAAACTAGCTGTGAATGTGGCTGTGGCTGTTTTACCCTCCTTGTGTGGGTGTGGGTATGTGGGTGTGTGTGGGTGTGTGTGTGTGGGGGGGGGTATGTGTGTCTGTCTGTCTGTTTACCCTGTGTGTGTGTGTGTGTGTATGTGGGTGTGTGTGTGTGTGTCTGTCTGTCTGTCTGTCTGTCTGTCTTGTCTGTCTTGTCTGTCTGTCTGTCTGTCTTGTCTGTGTTTGTCTGTGTATATTTGCACACATATTCATACACTTGTGCATATGAGAGCATACAGTCACATAAGCCCGCACAAGTCTTTGTAAAGCTTTTACCTTTACAGCTTTATTCTTAAATGTCCAAAGGGAATATTATCTTATTGTAGTTCCTTGCAAGGCTGAATATAGTTCTTGAAGCTGTTTGTCTGTCACCATCATCAGATCTCTGTCTCTCTCTGTGTCTCTCTCCCTCTCTGTCTCTCTCTCTCATCTCTCTCTGTCTCTCTCTCTCTCTCTGTCTTTCTCTCTCTCTCTGCCCCCACCCCCTCTTCTCTCTCTCTCTCTCTCTCTCTCTCTCTCTCTCTCTCTACCTAGTCCTTCGGATGAGACTTTAAACCGAGGCCCCGTGTGCGAAAGCACGCAGAACATCTTGCGCACACGTTAAATCCTGTTCCGCTTTTCGTAAGAGTAGGCCATCGTGTGCCGGTGGGAACAGATGACAATATTTACAAAACTGCATACACACGGGGACCGGATGAAAAAAAGCACATGATTGCTTATTCTGTTATCCTCGATATAAAAGAATAAATAAATAAATAAATAAATAAATAAATACCTGCCCCCACCCCCCTTCTCTCTCTCTCTCTCTCTCTCTCTCTCTCTCTCTCTCTCTCTCTCTCTCTCTCTCTCTCTCTCTCTCTCTCTCTCATTTTTTCATAAGTTGAGCATATATATGTTTTCTTTCTCCCCAACATGATGAAATGACTGTTCTGTTAACTTACTATTATTTTTGTTTTTTGTTGTTGTTGATGTTTGGTATCATGTTGTGTTCAGTTGTACCTAAGCGAGGTGGATGAGGAGGCGGATTACCCGTTCCCTGACGACCCCGTGTTGGGGTCAGCCCGTCAGTTCGCCCGCACCACAGACTGCCGTGTCGTGGCGGCGATGGGAGGAGGAGCAGTGAGTCAGATGATGTTCTCCTTTCCTCCCCAGCCCCCCTCGTTTGAGGCCTTCACTGCTCAACACCAGCACCTGGAGGTGAGTCCTAGAATACTGATATTTTCCTTTGTCGGTCCCTTTCTCTTGAGGGCTTCATAGCTAAGCATCAAGCATTGGAGGTGAGTCCTAGAATACTGATATTTTCCTTTGTCGGTCCCTTTCTCTTGAGGGCTTCATAGCTAAGCACCAAGCATTGGAGGTGAGTCCTAGAATACTGATACCTTTGTCGGTCCCTTTCTCTTGAGGGCTTCATAGCTAAGCATCAAGCATTGGAGGTGAGTCCTAGAATACTGATACCTTTGTCAGTCCCTTTCTCTTGAGAGCTTCAAAGCTAAGCACCAAGCATTGGAGGTGAGTCCTAGAATACTGATACCTCTGTCGGTCCCTTTCTCTTGAGGGCTTCATAGCTAAGCACCAGCACTTGAAAGTGAGTCTTTTTTTATATTTTTTTTTTTTTTGGGGGGAGGTGAGTTTTAGAATACTGATACCTCTGCCAGTCCCTTTCTCTTGAGGGCTTCATAGCTAAGTACCAAGCACTTGAAAGTGAGTCCCAGAATACTGATACCTCTGCCAGTCCCTTTCTCTTGAGGGCTTCAAAGCTAAGCATCAAGCATTGGAGGTGAGTCTTAGAATACTGATACTTTCCTTTGTCGGTCCCTTTCTCTTGAGGGCTTCATAGCTAAGCATCAAACATTGGAGGTGAGTCTTAGAATACTGATATTTTCCTTTGTCGGTCCCTTTCTCTTGAGGGCTTCATAGCTAAGCACCAAGCATTGGAGGTGAGTCTTAGAATACTGATACTTTCCTTTGTCGGTCCCTTTCTCTTGAGGGCTTCATAGCTAAGCACCAAGCATTGGGTGAGTCCTAGAATACTGATACTTTCCTTTGTCGGTCCCTTTCTCTTAAGGGCTTCATAGCTAAGCATCAAGCATTGGAGGTGAGTCCTAGAATACTGATACTTTCCTTTGTCGGTCCCTTTCTCTTGAGGGCTTCATAGCTCAGCACCAAGCATTGGAGGTGAGTCCTAGAATACTGATACCTTTGTCAGTCCCTTTCACCTGCCTGCTGCAGTTGCGTGTTTTTTTTTTCTGTGCCTTTTTCAGTGCTGCCTGATTTTGGTGTGGCACTTTGATTTCGGCGATCTTGCTACGTTGCTAATTCAGTTGTCTAGATTTTCTGTTTTGTGTGCCATGTTGTTCCCTTTATTGCCAGGTATGTATGTGAACTTAAAAAAAAAAAATTCCTTTTTTTTTTTTTTAAGTATGTGAATTTTGTTTTGCTGTGTGTGTGTGTGTGTGTGTGTGTGTGTGTGTGTGTGTGTGTGTGTGTGTGTGTGTGTGTGTATGCGTGCGTGCTATAGCTGACCCCGTGCAGTGGATGGAAAGCGTTCATCGACAGCCTGACCTACAGGGAAAGCTCTCAGATTGCTCTGCAGGCTCGACTTCTCTCTGTCACCTTCCACCATGCCCATGCACGCCTGCGGTATGATATCAGTTTTGTCTACGTGTTGTTGTTGTTGTTGTTTTTATCAATGTTGTGTGATTGATATTCTTAGGATTTCTGGAATGGGTTTTTTGTTGGTTTTTTTTTTTATTCAATTTAAAAAAAAAAAAAAATTATTATTTTATTTTTTTAATGATTTCTGTATTCATTATTCATAAACTTGTGAAATTTTTGGGCATGTTTGTCCTTGTGAAGTGCAGTGAAATGGGAAAGTTCATGCTTTGATTTTTTTTTATGTGTATTTGTATTTTCCGTTTTATTTTTATTGCAATTCTTTTTTGTGTGTGTGGTGTGTGTGTGGTGTGTGTGTGTGTGTGTGTGTGTGTGTGTTTGTGTGTGTGTGTGTGTGTTTGTGTGTGTGTGTGTGTGTGTGCGTGTGTGCGTGTGTGCGCATGTATGTGTATGCGCATCTGAGTTGGAACAGTTACAAGCATTTTTATTTTTACCCTTTTGGTCCAGAAAAGACTGACTTCTTCAGCAGCCCTGGAATAGACATGATATAATCACAAGAATTGTTTTTAATGCAATAATGAAAAATATGAATAATGTATGCACTGTATTTTTTATAATTGCTGGGATTTGTAATTGAAGTAGTTGGCGGGAAGAAATTTCCTGAAGGTCTATCTATACTGACAGGCCCCCGGAATCCCCACAGGGGAATTGATCATATCAACTATGTTTAAGAATGTGAAGTACTTGAGTTTGCTGCGTTGGAAGGAAAGAGATGAACTGTTGATTAATCATGTGTCAGAGTAAAAAATGATCAGATGATTTTTTTTGTCTTTTGTAACTTTTTGTGTTATTCCTAAATTGCTTTGGTTTGTTTGTTTGTTTCTCCCTGTGCTGCTGAACAGGAGATCAAAGAGAACACAGAGGCCACTGAGTCAGGTAAGAAAAAGCGACGTTGTCAGAAAAAAAAAAGCTGAAGTGTTTTCTCGTATAAAGAACGCAGAAGCTGCCTTATCCAAAAGTGTGTGACTTGTTATACAGCAGTACAACATTATAATGAAGTCAGCATGCATGGGTAAAAAAGCTAGAAAGATCATTTTTAGACCATTTCAGTCTGGGCACTAAAGATAAAACCCCATTGATTTGATCTGTATAGAATCTTTGCTCTATATGGCTTTACTTACCTGGTTAGGTACAGATAGAACAAGACAAGAGTCTGGTAAAACTATGAATGGGCTGTGTAAAAGAAATAGCCCCAAGCAATTGAAGTATGGCAGTGCGTGAAGTACTGATCGTGAATAAGTAGATTGTGGATCAGTGGTTTAGAGGTAACAAACCTGCTTAGAAAGCGAAAAGTATTGGTTGGATCCCCGTTTGTGCCCCCAATTTTTGTCTCATCCACCAGACCATTGGTCCTGGGTGCTAGTTTTTTTTAAAAAGACAATAAACCAAGGTTCTGTGTGCAACACACATTTTGCACACTTAAAAAAATGTCACAGCTCCAAGAGAGTTGTCCCTGGCAGAATTTTGTAAAAAAAAAAAAAAAATCCCCAAAAATTTTAATTTTTAAAAAAGCCAGTCTGGTAAGGGAACAATTACACATGCAGACAGGAAAAAAAAATGAAATGATGGGTAGGCTGCTCTTGTAGAAACACACTCTAGGCCTACCTGGATAGACGAGCTGGATTTTCTTACAGAGAAATCCGTTGTGACTTAAAAGCGATATACAAATACAAATGAATCAATGAATAGTGCAAATCCAGTGTGCTAAGTTAGTTTAAAGCAATTCACCCAGCTTGGTCGGTACCTTGTTCAATGAGATGTTTCCGAAACATATATGGTTGTTTGTACTATTATTGGAAAATAATTGTTCATATAGGTGTCAGAATTAACCATGATTGCTTCTGAAACAGATAAGATTGTTACTACTGCAGTTAGAGGGGTTTTTTTTTTGTTTTTTTTTGTTTTTTTTTGCAGCAGTTAGAGTTCACCATAATCATGGTAGTTACTACAGTCAGCAACATCTTGTGCTTTCAGGAACAGGTGACGAGTAGTTCAGGAGAGACGTCAGACGGAACACCGTGTACCTGGGATACAACCCAGCGGCTGATGATTCAGGTGATCGTTGTGGGTGAAAGCAGTTCGAAATGTCAGTTTGAATTTAAAAGGTCCTTCAGAAACAGCAATCTGGACCTCCAGAAAATGCTTGGCATCCAGAAAAAATACTGGTGTTGATTTTTTTTTAAAAATAAAAAGGATTGATATGTAACAGTATCTAAAGTGCTGAAATAAACACCAATGCCCTTAAAAATAAAAATAAAAAAGAAGAAAAAAAGAGAAATAAATTAAAAAAAACAAACAAACCTCCCCGCGTGCCGCAGCCCACGCACGCGCGCACAACACACGCACACACACACACACACACACACACAACACACACACACACACACACACACACACACACACACACACACACACACACCCAATTTCCTAGATTTCAGCCTGTCTGTTCTTTGCAGATAATTTGTAACAAGATCAAATGCATTTCCCATTCCAAGTCAGAAACCCTCATTCTAGCTTGACAGATTGATCTTGGTTGACTGGAAACTGGATCAAAGCAGTTCTGGGATGATAAACTGACCCTTTTACTTTTATAAATGATCAAGTTTTATTTTTTCATTTCACATTTCTTTATTCAACTGCTGCTATAAACAAGAAGTCCTCACATGCTGCATAAGATCTTCCTTATTTTGGTTTGGTTCAGTACTCAGTCGGTCAAACACAAACAACCCCAAAGACTTTGTTTTGTGTTTGCAGATTAATAATATAATAATATATGATGATAATAAATAATAATAATGATAAAATAATAATAAATGATGATGATATGATAATAATAAATACACTACTACTACTACTACTACTACTATCTACTACTTACTACTACTACTACTACTACTACTACTACTACTACTACTACTACTACTACTACTACTGAATATGGAATTTATATAGCACTACATCTTTTAAAAACAAATCAAAGCATTTACAAATTCTTGAAAAAAAACAAAAACAACCAAACCCACAAAAACTATCACATGCAAATCTTGTTTCATTTTCAGATTTCATGACAACTTACGCAACAAACACGGCAGAGGAAGAAGAAGAGGGGGGGGCAGTGTCTTCAGCCTGCAGTGGCAAGGGCTGAACTCAACATTCGTCCTGAACACGGTCAAGGCCTGCAACCTTCGCTCCTGTCCCCCTCGACCCTCACCCTCCCCACCCTCCTGTCCGGCCTCCACGACGCCAAACCAGGGGAGGCGACTGTGGAGCTGCCTGAGGGTGTGGGTAGGAAGGTGGTGGAGTCAGCCACCTCCAGGTTCTCTGGAGCGTTGACAGATACCTTGTTCTGCTGGACGTCTACTGCCTGGACGGGGAGAGGTCGTGTGGGGGTCAACCGGGCTTTTCCCTTGCACAGTCCCAGATGACCGGCGGCAGGACAAATTGCTGTCCCCGAAGTTTTGACTTGTTGGGTTTTCTGTTGCAAAGATAAGGAAGCTAATTCTTGAGTCGTCGAAACAGCTGTGGACCGGATGAATAAAGTCATGATGAATCGGCAGTTTGACAGTTGACTCTCACAGAAATGCCCGCTAAAAAAAAAAAAAAAAAAAGGAAAATTTTTATTAAGAACAGTTGAATTCATACAAATGTCATCACACATTTATAGTAATGACAGGTTTTGCGTATCTTTCATTCATACAAGTCACTGCCATTTAAACACCCCCTACCCTCCTGCCCCCGTCCACTTCAAAGAAATGGTTTTCCTCTACTGCTTGAAGACTTTGTTTGATTGATGAAGTCAATCGACTTGCATTGCACAATGACTGTACTTCCCTCCATGTGTATCTTGACTTCACTTCTTCCTCAGCCTCCTGAACAGTATCTGGGCTGCAGTTCTCCATTTTTCCAGGCATCAGGTTTTGGGCAAGTTGAACCTGGCAGCACTTACTCTTCTGTATGTCACTACAGGATGCATGCTGGGTATGTTGGTGTCATCCATGTCAGCAGCCATACCTGCCTCACTTTTTTTTTTTTTACAAAGGACAGATTGGATTTTAAACACTGAACATGCCAGCAAGATGTTGCTCTGTTTTTGTACAGGATTTCTGTCTGTTCTTTTCTGAAATACTTTGGCTGGGAAATGGAGTCAGAAGTAGTATTAATTCCGGGGGGGGGGGGTTTAAGGAGGATAGGAATCCCAGCTTGTAGACTTTGTCAGCAAAGGGTAAATCCTGGACTCTCGGTTGCTGTTAGAACAGTTCAACACTGACTGCTAGGCGAACACCACCCTTGCCCACCTTCTGTGAAACAAAGAAAGTAATGTTTTCCCTATTTCTTTCCTTCTTGCAGAGCAAAGCAAACACAAGAACTTTTTCCATCTACTGGTGGATATCTGCATTTTTTTTTTTTTTTTTACAAGTTCTAGAGCCATCTTTTAGATACGTTTAAACCTCTTATGTGTTTCTTGCACGATTCCGGAAGCTATAAATCTAACAAGGCTGTTCTGATTTGGATGGTTCTCACATGGATCAATATGAATCCTGTGTCTTACAATGTAAATGAGCTGAATCTGCTTCATTAAGTTGTTTGCCTTGCTATTGGAGAGACCCAAACAGCCACTCTCTTTGTCAGTTCCACAGAGTAGGTCAGTTGATATCCAGTGGAATGTTAGGAAGATTGTGTAGCTAGGCTATGAAATATAGAATACGTGGGATGGAGGACTGTGAGAAGTGGAGGAAGCAGGTTGTAAAATCTTCAGTGGTGCCCCCTCGATCTGCAGGACTACGGGACAGGTGAAGGTGAAGGTTGGTAATGAACCTGCTGTACTCTTGTGGTATTTCGTTTTAACTCTTGCTCCAGAAAATGAAATGTATCTATAGATTTTTATATTTTGCAGCTGGAAAGTAAATTGATTGTAAAGGTCTGTACAGTGAAATTGATAAATAGATTGGTCAGTAAATCAAATAGGAACAGTAAATGAAATGAATTACGTGTGTACATGTCTTCTTGATTAGCTGGATTTTAATGAAATATTGTAAAGCACTGCAAACTCAATGAAAGAAGGGGCGCCATATAAAATGGATTATTGTTATTATGAAAATGAAATACAGAAAGGAAAATTGATGCTAAGTATACAATGATATATACATATATATATAATTGTATGTGTTTGTGTGTGTGTTTATTTATCATTTATTTATTCTTTCTTTTATATCAAGGATAATGGAATAAGCACTCTTGTGCTTTTTTACATCCAGTCCCCTGTGTGTACAGTTTTTGTAAATCTTGTCATCTGTTCCCACTGGCACACAATGGCCTACTCTTATGAAAAGCGGAACAGGATTTAACGTGTGCGCAAGATGTCCTGCGTGTGTTTGCACACGGGGCCCCGGTTTATAGTCTCATCCAAAGGACTTTTGGGAAGAGTGGAGTCAGCACTGATAACTCCAGGGTAAAAATCCCCTTGAACGGGAATCGAATGAACATGACATATGACATATGACTTTCAGAAAGACTTTAAAGATAACAATTCACCCACATCAATGTTGGATGTGGTAGACCTGCCATATGACAGACAACAATAGTTGCTGTCTGAGTGTTCAACAAAGAAGAAATGTTTGTGTGACTGTGTGTGTGTGTGTGTGTGTGTGTGTGTGTGTGTGTGTGTGTGTGTGTGTGTAGTGTGTGTGTGTGTGTGTGTGTGGTGTAGCCTGTGTGTGTGTGTGTGTGTGTAGCCCTGTGTGTGGTGTGTGTGTGTGTGTGTGTGTGTGTGTGTGTGTGTGTGGTAGCCCTGTGTGTTGGGGACATTTTAGACTTTTAAAATCTATGTTTTTCTATGTTACTATGGTGTTTTTCTTTCTTTCATCTTAAAGGAATATAAAATGAAATGCTCGTTAAAATTCATGTTCATGGCTATACATACTCATTTACTACCCCCAAACCATCAGACCATCCTTTATTACATGTTGAAAGCACAAAAAGAATATAAACAAAATTCTTCCTCATAGACTGTGTTGTCTTTGGTCTGTGAAAATGTGATTGTTGATTGCAGCTATAGGAGACTTATTCAATTTTGCAGACTACCAATGATATGTACCTGTATTGCAGCATATTCATGTTAAAGACTTTTTGTTTAAGAGTTACATTTCCTTAGATATATGTGGCAGAGTTGCTTCCCTTGTTGTCGCACTTCCTGACACAAAGGTTGGTCCCTGTTCTTTCAATTCTGACTTATTAAAACATCAGAAATCTACATAGTGTATGTCAGTTTGTACAGTGCTCAGTGTGCACCTTTCTGTGCATGTTTCCCTGTAGGGATGCCAGGGGCTTGTCAGTATAAAGAGCACCCTCCATGTCGGAAATTCTGTGCTAGTTCCTTCTTTTCTATCCCTCTCTTTGTTTCTACCTTGTTCCTTTTCTTCCTGCCACCTCTTTCTTGTTTATTTTCTGCCTTCTTTGTCCATTCTCCTGCCTTTTTAAAGAAAGAATGAAGAAAACAATTCACCCACGCCAATGTCGGATGTGGTAGACCCACTTATCAAGCATTTAGCGGCAGCGCAACGCATTTTCAGAGACAACAATAGTTACTGTCTGAGTGTTCAACAAAGAGGAAATATATGTATGAACACATTTGTGCGTGATGTTCTCCTAAAAACTATCCATCGCATGTGTTGCTTTTCAGTGAAATTTGATCACACTTATCATACACTTAAAAGTCATACACACTTTAATGAGAGTGGGGGGGGGGGGGGGGGGGGGGGGGGGGGATTAGTCCATGTGGTGTTAGAGCATGAAGACTGCATCTGATGGTGCAGAGTTTAGCCACCATAAAGGTGCCCACTCAAGGAGATTTTCCCCCTGAAGTTAACATCAGCATCAACTCCATTCCACTGTGAAGGTCTGTTGGATGAGACTTTAAACCTAAGTCCTATGCCTGAACCCAGGAAGAACATCTTCATGCATATCAAAACCTATTCCCCCTTTTGGAAGAGTAGGCCATTGCATGCCAGTAGGAGCATTTTTTTTTTTTTTTTTTAAACCCATGCTTGCTGGTGTTATGTTTTAGATCTCAACCCTAAAGTTAGAATACAGCTTACCTTGATAGTGGGAAAATAGTCGCATATGCAAAATCTCACTTTTGGTGAAACTTATTGCTCTAGCTAAGGAAAGAAAAACAGATTGGCTGTGTCGCTGAAGAGGATACTGTCAACATATCACATGTTGCGTTGGCAATTCTGATAACCAGTTGCAGAATCTCATTCAAGGATTTTTGCCCTGGAGTTAAATCAGTAGCGGGCTCACCTTTCCCAAAAGAAGTCCTTCAGAGAAGACTATAAACGGGGCCCTGTGTTGAATGCACCAGAACATCTTGTGCACTGTTAAATCCTGTTTCCACCTTCATAAGAGGTAGGCCGTGTTTTGGTGCCGGTGGGAACATTGACAGATTTACACAAACTGCTACAACGAGGGACTATGTAAAAAAGCACACAAATGCTTATTCCATTATCCTTGACCTAAAAGAATAAAATAAAATAACACACACAATTTACACACGCACACACACACACACACACAGGCCATTGTGTACCAGTGGGAATGGTTGACAAAATTTACAAAACAACTACACAGGGACTGCATGTAAAAAAAAAGCTCATGAGTACTTATTCCATTATCCCGAAATAACAGATTTTTTTTTTTTATAAACACATGGACTGTGTGAAGTACCAGTCAAACATTACTTGAGATTTAATCATGTGAATGCAACCAGTGATCCTTTTCAGTAAAAAAAACAGAAAACAACCCAAAACAACAACAAACAAAGAGGCATAGCCTAAAGTAAAATGTCTTGATATATATAGAGAGATTGCAGCCCTTTGTTCCCATGGGAATTCACAGGCAAAAGTCAAGTAAGTCATGTATAGAGTAAGAGATCTTTAGGCCTGTATATAGTTTTTCCTGGTTAGAGCTCCCAAGTTCACCTATGATGAGATTTTGTGTATGCGGCCATATTTGCCCCCCCCCCCTCCCTCCATTCACCCTTTAGTTGAGTGGTCAGAGCACTTGCTTTCCTCCAGCCAATAAGCAGCGTCCATGGTGGTTATGGGTGACCGTTTGCAGGCCTTGGCTTGAGTACATATGTCCAGGTCACCCAGCTGTAAATGGGTACCTGCCCTCTTTAGGGTCAGGGAAGGTAAAGAGCGAAGGAGAGGAGATGGGCGCCGCCCTCAATATGCTGGCCCCTAGAGAAGCTGAGGTCTCTAACGCCTTGCCCCCCTATGACCACTCAGGTTATAGGACACCTTTACTTTTAACTTAGGTAGCTGCATTCTTATTCAGGGGGTGTGTTGATATGAGTCATGCACATTGTGCAGTTTATTCTCTGGTTGAGTAAGGCACCCTGACTGAGAAACACACACATGCACACACCAAGTGTCATATCATCTCTTTAATAATAATAATAATATATATATATATATATTATATATATATATATTATATATATATGTGTGTGTGTATATATATATATATATATATATATATATATATATATATATATATATGCCGCCGCTGTGGCCTAGTGGTTAGGGCGTTGTACTCGTAATCTAAAGGTTGCGGGTTCGATCCCAGCTATTCCGCATGGCGGATGGGCCCTTGGAAAATGGCACTTTACGGCTATTTTCTCACCCCACCCCAGGTGTAATAGGGTACCAACCTTGTGTTGGGGTTAACCCTGGATAGACTGGCGTCCTATCCAGGGGGGGTTATGACTCTCAGTCTTACGCACAGCAACCGGGATAAGCACCGCTGATGAGCCCTTATGGTCGGACAGACCTTTAACTATAATTTTTATATAATATATTATATATATATATAATAAGTACACATGAAAAATGGGAAACTTTTCTGAAGCAAAAGGTTCATACATTTTATATCTATGCAGTTATGTTTTGTATTTTTAATTCTGAGCAATAGTTAATATAAGCTGCCTTTCTTTGTATGTTGAATGACTTTGTAATTTTTCATGCCGTATTCTTTTATTCTGATATATATTCTATTATTCTTATATATAGATCGTAATTTATCATTGAAATAATATATTTTATTGGTATTGGTCTATTACTTTTATTTCAGCGATGATGATGTAATAACCCCGTTAGTATGTATGTGGTGTGTGTGTGTGTGTGGTGGGCAGGGGGGACGAGGGGGGGGGGGTTGTTAATCCAACCCAACCTGAATTTTCAGATAGGCCATAGACCTACAGCTAGGAGAACCCACACACCTTTCACACTCAACGATCCTGCTAACTTATGAACAGAGACGATACAAATGCAAGGACAACAAGTTACATCGTGCTTCAATAGTTTTTTCCCCAGAAAACGACCCTATCCCTGGGAATCTGGCTCGTGGTTTTCCCAGGAACAGGGATTAGCCTACTCACTGGCCTAGGTCTACTTGCGGTTTTTCCCCCTAAAGTTCAAAACGGAAGCGGAAAGTGTAAACTAGGGTAGTCAAGCCATACTAGCCTAACCCGACTCTATTCGAGATAATGGTATTCTTTCTTTATTTGATCATAAACATTATCTCAGCGGAGCTATCTACTGAGGGAACTGTGCCAACCGACCAACCACCATGACCAAACTGCTCTCTGAGAGACTCTTTGTTCTCTTCCTTCACTGTTCTGAGACAGTTTATTTTTTGGTTTGATTGTACTAGAGTCCCAGCGGAGCTATCCGATTTAGGGACTGTACCTATCGGGTTTTTTAACGTGATACGTTTGAACAAGATGTTGAAGAGCATGGGTGACAGAAAGCAACCTTGGTGTATACTGACTGAAGCACAGAGCCATAGATCTTTGGACAAGAACTGAGCTGCTAGCCTTGATGTAAAGCTAGCGAATGGTGTAGGCTTAGCCTACATGGTAAGTATCCAGCCCATGTTGTACTGCTACATAGTTGCACACAAAACATTATACAGTGTACTTCCCTTATAAAAAAGAAAAAGGGAACATTAAAAAAAAAATCTTACATCAGAGGTTTCTTATATACTCAGATATAAGGGAAAACATGTTAGTACTTTTTTTTTTTTGGTTTTGGTAACCATGGAAATTGCAAGAAAGAGAAAGAACAGGAAAAGAAAATGTCTGGCCTAGAAGAGAAGCAGATACTTTTGTCATACAATTAACAGTTAATTAAACACAAAAGTGATCACCCTGCAGTCCATACACTAACTGTATTACGCGACTATCTAGGCCTACCCACCATGTTAAAGTACCCACATTCCAGCTTCGGAGATGGTGTCTAAACACGACACTAGTGAACTTGCAACGTTTTTTTTTTTTTTTTTTTTTTTTTTTAAAGTTGTGTCATCTGCACACTATGGCCTACGCTTTCGAAACGTGTGTGCAAGATGTTTTGGGCGCGTTTGCATACAGGGCCTTGATTTATTGATTTTGGGGGGCAGTAGTGCAATAGTAACAGCAGTGCAAACTCATTTTCGCTCATTATGATTAGACAACAATGAACAGCTTTCTGGGCGTTTGACGATGACGAAGAAGAATTTAGGTTTGTGCGTTGATTTTGTCATGGTTAAACTTTCCAGTGTTTGTAGCTTCAATGGTTAGAGAATGTTTATTGACATCACGTCACTTTGCATGGGTGTCGTTAAATGGATTACTTGCTGAATATTACTGTAACAATTTAGCATACAACACTAGTCAAGTCAAGTCAATAAGAAAGAGTCGCCACATGAGCAGGGGGATCTATCACTACCTGTATTAAATTTAAAAAAAAAAACAAACAGCATTAGGTGTACCTTTTTATTTTTTTATAGATTTGAAAACATCCTTTAATGTTTGACCATTGTGTTTGTGTGTGTGTGCCGTAGGCTAGCTTCAAATAGGGAAAATCACTGAGACGAATTTAGAACGCGATCGATCCACAAGCCTATCATGGGCACACACAACGGTCGCTACAACACAAATAAACTGCTCTGTCGTTAAGATCGAAGGCCAAAGCTGTCGTCCCTCTCAAGTAGTTGACCTGCCCAGAGAAACGTCTTTGTATGGAACGGTCCATAATCTAAGGGGAACATTTTCTCCAAACACCCCCGTGAAGAAACTTGCAATGAGCACGGTCCGTTCAGCTTGCCCGATCCCGGCGAGGAACAGGTTTGGGCGGCCGCCCTATCGCCGATCACCGACAATTGATGAACCGATCAGTGATTGATCATCGATCAGGGATCGAAGTTATCGATCGTGAAGCGAGCCCAAGCAGGTTTTTGGGGACGCGGAAAGAGGACAGACCTGTCGCGTACACAGGCACCTGAAAACTTTCGTGTTTAGTGCACTCGAACCTATTTAGGTTTTATCGTCATTGTAAGGGTAAATAAAGTGAAAGAAGGTGTGGGCTTTTTTTTTTTTTTTTTTTTTCGTTTTGTTTTTTTTCCCGGTTAGTTTGCAATGTGAAGTGTTGCATCAGATTACAAGAATACAGCTGAAAGAGGTCAAAAAGTTTTTATTTATTTATTTATTCTTTTATATTATTTATTTATTCTTTTATATCGAGGATACTGTAATGTCTGCTCTTGCTTTTGTTGGATTCAGTTACATACCTTATGGTTTTTTTGTTGTTATTTTGAGTCTTTCATTGTTTGTTTTGCTGTTTGTCTTTTTTTTGAATGGCTCATTTTTAAAATCATGTTATAAGTTTTGCTGAATGAAAATGAAGAGAGAAAAAGTAAAATGCACTTGAAAGCCACCACCACTGCCCCCCCCCCCCCACACACACACACACACAGCATCAGCACCTACACACACACCTCCCCCCCCCTTCTCTATCTGTCCTCTGTCTGTCTGTCTCTCTTTGCTAGATAGATGGCTTGGTGAAAAATAGCAAATTTATTTCTTACTCAATGTACATCTGGAAATAAAATTTTGTTCTGATTTGATTTGATTTGATTTGATTTAAATGATTTGATTTGATTTGATTTGATTTGATTTGATTTGCTCTCTCTCTCTCTCTCTCTCTCTCTCTCTCTCTCTCTCTCTTCTCCCACACACACACCCACACACACACACACACACACACACACACACACACACACACACACACACACACACACGATGCATGTGTGTACCTGCACTCTTGCACTTAGTGGCACTGATACATATATGCACACATTGCAGAGAGAGAGAGAGAGAGAGAGAGAGAGAGAGAGAGAGAGAGAGAGAGAGAGAAGAGAGAAGACAGGCAGATCACACACACACACACACACCACACACACACACACACACACACACACACACACACACACAGACTCAGATGTTGGCTTTATTTTTTTTTTTTAATTGCAAAACAGCACTCGCAGCAAAGTGAGAGCATGTTCAACAAAAAGTGAATAATCAATTGCAGTTTGTTTTTTTGTTGTTGGAATCAAAGGGAACAGAACTATGAATCATCATTACATGTTGAAAATATGACTAATTCTATTCAGTCCTAAAATTACAAAAATAGAATCCTGTTTTGAGGAACAAGCGCAGTGCATTTTGGGACAAACTGTTTGCTTGAAAGAACAAGAAGAATGCTGACAAATTTACAGATATAGCAGACAATCAAAAGAAACAAAAGCTAAAACAACAACAACAACAAAAAACCCTCTAATTTACATGTATATTTATTTTATTCGTCAATGGATTTCTCATCAAGTTTCACTCAAACCAAAAACAAACAGTTAATACAAAATTGAGCAAATGAACAGCACACAGCCTTTTCTAAAACCAGACTGAGTTTGTCTCTTAGACACTGACATTGTTATGATGGATTAAGTTTAATACACAGATATTACTTTCCTGTGACAAAAACAGCTTAAAAATGAAGTACGGTTACATGCACTTTTCTGATTAAAGTTTCAATAGTGTTTTCTGTATTCTGAACACAAGAGTATTGTCAAAAGATAGTTCGCACTGTGAACACAAAAGGGCAGACAAAAAGGACCACCGTCCACCCAGTGAGGATTAAAAAGAAAAAAAAGTTGATTTTTCATAATTATTACAGTTATAATCTTCTTTTACTGTTACTATTTTCTCTTCTGCTACAAGTTCCACAACTGTCATGAATTGATTAATTGATTCTTCTTTTTTCCTCTTCTTCTTCTTCTTCTCATCATTCTTCTTCTTTTCATTATGGTTAATAACATTTGACATAGTTTGTTACAGATGCAGTTTGTCCCATCTTTATTTAGATGAAGGCTTTTCCTCACGAGTGAGTATGGACTATCCCTGTGCTGAATACCACAACCTATATGTTTATTAAATGTTTTAAACAGTGCAACATTTGAATTGAAAACTTCAGAAGCTGATTTGATGAACTGAGAAAAAGATTTTTTTAAGGAAAAAATGGGTAATTTTTTAAAAATAAATATCCAGTTAATTCCTGAAGTCAGAATGCAGCTACCTTCATGGTGGACAAAACTTTTGCATACATAAAATCTCACACCTTGGAGCTCTAGCTGAGAAACAGGTAAAAAAAATTCAACTGAACACCACTTTCAGTCACAGCAGATTTCTCTGCATGAAATTCAGGGTTGCTCTCCCTGGGGAGAGCGCATCACCACAAGGGCAGCACTACCTATTACAAAATTTTTTTATTTTTTTTTGTTTACATGTGTATTTGTTTCCCTATCACAGTGGCTTTTTTCTTACAGAATTTTGCCAGGGACAACTCTCTTGTTGCTGTGGGTTCTTTTATGTGTGCTGAATGGTTGTTGCACACAGGACCTTGGTTGTTTTTTGTTTTTTTTAATCTCACCTGACAGACTAAGACTCAGACTACTGCTCAATATCTTGTAAATGGGGAAAAGTTTTGGCACAAACATGGATTGAATTAACTATTGTTACTTTCTAGGCAGGTGCAACACGTCTAGACCCCTGATCTAAATGACTTGCAGCCTCCCTCCCCCCCCCACCTCCCCCACTCAGTCCCTTTCTCCTTGCATGATGATAGTGATTTCAATTTGCAAACACACAAAGTAAAAAAAAAAAAAAAAAAAAAAAAAAAAAAATATGATAGCATACAATGCTGCAGGATTTTCTTCCTTCACAGCTTATAACACAAAATTTTCAAAACTCTTTTTATTTGTTTACCTATAGGACACAGACACAAAAGTGCAATTCAAATCTGTGGCTTCAGTGACCTTTTTCTTGTTGTTGTTTAAATTGACAAGAAAAAGTGTGGGGTCCTGTCATGCAATATACTCTTGTGTTCAATGTGCTCACTCAACCAAAAAAAAAAAGGGGGCTATAGAGTGACTGGATAATAAAAAAAGGTTTAAATTAAGGTCTCTGGGACTGAATGTGCAAAGCAGCCACTGTGACAAGTATAACCAGAGAGTTGATTTGTGCAGACGTTTTTCGTTCACAGTATTATTTTTCATTGAATACACAAAACAGTTACAGATTTCTAAAAAAAAATGTACACACTCTACTTATCATTAATTTTCAACATCAGTTTTTGTTGTTGTTGTTGTTGATCTAGTCTGCTTTTTGACTGCAACTGCTTGATTCAGGAATAAGTCATGAAACATACTACTCTACACATGTTAGCGGCAAGGCAAGTCTAACACACAATCTCTATACGTGTGTAAATAAATAAAACAGCTGCCTTTCTTTTTAAAATCAATATGGGCAAAAAATATATGTTTACTGATACAAAGTACAAAAATCAAATAAGATAGACTACATTGACATAATGTTTGAAAAACAGTAACAAAAATATATCTCGATGACGAAATTTAATGCAAGAAAGCAAAAACAAAAATGAACCCCAAAACCTAAAACAAAGGAAAATCTATATTTTTTCAGACAAAACAACTGCTTTACAGACTCATAATAAATAAGACACACCACTACTTCTGCTGTTTATTCCTTTTTCATTCTTGAATAATGATATAAAGAAAGTAAGAAATAAAGCAGAAGAAGAGAATAACTTTAGCCAAATGTAAATATAAATCACACTTTACAGTACAAACAAGCTGTTTTCACCTTTTTGACAAGAATTCAACTCTGACATTTTATACTTTTTGAGAGAGACAGAGACAGAGACAGAGACACAGAGAGAGAGAGAGAGAGAGGAGAGAGAGAGAGAGAGAGACAGACAGACAGACAGACAGACAGACAGACAGACAGACAGACAGACAGACAGACAGACAGACAGACAGACAGACAGACCCCATTCACAAGCTGAGATTGGGAAGGGGAAGTGGAATATTTCACAAGTGAAAACAGTAAACTTGGATTGGATTACCCTGGCATAGCCTTCAATCACTTCCACCTCCTCCATCGACAAAAGTTGGAGATGTCCCCCCCCCCCCCCCAAAAAAAAAAAAGAGAACAAAACCAAAACACAAAAACAAAACCCCCAAAACCATGGGGAAAAAATCACTTCCAATTTTATTGTTCATTGTTCAAAGTCAGTTGTATCTTTTACAGACATATAATGTCTTGAATCCCATTGATGAGTCATTGAAGACTACCCTGAAATACAACGGGCAAACATTAATTACATAATCACATCATTATCACAAGAGACAAAGAGGTAATGCCAGACTATTAGGCAACAGCCTAGCCTCTGAGTTATCTCCCCATCACAGCTGTATTGCTCAATGCCCATGTCCAGCCCTTACACACACAAAGAAATTAAAGAATCAAAATCTCTCTCTCTCTCTCTCTCTCTCTCTCTCTCTCTCTCTCTCTCTCTCTCCTCTCTCTCTCTCTCTCCTCCTCCGTGACATTCAAGGTAACTGTTTCTCTTCATCTTGACCACCTCAGCAAGTAAGTATATTGAAACAACATCACCACCATAATTATTATTTCTTTTTAAAAGGCTAGTTCAATATGAACTTTGAGCAACATCAAAAGTAAAAACCAGGTGGCCAGCTGAAATGAGCACTGCAGGTTTGTCAAAGTCATGACCCCAAAGACACAGATTCAAGTAGTATAGATCTGTGCCATCTGGTTGAGGAAAGCATAGGCTCTGTACTTTTTGCAAGATTCTGTAAACAAGTCCCATACAAAACAAAAGCAAACATAGTGTTCTGTAAACAAGTCCCATACCAAACAAAAGCAAACATAGTTTTTCCCACATGGAAAATTCCTTTATCTAGAGAAGAGAAGGTAGGTTATGGCTGGTGCCAGGGAGGATTCAAATGATATCACATGGGGTTGGGGTGGGGGATAGTCTAGTAATAAAGTGTTGTACTTGCATTTGACAGCACAGATTTTTAAGCCACTACTGATCATACGCTTTCAATGGCATTTTCCCCTGGAGTTAGCATCAGTACAGATTCCTCTCCCCCCAAAAGTCCTTCAGATGAGACTATAAATCGAGGCCCCATGTGCGAAGGCATGCAGAACATCTTGCATACACATTAAAAACTGTTCCAGTTTTTGGAAGAGTAGGCCATTTGTACCACGCCAGTAGGAAGGGATGACCAAAAGCACACTTTAAAAATCCATACATGCACACTGGTGTTGTGTTTAGACATCACACCTCATGTTGAAATGTGGCTACCTATAATGATGGGCAAAAACAGTCGCATGTACACACATCTCATAATGGGTGAACCTCAGAGCTCTGGCCAAGGAACTAAAGGTATATATATATATATATATATATATATATATATATATATATATATATATATATATATATATATATATACCATACATGCAGTCTGTATTCCATCTGCATTCCAGAACAATCTACATAAAGACTAAAATCACTGGAGTCAGCATGGTATGTGCGATAGGAAGTCTGAGACAGGGCCAGAGCCAGTAGATAACACAAACATGCTTTTACATAGACTCTATGAGTCTGAGACAGGGCCAGAGCCAGTAGATAACACAAACATACTTTTACATAGACTCTATGAGTCTGAGACAGGGCCAGAGCCAGTAGATAACACAAACATACTTTTACATAGACTCTATGAGTCTGAGACAGGGCCAGAGCCAGTAGATAACACAAACATGCTTTTACATAGACTCTATGAAGCGGTGAAGACTGTAAATGCTGGGACAGGGCAAAAAGAATGCCTCCAATCGGAAGACTAAAGGCGGGAACTCCACATCATGTGAGCATGAAAGAAGCGTGCGTAAAGTTCTTTGTAAGAGTACTTGTCTATTGCATGCATGCATGTGTGTGTGCAGAGCTGTAGTGCAGTGTTGTGGATGCATGCATGTGTGTGTGTGTGCGTGCATGCATGTGTGGTGTGTTTGTGTGCACATGCTGCGCATGCATATGTGTGTGTGTGCATGTGCATGCATGCACATGTGTGTGTGCATGCTGTATATAATATGTATGTGTATGTATGCAAGCATGTGACTCAGAGATCAGCAAAGTCATTTCACACAGTCAGCATTTGGCAACATTATATTGACTCATCACCACAATTCATAAACATATATATATATTCCAGTCCCCGGTTCCCAGGCAACATCAAACACACATCCTCCACCACCACCACCACCACCAACACAGTCACTCTGTCCCATGCACAACACACACACACACACACACACACACACACACACACACACACACATACACACACACACACAACACACACACACACACACACACACACACACACACACACACACACACAACACACACACACACATACACATCCCCCCCCCACATCCCCCCCCCCCCCCCACCCCATCCTCCCCCACACAGACTTCTAACGACGTCGTCGGTTGTTGTTGGTCACAGGTTTGGTTTTGAGCTCCTGGCAGCGGGGGATGTGCCTCTCTGCGGCCTGCTCGTTAAAGGTACGACCGCAGTTGGGGCAGGGCACCAGGTCGAGGTTTGCCTTGGAAGGGGGGGGAGGGGGCAGATCCTTGAGGGGCACGCCCTGCTGCTCCATCTGCTGCATCTGCTTGGCGTAGCGGATGTTGGCGATGAACTCTTGGTGCTGCTGGCGCCAGTCGGCCTTCTTCTTGGGCTGCACAGAGAGAGAGAGAGATTTGATTTGATTTGATTTATTCTTTTATATACATCGAGGATAATGGAATAAGCACTCTTGTGCTTTTTTTTACATCCAGTCCCCATGTGTATGTAGGTGTATGTGTGTGTGTGTATGCAGTTTTGTAAATGTCGTCTGTTTCCACCGGCACACGATGAGAGAGAGAGAGAGAGAGAGAGAGAGAGAGAGAGAGAGAGAGAGAGAGAGGGGGGAGGGTTGGGGAATTGTTAAAAAAATGGATTCAGTGTGATGGAGAAACGTAACTGAATTAATGAATGAATGAAAGTATATATGAATGAATTGAAGAATGATGAATGACAGTCACAGCTAACTCGGTCAATCCTAATTAAACTGCGAGTGAATGAATGAATGAATAAATGAATGATGAGTGACAGCTAACTCGGCCAATCCTAATCCACAATACAACACACCACACCACAACACAACATAATACACCACAACACAACACACCACAACACAACACACCACAACCCACCACAACACAACACACCACACCACAACACAAGGACAAAGCTAAGATCCCAACTCTTTCTTTTTCTTTCTTTACTTTTCTTTCTTTATTCTTTTACATCGAGGTTAATGGAATAAGTGCTCATGTGTTTTTTTTTCTTTTTACATCCAGTCCCCATGCAGTTTTGTAAATCTTGTCATCCGTTCCCACCAAGCTCACTTACCACATGCTCTTTCCTGTGCGCCCCCTTGCGGACGTATTTGGCCATGTCGGTGCCGTCAGTCCTCATCTGCGTGGGGTCGAAAGCGTCGCGCTTCTTGTGGGCATTCTTGCACGCCGACTGATGCTTCTGGATCCGGTCGTCCGCAAACTTTCGCCCGCAGACCTTGCAGGACACCAGCCTGACCCTGACCCCCTGCTCCTCATCTACAGCCTGGGCGTACACCTCGACCCCGGGCCCAGGCACGCGAAGTTCATCGTAGTCCTCCACAGGGGCCGCGGGCTTTCTCTGAGACGCGCGCTGATGGTGACTCTGGGGCTGCCTCCTGGGCATGGCTTTCGAGGGAGGCTTGGGGGCGATCCTGGGCGTCGTCTGCACGCTCCCGTTGCCGTCTCCGTAGTAACCTTTGTTGCTTCTACGGTCCGAGCCAGACTGGAAGGGGTATTCCTGCTGTGAGCCGGGATGATCGCGATAGGAGCCGGGCCCGAAGGGGTCGTCGTCCTCATGCGAGGCGGGGTTGAAAGAGTTTCTGCGATGCGAGCCGGGCTGGAAAGGGTTCGAGCGATGCGAGTTGGGGTGGCTGGGGTGTTTAGGGTCGTCGTGGATGGCGTCGCCGTACAGGTCCAGTCGGGCCTCGAAGTGTTGTCGTTCCTGTCTGGCGCGGGCGGCCATCCTCTGCTTCTCCTCTTCCTGGCGGGCCTGGGCCTCCTCCTCCCTGCGGCGCCGAGCTTCCTCCTGCTGCCGCTGCCTGCGCGCCTCTCGGTCCGCTGCCTGCTGCTTCCTCAGCATCTCCGCCTGTTGTCGCTCCTAGGGGAAAACAGACACAGACAGACAGAGAGACAGTCAGACAGTCAGACAACCACCTGGGCTGAAGTTGTTCTTGTTGTTGTTTGTGTGTGATAAGATTTGCTGGTTGGTTGATATAGAGAGATAGATAGATAGATAGATAGAAGAGAGAGAGAGAGAGAGAGAGAGAGAGAGAGAGAGAGAGAGAGAGAGAGAGAGAGAGAGAGAGAGAGAGAGAGAGAGAGAGAGACAGACAGACAGACAGACAGACAGACAGACAGACAGACAGACAGACAGACAGACAGACAGACAGACAGACAGACAGACAGACAGACAGACAGGTGATTGGTTGGTTAGTTACCTGGGTGAGTAGGTGGGTGGGTGGTTGATTGGCTTGATTGGTTGGTTGGATGACTGCTTGATAGGTTGGCTGGCTATTTTGGTTTAAGTGATTTAGTTCAGGTGAACTCAACCAAATTTTGAGAAAGGCAGAGCAGAGAGAGAGAGGAATGGAGGGAACTGGTTGTCAAGTCTTCAGGGGTGCCCCCACAGTCGCCAGACTAAGGGATAGATAGATAGATAGATAGATAGATAGATAGATAGATAGATAGATAGATAGATAGATAGATAGATAGATAGATAGGTAGGTAGATAAATAAATAAATAGATAAATAGATAGATAGAGAAATAGATAGAGAGATAAATAGGTGATTGGTCAAAAGTGCCTGTGTGATGTTTGAATGTGCTGTATAGATAGGGATAGATAGATAGGGATGAGATATCATATCAATGTGTTAACACTGTGTAAACATTGTGTTTAGGTCACTCTCTGTCTCTCTCTGTTTCTCTCCCTGTCTCTCTCTCTCTCTCTCTCTATCTGTCTGTCTGTCTGTCTGTCTGTCTATCCCTCTGTTTCTTTCTTTCTGTCTCTGTCTCTGTCTGTGTTTGTCTGTCTCTCTGTCTATCTATCTCTCTGTCTCCCTCTGACTCTCTTTCTCTGTCTCTTTCTCTGTGTCTTTCTGTCTCTCTCTCTGTGCCTGTCTGTCTCTCTATCTATCTGTCTACCCCAAGACTGATACTAAATGGGTCACAGGTAAAGCAAACAAAACCCGACTATAACTTATTTGTTATCTCACATATTGTCAGCTGCTTGTCATCAGTATGTGTTATTTATCAAAACTGGTTTAGAAAGTATTCACAGCAAACACTGATATATCACTGTGAGATATTATATCTACATGGCATTGTGTTTAGGTCACTCTCTGTCTCTCTCTGTTTCTTTCTCTGTTTCTCTCCCTGTCTCTCTCTCTATCTTTCTGTCTGTCTGTCTGTCTGTCTGTCTGTCTGTCTATCCCTCTGTCTTTCTTTCTGTCTCTGTCTGTCTCTGTGTCTGTCTGTCTGTCTGTCTGTCTATCTCTCTGCCTCTCTCTTTCTCTGTCTCTCTCTCTGTGTCTGTCTCTCTGTCTGTCTGTCTGTCTTTCTCTTTTTCTCTCAAGACAGACAGAGACAGACAGAAATACAGACAGAAAGACTAAAAAAAAAAGCAGACAGACAAACAAACAGACAGAAAGGAAAAAAGAGAGAGACGCCAGCAGACAGACAGACAGACAGACAGACAGAGCGCGCCTCACACCCACAAAACACACTCACCAGTTCTTCCTCCTCCTCCCGCTCCCTCCTCAGTCTTTCCAGCTCCGACTGCTGATGAGCAATCCTCTGCAACAGCTCCCGTTCCCTCCTCTCAATCTCCTCATTCACGGCTCTCTCAGCCTCCCTGGCGCTGCTGCTCTGCCCATAGTCCTCCTCCACCACCTCCACCTCCTCGTCCTCATACTCGTAATCCCCTCCCCAGTCCCTGGACTCCCGGTCGGATGGTGGGGCTCGCATGTTCAGCTTCTTCAGCCGATCTTCCCGGGCTTTGTTCTGCTCCATCTGCCATTTCTGGAAGTCCGACATCTTCTCGGATTTGGGGGAGGGGTTGCCTCGCACGGTGGTGGGTTTCCTTGAGGGCGGGGATCTCTGACTGGGCTTCACGTGGCCGTGCACGTCAAAGTCGGGTGACGCGGTGGTGGTCTGCTTCACCGTGTGGGGCTTGCTCCTGGCGTTGGGAGGTTGGGCCGGGGCGCTGCTGATGCCCCCGTGCCTGGGCTGTATGGGCGCCAGGGGATTGGCCCGGTCCACCCCGGCGCTGTTTTTCTGGTAAGTGTGGCCGCCGCTGCCGACCCTCGGCCTGCTGTCCTTGAAGTGCTGGTTGATGGGCGGCATGTACTTCCCTTTCGACTCCATGTCTTTCCGTTCACGGAAAAAATCTCGCACGGAGGATTGCTGGGAGGGAGCTTGTCCGGGAGGTGGGATCTGAGTCTGCATGTACCCCGGCTGTCGCAGTCGGGAGTTGGGGTACTCGTCGTTGACCGCCGGGACTTTGGCCACCCGGTCCACTCTCTCCAGGTTCTTCCGTTTGTGGTCCTCGAAGGTGTGGACCATCCTCTCCTCTTTCTCCTTCATCAGCCGTCGCTGGTAGTCCTCCCTCATCTGCAGGAGGCGGGAGGGTCTGCGGTCCCCCCCGGCCCCCTGATCTGGGTGCTGCCTCATGAGGGTGGGGTATCCGCCCTGGTGCCCCATGAACGCCTGGTCTTGCAGGGTGGCGCGACTCATTCTACACCGCTGCTGTTTTTGACGTCACTCTTCTGCTCTGGTGCCTGAAAAAAATACAAACATATGATATTGGTCATTGCCTTTCCAATGGATCATTCCAGTGGCGTGGAGAGGGGGGGTCTGCTGCATGGGTAACAGCTTGCCCTCCATACTTACCTACCCAGGCTTTGCGCTCTAAAGACTAGAGCGCAACTCCATAGTCTTTCAAGACTGATGGGCGCCTACTACTACTATGATATTGTCACCTTACACAGCAGTCAGTTTCCCCCCATTTTCAGCTCCTCTCAGCAGCTAATTATTTCATCCCATCCCAGCCCAGCTGGGGCCAGTTAGTGCTATTTATAGCAGGGACTGACCACCCTTGGACAAGGTAAAAGGAAGGGGTGTGCTAAATTTAGCACTCTGGACTGAGTGATGTTGGATTTGTGTGCTGTGCTTATCTTACATCATACAACCAGATATTATAGGTTTTTTTATTTCTTGGATTGAACTCCCAGGTTCACCAATGAAAAGATTTTGCATATATGCAACTGTTTACCCACCATTAAGGTAGCTGCAATATGACTTAGGGGATGATGTCTAAACACGAACACCAGTGTGGATGTGGCTATTTAAAAAAAAAAATCTTACTTCAGAAAAAAGGTTCATCATCCATTCCTACCAAAATAAAAAAAATGGCCTTCTTCTCTTTCAAAAGGTAGAATGGGTTTTTAATGTGTGTGCAAGATGCTCTGCATGAATTCATGCATGGAATCTTGGTTTACAGTCTCATCTGAAGGACTTTTGAGGGGAGTGGAGTCAGTACTGATGTTAACTCTAGGGGGAAAAATCCCCACAAACAGGCATCTGAGTGGTGGCTCAAACATGGGGGTGTCAGATCATGAGCACAATGCCCTAACCACTAGCCTATCCTGCCCCCAATTAGACACGTCAAAAAGTATATATCCACAGCATAGTGGGTAGTAGACAGAAATCCAATTAATAGACAATCAGATCAGTTGACAATACATAGACATGCACAGATACAACTAAACAAAGAAAACCTTGGCTATTTTGAATTATGAATGCACAATTTTTGTGTGTACACAATAACTAGGCATAGAAAGCAACAGTGATGACCGCAGTTAACTGTGTTGTTGCACATTTCTTGCACTCTTTCCTGCACTCACTTTCAGTTGATCTATTTTTTTTTTTAAATTGTGCTTCTTTTCAATTATTAGAGTTTGAGTTGCATACAGAATGCCTCGATTCTATTCAAAATATTGAATGGGAATTTTTTCAAAGTGTTGAAAAGAAAAGGAGTATTCACAAGACCTGATCTTTTTTGTATATGTCATCAATTTTTTTTCTAATCATAATTAAAAAAAAAGATAAACACCCAAACTATTTTTCACTCTCGTGTTATTTGCAACAGAACAGAGGCCAAACAGCTATTGGCAGCTGCAAATGTTGATAAGGGATTAGATCTTTGGTGGAAATCATAATCCAGTTTAGGGGGCCACTGTTAAACACAGCATAGCTACGATCCATTACAGTCAATTAACTCTGCTGACAGCATTAACAGAGGGTGTGTGTATGGTGAGCAACCACCCTTACGCGTAATGGTGAGCCATGGTTATACAGTCATGTACTGAGAAGTAGCCCATGATTTTACCTAGCCTACATCTCACTGCTCAATGTTCAGACAGCATCTGCAGATACATGATGTAAGCTGACAGCCAAGCAAACAGACAGACAGACAGACAGACAGACAGACAGACAGACAGACAGACATCACACACACACACACACACACACACACACACACACACACACACACACACACAACACACACACACACACACATGCATGCGCGCGCGCACGCACACACACACACACACACACACACACACACCACACACACACACACACACACACACACATACACACACACACACACACACACACACACCCCTAAAGCATTCAAACCGCCTACATAAAAGAGCTGTTAAACTAATCCGATTGAATCCTAATACACTAACCACCACCAACTACAAAGAACTAGATATTCTTCCACTCAAAGACAGACTGCTGTTCAACAAGTACCTAAGTATGTTCAATATATTAAACGAAAAGCCCCAAAGAAAGTTGTGGAAAAATTTGCTGTCAATAAAAACAGGCCTACCCATAGACTGTTTCTGCCAGCCCCATAATAATCTCTATAAATCAAGCCTTGCATATTCAGGAAGAACATTGTGGAATAACCTACCTCAATTTCTAAAATCAGTTCCTTCTAAACAAATGTTTAAGAAGCTTTTGAAGAAACATCTGATGGACAAACTGTAAGTCCACGATTATTCGATACTACCTCACATTTGGCTGTTTGTTTTATTCATGCCCATGTTATTTTGTATTTTTATCATTTGTATGTATGACGTGAGCTTATGCTGTACTGTCTTGGGTTTGGTTTTTATCTTGAGAGATTGGTTGTAAGAAAATCATCAATTATTTTAGCTTTTCAACAAAGGTTGATATTTGTCTTTGAATGTTTTAAAAGTCAAATTTCATGATTTTTTTTTAGTGAGGGCAGGATGAAAAAAAGTTGTGTAAACTTAATCTTTTACCCTCAATAAAGATCATTTTGACTTGACTTGACTTGACTTGACACACACACACACACACACACACACACACACACACACACACACACACACACACACACACACACACACACATATTAAAAAAAAAGAAGAAGATCTGACTTCTTTTGTTTTCTTTTTTCCTTTTTTTTTTTTTTTGCTTTCTGCATAACTACAAAATGATATCTCCCCCCCCCCCCCCCCTAAAAAAAAGAGACAAGGAGAGAGTGAGAAAGATAAGAAACAAAGACACAGAGACAGACAGGTAGAGGCAGACAGAAGAAAAAAAAAAGGCTGCTTAAAATGATTTTTTTTAATTTTACAAAATTATACAAAAAAGAACTAAAACAATAAAAGTAAAGTTAAAAACAAAGAAATCAAATAAAGAAAACAAACACTAATGTGAATGAACTATCAACAAGCTAACCAGCTACTCTCCCAAACAACCAACCAACCAGCCAGCCATCCTACAAACAAATCAATCAAGCAAGCAAGCAAGCAAGCAAGCAAGCAAGCAAGTGAACAAGCAAGCAAATAAAAAAAACCTTTCCTGTAGAGGTTTGCAATCATACTTTCTGACCATGAATTCAGTCATTATTTTTATTTTTTTTTATGCTTGCCTGACAGAACACTGATGGAACTGATAGCCAGTGACAAGAGCTGTAAGACTATAATTTTGATATTGTATTTTCCTGTCCATGGGTATATATCATAATGTATAGTGTGTTGTATGTGTGTAAGTGTATGTGTGTTGTGTTGTGTTGTGTTGTGTTGTGTTGTGTTGTGGGTTTTGTGTGTGTGGTGTGTGTGTGTGTGTGTGTGTGTGTGTGTGTGTGTGTGTGTGTGTGTGTGTGTGTGTGTGTGTGTGCATGTTTGTGTGTGTGTGTGTGTGCACATGAGTGTGTGTGTGTGTGTGTGTGTGTGTGTGTGTGTGTGTGTGTGTGTGGAGAGAGAGAGAGAGAGAGAGAGAGAGAGAGAGAGAGAGAGAGAGAGAGAGAGAGAGAGTGTGTGTGTGTGTGTGTGTGTGTGTGTGTGTGTGTGTGTGTGTGTGTGTGTGTGTGTGTGTGTGTGTGTGTGTGTGTGTGTGTGTGTGTGTGTGTGTGTGTGTGTGTGTGTGTGTGCGTGTCTGTGTCTCTGTCTGTGCTTACTTGTATACACGTTTGTTTATTTTCAGTATTTGTGAGTTACACGCATTAAGTGACAGGCCTAATCTTGGTGATTTTCCAAAGAATGTCCAACAATGTTAACAGCCTATTTCTTTCTTTCTCAATTTCCTTTTTAAAAATTTCCCTTCCAAACAAAAGGAAGTAACTTTACTGATGACAGCTACAAGCTGACTGATTAATGAAATTTATATAAATAATTTGTGAATCATACAGATTACATTCTTAGTAAATTAGGTCATAATCATTGAATGCAATTAAATCCGTCATCAAGGATGAAATATTGACTTTCAAATTTTCTGCAAAGATAAGTGCATCGGATTATACATAAAATAAATCATCTAAACTGATTTCTAATGACATTTTCATGACAAAAATCTGAAACAACTCTCTCACCTTGGAAGGTGTGGAACCTCGGTATGTTTACTACACCACAATCACATTCAACTAATCGTCACCGGCTTGTGGGGGGAGATAATCGGTCACCGCCATGTTGTTTACATGTGTCAACTTAGCAACATTGTTTTGGAAACAGAAGTTTTCGTATAACAGTTCGTAATAATACATCAAACGCAATATGCAATCTTCAGAAGAATATATTATTAACCGCTATTTCATTGCAAGGTTAGGTTTTACGGATCGACAAAAAAAGTTGGAAGGAAAACCTAGCAACGAGATAATAGATTTATACAAAACTTACACTGGAAAACGAAATTTAAATTAATGAATGACAATTTTTGTACTGAATGTGTAAGTTTACAGGGTTTTAGAACTTTTCCTGATATATCAGTGTTTGTGAAATTGAAGTACAAAATAGAAGTTAAGTAGTCAAGACGAATATTTGAACTCCAGTTGGTGTTTTGTATAGTCCAATTGGAGAGTGGTTCCGGTATGTCAGAACGTTAAAAATAGAACTTACTTTCATACTTTTGTTTTGTTTCACCTCATCGCACTTCCCCCATTTGTAACATTACAAAAGGTGAAGACATGTGGAACTGAAGGACGCATCAAGAACTGACAAACAACTGGAGTGAGTAGTACACACAGTGACTATATGCGGCAGGATTCCATTAATCGGCATTATCCCCCCTCCCCCCACAACAACATAACAACTTACACACACAGAGGCACACACACACAACATACACACACACACAACACACACACACACACACACACACCACACACGCACACACACACGGTGTGTAAAGTATCAGATCTGCTTTTAGCTATTAACGTATTCTGCAATTTTGTTTGGTTATTGCTTTTTGGCTTAAGAAATAACGTTTTCATTTTTATTATGGAGGTTAATCAGATTGGTCCCTACGAAAATCTTCTATCAATTGTAAAGAAGCCTAAACTTTAATGGTAAATGCATGACACAAGATCAAAAGGACTTGCAAAAACAATACTACAAGGCACTGTCCAAAAGAGGCAGACCAAGGAAGAGATGGGAGGACAGCATCAGCCAATGGACAGGCCTATAATATAACCAAATTTTGAGAAAGGCAGAACAGAGAGGAATCGAGGGAACTGGTTGTCAAGCCTTCAGGGGTGCCCCCACGGTCGCCAGACTACGGGATAGATAGATTGAATTAGATTATATTTTGGTTTCCCCTTTTTTGTTTTTGGATATAATGGAAGATGAGAAGTATAAAGGGGAGGGTGTGTGTGTGTGTGCTTGGGCTATTTGATGCTCATTTGCTTGATTGTAAGCTGTACTATTGCTTTGATATGTTGTTGCAGAGTACTGAATTAAGAAATTAATATTAAGAGATAACACACCAAGTGATTGTATTATTGAGGAGATAGTAGTAGTGAGGAAAATAAGTGCCAGCAACCACTCACAGTTAAAATAAGTAGGTAAGTAAGTTTTCATGACCAAGTAATAGTCATGAAAACCTCAGAAACAGAATGAAAACATGCACATGCACACACTGACCTATTGTATCAGAACTATCAGAACACAAAACTCGCATAATTACTTAGATCACCGACCCTTCATTTTTTTTCCCTTCTTCATCGAATGCTTATACAGCAACTATTGTCCTTTTTTTTCAGAACTTTCATCTAGGATGATCAAGCGATTGACGGAGGATGTTCGTGGGCGACTGCGGACAGGTGTGGCCCTGACCAGCGTGGCCCAGTGTGTGGAGGAGCTGGTGCTGAATGCTGTGGATGCTGGAGCTACCTGCGTGGCCGTGCGGCTTGACCTGCAGAGTCTGACCGTGCAGGTGGTGGACAATGGTCAGGGCATCAGCCAGGACCAGCTGCCTCTTGTTGGGGAAAGGTCAGGTTTTTTTGTGTGTGATATGTGTGTGTGTGTGTGGATGCGTGTGGGGGGGGGTGGGGGGGGGGTGGTTGTGGGATGTGGTGTGTGTGTGTGTGTGTGTGTGTGTGTGTGTGTTCATCATTCTTGTATTTAATGTCTGTTCACTATAAGTGATATAAGATGGGGAAAAAAGGACTGATAGCAGAAGTAATATTATACTACTAAACAGAAATTGATAATGGAGAGAGAGAGAGTCGTGTAACAGTTTGGCACTTAATCACAAAAGTAACGCCTGATGCAGCTAGAGACAACAGTTTAAAGGAACTTCAAAGGAATGCAAAAACTGGGCTATGTACAAGAGACATACAAATAGCAAAAAGAATACTTTCATCTGACAGAATTACATATAAATTTTCTTCAAAAGCATTTTTGTCTGAAAGATTTTTGGTGTGCATGCGTGCGTGAGTGCGTGCATGCGTGCGTGCAAACAGTAGACTTGTAATGCAGAGAGAGAGAGAGAGAGAGAGAGAGAGAGAGAGAGAGAGAGAGAGAGAGAGAGAGAGAGAGGGGCAGCAGGCAGGCAGGCACTTTGCTCTGGTTGATACAGATATATATCTCTTTACCTAAACTTTTTATAATACTCAGGAGCTCTCTTTTTTCCATTATTCCTTATCTAAGTGTTTTCTTTCTTGTTCAGATATTCAACCAGCAAGTGCCATTCAGTGGAGGATTTGGACAACCTGCGATACTTTGGCTACCGCGGGGAAGCTCTGGCCAGCCTGTGCTCCGCCTCCTCTTTCGTGGAGATCATCACACGACCCCCTGCCTCCACCTCCACCTACAGCAAGTGCTTTCACAAAGGAAAGCCGCTGGCGGTGACCGAACCCAGCAAGCCCAGGCCTGGTGTGGGCACAACCGTCACTGCTCGCAATCTGTTCTACAACCTCCCCGTGCGGAAAAAGTCCCTGAACGAAGGCCTGGAGCTGGAGAAGACTCGTTTCCGGATGGCGGGGCTGGCGCTGATGTGGCCGCTGATCAGCTTCAGCTTGAGGGACGATGTCACAGGCAACGTCATCCTGCAGACCCACAAGTGCAGCAGCATCCTGGGAACTTTCGCCTCGCTCTTCGGAAGCGCGCGTACGAAACTCACGAGACAGGTAGAAAGCAGCAACGACGTCTTTCAGATTTCAGGGTACGTCAGCCGAGAGAATTACAGTCGGAAAGATCTGCAGTTTGTGTTCGTCAACAAGAGGCTGGTGTTGAAGTCCAAGGTGCACAAGATGGTAAACTCGGTGCTCAGCAAGTCAGTGCTGGTCAGACGTCGGGGTAACAACACTGGAGAAAAGAGCAGGCAGGCGAAGCAGGAGCAAACTTATGGAGAAGAGGGAAGCCCCACCAAACTGTTTGAACGCTATGCTGTCTACGTGATCAACATCGACTGTAGCTTCAACGTCTACGACATTACCTTCGATCCTGCCAAAACTCTGGTGGAGTTCCACGACTGGCCAGAACTGACCGGTTTGGTGGAAGCGATGTTGATGAAGTTTCTGAAGGATGAAAACTTGTTGCTGCCTTCTGAACAAATCGGTGACAGAAATGAAGACTCGAGTGGTGGAGCTGCTCAGCCTGACGTCAGTGTTTCCCAGACATCAGAGCTGAGTGAAACAGAGGATCCTTTCGATGGTAACGATGAACTTGTAGACGAAGAGTTCCATGACACTCTGCAGAGGCAAAGGTACACGCATGGCATTTCTACGCAAAGTAACATCAACAGCTTATTCTCACGCACTGTCAGGAGACCAGCAAAACCTGCTGAGTTTACAGGAGGGGATGATCCATTTCCCAGCAGCCCCAAAAAGAGTAAGTTAGACCATGATGTCACGGACAGAGATGAAAGTGCAAGGAGTAAAGATGAGTCAGCGTGTGCGAGTTCTGATTCAGCTAACAGGAAGAGCAGAGTAGTTTTGGAAGCAGCAAACTTGAACTGTCATCCACAAACACAAGATGGGGGTGATACTGAAGAGGCGAATGATGTCAACATGCCCGGACAGTGTAGGATGTTGGGAAAAAAGCACAATACAAAGATACCCTATCTGACTCTGATGATGCAGATATGGAAGAATTTGAAAATATACAGGAAGATGATGTCACTCTTCCTGAAGCAGTCGGTCCTTTCAAAAGAGGAAGGGATTATTCTTTAGGCAAGAAGACTTTGACTGAAAAGCTGCAGGGTCCGGTTTCCTCATCTTTTTCAGGATCTCCATTGTCAGAGATCTGTTTGCCACCAGAGTTTGCCCATATATCGTCTTTAAGTCGTTTGAGAGCTCAGGCAGCGGAACAGAGTCAGCCGTCCACATCATGGTCATCGGAGCATAGAGGAAAATCTGCTTCTGCCGCACTGCAGAAATTCCACAGGGCTGGAAAGCATCGCCCCAGAAGAGGCAGCAGAGAAGTGGAGGACAGCGACTTGGAGAATGAGGCAGAGACAACCCCATCACAGAGCCTTCTACCATCTGTTGTCAGGCCACCGTTGTTCAGAAGTAAATCTCTTGATGTTGAATGCTCCTGTTGCTGTGTCAGGAATACTTCTGCCGTGCACAGTCATTGTTGCCCCTTTCCATTGAAAAGTGCAAGAAAACTTCATGCATTTGACGATATCGATGTTGACTACTCAGGCTCCAGTTCACATCTGGAAGCTATGTCACTGATTAAGGGTGAACGGAATTACCCGTCTGTAGAACCACGGTCACACTTCTCAGGCATGAACGAAAGAAGAATGACCTGTTTTTCAGAAAGGTTTCAGGGGTTACCAAGTTTTCACCAAAGACAGCACAAGAAAAGAAGAGAGAGAGAAGTAAAGGATATTCAATCAGTACCTCACCATTTTGATAGACAGATCACAAATAGTTCAAAACACTCTTGGTGGCCCTTCATAGGTGAGGCAGAAAAAGTCTACAGAAGTACAGTTCCTGAACATGGAAAAAGCGTAAAGAGAGGCTGTGGTGCTGCATCAGAGAGGGTAGTTAGTCATCCTGAGCAACTTTCAGGAGCTTCAAGAACTGAGCAGACATCTAGGAAACAACTTTCAGGAGCTTCAAGAACTGAGCAGACATATAGGAAACAACATTCAGAATTTTCAAGAACTGATCAGTTGACATCTAGAAACAACATTCAGAAGCTTCAAGAAACTGAGCAGATGGCATCTAGGAAACAACATTCAGGAGCTTTAAGAACTGAGCAGATGAGACCTAGGGCACAACATTCAGAAGCTTCAAGAACTGAGCAGACATCCAGGAAACAAGATTCAGAAGCTTTAAGAACTGAGCAGATGGCATCTAGGAAACAACATTCAGAAGCTTCAAGAACTGAGCAGACAGCATCTAGGACACAACATTCAGAAGCTTCAAGAACTGAGCAGACATCCAGGACTTTTGGATCCCATAAACAAACTTCCAGAGGGTTAAATACCCGGTCAGAACTACAAGGTGTTAAATCTTTTGCGGTGCAAGAATCGGCCGTTGCTCATTCATCAAGTTCATCAAAGCCAGGAAGGCTGAGCCAGGCATCAAAGCTAGCACAGCTGATGAGGAGAGAGGGGGATGCCAACCCTGGAAATGGGGCTGCAAGACATGAGCAGACAAGCAGGCGTGAGGATCCTGGCTTACAACAAGGTGGCAGCTCTCGGTTGTGTCACAGCAAAGTTTCTGAGAGCTTAGTGCCCAGTTCCTCTACGATGAGATATCACACCAGTCACAGTACTGGTAAAGGTGTAAGTCCAGCTACATTTGTTGAGATCGAAAGGAGACGACATCAGTTGACTGCCCTAGAAATGCTTAGTAACTGCCAACCATCCCATAGATCCTCAAAGTCTAGAAACAGGGATTCTCTTGATACAGAAAGGCCAGCATCAGCAGCAGCAACAGCACGGTTTCCTCAACTTCATCTGTTAGAGACACCACACGCTGTTTCTGAAAGGACTTCCAGTGAAAATAATGCATCCTATCGAAACTCGTCACAACAAAGACACAGCCTGCGGACTGTTCCCACATTTCAGTTGTTTGAGACGCCGCAAAGTGTGTTTTCTAAAAGGGATACTCGACCTGAGATGACCACACAGCGGTCACATAGAGGACAGAATGTAAAGTGTGGTGATAAAACAGTTAACACAGCAAGCGGCCGGTTACAGCCAAGACGTGAAAGCTGTAACATTCCATCCAGTCATCTGCCCTCAGACCCTCGTTCTTCAGGCTCCGTTATGTCTCAGTGGCATCTGGGAAAGCATAAAAGTTCAGTAATGAGCAGAAAGGATGAAACGAACTCATCAAGTGAGGCTCCCCACTGTAGTGTTTATCCTGAAACGCACAGCTCATCCAGCAAGGATGCAGTGAGAATGCCTTCATTCCGTGCTGTTTCCGCACAGACAGAGAGAGTGACAGAGGCATGTAGGATCAGCAGTGCAAGAGGGGATCCCTGCCAACAAGACACACAGGGCTTTTCTGTTGTTTCTTCCCAGGGCTTTGTTCCTCAGCTGACAGAAACAGGCACGCTGCCCTTTGAAGTGAATACCAGTGAAGGCTCCCTGTCTCAGAATAAAGTGCAGACTGATTCTCCAATGTCAACCCATTCTGGAGGATTTAGCCCCTCTACAAACGATCCTTTGTTCAGTGACTTGAAGAGCCAGGACAGAAACACTTGTTCCCCATTGGCAAAGAGTCCAGAGGCACCACCATCTGGCTTGTGTTCTGTGACTCCTATTCCTGGCAAAATCAGTAAAACACAGGCTTTGACTGACAGAGACACTGTATCTGACAGCAGTCCAAACCAGCATGAGTTGTGTCAGGTCAGTAACTCTCCAATACAGCCTTTTTCTGACTCGGAGAGGACTGCACTATCTTCAGAAGGGAACACAGACTCAAATTCTGCGAAGAAAGCTGATGAAAGCTATGAGGCTGAACATAGTGATCAACATTGTGGGTTGAGTGCTGTTGATAATGATTCACAAATGCTGCAGAGTCATGAACAGAAAGAATTTCCTTACACAAGTCAAAGCTCATCTTCATCAAATGATACTCAGCTACCATTAAACAACAGTGTTCTAAGTAGCAAAGAAAACCTGTCTTCACTGAGTGTAATCATATGTCAGCTAACAATATTCAGTCTGCTCTCTCGAAGGTACACTGTAAACACAGCCAAGCTGTTGTGTCCAGCAAAATCAGTCATACTGGAAGAGTTTCCCCAAGAAATAGCAATGGTGCATCAGGTGTGACTCCTTCAAATTTCAATTTAGCAACTGCTGGTAGCAGTGTAAATCTGCCAGAGACATTTGTACAAGCTTCAGACTCAGAACCATCACTGGCTGTCTCCTCAGTGACTTCACCATGCTGTTCAGAGTCCCAGAATAGTCATGTGTCGCATTCATTGCCAGATTCTGTGGAAGGTTTGAAAGGAGACCAATGCAAAACAGACAGTAAGCAGATCAAACAACAGGAAACCAAGGGACAGGAGGAAGAAAACAGTGTTCTGAAGCAAACAGATCACAATCACGAAGAAAAGAGACATGAGCTTGCAGACCCAGACACAGTGTGTAAACATCACTACTGCAGAGAGGGAGAAGAGAGCTGTCAAAATACACATGCTTCTTCTTCAGGAAATCAGTCTGTTGAAACATCTGAACTTCCATGTGAAGAATTATCGAACAGCAAGAAAACGGACACAAAACACAAGCTTGGTACAGATCAAACTTAATTGTGTTGTGCTCGCAAGGAAAAAGTCCAGGCCATCAGACCTGTTAGAAGATGGGCACACCTCAACAGGACAACCTGGAGCCTCCTCTGTCAACACTCCATCATGGGGGTTTACAATCTGTGTCTAGTGTGAAGTCAGTCAATGCAGAAATGCAGTCAGACACCCCTTCCAGACAGGCGGGAAGTGTTTGCAGTTCCCAACAGACGGACGGCTTCAGTGACTCTGTGCCCGACAGTGCCCTGGCCAGTGTAGCCATGCCGGCAAGCCAGAGTCCAGCCGCCGCGCTGTCAGACAGAGGATGTGCACCGACTCTTTGCCAGACTCCGTGATTGCTGACTCTTTGCTGCACAGCCTAACGACCAACAGTGCATCGCCAGAGAAACCGTCTTCAGCTGAATCTGCAACAAGCGTAAATAAGACTTGCGTTTCTCCCAGCATGGAAGATTCAGTGCCTGACGCAGTTCTTGCTACAATGACAATGCAGGAGACTCAGGGTGAGGCAGGTGGAGAAGATGAAAGCATGATCACCACCTGCCCTCGTGCTGTGACGGGAACCAGACCGGCTGACATGTCAACAGACGGGTTCAGGCAGGTCATCACTCAACACTCGGGTAGACCCGAATCTGTCCCCACAGAGCAGCAGGACTAGCGCTTGCTTCACGCAGAACATCTACAACCTGGGCTTGTCCACATCATCAGCGCGCTGCAACGATCAGTCAGGAGGAGGCCTCAACTTCATCTCCCCTACCTCTTCTGACATGGTGTCCTTGAACACGTCGGGTGAGGACAGTTCCGCCACAAAGATGTGGTGGGATGTCTCGACAAAAACGGTTCTGTGCCTCGGGCAGTGCTTCAAAGACAGCCGCCATAGACGTGGCCTTGAAGGATGCTGCCATCAGCAAGTGCAGGGATGAGCAAGGCAGCAGTGACAGGAGGGAGGCTGCCAGCGACTGCTCGGCCATTGTGGAGGAGGGGAAAGGACTGGGTGGTGAAGGGGACAGCCCAGAGGAAGTGGCGTGGGTTCCAGTGAAGCATCCCTCCACAGGTAAGTCTGGGTGTGGCTGTGGCTGGGTATCAAGATTGGAAACAGGTATATATGGGTTGGTGAGCCCGCTTGAATGTGACTGACTGCCAGGTGCTGTTTTTGTATGATAGTTATGAATATTATGAACTGTCTTCTCAACCAACCAACCAACCAACCAACCAACCACCCACCACCCACCACCAACACCACAACCACTCACCACTCACTCACTCACTCACTCACTCACTCACTCACTCACTCACTCACTCACTCACTCACTCACTCACCACTCACTCACTCACTCACTCACTCACACACTCTCATTCAAAGCCCCTCTTAAAATGTTGTGCAGTTATAAGTAAGCAGAATTATTAAAACAAAAAGTCTGAGGTTCACGGATACATGGTAATTGTGAGATTTCTGTGTATGCAACCATTCCCCCCCCCCCCCCCCACCCCATTTAGGTAGCTGCATTCTGACTTTGGGGATGGTGTCTAAAAACTCTGCACCTGTGTGCATGCATTTTTTGTCATCCGCTCCTACTGCCACGAGATGGCCTACTCTTCCGAAAGGTGGAATATGTATGTTCTGCATGCATTCGTACATGGGGCCTCAGTTTATAGTCTCATCCGAAGGACATTGACATTCAATTTGATTTTCTCATTAAACTGGGAAGAAAGGGCAAGGCTGGGAATCGAACCCAGAGCCTCATGGTTTAATGTTAGGTCTACAGGTGAAAGTCTTGACCATCCTGCCTCCTTTTTTTTCTTCTTAAAAAATGGTTAATTTGACTTGACAATGAGAAGTATGTTCTATTGGTTAGTGGGTTTGTGAAAGCTGTGAATGTCTTTGTTCATGGGACACAGGTGGTGTGGTGTACATGAACAGTGGCTCAGGGCACACCCTAACTCTGGCACAGTGGGAGGAAAAAGAACGTGCCTGTGCTCAAAGCAGTAGCAGCAACCAAGGTCAGACAACATGGTGCATTGTGTAGTTCTAAGTATGTCACGTTCTCCTATTAGAAAGTGGAAAAATATCATTTTTATGGTAACATTTGTTTTGACACATATTTTCCCCCTTTTTTATTTTCTTTCTTTAAGTGTGTGAATATGCCCCCCCCCCAAAAAAAAAAAAAAAAAAGAAGTCAGTGGTCATGTAGAAAATGCATGCAGATACTTGTTTGGTTGAAAATTGCTACTTTTAATGTCTACAGGTTTGTGTGGTAAAAAAAATTTAAAGAAAAAAGAAAACATCAAAAGTTAACTGTGTTTCAAGCTTACCTATAGAGATACAGTTTATTAGGTAACATTGTTTCAAGCTTACCATTGATATGTTTTGTAAAATAGATGATTCTTCACAGCCTGCCAGTTAATTGTCTGTAGATTTACCTTCCATTGTGATGTGTTACGTATTAAAAAAAAAAAAGTGTCCAGAAGAATTCTGTAATTATTTCTATACCTGCTTTATCTATCAGTCATAATAATACCCAGTTTTTAGCTCTGGCCAAAAGCTTTGTCAGAACTTGATCGATGTAAGCAAAGTGCTAAGGTGTACATTAAAATGTTGTAATGCTCTGAAAAGTTTTTTAAAAATGGCATACTTTTTACCTACACTACAGATGTTCCAGCAACACAACAGAAAGAAGGCCAGGCAGCTTTCCCCCAAACTCCCAGTTCCCAAACAGGGAAGTAGAAGAGTTGTCACCCCTCAGTCATGGCACCCTGGAGGCCTTGCTCAGCAGTCACTTTGAGGAGGAGAAAACGGAGGCGCTGTCCAAGTGGAGGGAGGGCAGCAAAGCGTCGGCTGAAGCAGACGTGGAGGAGGAACGGTCAAAGACATCTTGGCCAGCTGGGAGAATCCAGTTTTTAAGAAACCAGAACAGGTACGATCGGATTTCCATGTTCTTTCATTTTGTTGGTTGCTTTCTTCCTGTTTCCTCTTGTCCCCCATCCCTGCCCCTGTCTCCTTTGGTCTTTCCCTCTACTGTTGTGTAGAATTCTTAGCATGGCTTTGCTTGGATGGCTGATCGGATAGATGGTATGGTAGTTTTGGAAGAGTTGTAAGTTGCCTTTCTTTGGGAGAGTGATAATCAGGGACTGTGTCCAAGGTGTTGGCCACTCCCCTGTATCCCAGATCTTATTGCAGATAGTAACACCTCTATCCTCCCACCTGGACAAGTTCTGATGGAATGTCGACTCCTGCTGACTTCTTTTTAGTGATTTTATTGCACTTTCAACTTCTTCCCATAGGATGGGGTAGCTGCTGTTGTTGGTTGGTGGAGGGGCATCTAGCACCTTGGGGTCTCCTGTTGCTGTGTGAGTGTACAACTCGGAGCAGTACCCTGTCCTCTTTAAAATATCTTGATCTTCTGTCAGACATTTTCCTGCGCATACAAATACTCACCTTGGCAAGTATTACAAAACACTGTTTGTAAATTGAAATTTACTGGATATGTGTATCGCTGGTAATACCAAGTGTATTTAAAACATGTATGCACACACAAGTATGCACACACGCATAATTAATATAGTTTTTCACAAAATCGTAACAGTGAAAAGAGATGTTTTAGTTTATGGAAATGCCTGTGATTGGTGTAGCGCTGGCTGTAACTGACAGTGACAGGCTTGTGTTTCAGATTTTGCAGACATCGTCACGAAGCCAGGCAGGCCGCGTGGCTCGCTGTTTCTTTCCTCCCACTGCCTTCACCAAGTCCATGCTGTCTGGGGTCAAGGTATATAGTGCTTACAAGTCTTCAAGTAACATCTTGCGCACACGTTTAATCCTGTTCCGCTTTTCGTAAGAGTAGGCCATCGTGTGCCGGTGGGAACAGATGACATTTACAAAACTGCATACACACGGGGACTGGATGTAAAAAAGCACAAGAGTGCTTATTCCATTATCCTCGATATAAAAGAATAAATAAAATAAAATAAAATCAAAATCAAGTAAAGTGAACATTTGCGTCTGTAGTCTTTGCTATGTTTGACATATATATAAAAATAAAAACTGAATTCCCTACCTCGAAGGTTGTCAAATCACCATCGTTGAGTGTTTTTCTGACCAGTTACGGCCTGATTAGTCAGCTCTCCTCCCTAGCTGGTTTTTGAGTGTGTGTACCAGACATCTTTTTTTTTTTTTTTTTTTCCATCCACCAGCCTGTAGATGTAGGAATGACATGTTGTGATGAAGTTAGAAGTTAAAGTTAAAGTCTGTCCCGAGCCTAAGGCTCGTCAGGCCGGTGCTTATCCTGGTTTCTGTGGCGTTAAGCGACTGAGAGTCATAGACTCCCCCTGGATAGGACGCCAGTCTATCGCAGGTTAACCCCCAACACAAGGTTGGTACCCCTTTTACACCTGGGTGGGGTGAGAAAATAGCCGTAAAGTGCCTTTTCCAAGGGCACAACGCCATAGCCGAAAGCTGGGATCGAACCCGCAACCTTTAGATTACGAGTCCAACACCCTCAAGCACTAGACTACAGCGGCGGCTATGTTTGACATATATAAAAAACTTAATTCCTTACCTTCAAAGTTGTCAAGTCACCATTGTTGAGTGTTTTTCTGACCAGTTACGGCCTGATTAGTCAGCTCTCCTCCCTAGCTGGTTTTTGAGTGTGTGTACCAGACATCTTTTTTTTTTTTTTTTTTTTTTCATCCACCAGCCTGTAGATGTAGGAATGACAGATGTTGTGATGAAGTGTGATGTGTTTTTTTTTCAGGTCATCGGGCAGCTGGACAACAAGTTTGTGGCCTGCCTCATTCAGGAGGACAGAAAGCTCCTGCCATCCACTAGTGCTGCAGACCTGCAGGGTGAGTAAGGGTTTTGACTTGTACTGTCTGTCTTGTCTGTCTGTTGATCCCCATCTGTCCTTGTTGATGATGTGTGTGTGTCAGTGAGAGAGAAAGAGAGAGAGAGAGGGGGGGGGGGGGGGGAGGGAGGGAGGGAGGAGAGAGAGAGAGAAGAGAGAGAGAGAGAGAGAGATTTAAAAAATTTATTTATTTATTTTATTCTTTTATATCGAGGATAATGGGATAAGCACTCGTGTGCTTTTTCTCATCCAGTCCCCATGTGTATGCAGTTGTGTAAATATTGTCATCTGTTCCCACCAGCACACGATGGCCTACTCTTACGAAAAGTGGATCAGGATTTAACGTGTGCGCAAGATGTTCTGCGTGCGTTCGCACACGGGGCCTCGGTTTACAGTCTCATCCGAAAGACTTTTGGGGAGAGTGGAGTCAGCACTGATGTTAACTCCAGGGAAAAATCCCCTCCAACGGGAATCGAAGAGAGAGAGAGAGAGAAAGAGAGAAAGAGAGAATAATCTTTAATCTTTATTGAATAATCTTTGAATAATCTTTATTTTTCAAGGGTAACAGAGTAAGTATTACATACTTTTTTTCATCCGGCCCTTGCCCTGATCAGGGAATAAAGCTAACAAACCCCCTCCCTACCCCTACATACCAGCATCACCACCAGAAGCAGTTCAACCAATATTTTAAAGAAGAAAACAGAATACAGAGAGAGAGAAGAGAGAGAGAGAGAGAGAGAGAGAGAGAGAGAAGAGAGAGAGAGAGAGAGAGAGATAGATCTGTGTGTGCCAGAGCATTAGATAATGTGCACTAATTGGCAAATGTGTTTTTTTTACCCAAGTGTGTTTCATGAACCTGACAAAGACTGAAGATGCAAACAAAGACAGCAGACATAAAGCCGGTAGACTGGTGTTACATTACATTACAGTACTAACATGTTGTCTATGACTGATTCAGGTGACTGGTGTTACATTACATTACAGTAGTAACATGTCGTCCATGACTGATTCTCAGGGGACCATGAAGGAGGACTGGTGGTGTTGTTTGACCAACACGCTGCTCATGAGAGAATACGCCTGGAGCAACTCCTAGCAGGTATCATGCAGCAAATGTATATTTTTACTGAGGGCATTTTTCACGCAGCCTATATCCAGTTTGAGAAAGTGTGCAATATATTTATTTTGGAGAGAGGAAACTATCTGACCTTGATCGATACCTTTTAACCCTCTTAGTCCCAACCCGGGATTTGCCAGGATTAAATAATTGCCCCCCCCCCCCCCCCCCCCTCCCCCACTGAATCCCGACCCGGGATTTACACTTAATAGTTTTCCATCAGGCAGTGACCTTCACCGATCACTACCACATACTGAAGCTCTATCAGGCCACATGCACAGAGCCTGCTGTGAGAGTCTGGAAGTAATTGTAGCTGCTGGTAGCTACTTAGAAGGAGGAAAAGGCAAGCGAGCATGTATGCCTGACCTGATCTTGTGAAATAATGCAAAATCTAGGGGCAATTTGTGTTCAGAGAATCCAAATGCAAGAGGGTTATTGGACAAATCCTTGTATCTTTTATTTTGTAAATTACTCTGGGTGTAGATTGAAATCCTCCTGTCCTTCCCTTGTGAATATATATATAGCCTGTCCTGTCCCCAGTCTGCTATGGCCTGATGGTAAAGCTCAGGACATAAAAAAAATATCAGTATTTATAGCAGTTTGTTTTGCTATTATACTGCTACTTTAGAAAGTCAAAGTTAAAATTTTATTTCCAGATGGTACATTGAGTAAGCAATAAATTTGCTTTTTTTCATCAAGCTATCTAGAAACGAATACCCACCGTCCCCTTATCGTGCAGGCTGTGTAGTGTGGTGAAGATGACTATTGGCCAAAATGTGGTGAAGATTTACAGATGAAGGCTTCAGAGACTAGTGATCATCAGGCATGCATGGGGCAGGTTCCTGGCTGAGGCAGGTGCATTGTGGACTAAGTCAGGGGTGAAGGTCATTCATTCCAGGATTTTTGTATATCTCATTTGGTCACAGACAGAGTTGTTGTATTTGCTGTGGTGTGGTGGGAGAAGTACATAACACCAAGATTACTGTAAAGATAGGGAAAAAAATTATCATGTTTATATATGTATCTGTGCTTTCATTAACAGGGGAAGCACAGATCTAGACAAAAATGGAAAAGGGAAGCTTTTTTTTTTCTCGATTCTCAACCAGAGCTCTGAGGTTCACCTATGATAACATTTTGCGTATGAAACCGTTTTGGCCCACCATGAAGGTAGCCACACTCTGACTTCGGGGATGTGTGCTGGGTATGTTTATGTTTCCGTAACCCACCTGAACGCTGGCATGAATTATGGTATCTTGAACGTGCATATTTGATCTTACACATTTGTATACACATGAAAGGAAGTAAGGCACTGGCAAGTCTGCTCTTAAGGTTGACCTGGGAGATCATAAAAATCCCCACCCTTAATTCACCAGACGCCGCCGACGAGATTCGAACCCATGTCTTCACATACCCATGGGATTGAAGTCAAACGGTCTTATAACTTACGTCAAAAGTGGCATGGGTTAAAAAATGACCCAGCAACACTATGTTCCAGATGTGTACGAGGAGGAGGAGGGAGGCGGTGGTAGAGAGGAGAGGAGAATCAAGCGCTGTGAGGTCCAGCCCCCCAGGACCATGGATTTGTCCGAGGAGGATGTGCGCCTGATGCAGACCTTCAGGGAGGAGTTTGAGCGAATCGGTACGTCATCTTTCCTTTCTCTTCCTTTTGTCTGTTTCTGGTCTGTCTTTTATGTTGTTGTTAGAGGTTTTCTGCAGCGAATTGGTACATAATTTATTTTATTTATTTATTGAAAAATTTTTTTTATACCACTTTATGTCACAGCATATTTCTCTGCTTGAAATTTGGGCTGCTCTCCCCGGGGAGAGTGCGTCACCATAAGTGCAGCGCCACCCATTTTTTTTTCTTTTTCCTGTCTGCAACTATATTTGTTTCCCTCTCAGAGTGGCTTTTTTCTACAGATTTTGCCAGGGACAACCCTCTTGTTGCCGTGGGTTCTTTTACGTGCGCTAGATAATGATGTGTAACACAGGGGACCTCGGGTTTATCGTCTCATCCAAAAGGCTAATCTTTCGCTTCGCTTCCTTTGTCTGTTTTATGTTGGTGTCTGAGATTTCGATTCTTGTTTTTAGTTGCTTTTTTTTTTTTTTACCTGTCTGGTTTTAGTGTACCTGTGTTGAAACTTTTACTCCTGTCCTGTTTTTTTTTGTTTTGTTTTTTAGCGGGGGTCTGTTTCTTAATCATTGTATATTCCAGCATTTTTTTTTTAAGAGTAAGAGGAAAGTGGATGGGAATGATTGTGTGTGTGTGTGTGTGTGTGTGTGTGTGTGTGTGTGTGTGTGTGTGTGTGTGTGTGTGTAGACATATTATTTGTTAATTTCATTTGTGAATGGTTGCATGCGTGTGACTAATTTGAAAGCTAGCGCTTTGATTTGTGTGCTCTACAAGATTCAGCGCGATATAAATCCCACATACTATTATTGTTATTATTATTAGATTTAAAACAGAAGGAATTTGAGTGGTCCAGGAACAGCTGTCATGTGAACATGCACTGAAGGCTCTCTATGTGTTTGGTTCCTGAAGGCTCTCTATGTGTTCTGGTTCCTGAAGGCTTTCTATGTGTTCTGGTTCCTGAAGGCTTTCTATGTGTTCTGGTTCCTGAAGGCTTTCTATGTGTTCTGGTTCCTGAAGGCTTTCTATGTGTTCTGGTTCCTGAAGGCTTTCTATGTGTTTGGTTCCTGAAGGCTTTCTATGTGTTCTGGTTCCTGAAGGCTTTCTATGTGTTTGGTTCCTGAAGGCTTTCTGTGTGTTTGGTTCCTGAAGGCTTTCTATGTGTTTGGTTCCTGAAGGCTTTCTGTGTGTTTGGTTCCTGAAGGCTTTCTATGCGTTTGGTTCCTGAAGGCTTTCTATGTGTTTGGTTCCTGAAGGTTTTCTATGTGTTTGGTTCCTGAAGGCTTCCTATGTGTTTGGTTCCTGAAGGCTTTCTATGTGTTTGGTTCCTGAAGGCCTTCTATGTGTTTGGTTCCTGAAGGCTTTCTATGTATTTAGTTCCTGAAGGCTTTCTATGTGTTTTGGTTCCTGAAGGCTTTCTATGTGTTTGGTTCCTGAAGGCTTTCTATGTGTTCTGGTTCCTGAAGGCTTTTTATGTGTTCTGGTTCCTGAAGGTTTTCTATGTGTTTGGGGTTCCTGAAGGCTTTCTATGTGTTCTGGTTCCTGAAGGCTTTCTATGCGTTTGGTTCCTGAAGGCTTTCTATGTGTTTGGGTTCCTGAAGGTTTTCTATGTGTTTGGGGTTCCTGAAGGTTTTCTATGTGTTTGGTTCCTGAAGGTTTTCTATGTGTTTTGGTTCCTGAAGGCTTTCTATGTGTTTGGTTCCTGAAGGCTTTCTATGTGTTTGGTTCCTGAAGGCTTTCTATGTGTTTGGGGTTCCTGAAGGCTTTCTATGTGTTTGGTTCCTGAAGGCTCTCTATGTGTTTGGGGTTCCTGAAGGCTTTCTATGTGTTCTGGTTCCTGAAGGCTTTTTATGTGTTCTGGTTCCTGAAGGCTTTCTATGTGTTTGGGGTTCCTGAAGGCTTTCTTTGTGTTCTGGTTCCTGAAGGCTTTCTATGTGTTTGGGGTTCCTGAAGGTTTTCTATGTGTTTGGGGTTCCTGAAGGTTTTCTATGTGTTTGGGGTTCCTGAAGGTTTTCTATGTGTTTGGTTCCTGAAGGTTTTCTATGTGTTTGGGGTTCCTGAAGGCTTTCTATGTGTTCTGGTTCCTGAAGGCTTTCTATGTGTTTGGGGTTCCTGAAGGCCTTCTATGTGTTTGGTTCCTGAAGGCTTTCTATGTGTTTGGTCCTGAAGGCTTTCTATGTGTTCTGGTTCCTGAAGGCTTTCTATGTGTTCTGGTTCCTGAAGGCTTTCTATGTGTTCTGGTTCCTGAAGGCTTTCTATGTGTTTGGGGTTCCTGAAGGTTTTCTATGTGTTTGGTTCCTGAAGGCTTTCTATGTGTTCTGGTTCCTGAAGGCTTTCTATGTGTTTGGGTTCCTGAAGGTTTTCTATGTGTTTGGTTCCTGAAGGCTTTCTATGTGTTCTGGTTCCTGAAGGTTTTCTATGTGTTTGGTTCCTGAAGGCTTTCTATGTGTTTGGTTCCTGAAGGCTTTCTATGTGTTTGGTTCCTGAAGGCTTTCTATGTGTTTTGGTTCCTGAAGGCTATCTATGTGTTTGGTTCCTGAAGGCTTTCTATGTGTTCTGGTTCCTGAAGGCTTTCTATGTATTTGGTTCCTGAAGGCTTTCTATGTATTTAGTTCCTGAAGGCTTGTATGTGTTTGGTTCCTGAAGGCTTTCTATGTGTTCTGGTTCCTGAAGGCTATCTATGTGTTCTGGTTCCTGAAGGCTTTCTATGTATTTAGTTCCTGAAGGCTTTCTATGTGTTTGGTTCCTGAAGGTTTTCTATGTGTTTGGGGTTCCTGAAGGCTTTCTATGCGTTTGGTTCCTGAAGGCTTTCTACGTGTTTGGTTCCTGAAGGCTTTCTATGTGTTTGGTTCCTGAAGGCTTTCTACGTGTTGTGTGTACCCAGGAGTGAAGTTTGAGGTGGACAGGCAGCATAGGAACAGAGTGCACGCCCACACCATGCGGCCTGCATGGCTCAGAGAGAGGCCCACGACCAGAAGCGCGGCAAAGACCCCTCAGTACCAGTATTTACAGGTCGGCATTTGGAGTTCTGTATAGATCTGCGTGTGTGTGTGTGTGTGTGTGTGTGTGTTGTGTGTGTGTGTGTGTGTGTGTGTGTGTGTGTGTGTTGTTGGTGTGTGTGTGTGTGTGTGTGTTGTGTGTGGTTTGTTTGGTTGTTGTGTGTGTGTGTGTGTGTGTGTGTGTGTGTGTGTGTGTGTTGTGTGTGTGTGTGTGTGTGTGTGTGTGTGTTGTGTGTGTGTGTGTGTGTGTGTGTGTTTTGTGTGTGTGTGTGTTTTGTGTGTGTGTGTGTGTGTGTGGTGTGTGTTGTGTGTGTGGTGTGGTGTGTGTGTGTTTGTATTTGTTGTTGTTGAGGATCTCTGCTGCACTTGGGTACATCAGGTCTTTTTAACCCTCTTGCATTCGGATTCTCTGAACACAAACTACCCCTAGATTTCGCATTCTGTCACAAAATCAGGTCAGGCACACATGCTCACTCGCCTTTTCCTCCTTCTATGTACATACCAGCAGCTATAATTACTTCCAGACTATCACCACATGCTCTGTGCCTCTGGCCTGATAGAGCTTCGGCATGTGGTAGCGATCGGTGAAGGTCACTGCAAGATGGAAAACTACTGTATATAAATCCCGGAAAATCCTGGGTCAGGATTCAGGGAGGGGGGGGGGGGGGATTATTCAATCCCGACAAATCCTGGGTCAGGACTAAGAAGGTTTAAAGGGGGGGGGGGGTACATCTGCTCTTAACCCTGTGTAGGGTACCAAAACAATCTCTACACACTATGGGTAAAGCTCCTAAAGCATCTGCTAAAAACCAGTCACCGCCCACAGCATCCTAACATGGAACTTGCCATGAGTCTTGCTAAAAATCTCATGAAAATAAAAGGAACAGGACTTCCCGTAGTTATTCTTTATCAAATGGTGGAAAACAGAGTGATTTTGTGAAAAAAATATTGGAGGGAAAAGGGCAGTGTGTGTGTGTGTGTGTGTGTGTGTGTGTGTGTGTGTGTGTGTGTGTGTGTGTGTGTGTGTGTGTGTTTGTGCACGTGTGCGCATGTGTTAAAAAATACTGATGGTGTATTCTTTGTGTGCAGATAATGATAAAAGAGCACAATCAGGTATGGAGATTTTTTGTTTTTTTATATTTTTTTAAAAAGTAGAATGGATTTATATCCTATAATTTGTAATGAAATAGTAGTGGTATAACAGTATCACTGAACGTTTCCTGACTCCTTGAAGTTAAGTTCATATGTGTGACAAAGTTACATTTTGTGTGATGTCATAAAAACAGCCGTGCTTCATCTAAGAGGACTTTATATATTTAAATCAGTTCTGTTCTGAGGTTTTAGTTCATTTAAACCAAGGTGAAATGAAATCAAACAACACAAGAACTATAAAGAAAAGCCAAAATATTACTTTCTTGACAAAGGAAGTTCTTCACACATGCATGCGCATGCACATGCACTCACACTCACATGCACGCATGCATGTATGTAAGCACATACGCATGCACACACGCATGCACGCACGCACGCACGCACGCACGCACGCACGCACGCACGCACGCACGCACGCACGCACGCACACACACACACACACACACACACATGAAGTAAAAGAATAAAATAAAAGAATAAAATAACAACACCCCCCCCACACACACACACACTCTCTCTCTCTCTCTCACACACACACACACACACACACACACACACACACACACACACACACACACACACACACACACACACACACAGAGTCACACACACACACACACACACACACACACACACACACACACACACACACACACACACACACCACACACACACACACACACACAACACAGAGTCAGAGCAGTGTAATTCAAAGATATTTATCTCTATTTGACAGCGGCTGCTATCAACCACAAGGGGCAAAGCATCAGCTGCCACAGCAAGTGCACCGTCTTCTGGCCACGCATGCCTGCAAAGGTCAGTTGTGTCCAAACAGCCCTTAGGGTGAAAATGTCCCATATGCTACAGGGCTTTGTCCGAACCACCTGGGGGGGGGGGGGGGGGGGGTGTCTCATATACTACAGGGCTTTGTCCTAACAGCCTTTGGGGGGGGGGGGGATGTTCCATATACTACAGGGCTTTGTCCTAACAGCCCTGGGGGGGGGGGGGGGGGGGGATGTTCCATGTACTACAGGGCTTTGTCCAAACAGCCCTGGGGGAAAATGTTCCATATACTACAGGGCTTTGTCCAAACAGCCCTGGGGGAAAATGTCCCATATACTGCAGGGCTTTGTCCAAACAGCCCTGGGCAGGGAAATGTCCTATGTACTACAGGGCTTTGTCCAAACAGCCCTGGGGAAAATGTCCCATATACTACAGGGCTTTGTCCAAACAGCCCCAAAGGGAAAATGTCCCATGTACTACAGGGCTTTGTCCAAACAGCCCCAAAGGGAAAATGTCCCATGTACTACAGGGCTTTGTCCAAACAGCCCTTAGGGAGAAATGTCCCATATACTACAGGGCTTTGTCCAAACAGCCCTGGACAGGGAAATGTCCTATGTACTACAGGGCTTTGTCCAAACAGCTTTGGGGGAAAATGTCCCATATACCACAGGGCTTTGTCCTAACAGCCTTGGGTGGGGGGGGATGTTCCATATACTACAGGGCTTTGTCCAAACAGCCCCAAAGGGAAAATGTCCCATGTACTACAGGGCTTTGTCCAAACAGCCCTGGGGGAAAATGTCCCATATACTACAGGGCTTTGTCCAAACAGCCCTGGGGGAAAATGTCCCATATTCTACAGGGCTTTGTCCAAACAGCCCCAAAGGGAAAATGTCCCATGTACTACAGGACTTTGTCCAAACAGCTTTTGGGGGAAAATGTCCCATATACTACAGGGCTTTGTCCAAAACAGCCCTGGGGGAAAATGTCCCATATACTACAGGGCTTTGTCCAAACAGCCCTGGGGGAAAATGTCCCATATACTACAGGGCTTTGTCCAAACAGCCCTGGGGGAAAATGTCCCATATACTACAGGGCTTTGTCCAAACAGCCCCAAAGGGAAAAATGTCCCATGTACTACAGGGCTTTGTCCAAACAGCTTTTGGGGGAAAATGTCCCATATACTACAGGGCTTTGTCCAAATAGACTTGGGGGAAAATGTCCCATATACTACAGGGCTTTGTCCAAATAGACTTGGGGGAAAATGTCCCATATACTACAGGAGCTTTTCTCTTTTCCCTCCTGTTTTCCCCTGTTCCTTGGCCAGAGCTCTGAGGTTAAACCCATGATGAGATTTTAGCCACACTCTTACTTCAGGAATGTATGGTGGGTATGTCTGTGTTTCCGTAAACCACAGAGTGCTACAAACTAAGATATCTTTAACATGCATAGTGGATCTTCTGCATGTGTATATGCACAAAGGGAATTAAGGCACTGGCAGGTCTGCACTTGAAGTTGACCCAGGAGATTGGAAAAATCCTCACGACTTCAAGGACTTGTGGGATTAAAATCGAATGGTCTTAACCTCTTATGATGGCTGTGTCATTAGTCTTCCTTTTGGTTTGAAATGAAAGCTGAAAATCTTGACGTGGAAAGAATGACAAAGTATACAGCTGCAAGAAAGATGGTGAAGATGGTCAAATCAGTAGAATATCTCTCTGCGTTCCCTCACTGGGTGGGGTGCATAGTGCCAGGTCTTCTCCTGTGCTTGTGACTTTCTAGGAGGTCTGTCTGCTGGCCTCAGCGGACACATTCTGATTTTGGAGCAGCTTGTTTTATTGTACAGGTTCCATGCGGGGTACGTTCATGTTTCTATAACCCACCAATTGCTGATAATAAAGTTTAGTGACACAATGTTCATGTGTGTGCAGGTGCCATCAAGTTTGGTGACACAAAGTCCATGTGTTGTACAGGTGCCATCAAGTTTATTGAAAGTGACACAATGTGTGTTCAGGTGCCATCAAGTGACACAATGTGTGTGCAGGTGCCATAAAGTGACACACTGTGTGTGCAGGTGCCATAAAGTGACACAATGTGACACAATGTCCGTGTGTGTGCAGGTGCCATCAAGTTTGGCGACACGCTGTCCCTGTCGACGTGCAGGGAGCTGCTGTCCTCGCTGTCCTCCTGTGACCTGCCTTTCCAGTGCGCTCACGGCCGCCCCTCCATCGCCCCCATCCTCAGCCTCTCCCAGCTTCGTCAGGCCGCGCCTGAAACGGTCAGTGCCTTGTGCATTCTTTCGCTTCCATGCTGGTTTTTTTGTTTTGTTTTGATTGGTTGGATACAGTTTAACCCTCTTGCATTCAGACTCTGAACACAAACTGCCCCTAGATTTCGCATTCCCTCCTGAAATCAGGTCAGGCACACATGCTTGCTGGCCTTTTCCTCCTTCTTAGTACATGCTAGCAGCTATAATTACTTCCAGACACTCTACAGGGTTTCTCCTTCTAGCCTGATAGAGCTTTGACATGTGGTAGTAATTAGTGATGGTCACAGCGTGATGGCTATCTACTGTGTGTAAATCCTGGCAAATCCCGGATCAGAGTCCTGGCAAATCCTGGATCAGAGTCCTGGCAAATCCCGGATCAGAGTCCTGGCAAATCCCGGATCGGGACTAAGAGGGTTAAAGTACAGCACTAGAAGAGCAAAAGTTGAAATGCGCACACACACACACACACACACACACACGGACGGGACAGGATAGCCTAGTGGTCAGGACATTGCGCTCGCAATTTGATGACCCGGGTTCGATTCCCATTCAAGGAGATTTTTCTCTTGAAGTTTACATCAGTGCTGACTCCACTCTCCCCCCAAGTCCTTTGGATGAGACTATAAACCGAGGCCCTGTGTGTGAACACACGCAGAACATCTTGAACACACGTTAAATCCTGTTCTGCTTTTTGTAAGAGTAGGCCATCGTGTGCCGGTGGGTGGGAACAGATGACATTTACAAAACTGCATACACACGGGGACTGGATTAAAAAAAACACAAAAGTGCTTATCCCATTATCCTTGATATAAAAGAATGAAAAAAAAAAAAAAAATAAAAAAGCACTCACTCACTCACTCACTCACTCACTCACTCACTCACACATACATGCATGTGCACGTGCATGCATGCACGCACACACACACACACACACACACACACACACCACACACACACACACACACACACACACACACACACACACACACACAAACACACGACTTAAAGAAAAAAAAAGAGAAAAAAATGAAGAAATCCACTGTATCTATCTTTCATTGTGTGGTCATTGCAGAAGCAGCGTCCACGTCTATGGAAACTGCAGGGTCAGCCCAGGTCTCCTGCCCACAATCCACAGTCCACTGACAACAACTCTGCTGAAAAATAAAACAAACTAAAGGGAAAAACAGTGGAAATAAAGCACAGCATGCCCCCATCCGCAAAGTCGCCATGCGCTTTTGATTTGTTTGCTGTACAAGATTCGGCGCTTTTGTAAATTCCATACATTGTTATTATTGTTGTTGTTATCATCATCATCATCATCATCATCATCATCATCATCATCATCATCATCATTATTATTGAAGCAGTTAACTTGATGGTGTGCAAAAGGCAGCATTTGCAAAATCTCACTATTGGAGAACTTTTGAGCTCTAGCTGAGGATTGAACACCCCCCACCCAAAACCTCCCCCCAAAATCCCACCTTTTAAACCCAAGCCAATGCCCTCCCCCCTCCCCCCAAACCAAAGCAGCTAACACCCCCTTCCCTATCCCCCCTAAAAACCTAAACCTCCCCCCTCTCCCAAACCAACTCTTAAGCAACCCTTTACAAATGATTATCTATCTATCTATCTATCTATCTATCTATCTATCTATCTATCTATCTATCTATCTATCTATCTATCTATCTATCTATCTATATATGTATATATATATGTATATATGTATATGTATATATATATATATATATATATATATATATATATATATATATATATATATGTATATATATATATATATATATATATATATATATATATATATATATATATATATATATATATATATATATATATATATATTTGTTTTTTGCCAATTTCAATGTAACTGTTGGAATCATTGTTATTACTCAGCTCTCAATAATTTTCACTTTCTTGGTTAATGAATTTCACGATGCTTAGAAAAGAAAGGCACAAAGGTATACAATCAGTATATTTGAGAGAAGTTGCAGGTTAGGAAAGTAATGGTTTGTGGAAGTAGTGAAGACGATGTTGATGCTGTGTGAAAATGGTTTTACTGCTGCAACTCTGATCTGTGTGGATAACTGAGCACATGGTGGATTGGTGGTATAGAAGTAACGCACCTGCCTAAGAAAGCAAAAAGTCCTGGTTTGAAGTGTGTGGTGGTTCGATCCCCGTTAGGGCCAGAAAATTTTCCTCCATCCACTAGATTGTGACTGGTGGTCTGGGTGCTAGTCTTTCAGATGAGATAATGAACCGAGGGCCCGTGTGTTACACATGATGATTTGGGGGGTGGTGGGGGGAGGGGGTAGAGAAGGGAAGGAGGAGTTTTAAACATTATTCAAGCCTCTGCCCATGTGCTTATCATATTGGGGCATTAGCAGTTGTATACCTTCGAAAAATGAAATGTTAGAAGTATTTTAAAAAAACAAAGAGAGATGTAGTCCTGAATTTCATTTGGATTTGAATCAAATGATTTGATTGTTTTTGGTACTGGATTTGAAACTGACAGTTTTGCGCGATTTGTTGTTGTTTTCCTCGCTTTTGTTGTCATTATGACTTCTGGTGTGCATGAATCCATTGATTGTTGTTTTGAGAATGGGGTTTTTTGTTTGTTTGAATCAACATGATGTCTGTCAGCATTACCTGCTTGCATTTCACTGTGATGTTCTAAAAATTACCTGTACAAAATTGATAACTGACTGACTGAGAAAATGTAGGAATTTTTATCTGTGATAAAAAGGAGAATGGACTGTTAATGATTTTATATGGAATTATTCAATTAATACTCAGCTTTGAGCAAACGATGGATTTGTTTTGAGTTTGTCAGTGAATGGAATGAAAAGATGATGCAGCCCCTATCTTTCTGATTTTTTGTTTTGATATATCGATGCCTCAGAGCAAGAACGGTTTATCTGAAAAAAATACCAATTTTATATTTTTTTATATTTGGTAGAATTTACAGTAAACTTTCAGATGACAAAACGATAATTAAAATTTTTTTTTATATATTAATTTTAAAGATATTTGAAGAAAACCGTTCTTGCACAAAATTACCTGAGTGAATTTCTCATGGTAAAAGGGATGACTGCACGGCACTCCGCTTTTGCTCTAAAGGCTGTAGTGCCAATTAACCTGGTAATTTGTGTAAGGAAGGACTTCCAGCTGTGCAAAACCTTCTTGCATGGGAAGGGATACACTAGGACCACTGGGCAGAGTTTACGCAACACTGGCGGGCCTGGATGCCGTGTGGTTCTTGCGTGGGAACACTGGTGGCTGGAGAGTGATCTTATCTGGGGAAAAAGGGTCAAGCTAATCACCATGCCATGCTTGCATGGGAGGAAGTGCCAGTTCTGCTGTAATTTCTCTGCAGACACGGGTGGTCTGGCTTCACTGCCAGTGTTTTTGCTATCATGGCGTTTCTTCTACATGTATTACAACACAAACATACTATGGTAAAGATAGCATCAATGCCCTCCTCTCTCCGAAAACCAAACACTTCCATTCAATCCTCGATTTGTTCTGACCTTTCAAACTTTATCAAGTGAGCATATCTCAAAACTTTTGAAAATGGCAACTCTGCTGGTAGACCTTTCTTGCTCTGAGGCATCGATATGATGCAATCTGAGTGGGTTGTTAATAATAATATTAATAAAAAAGATGTCTTGAAACTTTGTGTTGGAGTGCTGATTTACTGAACTGTTATAGGCAGAAGTAGTTGTGAGTGAGCAAGTGTGTGTGTGTGTGTGTGTGTGTGTGTGTGTGTGTGTGTGTGTGTGTGTGTGTGTGTGTGTGTGTGTTCAATTTCTTTTAACGTCTTTTCACAAATTGTGATATTAGACGGAAATGTGGGAGAGAGAGACAAAGACAAAGAAAGACAGAGGGGGAAGGGTGTGTGAATGTCAGGGGAAGAGGGCGTAGTTGGTAATGTATGGAAGATGGAATTTCAGAGGATCAATAGGGCCTACATGTGGATTGATAAAAAAATAATTAAAAAAACCTTAACATTACTTACCTAATAAACTACAATGAACAAAAAGGAAAATGCAGTTCTAACAATTCTTAACAAAAACAGTAATTCCAAAGAAAAAATGTGAGGTAATTTCACCTGAGAAAAAAGTCGTAATTAGCTCCCCCCCCCTCCCCCCCAAAAAAAAGAAAGAAACACCACCAACAATAACAACAAATTATTTTGTGTGTGTGTGTGTGTGTGTGTGTGTGTGTGTGTGTGTTGTGTGTTCTCTGCATTTTGCACTACTTGCTCTCTCTCTCTCTCTCTCTCTCTCTCTCTCTCTCTCTCTCCTCTCCTCTCTCCTCTTCTCTCTTCTCTCTCCTCTCTCTCTCTACCACACACCACACACACACACACACACACACACACACACACCACACACACACTGTCTGTCTGCTCTGTCTCTCTGTCTCTCTCTCTGTCTCTCTCTGTCTGTCTGTCTGTCTGTCTCTCTGTCTCTCTCTCTCTCTCTCCACACACACACACACACACACACACACACACACACACACACACACACCACACACACACACACACGAGAGGGAGAGAAAGAAAGAGATTGTGTGTGCGTGCGTGCGTGCGTGTGTGTGTGTGTGCACGCGCGCGCGTGTGCACAAGTTTGATTTTTCCCCTTGTGTGAGTGTGTGCGTATGTGCACATGCACATAGGCTTGTTTTCGAATGCATTTCATCATTTTACGTGCGTGCATGAAAGAAATAGCCTGCACTTTTGCTGCACCCCTGCTGCTTTGATAATCACCTTCCTTGTTTTGCCGGTCACAGGGTGCAAAAGGCCTTGATGCCAGTGATGAAGTCCTTTGGGGTATTAGCCTAGCCCAGTACCACTGAGCTAGTGTGGAGCCACCTGAAGGGTTAGTCCTCTTTGTCATCCTGAGTGAGTTTAAGCCTCTTGCCCTGGGGCTACTTGGGTTTGTGCACTCACTGCTTTTGAGGAAGATTTATTCCCATCCCTAATGAAAGCTGTGTTTTTCTCTCTCTCCTCTGCTTATTTTTAGTTTGGCTATTGTCGTTGTTCTTGGATGTTCTTTAGTCACAGTATTACCCAGTTCTTTGGGGTTGGAGGTTCATGTGGGATGGTCGTGGGAAGGACGTTGTGGCTGCCACCTCGGGTTGACTGCTCACTCAGTGTGGCTCCGCGACTGAGCTAATACTGTCGCTAGTAAGGGGCTTAGTAGGTGGTGTCTTGCATATGCTAGCTCAGAACAGGCACCACTGAACACCACCAAAGTGACCCAGCAGCAGTGCAGGGCCCCTCTGGCTGGTGGCCCCACGGCGGCCTGATATTGATGGGCCACCTGTGGGACTTCCGACCCTGAGGATGAGACAAAACAAATCCGGGTATGGCTGTGGCTGAGAGATTGAAGTGAGAGGCGTGGGAACAGTAAGGACAGGAGCATCGCAGAAGATGAGGCAGCAAAAAAACAACAAAACAACCAACAACAACAACAACAAAAAAACCAAGGAAAGAAGAAGGAAAAAAGAGCAGCTCAAAGATAACCTCCTGTCATGTTTGGACCAGGTTCGTATGGTTGAAGGTCTCCATGCAGTTAGCGAGAAGAAAAGCATTTAACAACACTACACACGTGGTCCATGACGAGGCCGGTTCCAGTCAGGTGGTATTTTAGATTGTGCCGGTGTCTGGAATAACAAACTATCACAAAACTGCATCACACGGGGACTGGATGCAATACTAAAGAAGAACAAGCTATGTCAGAGTCAAGAAATAGTAGTTGTAGTATGGACTACTTTTTTTTTTCTACCTTGTTCTGTTTGGGAACAGCAAGACAGGAATGTCACAGAAGATGAGGTTGCACAAGAAAGGTATGTTCTTTTGGTTGCCTTCGGCGCCAGGGTTTTATCACAGTTCTTGATCAAATCATTGATGCTGGGAGCAACAGCAAAGTGAGAGGCTGTATGATCAGTGGCTTTCCCACTCATGGAATTCCACTTTACAGCTTAATCTTCTAGTGATCGAATATGACTCTCTGACTAGGAGGCTTGACTTGCACAGTTCTTATGTGCTGCAGCCCTGGGGGCTAGTTGGCCTTTGGAGAGCATCTCCAACGCTGACTGTCCTCATACCCTCTAGGCCGAGAGAATAGGGATGTACTGTGGGAAAGCCATCTCCACTATAATAAAATTTCTGCCCAGTTTCCGAAACAGCAGCTGCCTCATGTGCTGTTTTGAAGGTCATCGTCGAACACGACGACAAACATACAATACAATTGCTTGCATAGGTCTGTAGAGGGCTTGTTCGTTTGGGTTTTTCCCCCCATGAACCAAAGAGTTGCCGCAAGCGCCAGCCAGACTGCTGCTGCGTAGGCTAGATAGTGGTCTCTGCTTCCTGCCGGTCACAGGGTGTGAAAAGTTCACGGGGTGTGAAATCTTCCTGATCTCCCTCCACGCCTCTTGTGTGGCATTAAGGAAGCGCTATTGATCTCCAACAGTGGTCACAGCGCTGGGATTATCCTCTTCTTCCTGTGCTACAACAACAACAACAACATCAACATCAACAACAACAACATCAACCTCCTCCTGCTCAATGCCTTGGGGCGATTTGAGACATTCAGCTTGAGATTCCCCATCATGATACTCTAGGCTATCAACTCCAGGCCTTTCTGAGTCTCTTCTTCCACATCAACTAGTCGTGAGTGGGGTTTTTTTTTTTCGTTATTCAAGGGGATTTTGCCCCTGGAGTTTATAACATCAGCACTGACTCCAGAACATAGGGGGACGGGATAGCTCAGTGGTCAGAGCACTGCTTTCCTCAAGCTAAGGTAAAGCAGTGTTGAGCGTGGTCACCAATTGGATGGGTGACTGTGCGCGCGCTTTGGCTTCAGTACAGTCCCCTCAGTCCACCCAGCTGTAAATGGGTACCTGCCCTCTTTATGGTCAGGGAAGGTAAAGCAGCGAGGGAGAGGAGATGGGTGCCGCCCTCAATATGCTGGCCCCTAGAAAAGCTGAGGTCTCTGATGCCTCGCTCCCCTACGACCACATAGGTTATGGGACACCTTTACTTTTTAAATTTTTAAAAAATTTCCCTTTTAACTGACTCCACTCCCACCGTAAGTCCTTTGGATGAGACTATGAACTGAGGTCCCGTGTACAAATCCACACAAAACATTGGGCACCCGTTTCAAAACCTCTCCGCCTTTCGGAAGAGTAAGCCATTGTACCGGAAGAGGAAACGAGTAACAAAAATTTATCTACAAAACTACCTGTGCACGGGGACTCATTAGATGTTAAAAAATGTAAGGTTCGTGAGTGCTTTTTTCATTATCCTCAAAATAACAGAATTTAAATGAAAATAAAAAAGAATATTGATAAAAGATCATAGCGATTTTGTCAATGTAGATGACAGACAAGACAAGACAAGACAAGACAAGACAAGACAAGACAGGGAAACAGACAAGACAGAAGTAAACGGAGACATAATGGAAAAAACATAATAAAAAAAACCCCAAAGAAAGAAAGAAACATATAGACAACAAACAAGCAATAAAACAAACAAACAAGCACAGAGAGAAATCTAAATAAAAGAAAAGGCAGAAACAAAGAGACCCCCCTCCCCCCCCTAACCCCCCTCCACCCCCCCCCCCCCAAATACATGGAAAAAAGGGAAGCAGACAAGGAGCCTCAAGACACACAGTGGCAAGAAGAGCAGATAATACCCCAGTAGTCACACTAAATTAAAGCCCCCCCCCCCCCCTCCCTGCCAACCTGACCCAGGGCAAGATGCAAGGCAGGAAGAAGCGGCCACAGAGATAGATGGGAATTTCGGGAACAGCTGCGGTGTCCTTAAATAGTTTTTTTTTGTCCTTAACTGGATTAACTTAAGGCGCCCAAACTCCGCGAACCCGGCGCAAAAGTTACTGGAAATTATTTTAAAACTTACACCACAGCGCATAGTTTTATTATTAACATACATGAAAACGCCACGATCCAAAGTAAAGCTAAAAAAAAAAAAAAGAAGTTATATAAATAAAAACTCTGTCGAGGCATGAGTAACTTTACTCCATAACTTTCTCGGTGAATATCGTCTGTTTTAGCCGATTCACAGACAATAGATTTGTCGGTTTTGAAATCGTCTGTCTTGCGATTTGCAGTCTAGGCATTGGCCGTCTACCTGGTGAAAGAATAGAAGGAAAGTTTTTTCCTTAGGAAGTTTACAGACCTAGGGAAAAGTGTTTGTTTTTTTTAATCTCCGTTGTGCTTGTCCATTTTACGACAACAACCACTTTAGGACACAGCAAACGGCTAAAGAGGGGGTGTGGTAGAGCATTTATCTATATAAATCTCTCTCTCTCTCTCTCTCTCTCTCTCTCTCTCTCTCTCTCTCTCTCTCTCTCTCTCTCTCCTCTCTCTCTCTCTCTCTCTCTCTCTCTCTCCTCTCTCTCTCTCCCCCTCTCTGTCTGTCTGTCTGTCTGTCCTGTCTGTCTGTCTGTCTAACCTGAAGGTAAATTAATAGAAATCAAAAGTTGGATGAAATGAACACTCTGTTTGACATTACAAATGCTTGACCTTTAATGTTACTGATTTTACTGGGTTTTTTTTTCTTCTTCTCAAAAGCAAAAAAAAAAAAGGGCTGAAAAAATAATGCGCATGTCAGCACAAACGGTCACATAACACAAAAATATGACCATCGGTGAACCTCGGAGCTCTAGCCGAGTAGGCTAACAGAAGAAAAAGAAGACTCCCCCCCCACACCCCACCTAAACAACACAGCCAGTTTAACTTTCTGTAAAACCAGTCTTCCCTCTGGCCTAGTGACTTTTCAAAACTTTACTGAAACCGAAGTGTGCAATCTATCAACTGTTTTATTGTTGTTGTTGTTGTTGTTATTGTTGGGTTTGATTTTTTTTTAACTGGAAGATGGGAGAGCGTGTGAAAAGGTGATGTACTAAAAAATGTCACACACACACACACACACACACACACACACACACACACACACACACACACACACACACACACACACACACACACACACACACACACACACACACACACATACACACAACACACACACACACACACGCACACACACACACGCACGCACGCACGCATGCACACACACACACACACACACACACACGTAACACACACACAAACACACACACAAACACACACACAACACACACACACACACACACACACACACACACACACACACACACACACACACACACACACACAACACACACACAAACAGAGAGAGAGAGAGAGAGAAGAGAGAGAGGGAGGGAGGGAGAGAGAGAGAGAGAGAGAGAGAGAGAGAGAGAGAAGAGAGAGAGAGAGAGAGAGAGAGAGAGAGAGAGAGAGAGAGAGAGAGAGAGAGAGAGAGAGAGAGAGGAGAGAGTCAAGTCATTGAGTTTTAATGTTCGAGGATGAGAGAATAAGGCATCGATGATGCTTTAGAGAAGTCAAGTCAATTTTTTTTATTTCGAGGATAATGATAAGCGCTCAGTGCTTAAAATTTTTTTTTGTTACATCCAGCCCAGAAAGAGAAAGAAGAGGGAGGCAGGCAGGCAGGCAGACAGACAGAAACACGTAAAGCCTATGTACACATTTGCGCGCTCCCTCCCTCCCCCCTGTGTGTATGTATGTATGTGTGTGTGTGTGTGTGTGTGTGTGTGTGTGTGTGTGTGTGTGTGTGTGTGTGTGTGTGTGTGTGTGTTGTGTGTGTGTGTGTGTGTGTGTGTGTGTGTGTGTGTGTAAAAAAAAACACCCCAAAAACAAAACAAAACAAAAAAACCCCCAACCTCCAAACCAACGAACTTTTGCCAATTTGCTCCAACATTGTAGCAAAATTTCCCTGTTCCTCAAAAGCATACTTTTTTTCCAGATAAACGCTTGCTGCCCAAAGATTCTGGTTCCTTGGTTTTCCCTGTGTGCCTTGCCTCGGGCCATGGACCCGACTGGTCTCCTTTAGCCCCCTAGTCGCAGTGGACCCTGCCAAAAGCCAAGGTGTCCAGTATTATTAAACGAGAAAAGAGGAAAGTGGGTCTCAGGTAGCAAGTCATTCTCTCCCCTTGGACAGTTTCTCTTTCCCTCATTACCCCCCCCCCCCCAATCCCCTCAACTCCTTCCTCTCCCCCCCCCCTCCCCCTCCTCCCAACTCCTTTCCTCCTTCGACATTGGTTTTGGAAAAACAAATAGGAAGTGTACTGGACATGTAAATTCATCTTTAATTTTTTTTTTAAAAGGAGTTATTTGACGAGTTATTTGGTGTGTGTGTGTGTGTGTGTGTGTGTGTGTGTGTGTGTGTGTGTGTGTGTGTGTGTGTGTGTGTGTGTGCGTGCGTGCGTGCGTGCGTGCGTGCGTGCGTGCGTGCGTGCGTGCGGGCGTGTGTGTGTGTGTGTGTGTGTGTGTGTGTGTGGTGTGTGTGTGCGTGCGTGCGTGTGTGTGTGTGTGTGTGTATTTTATACCACTTTAAGTCATAGCAGATTTCTCTGCATAAAATTCGGGCTGCTCTTCCCGGGGAGAGAGCGTCGCCACAAGAGCAGTGCTGCCCAGTTTTTCCCCTGTCTGCAACTGTATTTGTTTTCCTGTCAGAGTGGCGGTTTTTCTACAGATTTTTGCCACATACAACTGCCTTGTTGCCGTGGGTTCTTTTACGTGCGCTAAATAATCACGTGTAGCACATGAGACCTGGGTTCATCGTCTCATCAGGAAGACTAGCACCCAGACCACCACTCATGGTCTAATGGATGAGGGAAAAGTTTAGGGCCCAAACAGGGATTAAACCACCGCACACTTTTGACCTGGACTTTTCGCTTTCTAGGCAAATGTGTTACATCTAGACCACCGATCCAATGTGTGTGTGTGTGTGTGTGTGTGTGTGTGTGTGTGTGTGTGTTGTGTGTGTGTGTGTGTGTGTGTGTGTGTGTGTGTGTGTGCGTGCGTGCGTGCGTGCGCGCGCGTTTGGGTGCTTGCATTTATATACCCCTTTATATCACGGCAGATTTCTCCGCGTGAATTTTGACCAGGACACGTCTTTTGCTGCCTTGGGTTCTTTTACGTGCATTGAATGTATGTTGCACACGAGACTTCGGTGCATTGTCTCATCCGAAAGACTAGCACCCAGACCAAAGTGTGTGTGCGCGTGTGTTTGAATGTGCGAGAGCACGCACGGGTGTGCGCCATTCTATTAAAAAACCCCAACAACAATAGCGTAGGCTATCATCACAAAACAAAAGAAATGTTCTTTTTTTTCTTTTATATCTTTTATATTGAGGATAATGGAATAAACACTCATGTGCTTTTTTACATCCAGTCCCCGTGTGTATGCAGTTTTTGTAAATCGTGTCATCTGGTCCCAACCGGCACACGGTGGCCTACTCTTACGAAAAGCGGAACAGGGTTTAACGTGTGCGCAAGATGTTCTGCGTGCGTTCGCACACGGGACCTCGGTTTATAGTCTCATCCGAAGGACTAACATGGACATATCAATGTTCACACAAGTGTGTAGGTGTTAAGCTACACGACCCAAACTTACATCAAGCAGCTTGCTTAGATCTGTTTACTGCCGGGAGGAAAACAGATGGGGCTTTGTAGCCACTTGAGGACTGACCTTATAATATCACAGCAAGCGTGGACACAGTGCTCTGTTGTTATCATGGCCCACCCCTACTACCATCGTCTCCGGCCCATCATCATCGCCATTATCAGCCCGTTGCCACATCCAGCGACACCAACCATCATGCAATGTGAACATTTGACACTGATTCTTATCATCGTAACTCTCTGTGTCTCTGTCTCTGTGTCTCTGTCTCTCTCTGTCCGTCTGTCTGTCTGTCTCTCTCTTGGAAATCTCAGCGTTCACACACACACACACACACACACACACACACACACACACACACACACACACACACACACACACACACACACACACACACACACACACACACACAGAGTAACACACACATCACACTTTTTTCTTCATTATTTGCTAGTCTGAATTAAGCTGCGTTGTCT